>OV651823.1:17857284-19057284 GCA_927349885.1 Psylliodes chrysocephalus
GTGGCCAATGTTGATGTAACTTTCTAATCCAAAACTACTATTTTTTAATACTGGTACACTTTGCCCCGCATAGACATTAAATTAAACACGTTTTAAAAGCTTATAAAAAAATCCTAACAATAATAGTTGGCATATATTATACATTAAACAACGTGCTTAGACTAAAAACTAGATGGAAACACATTTATTTGCCAAGTAATTGTGAGTTTAAGTTAACACGTTTGTTAGATTTTGGTTCTAAGCTCTGATAAACAATCCCCTTCTATGGTAAAATATTAACTAGTTTTTTTGGTGCCGCTTCATTGATATCTATCAAAATTTGATTTAAAAAACTATGTATTTTTCATGAATAATTTGTAACCAATAATTTTGTGTAATATATTTTAGATTATGAATAATTATTGTATAATCAAAGAACCTACCTCTACTATCAAAAACTCTCGTTTCTCTTTTTTTTTCTTGTTTCGTTAGTTTTGTAATAATATTTTTGTATCTGACGTATTTATTACTTCAGTTGTAATTCAATCTATTAATGTTCCTAGAACGTTTGGAAAAAGTCGCAAAGTTGCAAATTTTCACAAACAGAAATGGAAAATAATGGGCAATTACCAGTCTCTTTATACACCTGAACTCACTCTACGCGACTTTTTTCATACAATTTCCGAAAACCGATTCAATAACGAAAGGACACGATTCGCTAACCAGTATATCATTAAACTTAGAGCAGGTGTGTCGAGAGACACGTTAGTTCGTAGAAATTATTACGCGATTTTCAAATATCGCCTCTTGCGAAATGAAGCCATCAACGTTGACCTACTTTAACGTTGGAGGATCTCAAAAGATATGGCTTGGCTCGAAGTTGCAACTGGAACTAAAAGTTAAATACGTCCGATAAAAGTTGCGACACAAAGTTTTTCTAATATTGGTACGTTTGGTTCTTGAACTCACTTTTAAAGTTATATAGTTTTTCTGTATATTACACTGATAAAACAAGCTATATCGCGTAGCAGAAGGCAGTGAAATAATTTTTTATTATATCACTACATATATTTATCTCTATAATTTATTCTAGATACGGAGTGGCACTGGTAGGAGTGCGTCCAGCTCAACTGCCGGAATTCTACGAAGACACGATCCTCCTCAATCCCGGCCCGCGCCACATCATGAAGAAAGACGACACCTGTTACTACATGAGCATCACCAAGGAGGAAAACTCTTCGTTCAGCGTGGCCAATCAGCAGCCCAACAATAACAACACCTCTGCTGATCCGGTGATCGTGACGGCCAAAGAAGAGGAGAAGACGACATCGATACCGATAACTTCAACGAAAGACGGTACCGCTCCTCCTCAACTCATTCTGCAAGTCCCCACGTGTGTCAGTGAGTGTTGTCGCTTGCGCATGATCGTTGATTTTTTTTATTCGTTTAAAGTTTTTTACGTTAATTTTTGTTTTGATTCAAGGACGATTATGAAACAAAATAGATTCTGTTGAAATTATATACCAAAATTTGGGTTTTTAATAATAGATCAGGACGTTGCTGTTTGGCAGGTGCAGCAAAAAAGCTTTAAGAAACTTAATAAGGAACCTAAATTAATATGAAACTTAATAAAAAAAAACCTAATAAGGAACTTAATAAGAAAATTAATAAGAAACTTGAAACTTAATAAGGAATTTAATAAGAACCTTAATAAGAAACTTAATAAGAAACTTAATAAGAAACTTAATAAGAAACTTAATAAGAAACTTAATAAGAAACTTAATAAGAAACTTAACTTAATAAGAAACTTAATAAGAAACTTAATAAGAAACTTAATAAGAAACTTAATAAGAAACTTAATAAGAAACTTAATAAGAAACTTAATTTGAAACTTAATAAGAAACTTAAACTTAATAAGAAACTTAATAAGAAACTTAATAAGAAACTTAATAAGAAACTTAATAAGAAACTTAATAAGAAACTTAATAAGAAACTTAATAAGAAACTTAATAAGAAACTTAATAAGAAACTTAATAAGAAACTTAATAAGAAACTTAATAAGAAACTTAATAAGAAACTTAATAAGAATTTTAAACTTAATATTATAATTTTAAACTTAATAAGAATTTTAAACTTAATAATAAACTGAAACTTAATAAGAAACTTAAACTTAATAACAAACTTAAAAACAAACTTAATAACAAACCTAATAACAAACTTAATAACAAACTTAATAACAAACTTAAAAACAAACTTAATAACAAACTTAATAACAAACTTAATAACAAACTTAATAACAAACTTAAAAACAAACTTAATAACAAACTTAATAACAAACTTAATAACAAACTTAATAACAAACTTAATAACAAACTTAATAACAAACTTAATAACAAACTTAATAACAAACTTAATAACAAACTTAACTTAAGAACAAACTTAATAACAAACTTAATAAGAAATTTAAACTTAATAACAAACTTAATACAAAACTTTAACTTAATAACAAATTTAAATTCAATAAGAAACTTAAACTTAATAACAAACTTAAACTTAATATCAAACTTAAACTTACCTAATAACAAACTTAAATTTAATTAGAAACGTAAACATAACACACTTATTTAAAACTGTAACTTTCTAAGAAACTTAAAAAGAAACTTAATAAGAAACTTAATGAGAAACTTAACTTAATAAGAACCTTAAACTTAATAAGAACCTTAAACTTAATAACAAAACCTAATAACAAAACTTAATAACAAAACTTAGTAACAAACTTAATAACAAACTTAAAAAGAAACTTAATAAGAAACTTAATAAAAAACCTAATAAGAAACAATTAGAAACTTATTAAGAAACTTAAGTTTCTTATTATGTTTTCCAAAGTTTCTTCTATACCCAGTAAGAAGTATCAACTTAGATATCACCTTATATACATATAACTTATCTACTATATAACGTATTCCTTACTCATTAAATTTAACCTAAAAGTAACAAGATTTGTTTACAAAAAATTCGTATTATATTTTTTTTTTTTTTCATAATCGTTCCTGTTTTAAAAATGATCTATGAAAGGATATGTCAAATAATTTTAATTAACTAAAAGAGAAATGGTAATTTTTATCATATTTAACATAAGTTTATATTATAGCAAGTATCTGAATTAGAATATTTATCGACAGCAGTTCGTTTGAAAAGATAACTTTCCGTTCTATGAAATTTATCTGCAATACTCCAAGATGAAAACAATCTAATTAAAATTTAAAATAGTGCATTTACCTTAAGTTGAATCCAATTAGTCATACCTAGCCTTAATCGCTAGTGCCTTTATCACTACGTTGCTATTTATAGTCCAGTGGTCAAGGCACTATGCGTAAAGATAGATATGACTGGTTTGATTCCAGCTCGGGGAACGTAAACTCGAAAGTATGGGAATAAATTTCATAATTTCGTAGGAAAAACTTGAAAAATCGTTTTTGAATCTGCAGTTTTTAGATCTTACTAATATTTGACTTAATTCTGAAAACATTTACTTGCCATAGATCATTTTTTCTTTTGTATTTAATTTGATATTCTTATAATTGTGTTGGTTGTATTTTTTTATCTTTGAACTAAAATGCTTTTAAGAACAACTACTGGAAACATACACAAACCTATCGGTAAGAAATACAAAACATCACATAAAGAAAAATTTAAGCTTTGCAGACTCACGTTACATTTTTTTTTAATTTGTGGTGTTGTTAATTATACAAATGAGATGATAATAATAATAATAATAATAAATAGATCATAATTAAAAAGTATTTTTTAAAGTGACTTAGTCAAGGATGAAATTGTTGTAAAATAGTTCGTTTTAGATCTGATTTGAAACCGAATTTTGATTTTATTTCGCTATTGCAAATAATATTTGATTTATTAAATACCAATTGAATTAATACGACTTTGAAAATAGTTTTTTTATAAAAATTTTGATATGTATCTGAATTTTAATTTCTAATTTTAAGGTTTTGTTGTATTGTTTTGATCTATACATTATTAACCAATAATTTTTATTTGGTTTAAATCTCAGAACAATGGAAATTATCAAATATTTCGCTTATTTTTAAGTCAGGAAAAAGGATTTAAGTTTCTTTTCTTTAGTTTAGAGTTTATTATCTTTTATTTTATTTTTTAATAATCCCTGAAGTTTACTCGTAACTTGTTCTTGTTTCTGTCACTTGTTACAGTTAGTATTTGGAATATTAACCAGGAATTTTCTGTTCTACAGTTAACGATTAAAGATCGTTATTTTTACTCTCTTAGAATAAAAGTAATATTTAACTTGACCCCTGGAATTTCCATGCCTCCATCTTAGATTTCTCCAGAACTTTTTGTCGCTGTATCAAATAGTTTTGGAACAAACCACATTAATAAAACTGGCGCCCGAGTGTTTTCGGGCCTGTCACTATTAGAATCGTTTTTTCTATGGCTGGAAAGTTAATAGTTACGTACTGCATAATATAAATAATGACAAATATCCTTGACGAAGTCACCTTAAACAAATTATCTCCAGCTCTACAGTTATTATTTAATCGGGTGGTAAAAACAGATATAAGTAATTAAAAAGTTACTAAAAAAAAATGTAACAATTAATTCTTGTTTGTGTACAATAAATATATGTTTCACATTCATTTATGCCAAATCTAAGACACCTGCAAATAATTTATTGTTTATTTTATTATTATGATAAATGATAACTAAATTTTGTAAATATAATTTTTTAAATTAAACTTTAATGTATAATATGTAGGTATTGCACTAAAAATAAAACAAAGAACAAATGGTAGGTAATAACTTCAATTCATAACTAATTCAGTCCAAGCTCATTAGTTATTTTTAATGCTAAAAATAGTATTTTTATTATTGTTTACTATTCTCATTACAAGGTAGGTCATCGGTTATTTCTTAATGTCATCATTGATCGATAAATATATAAAAGATGAAATAATATAAAAACATCAAATAATATAATGACTGTCCAGCAAGAATGGTAAATTTTTTATTCGAATAACGTGGTACACTATTAATAGAATTAGAATTCTTTTTATAAAGACTTATGTGCTGATTTATATGTACTGCCATGTTATCAAGAGATAGCCAAAAATTTGTAGCTAAAGAAAAATAATTTGTAATTCTGTTATTATAGACAATAAATGTATATTTTTGCCGATTTCTGGGTATACATAATCGAATATGCTCTTTTAAATTAAAATAAAATTAAATCTGTGCAACTTCCAGAAGTGACCTCTAACTTCGTTATTTTAAATAGAATACCCTATATTTTTTTAATTTCAGATTTATCATGAAATTCTGTAAACAATTATACCCCATTTGCTCATTTGAATTCTAGTGAATTTAATGTTATTCCATTTTTTTTCAAAATTTTTAGTCGCCAGTAGAAATTTTCTTAAAGTCGTCTATCTCAGGTAATATTTCTAACAGATACTTAAAATTTTAGCCAGAGGTAGTAGATGGAATGTACTTTCTAAAAATATTTACTTGTACATTATTTGTTGTACAGGGTGATGAAAAATTATTTTTAAAAATAAAATAGTTTAAATTTTACGCACCTACATAATATTTTTAGTTACAATTTAATTTAGATTTTTTAACTTAATATGCCATGGAAATGTACTAAATGACAATCTGTCAACAAATTGAATTGTCATATTTTTATTAATTTAAGTTATGTGTTTTTACCTTTAAAATAGGAAGAATATTTATTTATTTAATTAAAGACTACAAACGGGACCAATCCAAGTACAGTATTCACTGTAGGATAGATAAAAAAAGTTAAGCTATAAGTTAAAAGTTAATTATTCTAATTATTAAGAATGTCAAAAAAAAACATGAGAATTTCAATAAATGTTATTTAAGTACAGTTTTTCAATTTATTACAAAAATTAAAGAATTTATCATGATTATGTCAATTTAGAGATGTTACAAACTGAATTGAAGGATTTACAACACCTATGCAAGGGAGAGTTTAGATAATAGTGTTACTAAAATTAGTATAAAAAGTTTTAAAGTCTCTTATATTATAGGCTGGAACTTCAAAATTAATAAGGCTGGTAATCTCGTTGGAATTAATAAGATTGACGTATGTCTTCCAGGGAAATTAAGTTTCGCCTGACTAATGCAATAGTTTTTTCAGAAAAAATTTTATGTTACTGTAGCATATGAAGTTATTTTGAATATAGTCAGGTCTATCAATATACAGGGTGAGTCATAAGTAATGGGTCAAATTGTAACTGTAGATACGGAAGGCAAAAATAAAAATATTTTACTTAACAACAATGGGTCTGAGATCGCTCCTTTGTGATCTACAGGCTGTAAAAGTTGGAAAAAATATATATATTTTTGTTAATAAAGAAACCATTTTTTGAGATACAGGTTTAAAAATTGGGGTAGTTCTATTTTTTATAGGGGTTAACAAGATTTTGTTATTAGATTTGAGTTATCTCGTAGATGTCGCCATATACACCATATTGAAGAGAAGATGAAATTTTGGTAAGAGTAGCAGAAAATCGTGAAGTAAGCACTCGTCGATTATCTGCAACTACGGGAATAAGCCAATCATCCGTGATTAGAATTTTGCACAAGGACAATTTGTACCCATATCATTTTACACCTGTGCAAAATTTGCTTCAAAGAGATTATCCTGCAAGAGTTGAGTTTTGTCAGTGGCTAAGGAGGAAACAGTAATAACCGAACATTTCTGAATAAAATTATGTTTACTTACGAAGGAACATTCACCAGACGCGGAGTTTTTAATTGGCGAAATAGTCATGCCTGGTAAACTGAAAAGCCTCATGTAAATAAAGACTACGAATTTAAAATAAATGTCTGGTGCGCTTTAATAGGAGATACATTGCTGGGTCCATTTGAATTACCTCCCAATTTAAATGCTGAGTCATATTTAAATTTTTTAACCAATGACTTAAACGATATTTTGAATGATCTTCCATTACAATCAAGAATAAAAATGTGGTTCATGCAGGATGTTATGTTATGTTGAGAATGGGGTGTTAATACACTGCGACCTAAAAGATCTATTGTGCCCCCTTCTGTCGCCCCTGCACTAAGGAAATGTCTCAATGTCTATAGTGACCCTTCCAATCCTATTTTCTCAAGGAAGTGTAGGATTTGAAGTGGCTTCAAGTTAGGTAAATCTCCCTCTTCTATTTGATATCCTCCTAGATATAGTGCCCTTGGATTCTGGAGTGATACACATTCAGTTAGGATGTGAATGGAGGTTTCGTCCTCCTCCTCACAGAATCTGTACTCACTATCCTCTACTACTCTCAGTTTACTTAGGTGTCCTTTTAGTCGGCAATGCCCGGTAAGGATCCCTGTTACAATACGTAGCCTGTTCTTGCTTAGGCAGATGCAAGCTTCCGATCTTTTCTGGTTATATTCGCCCAGAAGTATCTTGGCCTGTCTCAGCCCCAAGAGATTGTTCCAATTATCGCTTCTTGTACTACCCAATTCTTTTTTAATCTCTCCTAATATTATGTTACTGCTGATACCGCAGAACGACTCAGGTCCTACAAAGGGTGTTTGAGTCCCTTTCCTTGCAAGACTATCTGCAATCTCGTTACCCTGTACCCCGTTATGTCCCGGGACCCAAGTGAGAGTAACTCTATTTTTCTCGCCTAGCTCATTCAATTGTTCTAGGCATCTCCAGACCATTTTTGAGCTGATTACGTAAGAACTCAGCGCTTTGATGGCTGCTTGACTATCGGACATGATGATGATAATCTCTTGTCTATGATAGTTTCTCTCGATGTTAAACTGGATACACTTCTCGATGGCGTGAATTTCCGCCTGGAAGATGCTTGGGTTTCTTCCCAAGCTTTCGGAGTGCTTGGTTCTCGGCTCATACACTCCTATTCCAGTTCCTTCTATGGTTTTGGAACCGTCCGTATACCACTGAATAGCACGTCTTTCGGTTGCAAGCGCGATGGATTCTTGGCTCCATTCTTTCTTGCAGCCCAGCTCTGTGGTTTTGAAGTTTTTCACAAAACTGTACTTCTTTTGCATTTTATCCTGGGACATGTCCCAGGTATCTTTAGTCCTGAAGCAAGTAGACTTTCGTCTGATTACTCCGTTTCTGATCATTCTATATCGTGTCCTTTTTGCCACATTCTCTATCATCAAATGTAGAGGGGTGAGGTTTAAGATCACCTCCATTGCGGCCGTAGGACAGGTTCTCATTGCACCAGTAATGCAAACACAGGCTAGTCTTTAAACTTTTGAGATATTAGCTCTCGTAGTAACTAAACTAGTTCTGTTACTCCAGGCTATAGCCCCGTAAGTGATGATTGGTCTCACTATTGCAGTATACATCCATCTCAGTATGTTTGGGTTACATCCCCATCGTTTACCTGCAATGTTTCTGCATACTATTAGGGCTTTTGTGGCCTTATTTACTACTTCCTTCTCATGTGTGTTCCAGAGAAGTTTGTTGTCCAGGGTTAGGCCTAGGTATTTAACTTCATTTTTCCATTCTATATCTATCCCGTCTAATTTAACGGTTTTGAGATTAAGTTTTCTTTTCCTTGAAAAGGCTACTAGTGTTGTTTTTGTAGGGTTTATTCATGCAGGATAGTACACCTCCACATTTTTACTGGTTGTACGTGATTACCTGAATCTAACTTTCCCTCACCGTTGGATTGATCGTGGTAGTGAATTTCAATGGCCACCTCGTAGCCTCAACTTTAATTCACTTGTTTTTATGTGTAGGGTTACATGAAAGCTATTGTTTATTCTCAGTTTATAAATTCCAGAGACGAGTTATGGAATAGAATTGTAGATGCGGCTGATTCAATTAGAAATAATAACACCACATTTTTTAAGATCAGACGATCCTTAAGTAAACGGTACAGAGGTGTATAAGAGTTGGTGGTGACCATCTTTTGTAGCATTTAGTATTTTAAGTTGAACGTTAACAATATCTGAAGATTATGTGAGATGTATCTTTTAGGTAAATTCGTTTTAGTTAAGTAATGTTGTTGTTATGGTTCTTGTTCAAGTGTTTTACAATTTTGTCTTTATTTTTAGGTTAAAATACTTGAATTTGTTGTCTTTATTATTGGTCTGTTAAGCAGCATACGTTTCGTTAAAATAAACAAATAATTTTGTATCATTGTTTCATTACAATCTTATATTTTTATAAAATAAATACAAACTATCTCAAAATAAAATTAATTTTAGGAACGACCAACGTTTTAAAACACTTTGTATACTATTTTTGGCTTACGTAGAGATATGAGAATACGATATTAATTATCATTTAAACGTTTTTTATGAATTCAATTAGGGGAATATTACATTTTGTGGTTACCATGGCCCAGCGGCCAGGTGGTGAATTACAAACTTTTAAATATCTCGAAAACGGTTAATATTTTGAAGATCAAAGAAGTATAACTTTTTTATACAAAAAGGATAGGCCTTTCTAAATTTAGTACGTAAATTGTTAATTAATATTTAACAAAAAATTTTAAGCTGTTTTCTTCTCTTCAATATGGCGTATGTGGCGATATTTACAAAATAACTCAAATCTAATAACATAATCTTGTTTGCCCCTATAAAAAATAGAACTACCCCAATTTTCAAACCTGTATCTCAAAAAATGGCTTCTTTATTAACAAAAATATTTTTTTTTTTCAACTTTAACAGCCTGTAGATCAGAAAGGAGCGATTTCAGATCCATTGTTGTTAAGTAAAATATTTTTATTTTTGCCTTATTTGACCCATTACTTATGACTCGCCCTGTATACAAGATACTGATGATTCCATATTATCAATCCAAAAGTGAAGACACTATTTACATAAGCCATAAATTAAGTCCTTAATAAACGTTTCCCTTCTTATACAGACTTTAAATACAAATTCTTCCATTTATCTGTATTTTAATTATCTTGTCGCTTGTTTTTCTTACTATTTTCTTTACTTTCCCTTGTTTTAGCTCCTTTTCTCGCATTTCGTAAAATAATAGCGTCCCTACTCGACACAAACTCTGCTATCAGAACTTTAGGAGTTCACTGTAAGCGTGTGAATAAAGTATTATTATGATTATTAAAAGCTACAAGACACACAAATGGTTTACCTGTATTTTACTAATATAGATAATTTTGACAATTCTGGAAATTTTAGTAGCATTTTTTTACTATAATGATGACATTTTATACGATGACCAATCTTGTAAATACCTACCACCACTCCACCGTAACTCTAATTAAATTACAATAATTACTAATTACACAAGAGCACATAAAATCACAACAATAATACACCAAACGTATTAACTAGCTCTGAACAAGCTTTGTTCTCAATGTTGTTCTTTTCTTACAACTTTGCAAAATCGTATCACGGGCTGATTTTACATTATATATAAAATATAAGGAGCTTTTTATGTTTCGCACTACACATTTTATGGGACAACGATCGATGTAGCATTATAAAACGTGCTGAATATTATGATAAACGTAAAATGACAACGGTTTATGTGTTTATTTTTTAAATTAACTTTTTTCAATTTATCGGTATCTTAAATTACATGAATTTTAAACTTTATAAACTAATTTGTGGACTAGAGACTTAATTACACAGCATATGGGAAACTTTTTTATTATTAACTTTACGAAAAATATTATTCTTTATAAAAAGTTCTGCATGATCTGAACCCTAAAATGCAACCATTAGATATGAAATTTTTACAATAGTATACGAGGTATGTTAAATAATATGAATTTTGCTGAAGAGTAAAGTAGCTTTATTTTTACCTAGTATATGACTGATAAAATTTGGAATCAGATGATTGAATTTTGACTTTTAGATCATAAAGAACTTTCTATGAATAATAATTTTCTTCGATAAAATTAATAATAAAAAAGTTTTCAATGTGTTGCTAACTTACGTGGATACTTGGCGGCATATGGAATAATTTTTTATTATTAATTTTAGAAAAAAAAATGTATTCTTCATAAAAAATTGTACATACCTATGTTATGTTGGGAATGGGGTGTTAATACACTGCGACCTAAAAGATCTATTGTCCCCAATTCTGTCACCAATGCACTAAGGAAATGTCTCAATGCCTATAACGACCCTTCCGATCCTATTTTCTGAAAGAAGTGCAGGATTTGAAGTGGCTTCAAGTTAGATAAATCTCCCTCTTCTATTTCATATCCTCCTAAATATAGTGCCCTTGGATTCTGGAGTGCTACACATTCAGTTAGGATGTGAATGGAGATTTCGTCCTCCTCCTCACAGAATCTGCACTCACTATCCTCTACTACTCTCAGTTTACTTAGGTGTCCTTTTAGTCGGCAATGCCCGGTAAGGATCCCTATTAAAATACGTAGCCTGTTCTTGCTTAGGCAGATGCAAGCTTTTGATCTTTTCTGGTTATATTCGCCCAGAAGTATCTTGGCCCGTCTCAGCCCCAAGAGATTGTTCCAATTATCGGTTCTTCTACTGTCCAATTCTTTTTTCTTCTACTGCCCAATTCTTTTTTAATCTCTCCTAATGGTATGTTACTGCTGATACCGCAGAACGGCTCAGGTCCTACAAAGGGTGTTTGAGCCCCTTTCCTTGCAAGACTATCTGCAATCTCGTTACCCTCTACCCCGTTATGTCCCGGCACCCAACTGAGAGTAACTCTATTTTTCTCGCCTAGCTCATTCAATTGTTCTAGGCATCTCCAGACCATTTTTGAGCTCAGCGTTTTAATGGCTGCTTGACTATCGGAAATGATGATAATCTCTTGTCTATGATAGTTTCTCTCGATGTTTAACTGGATACACTTCTCGATCGCGTGAATTTCCGCCTGGAAGATGCTTGGGTATTTTCCCAAGCTTTCGGAGTGCTTGGTTCTCGGCTCATATACTCCTATTCCAGTTCCTTTTTTATGGTTTAGGAACCGTATACCACTGAATAGCACGTCTTGCACGTTGCAAGCGTAATGGATTCTTGGCTCCATTCTTTCTTGCAGCCCAGCTCTGTGGTTTTGAAGTTTTTCACAAAACTGTACTTCTTTAGCATTTCATCCTGGGACATGTCCCAGGTATCTTTAGTCCTCAAGCAAGTAGACTTTCGTCTGATTACTCTGTTCCTGATCATTCTATATCGTGTCCTTTTTGCCACATTCGGTATCATCAAATGTAAGAGGGGTGAGGTTTAAGATCACCTCCATTGCGGCTGTAGGACAAGTTTTCATTGCACCAGTAATGCAAACACAGGCTAGTCTTTGTACTTTTGAGATATTAGCTTTCGTAGTAGCTAAACTAGTTCTGTTACTCCAGGCTATAGCCCCATAAGTGATGATTGGTCTCACTATTGCAGTATACAACCATCGCAGTATGTTTGGGTTACATCCCCATCGTTTACCTGCAATGTTTCTGCATACCATTAGGGCTTTTATGGCCTTATTTACTACTTCCTTCTCATGTGTGTTCCAGAGAAGTTTTTTGTCCAGGGTTAGGCCTAGATATTTACTTTTCCATTCTATATCTATCCCGTCTAATTTAACGGTTTTGAGATTAAATTTTCTTTTCCTTGAAAAGGCTACTAGTTTTGTTTTTCACGACTCCATCTTTTGGTATGTTCTAGTCCTCGTTGGACTATGTCACACAGAATATTACTAAACTTGCCACTAGCAAATATGACTATGTCGTCGGCATAACCTTGACAGGGTATGCAGAGGTCAGTCAATCTACATAGAAGTTCGTCTACGGTTAGGCTCCACATTAGTGCGGAAAGAACTCCTCCTTGTAGACATCCTCTGGGGGTGCAGATGGAGATGGTGTCCTGCCTTATCTGTGTCTCTGCAGTTCTCGTAGATAACAGCTGAGCCATCCATCTGGATGTGATGTTATCTGCTCCTCTGTATTCAAGTGCTCTTTTTACAGATTCGTGTGGCGTGTTGTCAAAAACTCCTTCTATGTCTAGGAAGGCACACACGACCGTTTCTTTGTTTGTCAGTGCATCCTGGATTACGTCAGTCAACTGTACCAGGGCAGTTTCTGTAGATCTTCCTACTCGGTACGCATGTTGGCTGTGGTGGAGTGGCACCCTCACCAGGACTTCCGTTCTGATATAATTATCAACCGCCTTCTTCATTGTTTTTAATACAAAGGATATGAGGCTGATTGGTCGGAAGGATTTAGGATGTGTGGTATTCTTTTTCCCTACTTTTGGAAAAAAAGGTGACTGGCCCTTCTCTATGCTTCTGGTATATATCCCAGCTCCATACTGCTCCGGGATAGCCGGATTATGTGTGGTAGTAATTCCTTCGGTGCCTGCTGAAGCAGGGCAGGAAATATTCCATCCGCACCTGGAGACTTAAACAGTTCAAAAGTGTTTACGGCCTACTCTAACCGATTTTTGCTGCATATGTGTTTGGCCACTACAGCGGCCTCTCTTGGGGGCCTGCTTACCTTAGTTGTGTCCCTTATTGCATACCTATGTGCATACCTAAATAAGTATTTTGAAATTGATACAGGATTTTAAAAACAATTTCATTGATTGAAATAACATACGTCTTTATTCAACAAAATCTAGACAAAATCTACCTAATAAAACATGGAAATTAACTTAAAAGATTAAAAGTACAAGCTAAGCATTGATATAGAATATGATAAGAATAATATAATATTAAAGGTAAGTAAAAGGCTCAAAGTCTGTCGACCACATAAATTTATTAGGTTGGGTTGCAAGCGCTTTCGACCTAAAAGGTCATCATCAGGCAAAAAAAATTTTGTGAGTAGGTAGGTAGGTAGGTACAATCTGCAATAATAATTTAGGATAACAAAACGTTTTTATAGAAATGCTAGGTGTCTTAACACTATGTGTCCACAGAAAAAATTAAGTATATTGAATTAAAAATTTTTAAATTGTAAAAATTGTTATAAAAAATTGTAAAAATTGGCACGTACTGCCTCCCTCATTCGAGGTTGGGTACTGTTCAATCTTGAACCTCGCCTGCCTCCATCTAATGAAGGTGGTTACAAAAGAGATCAATTTTAAAGTTCCACATGTGTGCTTAAGGCACCATGTGGAAAGTGTTACTTTTGGGGAAATACCGCTACTCCCCCTATCCCCAGTACAAATGGGGTAGACGGAGTTCGGTTTGTGTACACCCTTAAGCCTAGGCTTAAGGGGTATCATTAATTATTAACTTAGAAAAATTCACTTAGCACTTTCGTCATTCAAGGGTGAAGTTAAATGAGAAAATGGTGGAGAATTTACGACATTTGACAACTGACATATGATAGAAGACACGTAGTTACAATTATGGTTGAGCTAATAATAATTGTGCCAATTTTTACAATTTTTTATAACAATTTTTCCAATTTAAAAATTTTTAATTCAACATACTTAATTTTTTCTGTGGACACATAGTGGTAAGACACCTAGCATTTCTATAAAAACGTTTTGTTATCCTAAATTATTATTGCAGATTGTACCTACCTACCTACCTACTCACAAAAATTTTTTTGCCTGATGATGACCTTTTAGGTCGAAAGCACTTGCAACCCAACCTAATAAATTTATGTGGTCGACAGACTTTGAACCTTTTACTTACCTTTAATCTACTTCGGACCACTTTGAGATATGGATAATATTTGGAATTTATAATATAATATGTTTAAATGTGATCTGTTTGTGCTCACGTAACTGTATGGTCTAAAACCTAAACTACAACCATCAGATATCAAATTTTATGAGTCAGATACAAGGTTTGTCAAAACTAAAGGTACTTTACTCTTCAGTAAAATTCATATTATTTGACATACCTCGTATATTACCTATTGTAAAATTTGATATCTGATGGTTGTGTTTTAGGTTTCAGACCATGCAGAACTTTTTATGAAGAATAACTTTTTTCGTAAAGTTAATAATCAAAAAGTTTCCCATATGCTGCGAACTTAAGCAGAGTTATGTTTAGTTAAGTCTTATTAATAAGTAAATGTACTAGGTATCAGGACTAATTGAATAATTTTCCCCATTGTTGTAATATATTTAATAAAATAAATACACTTTTTGTAAGAAATATGACTGCGATCCTCTTTAATAGGATACCCAACATAGACAAACAAGGTAATGGTACAATTTCAAATTTTTTAAAATATCCCCTACAACTGGTTGTGCGAAAAATACCAGCAATACACCGAATTATTTTCTTTTGTGAAATAAAAACATAATTAAGGTATGTGGATACACTCCAGAAACAGATCACATACCTTAAACGCGATTCAGCATGTGCATAATACAACATGATTAGCTGCTTTTCGGTTAGAACTGTTTTTAAATTTCTAAATAAGTAATTTATAGAGTTAAGTTTTGAAGTGATTGTCTCGCAATGTTTCTTCCAGTCAAGACATTCATCAATGTATAAATCAAAAAATTTAACATATCGAGTATCGTCAATTTTTCTGTTATTGATGATAATATTAAGCGAGCTAATTTGCTTTTGTTTATTATGAAATTGTAGTCCTATACTATTTTAATTTCACCAAGAAAGTTATTTACCAAAACTAAATTTAAGTTATAAACCATAACACCCCATAACCTTACATTTTTAAAACTTTCTAAATTCCTTAACGATTTTGACGATTAGACAACACTGCAAGGCCGTGACGTCATAAATTATCTCATGTGCTTCAGGATTTGTATTAAACATACAAGTATTGATTGGTAAAAGCACCAAAACGAAACGTTGGGTTAAATATTAAAATGCGATTTTTAGTATTTTAATATAAATAAAAGAGTTTATTTTCGATATTATTACAATTCAGAAGTGGGATAAATTGCTTTAGAACTCAAGTCGGCTTTCTTGACAAAGTGTAAAAAAATATATATTTACAATATATCTGTTTTCGAGACCACTGAACTTCCTCCCTTCCAAAAAACGAAATTACTTCAGTTAGTCTTTACAACTTACACTTTAACGGTTTGTCCGTCTCAGCACCCATAAAAATCCTATAAAACCGTCAGTTTTAACACAAAGCCGTTCTTCCAAAGGACCAAATCAAAAAAAAAAAACTCGTCAACCCAGGAGAGTTCTTTTAGCGTTACAACCCTTAGACAGTAAATGGGAAAATATCCAATTTCGTAGTGTGTGGAACGGTTGCTTAAACTTTCCAAACGGCAATAATGGTTTGAGTATCTGCTTCGATCTAATATTGGTATAACTCTTGTTCTATTTCTGTTTCTGTTCTTATATTGTTGTTGAAAAGGCAGTTAAGTAAATATTTAATTTTTTATTGATAGCATAGGCATAAGTTTCGTTTTTAGATAACTTTTACTCGACTTAAATCGACCTTTCCTTTTTCCTAAAATGGTATTAGTTTTGCTCAGATACAAACATAAAAGTTAAAGAATATCATTTTAAAAAAGTGTCAAAAGATTACAATTAATTAATTATTTCTCTAATGTACATTTCATTAAAGTGTTGCATATATTAAAACTTGTTTATTTATGAAACTCTTTTTTTAACAACTATGTTATGTACCAATTTTTAGCGCCCTATTTTATATAAATAGAAAATAAAAAGTAATTGTAGACAACAATAATAAATTCTTAATATATCATAACAAATGTTCGCTTTTACAATATCAATATTAAGTGATTTAAAACTATATAAATAACATCTATTTTCGTAATAAAATTATGGTTTTGTCACAGACTTTTAAGCGGGAGTGTATAATTTCTTTTAAAATTTCCCGCCTACGTGAAATCGGCAAGTAAAAGTGTTATCACGCACAGTATTTTTCATCTTCATAATCTAACGAAATATATCGTTATTTATTGTTAAACGAGTATAAAGATTGTGTTAAAAATAATAATAATAGCCGATGACACCAAATTAAAAAAAAAAATAATAATTAAAATTGAAAATTCGGAAACAAATCTCAAAAATCCCCCTACAAATTATTAAGACCATCCCCGAACCCCAAAGGTCAAAACAAATACTTGGAGATTTCAAAAAAGCTGGTATTTGAACCCAGACATCTTTGTTCTGTACAAAAATGTCCTACCTCTAGACCATCACGACATTGACTATCGTGATTCCTAGATGGCAGTTTGATATGCTGATTCGGGCCAAGCACCGTTTCAGGCTTGTTCTTAAATCTTCAAATACTTCTATACAGCATCAATGTACATGACAAATGCATTGATGCATACTGAGCCTATATATCCGTCTGGTTAAGTTAGGTTTTCAATATAAATTGAGAGACGTAAACCTCTTGGTACCATCTTTTAGTGTTTTAGTATATTCTAGTCGTCTTTGGACTATATTACACAGGATAATTCCAAATTTGCCTCTAGCAAATATGACTATGTTGTCGGCATAACCTTGACAGGGTATGCCGAGGTCAGTCAATCTGCATAGAAGTTCGTCTACAGTTAGGCTCTACATTAGTGGGGACAGAACTCCTTCTTGTGGACATCCTTTGGTTGTGCAGGTGGAGATGGTGTCCTGTCCTATCTATGTCTTTGCAGTTCTCGTAGATAGTAGCTGAGCCATCCATCTGGATGGGGCGATATCTACTCCTTTCTATGCGAGTGCTATTTTGACAGATTTATTTAAGAAGGCACACACGACCGTTTCTCAATACATTCTGGATTTCATCAGTCAGCTGCACCAGAGCAGTTTTTGTAGATTTTCCTACTCGGTGTGCCTGCTGGCTGTGGTGGAGTGGCACCCTCTCCAGGATTTCTGTTCTGATGTAATTATCAACAGCCTTAGCATGAAAGGAGGCACTTTGGCATACTCCATCCACTTTTTTTAACCACGCCCATACATCCGACCTAAGCATCATTTTGTGAATAGTCATCTAACCTAAGCATTATTTTGGTAAAAGTCATCTAATCTAACGCTGAAGAAGCCTCTGGAGATTTGATGAACTGGAGGAGGCCCCAGCTATCGTTTACGTGAACGAGTATATTTTAACGTTGAAGAGAAAAACCATGGCAATGTCAAAAGGCCCTTAGTCTATATCTCAGCTATTATTGGTCCAATTCAAACGGAAAAACAGCATTATGAAGAAGGCGTAACATAGATTAATGCCATGGAGAAAAATCATGCGCAGTAACAATGCCGAAAGGACCTTAGTCTATATATTAGCTATTATTGATCTAATTCAAACAAAAAACAGCATTATGAAAATTATGAAAATCAAGCGCAATGTCAATGCCAAAAAGACCTTAGTCTATATCAGCTATTAGTAGTCCAAATCAAACAGTAAAAATATCATTGTGAAGGAGACATTACGTATGATAATGTTAAAGAAAAAATTATGCGCAGGAGCAATTCCAGAAGGATCTAAGTATGAAGACTAGCTAATCTTCATAGACCTAAGTCTATAACTTCGTTAGTATTGGTCGGATCTTGCTCAAATTTTAGAGGGTGATGTTATGTAACATGCTAATAATGATTTTCATTCATTGTGCCCTTATTGTCAATTTTTTGAAAGTATGTCTCCGATTCTCTTAATTTTTGAATATGTAATGTTATTCGACATGCTGATATTGAATTTCAACCTTTTTTGGTTATTTTAATAAAACATCATTTTAAAATTGATGACGAGCTAGCAGATGCCTAAGCCAATTTGTGGAGAAGTGTGGCAAGAGCCACATTTCCTCCTGGACACTACAAGGATGTCATTAACTTAATCAAAGTACAGAGTTTCGAAGAATGGTGTGACTCATTCGAAAAAATAGGAAAGTGCAAAGGAGTTATATATGCTCAATTCACAAAAAAGGCTAAAAAAGTATCCTTGGTGCAAAAAATACTCCGACAGATCTAGTAAAGAAATTTGCATTATATCTCCAATAAGAGCAAACCACTGCTTAACAAGGTCCTACCTAAATAGACTAAAGATAATTCCCAGTGACTTGTGCGATTGTGGACAAAGTCAGGACTTACAGCATATTTTTTTCTCATGTTCAACGAATCAACGCAATATAAAAGAAAATAGGTTTAAAATACATGTTAGCAGTTGTCATAAAGCATATTTAAGTATGTTCCAATGTTAAAAGGTTCTATTAAAGTAATTACAGTTAATTGCTTCTATCTCTTGAACGGACCAAGTTATCAATCTGATATAGAAATAATAAGATGCAACATGTTTTACTTCAACCTCATGATAGGGTTATTAAATTTTATGTAATTAAGGTCCTTCTGTCACTTAAAGAATAATCAATGACAGCCGGTTACTGGGTAGAATTTAAAAACCTGTTTATAACATTGTTTTTAATAGAAAGGATATTAAGCTGATTGGTCGGAAGGATTAAGGATATGTGGTATCCTTTTGCCTTACTTTTGGAATAAAGGTGTCTCTGGTCCTTCTTCATGATTCTGTTATATATATACCAGTTCCAGACCGCTCTGGGATATCCAAAAAAGCAGGGTAGCAAATATTCCTTTACACCTGGTGATTTAAACGGTTCAAATGCGTTCACGGCCTACTTTTAACCGATTGCTGCTGCAAATGGGTTGGCCCCTGGAACGGCCTCTCTTGAGGACCTGCTTACCTTACTTATGTCCCTTATTAAAAAAAGTGTGCTCCCAGGAAAGTGAGTTTCGAGTAAGAGACGAGCTTTTTTTTCCTCACCCTCCTCCTTTGTTTCTTTAGAGCCATAGCTGTATCCACTCTCCTTTTTTCCAGAGCCGTGTGCTGTCTTGCTGCCGCAGATGTAAAATTAATCTCCTCGCAAAATTTCCTAAAACTATTACGTTAATCTTTCTTTATTTTTATTTTTTTTTTTTGGAGTGAGGGTAGCCATATGTGAGTAGTAGGGATTAAGTGTAAGGGGTTAAAGAAAAGGTCCTTTATTTCTCACAAGTCAATTTAATTGGCGACCGGTTTCGAAGCTGTCACTTCATCATCAGGCACACCTTGACTATTTCCATAAAGGAACTTTATGTAGCGCTTCCTCTATGGAAATAGTCAAGGTGTGCCTGATGATGAAGTGACAGCTTCGAAACCGGTCGCCAATTAAATTGACTTGTGAGAAATAAAGGACCTTTTCTTTAACCCCCCCCCCCTTACACTTAATCTTTATTTTTATGTTGTAGATGGTAAGTACCTTGATGTAATTCTGTCAATCTCCGCTGTGGCCCTGTTCTAGAGTTTTAGTACTTCAGATCTTAAGTTTAATAGATTACTGTTTCAACACGGAATGTCTCTACTAGTTCTATTTGGATGAATGGGACAGCTTGACTCATATGCCTCAAGTATTGCCTCATTCAGTTTTTATAGATCACTTTCCAGAGCTAGTGGGTGTCTGAGTCCCTGTTTAGTCTGGATACGAGCTAAATTTTGTTTTAGAGTGGTGTTGTATTTATCTCAGTCTGTTTTCGTAGAAATATTCCTGAAGATCATATCAGGCTGTCGTTATCTAATTTAAACACAATTATCTTGTGATCAAATAGAGATGGTTCACTCCATATTTAATGCTCGGTGTACTTTATGTTATATCTAATACCTCACATCTTGTTACAAATGTTGGAGTATTCCCAATATTTTGTACAATAAGGTTCTTATTATAAATATATTCTAGAAGTTGCTCACATCTTTGATTGGTGTTGTTGCTTCTCCATATGGTACTGAGCGCATTGGTATTGCATCCAAGAAGTGATGGCAGATTTCTTCTCTAACCTCGATACTTCCGGGGATGGTACAGGCCCATCTCTTACGAAGTAACTAGAAGTTATTACTATGTCTTGCCGCCTTGTGATACTTAAAGCCTTTTTTAACAAAATAATATATTTAAATTGCGATTCCTAAATAATTCGTCTTCAAAATCAAATATTTTAGAATCTTCGTGGATGAATTTGAAACATTTATTCATTTTTTGCCATCCCTATACCACCGAGTTCGTAATAAAATTATTTTTATTTTATAATATCGGCTTACCTGTTTATATCGGCCAGGAAAAACGTAATCAACCCTACTTTCGCATTTAATTTACATCTTTTACTTTCCATTGGTTTTACATTTTGTAAGAAAAAACACCGTAACTATTGATAAAAATTTAAATAAACAATTTTTAATTAAAAATAGCCTGGACCGGATAACGGGCGCCAATCCTGGCATGTTGGGTTTATTTAAACATTACCTATATTCTTAAAAATATATATTTAATTAGGATAAAGGACGAAGGTCGATTTAAGGATCCACCCGCCTAACACCTTACAGACAGGTCCAGGATCAGACTTTAATTGGATGTCCCAACCAATGGAAAACTTTAGTTTTTCAGATGATGATAATTTACCTAATATTAAAAAATAACAAAGACTAAAATTATGTCTTAAAATAATTATTGATCTGTTTTATCACAAATATATTGTTACGCTGGTTTTTGCTATCACAATTTATTTCAATTCAACTTTACAATAACTCAATTCAATTTTAACAATAACGATACAACTGATAACATTAACATGTAACGTCTGTCATAAACTGCCAACTGACGTCAGGTCGTCGCCTTATATAGCTTGCCTCGACCTTCTACAACCTTCTCGAACAATCTGGACTTTTCTTTGACAAGGAATGACATTTCGAGACATTTCGGGAATATTCTATCTTCTTCATTATTTCGTACCTTTACTTATGACGCACACTGTAGAGGGATGAGTAACATTCCACTTCTTTTTTCTATAAGTACGTTTCCTATGATAGCCGCAGGCTACTGCAGGGTGCTGCGTAACAATATTATATAACTTGTCTCGTCTTCCTGCAATATTTCACCTTTATTTTCACTATTTTTCACCCTCAAATGATCTCCAACGTGCTATTGCTAATAAAAATTATTTACCGTCCACAAATTCAAAATAATATACAAAATAAATAATATTTTCCCTAAATATTATCTCAACCAGCTACGCCACTGGTTTTTACAACCATACATTACCATATATTCTGGAATACGAAAAAAACTTGTGCGCTGATAAAAATACATTAGATCGAAAATGTTGAAGCAAATTATTAAATTGTTTCTAAGCGATGGAAATTCATCACTCGATGTCTTCTACTGTATACTATTTGCGATTCAAGCTAAGTGATACGCCCTCTGAAGGAAATTTGTAGAAGGTTCGTATAAGTAGGATATCGTTCAGTGTTGCCAGAAGTAGCAAAATTTCGCTACGTCGTCGGATTTTAGCTCTTGAAGAAGTGGATAAGACCTTTTATTTAAGAATCAAAATTTGTGTTAGGATTTTTTTATAAAACCGATTTATTATATTGATTTTTTTTAAATTTCAGTTCATTTATTAATTTTGTTTTAAAATCAGTTCATCATTTGGCAACATTGGCGTTCGTGTTCATTATTTACATTTTAAATTGTATCAATTACAATTCGAGTTTTTTTCTTACTTTTTAGCTTTAAATTTGTTTATTTCTTATAGTAGGTGATAGTGTTTATATTAAAAATGAAATCTGCGAAAAAGTCCCCAGAAAATTGCAATCTATATGGTGTTAATGTCAAAATCAAAACTGAAGTATTCATTATTTTCCAAGTGCAAGCCGTAAAATTTTGTTTTTTACCATACATGGATATCTACAAATTCACAATATTGAAATTTTGCAAAACTTTGTTTAGAATCAAACTGTAATCTGATTTGTAACGGTTTTATTACCATTTACATGTATACAAAGTACTACATGATTCACTTCATAATATAAGAATAAGTCTAGTAAGATTTTTAAATAAGTTCATTAATAATAAACGTGTGCTACTTGAAATGTCCTTTAAACCACATAATAAAACATGTCCTGGGCTTAGTAAATACATAGTGTAAATACATATTTCTAGATGTTCTTGTAGCAACAAATAGGTGAATAGTTCCGACAAATTAAGCGATACACATAATAAATATTATATTTATGACGAAAGCACGAGACTTAAACTTGATAACACTAAATGAAACTCAAAAACACTATTACAATGAGAATATTATCTAAAACCAAAACAAACACATGTAAATAAACAAACATCCTACTTATAGGTGACAAATGACAAGCGCGCGAAAATTAATTTGAATCGCCCAGTTAAAGTGGGGATATAACGTCACATTCCATAGGCGTACCTTGCAAAATAAGTTTCTATAATATAAATAAGATCACAGCATATAAAATGGTATATACGCACTTCGTAAATTAAGTCTTGAATGAAAAAAGTTCGCACTCCATAAATAATTTATTTAAAAGTCCAATTCACTCTACATATATACCGTTGTCATATTATTGCACGTTTTAAATTTGTATATTAACAAATTAAGAGCCGATCTTTTTACCTATAAGTAAAGTTACATGAAAGTTTACTTGACAGATTAACTAACAATAACCCTATGGTTTAATCAGCAAGTAGTTACTTTCAACTTTACTCAGAGGTGAATAGATTGGCTCTAAGTAAAATAAATATAAAGGGAGAGCATCAAGTGTAATAACAAGAACATTTTTCCAGTCGTCTCTACTTTCATAAATTTCTAACTCTTTTTTCTCTCTCTGCATATATATTTATCATTTGTCAGAATACATTTTAGCTAGATTCGAACGTAAATCATACATATATCATACGAAATCTAAAAGTTATTTGATACAAGTTCACAATAGCCGTACCAACCAACAAAAAGGTTTTTTTTTTCTTTTTCTACAGCCACGTTTCCAGACAATGCAGTGACAAGTGATTCCCGACAGTGCCTTAAGGAAACCTCTCCAGGATCTATTACTTTCGACGTTTCGATAACAGGTAAGAGTACACTGTGTACAAAACGATTCAGCATATTCAAAATAGCGAGTTTATACAGAATGTCCCGTGCGAATTATTGTAGCTGCCAGAATTAAATTTTCAATTCAAAAAAGTAGAATTTTCATTAGTAAGTATAATTACATAAAAAGGTTGCTTAGCAACTGCTTTCGAGTATGATACTTTATTACTAAGATTAGACGTGTTAGAGTTTGAAGAATTTGAAGAAAAGTCGTCGAGTCTAAGAGAAGTCTTCTCGTGAATCTCTTTTTTTAGAATATCGACAATTTCGTTTTTGAAGCTAGAGAGCTCATCTAATTTTTCCTATGGATGGTTTTTTGAACTACATCGCAAATGTTGGATAAATTATAAGTTGTAATATGACTAGTGAAGGATACAATACACATTGCTTTTTTTCTGCCTAATGGTCTTCATCAGTACGGTGCAGCTAAGTTTAAAGGATCATGGAACTTGTGTTGGAAAAATTGTACAATAAGAGAGGTTACTAATAAGGAGCCAATAACGCATTTTCGATTTCAGCCAGTATACAGCTAATTTTTTGGGCTTATACCAACGTCACAAAATAATCCGATGGTCTTCCTATGGCTATCAGCAATTCTTTCTTAAAATCTTTTGGTATGGCTACAATAAAACATACAAATTATTTGATTTTGTAAATACACAAATATTTGTGTCAACTTACACATGAAATATTATTCCGTCCTTGTATCTTCTACCGTAAGATGCATTGTTACATCCAGGTACAAAACAACAAAACATTTTTTTGGAAATCCTGTAAAAATGTAACACCAAACTACAAATGTTTTTTATTACAATAAAACACTAAACGATTAAACTAAAAAATAATGTTTTAATTAAAACATTTACTAGAAGAACAAAATAAACCATACAACAGTTAATAAAATCGATATGACGGTACAGAAACGATTCCAGAATCATCCATATTTTAGTTGGAACCAATTCTGTATCAACCCGCACATCGTACAAATTAAGTTGGAACGCTTGGAGTGTATTAAGCATGCGCTGTACCGTTACTGAATCGTTTTGTATCAAGTTGGAACAAACCAATTGTTAAATCTGTTAATATTTATAAGTAAGCAATTTATATATATTCGCTTCAATACTCTATATTTTTGGTCATATTATAGTTAAAATATTATTTTTATGGTTTTTTGTTCTTTTGTGACAATTTGATAAACATTTGCTTAATTTTTTGCGTATATCGTTATGAAAACGGATTTAAAAAAGTTATAATTTTGGCTCTACAAACCGAGGCATAGCCGACGGCCCACCCTGTATATTATACACTTGAATAAAAAATTGTATTTTCTAATTATCCAGGTAACCATTTGGAAATTCCTCGAAGCGGAGGTGACAATCCGAACCTTCTCAGTCCAGAAACCATCAACCAGAGGAGAAATTCCAGAAGACCCAGCATCCTTCCTGTACCAGACATGTTCACCAGCAGCAGCCTTAACATCGCTCAGGATGTCACTGACGAAGGTGATGAAAGCGAAGACGAGCTAGAAGACGATGTACCCTGGAGATCGCCTAGCGAGAAGATAGCGTAAGTCAAGTTCAGGAATTTTTATGGATTTTTGTGTGTATCGTTATAAAATAATTTTGAAATGTTAGATGATTGTAAACGTTTAATGAAAATAAGGTTCGATTTGAAAAGATAAATACTTTCTGATGTAGCTAAGGGCAACACTGACGCAAACCTCTGAAAATTATTACTTCTACAATGGGAAATCTCAAAACAAAATGGATTGAAAAAGTTTTTTACAAATTAAAATAATCAATTTACTGTAACTGATAAATACGTTTTTGATTTTTTTATTCATATTTGAGAAAAAACCTAAAAACGCGTCTTTCTTTGTTTGTAAAACATGGTCTTTATCAAAAGATGGGTTTTCTAAGATTTATTAAAACTAAAAATAAGCCATAATAGATGAATCGCAGTCATAGAATTAATAAAAGACCGATATATAAAAACAATTTACTCCATTTTTGATTTTTAACATTGGTTTCTGCACAGACGTACTCATTTGTAACCAACATTCGTATAGGGTTAGCTGCTCCCCTTATTTTCTGAATTGAAGGGTGGGGCTTATGATACCTCATTTTAAAAGGATTTTTATTCCCTATTAATCATTATATTAGAATTTGTTTTATTTATAATTATTAGATATTGAAAACAAAAAATTAAAGTAGTATACCCTCCAAATAACTTTACTACGTTTATATTGTTTTTCTGGAAAATATTAACTAATCCAAGGAGCATATAATACCATCCCTTAAATATTCAGAAGCTTAATATATTTTACATTTTTTTGACGTTTTTTTGACAGTACACGAAATTTGCTCTGAAAATTTTTACACAACAAAGTTACCATCCTGGTAAAAAAACATGTATATACAGGAGGTTCAATTATTAATGGGACATAGAACAACTGAAGGTTCTCTGATTAAAAATAAGACGATTTAAAGAAACATGCTTACGTAAAATATTACTCGTTTTCCAAATACAGGGTGTTAAAGTTGTAAATTCGAAAAAATATAATGCCTATAATTTTTTTATTACTTAGTATAATTTTACTAAATTTGGTAAAAGTTTTTGAGCAAAAAATAAGTAAAATAAACTTTGCCAGTGACGTACGGCATGGGTAAGTAATACCTTCGTCCTCATTAAATTTTACGCCACTGTCCAAAAACTTATTTTGACTATAATTTTAATTTTTTTCTTAAATTAAATTATGTACTCTTATTAAAAAAAAATCCAAAATTTCAATATTTTAGAAATTCAAAATAAATTAAAACTAGAATGAAGAATATAATGCTTAGCATTCTATATTATACTGTTCATAGTTTAACAGACCCCTTAACCCCCATTTTCAATCAGATTTTTTTTTAGATTCGATAGGCTGAAGATTTAGTTTATATGTTGAACCCGTTTTAAATTTATATGTTTCTGATACCCCCAAACCATAATTATTGATAGAATACAAACAATTAACAGTCTATTAAGAACAGAACACTTAAATTTTGAAGAAAAATAATTAATTATAAACCTTTATCTGGAGTACGCAGACATATTTTATCTAGAAGGTGACAAATCAACTTTTACTAATGAAATAAAACATTCAATCGAAACCAATAATGTCAAACCAGTTTTTAACAAATCTTATAGATACCCGCAGGTACATAAAGAACAGGTAAAAACTCAGATAAAAAAAATGTTAGACCAAGGTATTATACAACCTTCGGTCTCTCCCTGGTCCTCTCCTGTATAGGTTGTACCCAAAAAACTCGACGCTTCGGGTAAACCGTAGTTATCGACTACAGGAAATTAAACGAACTTTCAGTAGATGACAAATACCCACTTTCTAATATCTCTGACCTCTTGGATCAATTAGGCAAGTGTCAGTATTTTTCGACATTGGATTTCGCTTCTGGTTTTCACCAAATTGAGATCGAACCTAAAGATATACCAAAAACTGCATTTTCCACATTACCAATTTGTACGAATGCCTTTTGGGTTAAAAAATGCTCCCTCCACCTTCTAGTGCGTCATAATCGTTTATTCTGCAACAATACAGGAACATATACATATTGATATATTTAAAATTAATTTATATCTAAAACTGAAGCTCTCTTAGCGCTCTATGATCTGGTTTTTACAGAATTAAAATATCTCCATTACTTACCAAAATATCCGGACTGAGAGTTTTTATTGGTACACCCTGTAGATAGTCTATCAGAAGTATTTAAGTGCTTGCGAAAAGTAAATTTTAAAATACAACCAGATAAATGCGAATTCTTCCGAAAGGAAGTCGCATATTTTACAAAATTTTCCAAAGCCAAATAATCCCAAAGATATTGTTTTTTTTTTAATTTGGTGTCATCGGCATCGACTACTAAGGTCATTAGCCTCGCGTTCTGTGTAGGCTTTGTTACTGTTTCCCAGCGCCACTTAAGGAACAGTACTGTTAATTAGAACCCAACAGTCAATGGTCGAGTGGGGAATCCTACCAAGGCATCAGAATTAATTTTAAATAATTAAATTAAATAAAAAAAATCCCGGCCAACGGTGGGATTCGAACCTGGGATCCTTGAATCCGCAGGCAGAGACTCTACCACTGAGCTACCCACCCCCCAAGGATATGAAATCCTTTCTAGGGTTAGCGGGCTATTACCGTCGATTCAGCCCTAATTTTGCTAAGATATCGTTCCGTTTTCTATTCAGAATGCGATTCTTCTTTTAATAAATTAAAACATACTGATATCAGATCCCATTCTTATTTACCCAAACTTTAAGAAACCTTTTATACGTACGCTAGTGCTTTCGCAATAGGAACAGTCCTTTCACAATACTCCACTATTGAGAGATTTTTTTTTTTTCAATATTTAAACCCCCCTTATCTCCCTATTTTTATTTACTTTTTTATTAATTTCCTTATAGAGCTTGATTTTTACTAAACATTTCATGTTATTATCGCTGGTTTTTGATTTCTATTTTTTTTTATTTCAACCCCCCTTAACCCCCATTTTAATTCAAATTGTTTTCAAAATCAATAGGCGTCATCTCCTTATAAAGCTTGATTTATCCTAATGATTTCAATTTAATATCGTTTTTTGTTTTTGATTTGGGATTTTTTTCAATATTTCAACCCCCTTATCCCTCATTTTTATTCAGATTTTTTTTCAGAATCAATAGGCTTCATTCGTTTATAGAACTTGAATTTTTCTAAAAATTTCATGTCGATATTATTTTTCGTTTTTGAGTTAGGATATTTTTAAACATTTCAACCACCATTAACCCTTAATTTTTATTAAATTTTTTTCAGAATAGGCTTTATCCTGTAGATTTCAATTTGATATCGTTTTTGTTTCTGGGTTAGGATTTTTTCAATATTTCAACCCCCCCTTAGCCCCCATTTTTGTTCAGTTTTTTTTTTAGAATTAATAGGCTTATAATTCCTGTATAGAGCTTGATTTTTATCAAAAATTTTATGTTGATATCGCTTTTCATTTTTCATTTATGATTATTTTTTTAAATTTTAACCCCCCTTAAACCCCCATTTTTAACCAGATTTTTTCAAAAATAAAATTGATTTTCCCCCTTATCGAGCTAGATTTTTGCTAAAAATTTCAAGCGAATATCTTTTTTCTTTTTTGAGTTAGGACTTTGTTTAATATTTCAACCTCCCTCAACCCCCCTCACTTTAATTCACATTTTTTTCAAAGATTTTACGAGCTCTTGAACCACTTCAATTGCATGTATGGGGTATTGAAACTTATCTTCTATTTCGAAAGCGGAAGTTTTTCAAGCATAATAAATGAAAACGTTTGATAAAAAAACAAAAATAAAATCTAAAAAACTTAAACTTAAGTTTACAATCATGTAACATATTTCAAATTATAAAATCTATCAATGATGTCTAAGCACTGTGCACTGTGCATACAGAAAAGTGTACATATGCATGGTAAGCATAACCACATCTATATATTTATGTTTTAAATATATTTACTATCACAAGCACTTCATCTTCCTGCTTCTTTCTTTATGTTTAATTCTATCCTTTTAGTGTTAATTGTGCTTTCTCTGTTTTTCTCACCTGAACGCTATATTTTCCTTTCCTTCTTCAAGTAACAGCGATACCAATTTTCTCCAAATTTTCAAATACTATATTTTATAGAAAAAAAAGTAGTATTTGACTCAAGATGGTGTCGTGGTAAGTATATCTTCCGAATTAGCTCTCGGAAATAAATTACAGATTGCTTAAAATCGTCTGGAAACCCTAAACCATCAATTAACATAATAGAAAAAGTATCGCTGATACTTAGTGTGTAGCACTGTTATTAGAAGCAACGTTGGTTCAGTTTCTTTTATCACTCTGTCCTGAACCCCTTGCACTCCCCAGGTCCAGTCTTACTCTAGACGATTCTGAAGATTCGAGCAGACTAGCATGGCATGACGAATGTATTCGGTAAGTTATTTATTTTCTTTCTCGCTCTCTTTTTCGTTTTTTCTTTTTCTGGATGCCACGGGAACAAAAATAAAACTAATGCAACAAAAAAAGTTCTGATCTTTCAAAAAAAAAAACCAAAATGTATCATCCACACTAGAAAATAAAATAGAATCATTTCATCAAATAATGTCCAAGAAAGAAGGTCACAAAATATGTTCTAAAAACTTGTACCAATAACAGTTACAGTAACAGTTTTATGGTTTTCGACTAGTAAAAGACATAATTGCTGTTTCCTTGAAGTATTTTTTCTAGAAGTGCTTTTCAGATTAGCTCTTTATCTAGAAAAATTCCAATATTTTAAACTTCACTGAAAAATAATAAAATAATAAAATGACAAGCTTTCAAAGATAGCTTCCTTCTCTTCAGCTGGCACTAAAGTTGTTTTGGATTGAGTCATGACTTATTCTTTATCCAATTAGTCATTATTGTTATCATCTGCATAACCTATGATACTGTTATCGTTTTCATCCTTCCAACATATCAAGTTGTCCATTACCATTGACCAATTTTATTTCGATTTTAATGTTCCTATATATCTATTTGATTTTGATGCATTGTAAATTTGATTAACATTTTGAAAGTTTAGAATCTGTGGGTATATCTTATAAATAATTGATTTTATCAAAAATTAACAAGAAGCAGAAAAGTATAAAAATTGTGCTTAGAATATGGGGCGCTCAAAGAGATCGTAAAGCTCTTCTTTATCTGTAACGTGTGGAGGATGGATTAAACTACGGTACTTAGGCCTCACTAGGTCCATTGTACGTCCTCCTAAGTAGATAGGCAACTTCTAGCTCGTGCGCCAGCCAATAGATTTAATATAGTTAACAACATCGCCAAGAGGTGCTTCCCTTATATCGGCTGGTGTTAGCGTCAGGCAATCGTAAGGATATCTTCAATGGTCTCATCTTCTTGTTTGCATCCCCTGCAGAGTGTGGATTTGACATCCCAAGATATGTGGATGCTTGGCAATGTCCAATCGGAATGTCTGTGATCAGACGCACATTCTGTCTAGTCATAGTCAAGTATTTGTTCGCTGTAGTGTTGTAGGATAACTTAAAAGCTCACTGACAAGTCTGCAGCTTCTTGTTTCATCTCATCTTTCCTTGAATTTCACAAGGGAATGTTCTTTAATAGGTTTGTCACTATCGCTGTTGTCAGTCCAATAGTAGTCCCAGGTCCAAAAAGTATTTGGTTGACTGCTTTCTTGGCGAGTGAATCAGCAAGATGGTTACCTTTCGATGTAGCGTCACCTTTGATCCATCTTAAATTGACCACGTTGTTGATGGATACTTCAGCTAAAGCTTCGTGACATTCTAGTACTAACCCTGAATAAATTCATGGTCTGTCCAGGGTAAGTAGTGCTTGTCTGCTATCATAGTATATTCCACAAGGCGGACTTTTTATTGTCCAGTGATCTTTCTATCTGGCCAGCAACTAAGTAAAGGACTGAATCACTATTTCTGCCTGGGGTATATGCGTGTTGATTTGGGAGTAGTGGTGTTGTTGAAACCACCACATCCTTTGTGTACCTTTCGCATAGCCTTTCCAATGTCTTCATGGAAAATTATATCACGATAATATATAAAAAGGTATAATAATTGTATAAGGAAGTAAGAGGAGTTGCAATATTACAAATGTGCAAGGGAATCTAGAAAAGAGGTAGGTACATTAAATTTATCATTGATAAGATAAAAAGTTTTTGAAAGGTCAGTGACAGCTTGGTGCAAATTTTACCCGTGGCATCTGATTTTTTAAATAGATCTTTCTTTGCTCAAAGCTATATCGCTCTTGTCGATCTAATATAATATCAAGTTTAAAAATTGATACGAAAAAAAACTTGTAAAAACATTTTCTAGCAAAACATATAAAAAATAATTAAGAAGCATTAAAAAATTATTTAAATGGAAGCTAAAACAAAGCTAGCCTACTAATTTTTTATTTAAATTTGCATGAGAATGGTTACTACAGCCTATTGATGTACATATATACCCCTTTTCCCAAAATTTACTGTAGAAAAATTAGACATAAATTAGTAAATTTATAGATTAAATAACTTTATCATACAAATTGGCTTATTCATACCTACTTATAGTATTTAAACATAAAAACATTAACTTGTTCTACTTCTAAACTCATTGCAAGCAAATTTAAATCATATTTGAATGAGTAAATTAAAAAATATTCCACATTTAATGTTCACTTCAACGTTTCATATTAAGTGTAATTCGAAATGTCAGAAGGTTCATGTGAATGGCCTTTCGCAACCGACCAATCATAATTACCTGATGATGACATTGACAAGCATTATAACCTCGCACGTCTGTTAATGAGATAGGCATTAGATCTCAAACAGAGAAGTGGCAATGGGTACATGCAGCATTATACAGAGTGGCTGTCGCAAATATAAAATATAAATATTTATTTTAGAAGTTATAATAATTTTTTGAAAGAACATTCCATTAAACATAGGTATTTATAGGAAATTGCTACACTTAGGTGGTTTTTTAAATATAAAATTATAAATTTGCTGTTTGCTTTATCTTTATCTTCTTCGTCTGAAGTCTCAGTCAAATCAATAATAATCTTATTTTCATTCTCATAATTGTATATTTCCTCAAATGTGACGATCATAGTATTATTTACAAATTTCTCAGACTAACTCAATCGAAGTAAACAAATTTTTCATAAATTGTCTTAAAAAATAATACCCTTCAAAAATAATCTTTGGTTTTTCGAACGAAAATCAAGTCTTTTGCAAGACATCATTACCTTGTATGTTTAGTATTTTGATTGTTATGTGCTGTTCTCTAAAAAAACTTCTAATCGCTCTTTTCACAGTATCACTTATTTCATTAGTATTTAACTTCGGTAAAATGTGTGATTGCCTTGACGTTTTCTTTCTCCTTTGTATAATACTCCAATAAATTGAAATCAAGTTGTCTATTTTCTTCTCTTAAATTTCAAAAAGAAAACACTTATATCTTATTAACGTTCATTTTATAACTAGATTAGATATAGACTTTAATATATTACTTTAATAAATTTTATTGGATAAATGGCAAAAGGTAATGGGTGTAATAGGTGTGAAAGATATCCCATTTGTAATTCGACGTATTTTTGAATTAAATTATAAATTATTTGATGAGATAAATAAAACTATACCATATAAATTCATTTTTGAATTTATCGTTTAAGTTTAATTTATCTCAACAGATGACCCAATTTGAGATATTGGATTCCCTGTTCATTTTTTACAAATTGTTTTGTACCATCTAATAAAAAAGTTATTTGGAATCCTTAATCTAATTAATGTATTTCACCTTTACGTAACACTCGGAATTACTGGCGAAGCTGATCCGATAATCGTTCCATTAAAAGAGATTGCCTAAATTAACAGATTTGATGGTTAAACGGAATCCTTAATCGATAGGCAAATCAGCGAAGTGCCCCGGCATTAGCCTCGGTTTAATTGTGTTTAAACTACCTTACGAATTGAAAAGTTAAAAAAAAAATAGAATGAAACGATTTTCCTAAAAAGAGTGCAATAATTAGAATTGCAGCAGAACGCGGTTTGCGGAAAAACATTGGAGAATGTTGTAAATAGGGAGGAGCTGATTTGTTTTTTCAAGGTTTCAGTTGTGACATGTCATTTTTAAATTAGAGCTATCAATAGATTGGCAACAAAAATTATCTAACTGACAATTTAAATGTGACTTTATTTTTCTTATGATACATTTTAGCCCAATTTCAGATATTAAGTATCAATTGTGTATAAAATTTTTTAACGCACATAAATTTATTTATTTTAAGTGCATCAGCCACAAAAGGTTATCTCATTGATAATGGACAATATAATGATAATTACGATTTTTGACTTTGAAACTCACTTTTACAAACTGAAAAACTTCGGTTTCGGCACAGTTCTGTCATATTTATTTTCTTGACACATATTACACAAATTATTTATGTATGTCTTTCTTCAGATTTGGCCAACAATATCGTTTCCTAATTTGGATTTCGGCCTCGTTCACACTTCAGTGATTTGTGATAACTTTTCATAAGGTCTTTTTGCTCTTCTGGATTGTTCACGTCTCCTAATAGGTTGTTACATTTCACCATATCACAGGAGTTGTGTTTGAACATCTTCCTGATAGTTTTGCTCTTTGAAAAATTTGACCATATCGGCTTGAAGGTCTTTCTTTCCCAGTTGGACGTGGTCTCGTAGTTTTTTAGGAAAAATGTATAATATTGCTGGACCTCTTCATAATTTACTGTTTTGAAAATAATTTCTGAAATTGTGATCCTTATATGGGATTTTCTTATGCAGTATGTCTTGTGTTATCATCGTCTTCTTCGGGACCTACGTTTTGTTCTTCGGTATCTAAGTATCTGGTGCTCCTTGTAATATATTCTCAATGATTTCGTTAATTTTTTGGTTTTCATCGAGATTGTTGCTCATTGACCATGCATCGTCATCACGAATTGTTCTATGGTATGATTTGTGTTTGGATATTTTTGGTGTGTACCTTTATTCTTGACAGGGTGTCTGCATTAGTGTTAGTTTTTGCTTTTTATAGACTACCTCTTAGTTGTATTTTTCTAGTCAAAGCCTCATCTGACTAACTTCAAATTTTGCTCTTTTAGGGAAAATAGACATTGGAAAGGTCGATAGTCGAACAAGATCTTGAACTTTTTCTCATATAGGTAAGATCTGAAGTATTTGGTGGCTCATACTATTGCAAGAATTTATTTCTCGTTCGTGGAATATTTTATTTCTGTTTCGTTTAGTGTTCTAGAAGTGTAGGCGATTATTTTATCAGTTCCACTTGAAATAGAATGGCTCCAATAGCAAAATGACTTGCATCTATTGTGAAGTTAAAAGGCTTTGTGAAATCCTGATACTAAAGCAATGGTTTTTTGGTCAGAAAGCTTTTGCAGGTGTTAAAACTTTTGAGTATGTTCGAACTTAGTGCCCTTTTTTAGACATTTAGTTTACGGTGTTGTAATCCTAGCAAAGTCGTTGACAAATTTCTGATAGTATCCAAATGTCCTAGGAAATTAAATTATTTCTTCAGGAACTCGCAATTGTCTATTTGAATTTTTATTTTGGTGTCTCGAAGCAGTTAAAACATTTTTGCCAAATGTACCATGTATTCTTGCAAGGACGTTAAAAAAACAATTGTTATATACCAGGCATATTTCTCCTTACAGTCCTTTTAAGACGTAGTCCATGACTCGCTGAAATGTTGCAGAGGTATTTTTGAGGCCAAAGGGCATTCTCACAAACTCGTAATGTCAATTTTTACATTAAAAGTCATCTCTATTTGATGGAATCTACTTGCTAAGTCCAATGTGGTGAAGTATTGGCACCGTCCAAGGTTATCTAGGATCTCTGAAATGTTGGGTATGGAGTACCGGTTTTGTCATTCACCTTTCTGTAGTCAACTACGATACGCCATTTGATTTTACCTGAGGCATAGGCTTTTTGGGAGACAATCCGTATTGGAGAGTACCATGGGGATTAGCTTGGTCTTATAATCCCTTCTTCTAACATGGAGGAAATTTGGTTTTTGACTTCTTCTTTGTTCTATAACTTACTCACGGACTTATCAAAATTAACAATAATTGAAGAGCATAACTTCAAAAGGTTCTAAGAGCCAAAATTTTCAAAAAATACATTTTTGTATAAAAAGGTTCAGTATACCAACCCTAACAGTATCCAAATGGTTCTCAGTGCATTTTCAAAAAAATTCATTTATTGTAGTAGTATTAACATGGCGAATGTATATGTGCGTATATGGTGTATACAATTTTTATTTTACTCATAACTTTTTTCCATGCTTTTAGCACTTAGACCCTTTTGAATTTATAAATTTAAAGAGGAAATACCAGTATCTTGGAAGTAAACACCAAGATTGAATGGATTGGATACTGTTTGGACTTCATATTATTATATTTCGACAATAAATTCAATTAAACCCAATTATTGTCACAATATTTTATATATTGTTTACTAATTTAACAAATAAAACTTCCTATTTTTGTAATTTGCATAAATTGTTGGTCGTATATACCTTCAACATATTTATTTGCTCTGATTTTCTATGACATAGTGTCATATACCTCTAACATTTTTATGTTCTCATAGAAATTTTAGAGAATATAAAATTTGTCTCTTAAATTTATTGAACATATTTTCTTAAATAACTTTTATTGTGATTTCACTAATACATGATGTAATATAATTTACCATCGCGGTACTGATATTAATTTATAGTAATATAACAATCTAAATTTAACAATCCAATATTTTTGAGGTAACTAATTTTGTATGGTTGTAGTTATTTGATAGAATGTTTTAGTGAGTTAGGTAACTCGTATTCAAGTTTCTCCTAAATTAAAAACATGCAGTGTTTAACGCTTTCTTGCACATCACAAATATATTGGCACTTGGTTTTTTTATTATAAAACTGTATGTGACCTGTGTGTGACCAATTTTGAGTTGACTGAAAATAACTTGAGTTCGTCTTTGTGATGGAATGTTCTTTCAGCTAGCTTAGATATTGATAAACTCCATTTTCTTTGCCAATTAAAGTTGCTATAAAGTATCTGTGTGTTGCTGCAGAAATGTGAATAGCTTGTGATCTAGAAATTGCCCCTTTAGCTAAACTATTATTTTTAGCGTATTTTGTCAGTTTTAAAGTACTCTTTTTTTAGAATGCAATTGTTAAATATGTCGTTGAATGTCAGAACTATTTTTAAATTCTTCTCTAACTTTGATCTCCATTTATTTATTTTTAATAAATAGTTATCTATAAAGATTCATATAAATATCACACCCCTTGGTACAGGATGAACATATACATAATTTTATTACAAACTATTCAAAACATCACCCTTTATTTTAACCATCTACCTTCCACCCCCCTAAATTAAATATTCCTACTGTATAATAATTAATTAGCTGCATAATTGACAGCCACCGGAGACTTTAAGAGCTCCATTTGAGGGATAATTAAATTTTATTACCAGATTACTGATTAGTTTCCTTATAGCTGGAAGGTCATTAATTTAATTAATTCCCAATTTACATCTTTGCGTCTACCTAATTTTATTACCTACTCAAAAATTTATACTCCGAATAAAGATTTCTTCGATCTTGCTTTTAAAAAATTATTATGGATCAATTGCGAAATTTATGAAAGGCATAATAGAATTTGGGTAAAGTATTCGTTTATTTAACGATTACCAATTCGCGGATCTTTTACAGGGTGGATCACTAGTAATCTCTTCTATATATAATAATAATAAAAAACTTTAATTATCATAAATAATATATAAAATACAAGATACTAATAATTAAACATATAAATCATAATAAATAAAGTGGTTGAGTCGATAAGTAAAAAATTTACTTGTTTCGACAGAAATACATAATACATAATAAAATATAAATACATTTCTTAATACTATGGTAAAATTCTAAAACTGTAATATTAATAATGGCATATAAAGTTAACAGAGTAAGTATTGGGGTAAACAATAAGGATCTTAGAAGAAGAGTATATTTCAAAATCGTGACACTAGTTTGTGTACCTAAGTTTTTTTTCTACATTCTTATTTATTTAATTTTTTTTTTAATTTTTTTCTATGAGTTCGGATATTATTTTTTTATCCGATTGTACTAAGTGAAATTTTAATTTCTTCTTAAAACTAGTTTTGTTCTTTATATTTTTTAAATGAGAAGGAACATAATTATAAATTTTATTTGACAAGTATGAATATGATCGTTGTGATAAAGATTTTTTTACAGTGGGTGGAATTGTGTTATTTTTCTGTCTTGTGTTGTAGGTATGTAGTAAGGTATATTTATCGGTAGAGAAATGAAATTTTGTATTCACTACTAGGTAAAATAGTTGGCGTAGATCCAAAATGTGACTTTCTTTGAATAACATGTCAGAAGAGTACCTTCTATTTTTGGATAAAATTAATTTCAAAAATCGTTTTTGTATAATTTCAAGTGGATAAATGTGTACTCTAAGTGCACTTCCCCAGACCACTATTCCATACCGCAGATGACTTTCAACCAATGCAAAATATAGTATTTTCATTGCTTTTAATGGGAGGTATTTATTCAGGTACTTAAATTTATATAAAATTGATTGTAATTTTTTTATTACAAATTTTATATGAATATCCCATTTAAGATGAGTATCAATAATCACTCCTAGATATTTAGTATTTTTTATAGCATTAACTTTGAAGGAAGTATCATTTTTGTTAATTCTAAGTTGCTGATAGGGGCAGATATTCGTGTTGGTGCAGCTAAAGGGTAGAAAATGTGTTTTATCCATATTTATGGTAAGTAGCTTATAGTTAAACCATTTGATCAGATATAGAAAATCCTTTTCTGCTTTATGTTTTAATTCGATCCAGGTATCAGCCTTATAAAAAACCGCTGTGTCATCAGCATAACCCAGTATATCTCCTGTTGTATTAAGACTAAATATACTATTTATGTACAAGTTAAAGAGGATCGGCCCTAGAACCGTACCTTGTGGTACCCCATAGTCGATAGGTTTTGTATTACTTGTTGTACCATTAACTTTTACTGCTTGATATCTATTATTTAAATAGCTTTCTAGACCAATGGATTCAAGAGTATCCAGGAGTTGCTGATGGCTTACCGTGTCAAAGGCCTTCGCAAAATCAATGAAAATACATAGACAAGGGTTTCCTTTCTCTAGCGCGTGGTGTACTTTATCTGTAAGACCTAATACTGCATCTTCAGTGGACGTGTTTTCTTTAAAACCATATTGCCTACTTGAAATTAGATCATGTTTGTCTATGCATGATAATAACCGTTTTTTTGTAATTTTTCAAAAATCTTTGACAAGTTGGTAATAAGGGATATTGGACGATAATTCGTGACTACAGTTTTATCTCCTTTTTTATAAATAGGAATAACAACTGTTTTTTTGAATGAATCAGGTCAAATTCCATTCTCTAAGCAGAGATTTACGATGTAGGCAAGCGGAGCCACTATAAAATCGGCCACTGTTTTTATAGTTTCTGAACGAATATCATCTATACCTGTAGATTTCTTATCTTTTAGTTCGTGTATTATAACTTTGAGTTCTGTTTGTGAAGTAGGAAATAAACTTATACTATAAGGTATTCTGTTCTCCCGTAATTTAAAATTTGGGTCCCGTTTTATTTTTTCAGCAAGATTTTTCCCCATTTCCGTAAATCTCCTATTGAATTCGTTAGCGATTTCAACAGAATCAGTAAGTAAATCTCCATTTTCTTTTTTATTTGTTTGATGGTACTTTCTTTGTTATTAGATTTACTTAGATTTTTTACAACGTCCCATAGGTGTTTTGAATTATTTGCATTTCTTTTTATCTGTTGTTTGTAGTAATTAGCTTTTGTTTTATTTAAGATATTTGTAAGTTTATTTCTATATAATTTGTACTCTTTTTTTATTGGTTAGTTATTAGGAAACTTTATAGTTTTTTTAAACAAATCACTCTTTTTATTTATAGATGTTAGCAAGCCATTTGTAATCCATGGCGCAAGTTTAGAATTTTTTCTTGTACATTTTTTTATTTCTAAAGATTTGTTAATGTTTTCAGAAAATATTTTAATGAATATGTTTATTGCAGTATTTGGATCAGTCTCTGTGTACACAGACTGCCAGCTGATTTGAGAAACATTTTGTATTAATTTTTTAACATTTAAAAATTTTTTGACAATAATTTATGAAGGAATTTTTATGTTCTCATGTAAGACAATTTGAAGTATTGTTGTAAAGTGATCTGTTACATTGCTTTTTACTGTAATCGGAATAATCATATCTGAAATAAAAGTTTTAGATTTTATAAAAATGTGGTCTAGGCAATTATCAAGCCTGGTAGGTTCGTTAATTGTAGAGATATAACCGAATTCACTAAGAATATTTAAATATTCAATACAGTTGTCATCTGATTCAAGGATATTAATATTTATATCACCTATAAACAAATAAAAATGTTCATATTCTGTTTGATTGTTTTCTAAGTAGTTTTGCAATATTTGATTAAACTCCTTTATATTGGAAGCTGGTGATCTGTAGAGTGCACTTATTACTATGTTCTTTTCGATTAGATTAACTTTAGTTTTAAGAATTTTAATGTTACCTAATTGTACAATTTCATATTCATAATCATATTTACTCTTTAGGTACATCAATACTCCATCATTTTGATTATAATCTCCTTCGTTATAGATCATATTGTAACCCGGTAGGTTATATAAAGTGCAGTCTGATAATATTCTAGTTTCTGTAAAAACAATACAATCAAATTCTTCATCAATGTTTTTTAAAAATATTTTGAATTCATCTATATTTTTGTGCACACTCCGTATATTATTGTGTATTATTTTAAAATTGTTATTTAGTTTGTTGACCTTTAAAATTTCTTTACATTCAATTTCTGTATCTAAGGTGTAAGTTTTTACAGGATCTAGTTTGAAATCATGTATATATTGATCCATATCTGATTTTGTTAATTATACTAATTTTATATCTAGTTTAAAAAAAAATGTAATAAACAGTTAACCAAAATTCTTAGATTTACTTTAGTCAAGAAGCAGTTTCATAAAGGGTATTTGCTTCATATTAGTAAAAATTAATTTAGATTTGTTTAGAATTTGATCCAGATCTTGTCCTTTTTTCAAATTGGTTCTTTGGAATAGGATTTTTTGGCAGAGCGGGTTTGGGTTTCTGATTTTTACTTTTTGGAGTTGCCGTATTTTTTTCATCCGGTTTATCTTCTGTTTGAATGTTTGTTGTATCACGGTCTCTATTGTTGAGGTCCTCTAAATTATTTTCCGTATTATTTGAATTATTTGAAGGAGTGGATGGTGCACTAAGTGATTGGCATTGTTCTTTTGGAAGTATAGAGTTCTGTAGTTCTTCTGCTGTATAGGATTTATTTCCAACGTATAATGTTCCTCCCTTCTAGCCTAGACATTAAGGATACCTATACAATTATACTTTTTTAGAAATCTGTTTGCGCACCGGATGTACTCTTTAATTATTACAACAACTTTGTATATATTTATAGATTGTTGTCTAAAATAAAAGTCATACAAATATTTTGACAACAATTAAACCATATTTCGACTTTTGGTTCCGATTTTACACTTATTTCAAAAAGCACGTCACTTTTCACAAAGTTGTCGATACAAAAAATGCTTGCAGTATTATCTTCAGAAAAAACGCGTTTAAGCTATATCCCGAATCTAGTGAAAAAATACAAATATCCAATTACGTCGCCGAAAATGTTTGCAAAAGTATTTTTTATTGTTATAGACATCTAGAGGCATATTATTTCATTGCCAAAGAAAGAAAAAATTTATCGATAAGCAACTTTACTTTGAATTTAACAGGTCACACGACAACTTCTATCACCGAGACATAGTACGTGTTGTTCACTCCCCTTACCTGTAACGCCACTTTTTGCAGTTACATGAGGGACCAATAATGTCTGTAAAAAATAAGAAATTGACAAATAATAGATAACATTAGAGTGGACACTTTAAAGGAAATTTTAAAAGAAACCTATGTATCCTTAACTTACATATTCGTAATTAATAGTTCTTTTATTCCTAGTGTTTTTTCCACATCACTAAAAACAGGATTAAATAAGCCTACATTTATAGGAAGAGAAAAAACAAAAAAAAATATTTATCGCCCTGTAACAATAAGTAAAATTTAAAAAATATATTTATATTAGTATAAAATATAAAAATATTTAAACAAAAACAATAAGAAACATTATTACAATATTAAACATACAAAATTCCGAATTAATTAAAATACGTACAATACGGTTATGATTAAATAAGGTCTGACTTATCTGTCAAAAGAAAATGTTTATTACAGTAAAAGCCATGGAAACATGATTAAATATAAACGAAATATAAAAATTGAATTTTTTGAGGAACAAAAAAATGTCTACCTCTTAAACCTGTACTACGTTCTGCAAATTAAATTATAGCACTCCGTTTTTCTCTATACTATAGTCAAGCAATAGAGCACAGTAAGTAGAAATTGATGAGGGCATCAACGAGGCTAGGACTATTACATATTGTGTACCGTAAGGTATTGTCCTGGGACCTATACTATTCACTTTATATACAGAAAAAAGTGCTATAATTTTAACCACGTATTTAGCTCATCAAAACAAACAACTTTTGTCAAATGTAAGTTTTGAAAATTTACCATTTTTGATATGATATGATATGATATGATATTTGTAAACCCTAAAATAACCCTAACGAGCTGTCTGTGATAAAAGAAATAATTAAAATAAAATCTAGCAAAGTTTTTAATACATGATTCACAATGTTATACATTTTTTGCTACAGGTCAAATGACTAACACGCCGGACGATTATTTTTAATTTTAGTTGTACATGTCGATTAATAGCTTGCGGTTCGATTTATTTTGGTTCTTAAAATGCCGATTTTTACCAATAAAGAATAACGTGGTGTTAGTTTAGAATGAGTAAAAACAAATTTTCATAGACGTGTTCAATTAAGCTTAGAATATAAAGGAGGACATTTTGAACATTTGTTATAAACTTGTGAAATAACTTGTGCATTTTTTAAAATAAGAAGGCTATAAAGATTTTTTGGTAAGTCAAAATTTCTTGATGTGCAAAGATTAACAAAACATTGTTTACATATTTAGTTTTATAACAGAACCAAATTTTAAAGCACATAATATTTATTTATTTATTTACCAAAACTCAAACAGGCCTATTGGCCTTTTTACATGAGTAGTTTTCTTAACGTAACAGCCAAATATACAGTGAGCATCATAAGTCTTACCCCCCCTAACTAACACGTTACTGGAGTCTTGTTAGGAAAATCGCCAAGACAGGTCGATTTTTGTTTTTTACAATGTACATTTTTGTATGATTAGTTTACCCTTAATTTCATCCCTTACTGGAGGGGAACAACCCTTTCGAAAAATTTAAATGGAATGGGGTGGTGAGTGATAGCTCATTTAAAAGGGGGTTTTATTCTCTATTCAACCGTGTAAAAAAATTTTAAATTTGCTTCATTACGTGTTGATTTATTAATGTTTAAAAATAACAAAACCTCACAAAATAGGAAAGAAACTAAACTAATAGTGACCTTCTAATGGCAAAAAGTCTTACTTCACGTCTGAACCAAAACCGAAATCATGCAGGGCCGAATTTTAATTTTAAGGATGAGTGCGCTACGTTAATTTCCGTTATTCTGAAACAACAATTAGTCGAGAATTAATGAAGCAAATTTTAATTTTTTTTTACATGGTTGAATAGAGAATAACACCCTCTTTCAAATGAGCTATCACTCACCACCCCATGCCATTTAAATTTTTCGAAAGGGTTGCTCCCCTCCAGTAAGGGATGAAAATAAAGGTAAACTATTCATACAAAAATGTACACTGTAGAAATCAAAAATTGACATGTCTCGGCGATTTTCCTAACAAGACTCCAGTAACGAGTTAGATAGGGGGTAAGACTTATGGTGCTCACGGTATGTAATTTTATAACATGATGCTCAAATTATAATAAGTACAATGTATATTTACGGAGGCAGATAAATACCAAAACCGAAAAAATTGCTGAACTGATAGATATATCTATAATTACAAACTTAAAATGTTTAGATAGTCATATAAAACCATTTTAAATTGGGTATGACCAATTATCCAATCTATATTGCTCATTGAACTGAAATTATTAGCAAATCTTATGATATGAGTTAACGGAGATTGCAGAGGACTTTTAGAAATATTAAATTTTAATGAGGATCTGACACGTCTTGATGGAACATTAAATGGCACTAACAATAATAATTGCATACAGTTTATGTGATTGTTGATAATTTTATAAAGAAACAAAATCGTAGATTGCTTACGTCTATTAATTAGTGAAGGTACTACAAATTCTTCCCTAAGCATAGAGGTTCTTATGTAGATATAATCAGGCCAGACATGATATTTTTTATAATAAAGGTATCACAAAAATTTATTTTGTATTTTCTCTAATGAGTCTAAATGTATTTGAGGTTGTTGTGCCCATACTACTGAAGCAAATTCTAATTTTGTTCGTACTAAAGTAAAATACAGATATTTTATTACTTTTAAATTTGTAAATTGAGGAGTTTGTCTTATAAGAAAACCTAATGCACGATTTGCACTAAGAGCAATTTTTTTAATATGTATCATATTCTCCTGGACTTCCTAATTTTGGCTTTCTAGACTGTAATTTAAGAACATAAAAAAATAAATAACTAGGACTTAATATTGATAATTGCAGTGGTAGGGAGTATTGGGTACACTTTCTGTAAAATTATGAATAAATTTTTTTGTAAATATCAATAGCCCTAAAAAATCCCCAATCCACCACTGCATCTACGACGTAGGCTTGCTTTGAGTTTAGATTAAACATATAATTTCATACTCGTACTCTCTACACAAACACGTTTAAAAATATTAAGAACCTTAAAATAATTGCAACAGTTTTGGTCAACCGTACCAAAACACCCCCCGACACCTAATTTTCTTTCTTCACAGCATCGTGAAAGGCTTCCCTCCAGTCTCCCCCTACATCGGAGTCAGCCCGACCCTCTGCTACCTCCTCAAAGAGAAGAAACCGCTTTGCTGTCTACAGCTAGCTCAAGTTTGCGAACATTGTAGCTATAGGAACGCCAGAGACTACCAGTGGCAGAATAAGACCATCATCCTGGCCGCAGACTACGCTTCGAATGGTATCTACAATTTCATTATACCTCTGAGGGCGCACTTCAGGTCCAAGACGTCGTTGAATCCGATCATTTTGTTGTTGGAGAGGAGGCCGGATATAGCTTTTTTGGATGCTGTGTCTTATTTCCCGTTGGTTTACTGGATGCTTGGGTCCATAGACTGGTAAGTACATTTTTTTTATTTTACGTGAATAAATTAGGTTAGATAATAAATGTAAAATTTAAGAAAGCCTGCAGCAGCCGGGGATCAAACTCTAATGGAAAAGCTAATTGTTGCGTTTTTTGGTTATTTGGGTATGTTGGTTCTGTTTAATGGAGTAGGTCCTCGTTAAGAATACTTGGCTGTACTCCTGTGACAGCAGTAATGTGGAGGGCGTCCTGAGTGGAGTGGTATATTCTAAAACCATGTTGGGATAGAGGCATAATAGTTTTTTATTTAAAAGACTTCCAGATTCTCTCGTTGAGCAAAAGAGTTCAAGGACCTAGTGCAGATATATGACAAAAATGGGATGGTATGAATCAATGGATTTTGAATCCTTGCCTTGTATTCTAGGACTTTCAAGTAAGTTGGAAGTAGGACAGAGATAAAGAATGTGAAACATGGTTCAGAAAGATTTTTTAGCGTTCTTCTGTTAATGGAATCAGGGCCTATAGCCGCGTTTTGACCTGTTTGACAGGCATATTGCATATTTGGTGAAGGACATCATGAGGCAATTTTCGGCAGCCAATGGGGAGACGGAAGCAACAAGTGGCTGGTTTCGAAAATGGTATTATGTCTTATACCTTTGATTTCTTTGTGAGAACGGGTTTTTGGATTTTTGACCAATAGAGATGCATCTGAATTTATTCCAGAACTTTTCTAAATTTTAAGTGATGTTTATGTTATTCATTATCATTCATTTGGAGCCTAGTCAGATCATTTAGAGAGGATTCGATCCAGCTTTGATTTGATGACAGGGTTTTGTGTATGGACGTATAACTATAAAATCTGCGTTTTTGGAAAAGGTGATTTAAGATGTGTTGTGGGAGGACTTTTTGGATTTTGATTGGAGCTGATGTTGATTGTGGCTTGTACTTCAACAACCATGTTGCCGATATTCTGTAAGACATTGAGTGGGTATTGCTCGGGAAGGTAATCAGATATGCTTCTCTGAAAAAATTGCCAAACTGCTTTTTTTCAGAGTGCAGAAGATGTAGATGATAGCTTTTGATGGAATTGGAGCGAAGAGTGATATTTTTAGTATTTATGAAGCATCTATCTGCAATCAGATCCGAACAGGAGTCTGTTTGAAGGATATAATCGATAATATATGATCCCAAGTGGGACAAAAAGGTTGGACATTTGTTTGTAAAGTATGTTTGGAGTTCAGGTCTCCAAGCAGGACGGCTCGGGGAAATGAGATATTCTATTAGTAGTGGAAGGAGTTTAGCCTGGGTAGTTTTAGTATGAGATTACCGTTATTGGACTGTTTATTGGTAGGTCGATAGATATTATATCAAGATCTGCTAGATGAGCAGGGTGAACATTTCGAGTAAATAGTATTGAATTCTTGATAAATAGAGTATTCCCAGAGCAAGATTGGGTTTAATATCCAATAGAGCTATGCGGGTTTTTTACTTAAATGTCGATTACTGATAATATTAGTGTGTCGTGTGTGTCTAATAAGTTTTTAATCAGGGGTTTTTTCCGAGTGAGACACTGGTAATTAACTGTACCAATGACGCAATCCATTAATATTCAAGGTTTGTGGGAGAGAATGGGAATAGTGCTTGATTTCCATGCCTCGTTTTGGTGCACGAATGGCCAAAGATGGCCGAGATTAAGTTCCCTTGGAGTTTTGCTAAATGTTATCGTCCGTTAGGAAGAAAGTTCAGAAGTAAGGTCGCGAATATTTGGATTAAGACAATAACAGCTCAAGAGGTGGGGAAGGTGATATTTGTTACTTTTTCCAGTTTGGGGGCTTCTATGTCTTCCAATACAAGCAGAAACCATATTACTGTACAACTAATATGCTCTATACACTTTTTACGCATTTTGTATGATTTGTCTCGTAATATTATAATTTTTGCGAATATTGGAACAAACCTAAAACACTTCTGAACACGTGGCTGTATTTCTTATCACATAGAATTTAACGATGGCACCACGATAATGGCGCGCTTCACCTTAATCTCGCAATCTAATAAAAATTCGAAAATTCGATCAGGATCGCGGCTGTTAAATAAATATATCTGGCGCCGTTATCATGGAAATTCGAATTGGAACTATTATAGTGAAGTGATGTCGTTTTTTTTTTCAGCTTGGACGACCTGCTCAGAGCCGGCATAACTCTTGCCGAGAACGTCGTTGTGGTTAACAAGGAATTGTCGAATTCCGCAGAAGAGGACTCTTTATCAGATTGTAACACCATCGTTGCCGTGCAGACGATGTTCAAGTAAGAATTTTTTTTTTTTTTCGTTTATACTGCCCGAAATGAATTAGGGATCCACTGTCAAAAATTTAACTATAGAAGAATCATGATGGTATTTTATTTAAAATTATGTTTATTTCAAAAAAGAGCTGACAGATACAATAGTAGTTTGTGCAAAAAGAGTGGATATGATGGCCATATCGAAGTTTGGGCACGACGACGTAGGCGGAGTGCTGAATTATCTAAGGAAGATATGGACAATCCACTTGAGTTGTACAGTATATTTTTTCTACGACCCACTATCGAAAATCTACAAATTTAAAAATTTATTTTAGGTTATTAAGAGAAAATAACTAATTTTAAAATTTGATTAAGAATAATTTTATATAAAAAAGAAATTATCTGGTTTATTCGGTCGTTTTTATTGTTTTTATAAAATTTAAATACAGGCACTACATATGTTTCGGAAACACTCTTCTGGTGCCAGTCAATATTTAATAAAATATAGGGACAATTACAAACATTTTTAAATAACAGAATCCCCTTTCTGTTATTTAAAAAAAAACATTTAACGATCTGAGCTATGAAGTCAAGAGAATTATCTAGCCAAATATATGTATTAACAAGAAAAAGAAACATTAAAATAATGTAATTAGTTTTAAATTGTTTACATAATTGTAAAAAATAAATATCTAGGATCAAGATATAAAAATACATCATCAAATTGATTTTACTATTAATAAAGACATAACAGAAATCAAAATAGAAATAATACATTTGAAATATTTGACAGCTGAAGCGGAAAGTAGATTCATAATTATACAAGGGCGGAAAGTGGATTTTTATCCACACGGGTGTGATATAGGGTAGATCCTATAAGACTAAATTGTACGATAAGTGGTCGTAGAAAAACTAATTTAAGTTTGATTACACAATTTATTGATTATGTACGCCTCTGGTAATAGCGAGAAACTGTCTTCTACAATAATTAAGTGTTCTAACATGCATAAATTTTTTCAATCTTCAGCGATTACCAGCTAATAGTACTAGCTAAGTTCTACTATTATGAGAAGTTAAATAGTTATTAAAAGCACAACAACTGTGAATGGACTCTCTATTATAAAATTGTGGAAAAAATTTTCAGGAATATTAATAGAATAGGGCGCCAGTTAATTCTCTGAATAACTAAAATATTTCCAGAAAGTCAGGAGAATTAGAAAGATTAACTAAGTATAAAGGTTTAAAATATTTAATTTTTGAATTTAGATAGAAAGAATAAGTAAAGAGAATCTAATGTAACCAGAATAATTTAGTAAGAAAATCAAGTGTTTTAATTTAGGTTAACATGTAATCAAATTAATATTCGATAAAACTGTTTAATATTACGAAAAGATGATAAATAATTATGAAGAAAAAAACAATAAATTTGGCTAGTACACCCAGTCAAGAAATATTTATACTTCTGTTTGTTTTTACTTCTACTTTACTTTTACTTGTAAATTCGGTTAAATTTTACTCCAACCATGAGGAGGAACTGTTAAACCACGAGCAGCTCTACTTAATAACCTTAGCCAATTGCAAGACTAAATCTTCTTAGACAGAGATTTGGGTTTAATACACCAATTGATACATTAGTCAATGTAGACTAGAAGGTACTATGTACTAAATAACCGATAAGTCGTTTCACAATTTTCAAAAACATTTGTTTCCAAAAAAATAACTAAAAACTTGTAATATATTTCACAGCTGGAACAAAAAAATAATAATAGGAAAAGTTATTTTAAACAACTTTCAAAAATATAGTATTAACAAAAATAGTAATCTTATATTTCAGGAAATATAAAATCGTAGCTATGATTGATCATAAAGAAACCGTTGGAATCTATTTAAATACATGAACATTGCAGAGACTTTCTTCTGAAAGTATTTACACTATTTAATTAAAACATAAGTAACTTAGTGTTTACATAGTTTTCTCAAGATAACTAAATGTACTGATCACGGCAAAATTCGCTCTTAATGCGACATCATGGCTTCCAAAAAACCAACAACCCGCTTTTCGACATCTCACAAGAGAGAGAATGTCATTCAGCCTCCTATGCATTAAATTATGAACTATTATAGAAATATGTTAAGTTCGTTTCTTGGTAACACTAGGTGTATCATTATTTAAAATTATTATTATTAAAACTTTTATTTTCCAATAATTAATATTACAAAAGGATAACATGAATAACATGTTACAGATTACCATAACAAATCAATACATGATTTTTCATGATACTAGCTTTGTAACTGGTTTTTTGACGTATGTCAGTTTCAAGACGGTTAGAAAGACTCTTGGAAAGAAATAAGATTATATGTTTAATTTAATTTCTCAGTCACATGACTCAGCATAACATACAAGTTTTCCTTCAAAATAGTTTATTTTAGAGATGCTATTTATATAAATTAAAAATAGATTTGGACCCAATACTGTCCCCTAAGGCACTCCTGTTTGTACTATTAAATAGACACTTAATTTATTCTCTATTTTTATTTTTGGGATTTATTTATTGAATAATATCTATGCTCCAAACTGTTTTCTTATGTACATAAATAATGATCACTTTACTCCCTCCCTAGCGATACAAATGACTATTAAAACAATGAATGGGTACATTTTCCCAGTAGTAAAGCCTTTCATATACAAAACGCAATGTCTTCTTGCCCTATCGATTGCATTAAACAATCTGGAGGGCATGTCTGATGGAATTACATAAAGTAGAGATAAATTCCCATCATAAAGAACCCGCAAAACTAAAACTTCGTCTCTTAAAGTGTCAACTATTATTTGGTTTATAAATATAACGGGAAGATAAAAGAAAATGCTGTTTTAGAGACGCAACTCTATAGGATTCAGAAAATTGGTATTACCAGAACGTTTCCCTTTGTCAAAGGCGTACGGAGTTTAATTTAAAAGGATGATTACCGTTTTACTACTGAAACTAAAACTTCGTCACTTAAAGTATCAACTATTATTTGGTTTATTAAAATATTATGAGAATATATAATAATAGAATTCAGAAAATTGATATTACTAAAACGTTTACCTTTTTGTCAAAGGCGTACAGAGTTTGTTATAACAGGGTATTTCTCGGTATTGTAACTTTTATATATTTATTTCATTTTTATAAAAGAAGAAACTGAAGGTTACGATTTATTTAAATAATTATAATTCAAATCTGACTATGCCATCAAATCTCAAATTTCCAAATGTCAAAGCGCTTTAAAACTCGAAATTATGCATCATATTTTACATTAATTTATTTAATAATATGGCATGTTTTGTTGAATTTAAAATACTATTTATTTGCACCCACATGGATATTAGCTATTCTACGTATCGGAATACAAAATGTATGCCATTGCGTTCAACTGAACGAATATATTTCATATCCATTCTACCTAGTAATGAATTATTTTAAAGTTTATTTTATTTTATAAAATAGTAAAAGTCATAAATTATTTTTAAGTGGGTTATTAAAATAAATCTTAATAAATCTTGATAAATCTTGATAAATCTTGATAAATCTTGATAAATCTTGATAAATCTTGATAAATCTTGATAAATCTTGATAAATCTTGATAAATCTTGATAAATCTTGATAAATCTTGATAAATCTTGATAAATCTTGATAAATCTTGATAAATTTTGATAAATCTTGATAAATCTTGATAAATCTTGATAAATCTTGATAAATCTTGATAAATCTTGATAAATCTTGATAAATCTTGATAAATCTTGATAAATCTTGATAAATCTTGATAAATCTTGATAAATCTTGACAAATCTTGATAAATCTTGATAAATCTTGATAAATCTTGATAAATCTTGATAAATCTTGATAAATCTTGATAAATCTTGATAAATCTTGATAAATCTTGATAAATCTTGATAAATCTTGATAAATCTTGATAAATCTTGATAAATCTTGATAAATCTTAATAAATCTTGATAAATCTTGATAAATCTTAATAAATCTTGATAAATCTTGATAAATCTTAATAAATCTTGATAAATCTTAATAAATCTTAATAAATCTTAATAAATCTTAATAAATCTTAATAAATCTTAATAAATCTTAATAAATCTTAATAAATCTTGATAAATCTTAATAAATCTTGATAAATCTTGATAAATCTTAATAAATCTTAATAAGTCTTAATAAGTCTTAATAAATCTTAATAAATCTTAATAAATCTTAATAAATCTTAATAAATGCTAATAAATCTTAATAAATCTTAATAAATCTTAATAAATCTTATCTTAATAAATCTTAATATATCTTAATAAATCTTAATAAATCTTAATAAATCTTAATAAATCTTAATAAATCTTAATAAATCTTAATAAATCTTAATAAATCTTAATAAATCTTAATAAATCTTAATAAATCTTAATAAATCTTAATAAATCTTAATAAATCTTAATAAATCTTAATAAATCTTAATAAATCTTAATAAATCTTAATAAATCTTAATAAATCTTAATAAATCTTAATAAATCTTAATAAATCTTAATAAATCTTAATAAATCTTAATAAATCTTAATAAATCTTAATAAATCTTAATAAATCTTAATAAATCTTAATAAATCTTAATAAATCTTAATAAATCTTAATAAATCTTAATTAATCTTAATAAATCTTAATAAATCTTAATAAATCTTAATAAATCTTAATAAATCTTAATAAATCTTAATAAATCTTAATAAATCTTAATAAATCTTAATAAATCTTAATAAATCCTAATAAATCTTAATAAATCTTAATAAATCTTAATAAATGTTAATAAATCTTAATAAATCTTAATAAATCTTAATAAATCTTAATAAATCTTAATAAATCTTAATAAATCTTAATAAATCTTAATAAATCTTAATAAATCTTAATAAATCTTAATAAATCTTAATAAATCTTAATAAATCTTAATAAATCTTAATAAATCTTAATAAATCTTAATAAATCTTAATAAATCTTAATAAATCTTAATAAATCTTAATAAATCTTAATAAATCTTAATAAATCTTAATAAATCTTAATAAATCTTAATAAATCTTAATAAATCTTAATAAATCTTAATAAATCTTAATAAATCTTAATAAATCTTAATAAATCTTAATAAATCTTAATAAATCTTAATAAATAACTTTTAAATTTGTAGATTCTCGTTAGTGAGTCGTAGAAAATATATACTGTACACCTCGAGTGGATTTCTCTTGTTGTATAAACTACTATTTAGTTTAAACTTTATTGTCTTAAGAAAAACTGTATGTAACTCGTTTTAAAGTGTTTTTTTTTTATAAAATTTATCATTTTTCATACTTTATGTAATATACTATTAATCTGAGAACATTTTTCGAACATCTAAAAATTTTATGTTTTTTTTTGTTGTAGATTTTTCCCTAGTATCAAAAGCATAACTGAGTTGTCGCAGTCTTCGAACATGCGATTTATGCAATTCAGAGCGCATGATAAGTACGCATTACATCTGTCAAAAATGGAAAAGGTAAGCGTTTATCACTAGGTTTTGGTTTGAGAATTTAAAAAAAGTGTGTTTTTATATCATTTGCTGTTAGAAAAAATTGTCAAAGTATAAAAAATTTGAACTAAATACATATGTGAATAGTATAAAAAAGTGTCAATTTGGACTCAAATCTGCTTTTTGTATTTATTTTAATTTCTAAAGAATTAAAATTCTTTTTGGAAAATCAATCAAGATTTTTTTTGGTTATAAAATATAAATGTTAAATGTTGTTTTCTCTATTTTTTCTTTTGAAATTATTAACAATTTGTACATAAAATTGTTAGTTTTAAAGTAGATATTTAATTGATGATTTGCTTTGTCTTTAAACAGCACGTGTTTAGAATACTTTCAAAAATCAATTAACGTAGTGTAGATAAGTTTGTTGCTAAATATTAAATTAATAATATAGCTAATACAATTGCAAGAAGTAAAGGTAAGACAGTTCTAAACAAAAATTGACCGTTTTATATAAAAATTAATCTTCATAAAACAATGTAAATGTATCACTATCTTTAGAAACATGTCAATACTTTTTGTTAAAATAAATCTGTTAATTCAACGTAATTTTTTGCAAAAAATTACAAAGTATTAAAATGTTTCTAATCCTAGAACAAAAAAGAAAAACACCCTATTTGCTTTTGGAGATTTATAGCCACAAATAAATAGTTTTGGTGTAGAAATTTCGTACCTCTACTTCTACTGCCTTTTTAAGAAACATAGCATGATATTAATTATTAGAAAAAGAAAATAACCATATTTATATTAATTACAAATGAAATAAATTTTATTGTTACATGAGAAATGAACGTATATAAGTATAATATAATAAATTCCAGACAGACAAAGAAAAATCAAACATTTTCGGATTTGTAAATGACATCGAGTTGGAAAGCATAAAAGGAGTTTTTTCGAATTGATGTAGTTGCCATTTTCCTTCTATATGCCTTTTTATCCTTTCATATTTCTTTAAGCATCACTTATTAACTAATGAGAATTTTAACCTCTTTTACCTCAAATTCTATGGATTCTTTTGTCTTTTACAATTCGTTTGACATTACTCATATATTTCCCTTTTATTATTTCGTTATATTTTTATACTGTTCTTTGTCTAAAATGGTGTCTGTCTTAACACTGCATGTAATCAGATGATATAGCCCTGAGGTAGTTATTTTGTATTTTAATATATCCACAATATTGGGGAGTTAGCGGTGAAGACACAATTAAAATTATGAAATTTTATTGATCTCTTATCTTGGAAATTTTTAAAAAATGCCCGGCAGAAAACAAACTGTTGTTAAATCCGGCAATTATAGGCAGTAATGAAATGTTTAAAGAACGCTGTCATCTTTCATTGCGCCAAAGTTTAATAGAAACATGCACATAACAGACAAAGAGACTGCTGTCAGCAATCATTGATATGATTTCGACTTTTGTTCGCCCCACTACATGCCTCAGACAGTTTTATACGCGACGATCGGTAGCGGTTTCTGTCTGATATGTGCATGTTCCTATTATACCTTGTTTAACTCATTTATTACTCATTACTAATAGTTGTTTTCAAGAACTAGACAAACAATTGAGTTTAGTGATTGCGAATAAATAATTTATAAGAAAATAGTAATAAATCATGAATCGTTAGTCAAACCAATGGAATATTTTCAGTTGTTAAAAATATAGTTGGAATGGGAATATTTTTAAAAGCAATTTGTTTGTAACAAATTTGTTTACAGGACCATTTTTTTTTTCTCCTGGGCTCGTCTGACTATGTCGCCGAATAACACTGAAGCCTATTGGCTTATTGTGTTTTACCCCATGTTAGTTCATAGCACCCTCTCTATCACCTTTGTACCTTGTACAAGTTTGTACAGATCCTTGGGTGAGTGGGTTCTATACGTTGTTGGATCAACCTGGGGTTGTCCAAAAAGTGCCTATCTTTTGCGATCTAGAGCTTCGCATTCGCACAGTATGTGTCTGTCCGATTCTGGTTTCTTGTGACATAGTCGGCACATGAGTTCCCCATTGTACATGCCAATTTTGTTCAAGTATCCCTTTACTGGTCGTGCCCAGTCATAAACCCTGTTATTACTTTCAACTGGTTCCTATTCATAAAGAGTAGTTCTCCAGTTCTTTTGGGACATAGTCTGCCTATGAAGGCTTTTCTATGTGCCTGTTTTGGGGTGCTTCCCCAATAGTTGATATGTTGTTTCCGAATCCAGTCGTTTATGAAACCCTTTACTGTACTTTTTGGTACTCCTGGGTTTGTGTCTGGTTCCGGTGTTTCTTCTGACCCTCTTTTTGTAAGTTCGTCAGCCTTTTCGTTGCCTTCGATCCCTTGGTGACCTGGCACCCAAAATAGTTTTACTCTGTTTCGGTCTGTCAGTGTTCTTAGTTCTTCGATGCATTCCCATACCTGCCTCGATGTAACTTTCTGACTCGATATGGCCTTAAGTGCCGCTTGGCTGTCTGACATTATTTGAATATGCTGATTTTCGACAGCTCTTTCATTGTTCGTTTTTGCACATTGCAAAATTGCGTATAACTCGGCCTAAAATACCGAGGAATGTATTCCTAGAGCATAGTATTAGGGTTTCTGGAGAATACTCCCGCCCCAGTGCCTTCCGCAATTTCCGAGGTTATCTATACACAAGAATCTTAACTAGACCAATTGGGTAATAACTGCTTAGTGTAACATAACCAATCAGTGATTATGAGATAGCTCTTAATATTAAATTACATCAGACCCACCCTGTGTGTTATAGTTACAATTTTTGATCTTGACCAATGCTTTTCTAGACATTACTTTTTCTTTTTGTAGTTACATTAACTACAATTTTCCTTTTTTTATCGTTTTCATTGAACATACCTTTATATCCTTTCATATTTTTATTAAAAATTTTATCCTAACAATTTCTATGGATTCGTTGTTAGGTATGTGTTCTTATTTTTCTTCTATTGTTTTCCGCAATTCATTTGACATTTGCTCATATTTCTACCTTTTTTAATTTTCGTTTAATTATCAATATATTTTTCTTAATAATTTCTATTTTAATAATGTGTTCTATTCTTTGTGTGTGCATGTAATCTGGTGATATAGTCCTGCGAGTAGTTGTTTTGCATTTTAATATTGTCACAATGTTTTGTAGCCAGTGGTGTAGAATTAAAAGACACAAATCTATTAAATTTTATTGATCCCTAATTCCTGAAATATTTAGAAACTTCCTACTAGAAACTGTGATTGGAGGCGTAGCTAGAAGAGCCGTTTATGTGTCAAAAACTCTCTCATTTGCTCAGAAAAAGGAATTTAAAATAATTGCATTCTCATAAAAAATAATAAGTATCTACATGTATTGTTTTTTAATTTCAAAACCCAAACTCCCCCTTATACATTTTCTGGCTACGCTACTGATAGGATGTAATGGAATGTGTGAAGAATGCTGTCATATCTCATTGCGTCAAAGTTCTGATAAGATTTCGGAGGTTACGGGACAAAGTAACATATTTCAGTGGCAGATATATAAGTACGGAATTTTTAACACGAAAAGTATACCTTAGAATGAGATGATCAAATGTTAATAGGAACATGCACATAACAGACTTCGACTTCCGCTGGCCCCACTACATACATCAGACATAGATTTATGTGCTGTTAGATGTTATGTGCATGCTCCTATTATACCTTGTTCAACTCATTGTAAAGAATATTATTGGGGTTGAAAATTATGCATCTATATATTTTATATTACGTATGGCAACTCTGTCAATACTCTTTCTTAACAAATTCCTGACATTATAAAGATTGATCCCAAAAAAAAAAATGTTTTTAAAGTAGGCCATGGCTGACAGAGACAGAGATACGAGGCGTGTTCGTGTTAACCACTCACGACTTTAAATTAAATCCAGAGTGACATTTAAAAAAATAAGAATGTTGTACGTTTCGACAGGCGTGAATTTTTTCAAAGCCTACTTTTGAAATATTTTTTTTTGAGATCACTCAATATTACAGCTTATTATTTCCATATACCGGGTGTTCAAATTAAAGTGTTACAGTTAAAAACCGCCCTTTATAAAAACGTTTTAGACGAAAGTTTTATAGTTTTTTGGGGAAAACATTTTGCCTAAAATAGTTTTTTATAGCTAACAATATGGCCAACTTTTTTTCGCACAGCACAATTTTCAAGTAGGTGTTACTCAATAAGTAGAAGTCTAATAAAAAAAAATGTTTCCTTTAAAAGTTTCTTATTTTTTTATGAATTTTAAGAATATGTAAAAATGGGGTTCCAATTTGAAAAAAAAGTCCACCTCGATATGGCCATATTATGGTCAGCTATAAAAAAATGAATTTACCCAAACTGTTTCCCCAAAAAATTGTCTGAAACTTTTTTTATAAAATGAATTTTTCGGTGGTATTTAACTGTAACACTTTAATTTGAACACACGGTATAACTATTCAGGTAACGGAAATTTAAACACGGGTCGTCTATTTCATAATGCAATGGACAAGGTTTAATAGGAACATGCGTGTAACAAACAAATAACGATTAACCACAAAGGATACGTAGTACTTAGCACTAAAGCCATAAAGTCATAAAGATTAAAAATAAAATGGATTGCTAGATTTTATCAGATGTACTATAACAAAGCAGAAAAAATGCCGATTTTAAAATGGTATTTTGAAGGGTCACAAGATGGAAGGCGCAATAATGTTGTTTCTCCACGACCATTACTAAATATAATTCTTCCGAAATCAATATGAACATTATCACTCTTGAAATTGGAAAAATATTCCAAAACACTTTCATTTTATGTGTCTTACATACATTTTTATTCTATAGCAAGTAGGCTAGGCTAGTAGGTAACCAAGGATACAGAGATGTAAAGATGGCAGCCTGTTTTAACGTTTCCGTGACATTCAAATTAATTAGATCAACAAAGATAACTTTGATAGTTTTAAATAAAACTACCTATTAATCCTACGTATTATAACAGCATTTAAAAAGAGTTTGCTACACTTTTTATTGTAACAAAATTTTTGGAATTCAACAAAATGTCGTTTTTTAGAAGTGCTAGAAATATATCCTGTAAAATTTTAATATTAAAATTAGTTTCAAAGTAATGTTGCCAGGTCACTCGTATCCAAATCTCGTACACTGGATGGTCAAATTATTCGTATTTTATCGTACCCATCTTTATCTTTTATCTTTGTCGGTTGTAAGCAGGTAGGGTTAGGTTTGGCCCAGAATACTGCGGCCTCTTGGGTCTATTGTATTCCCCTGCTTTCCCCGTATTCAGGTACTATCTTTGGAATAGTCCTGTTTCTCTGATTAGTTTTAATAAGTTCCCTACCAAGTGTTCCTGGGGCGTTCTTTCCGGTTCTAGGCCAAAAAGGATATGGTATGAGGTTTCTTCCTCTTCCATGCAGAGTCTACACGTAGTGGGATCATTGTGTAATCCCATCACATAAAGGTGTTTTAGCAAGCAGTGCCCCATTAGTAATCCCACAATGGTGAATACATGAGGCCTCGCGAGTTGTAGTGCCTCAGTAGCCATGCGTTGGTTTGGTCCCTTTAGCATGAGCTTACTAATTCGGTGCCCTCTTATATGTTGCCAGTGAATTTGGTGTATTGTGGTTATCCACCTGTTCACTGGCAGAGGTTTTGCTTATCCCAGATACAGGTTCGGGTCCTGTGAATGGTAGATCTGATCCCTCTGTGGCGAGTTCATTAGCTTTTTCATTTCCTTAGATACCTTTGTGTCCTGGTACCCACGATAGTTTTACCTTGTTGTGGGTTGCCAGATCATTTAGTATTCCAAGGCAGTCCCAGACAAGCTTTGACTTGATTCTGTTTGAATTAAGAGCCTTTAAGGCTGCTAGGCTATCTGAGAAAATTAGGATGGTTTGTTTTTTGTACTTCCCTCTTAAATTATCTCGTACACACAATTCGATTGCATGTATTTCAGCCTGAAATACAGTGGTATGTTTTCCCAGTGAGACGATGATGTCGCATTTGGGTTTAACTCCATGTACGCCAGAGCCTGTTCCCTTGTTAGTTTTAGATCCATCCGTATATCATACGAGACCACTAAGCAAGTATTTATCTATCTCCTTATTTACCTCGTTCCAGTTACAGTTGACCTGGAAGACTCTGTTGAAGGTTAGGAGGGGTGTCATGTGATCTGATCCCATGTTTAATATAAAATCATTTACTTCATGTGTTATTCTGGTATGTTTTATATGTCCCAGTGGGTTCCATTTCTTGGCGATTTCCAGTCTATATGCACTCATTCTGGCCTCCCCCTTTATGACTAGGTCAAGGGGTGGGAGGTTTAGAATAATTTCCATAGATGCTGTCGGTGTACTTCTCAGTGCATGCCAGCCTCTGAACTCCTGAGAGGGTATTGAGGGCTATTTTCTGGTATACTTTTGGCCAGCAAACAACCGCTCCATAAGTTATCATGGGTCTTGTTATTGCCAAATATATCCAGTGGATCATTTTTGGTTTTAATCCCCATGTTTTTCCAAATGCCCGTCTCCCTACAATGAGAGACATTTTACATTTGTTGGTCACTTTTTGTAAGTGTTGATTCCCAGATATTTAAATTGTTTAGTTTTGTTTAGCTTTCCTCCAAACAGAATCGGAGTTTCTAAGACCACCAACCTTGTTTTCCAAGTAAAGGTTATGAGTTTTGCCGTGTCAGGGTTTACCAAGGAGGTTTTCCCTAACGTACCACATTTCTGTCAGCCTAAGAGCTCTTTGCATGAGTTCCAAGACTGTGGTTTGGTGTTTCCCTCGGATAAGGATGACTATGTCATCGGCATATCCTTGGGCGTACAGCCCTTGATACTTCAGTGTTTTCGGCAGTTCATCTGCCACTAGGTTCCACAGTAGAGGAGAAAGAACTCCACCCTGTGGGCATCCCCTGTGGATATTCACCTGCATGGTTTCACTGAACATTTGTACCTGTACTTGCCGTCCGCGTAACATGTCTTCTATCCATCAGCAGATGGTGTCTTCTATTCCATTCTTGCGAGCGGCAGCTACCATTGATTTAAAGGAGGTATTATCATAAGCTCCTTCTATGTCAACAAATGCTCCTAGAACTATTTATTGGCTACTGAGTCCCCCCTCTATCTTGGTTACCAGATGATACAGAGCAGACTCAAAAGATTTTCCTGACTGATAGGTATGTTTGGTTTGTATGAAATGGTCTCTCTATCGTACCCAATATCGCAGTTCAGTTTATTTATTGTTTACAATTAAAACAAAGAAAAACCTCTATACAATTTTAAAATTTAATAAAAATAACAGGTTGGTATTACTTTTCTTATAAAAGGATAAAGTTACAAAAAATTAACAAAAAAAATATTTCTGAAAGTAGATATGCATAGATTAGTTAGGTTTTTCTCAAAATTAAAAGAAACCCCACTAATCAAAATCTTTATATTCACAATTAAAATTATTAACAAATACTGTTTTTATATTCTTTCTCATAGTTTTTTTCTATCGAATGACGCTGAATGACTCGTCTAGAATCCTCCTTTCCCTCCTTTTATTATTCGTTCTTCTTCTTTTTCGTCTTCTTTTCTTCATGCGACTTTTATAAATAGTTATTCAGCGTATGATAGATGCTCACATTTAAGTATTCCCTCTAATCAATGCTCTCCATATTCAATAAAATTTAAAATCATTATCTTGATTGTTAGCATTGATATGATTAATAGATTCTTTTATTCACAAAATTTGCTTTTTAAAAATGTCTTTCACAACTTTCATTAGACTGTGGTAAAAGCCAATATGGAAAAAACAAACTTACAATAAAATTCCTTCCGTTAGAAGAATCAAATGAATTGAATTATTGAAAGTGAAAGTATGAGGCATATTGTGAAATTACTGTACATTTGGATAGTAATAATACAATCGTACATTGTACAGAACACCAAAATTATCGTAGAAAACGAGAATTATCATACATCTGACAACACTGTTTCGAAGAAAGCGCATATCTGCTGGTCAACCGTATTTGTTTGTTACATGCATGTCCTTATTATACTTCATCCAATTCATTGTAAAATAAACGGTCCGTGTTTAAATTTCCGTACCTAAACTGAGTGCTAAGTAGCTAGATCTAAAAAACTAGAACGAGTATGACTTGAAATTTCTTCTATTTTCCAGCACAGCATGGCTTGCGAGAGTGTAAACTTAATACTATAAATATTATAAAACTAAAACTTTTTTTCTATTCGAAGTTATTTAAAAGCAGATCTGAATTTCAGTTAGCAACCTCTAGCAGTAATAGAAGCTACTATTCACAAGAGACCGATCAAATTTTGGTAAGCAGCCATTTTTAAGGATTTATACGAGTCGTGCATGCAAGAAATAGAAGAAATTTTATATTATAAATCTTTATTTTTCTTTAAAAAAATATGTACTTTATTTAATGAATTAGAAGTCAACCATTTATAATGCGCAATGTCAAAGTAGCACTTCTGATACAAATAACATTTATTTTTAATTAAATAGTGGTAGAATTTTGGAACCATAAAATTAGTGCTTGTATTTCACTAATATTCAATTTATATAGATATTACTAAAAAGAGAATAAATTCACATTCTTGCTTTCATAATTCTTAATTAGTGAACTCAAGTACTTTCTTAAAATTAAACTGTAACCTAGGAGTTAAGTACTTAAAAAGTTGTTTTATTTTTATGAAATTAACATCTAGATAAATATGTAAATCTTTAATCTATATATCCATAAAACAAATAATTTTACTTTGCATACATTTTCTTAGAGAGAAAAAGAACGTGGATCTCACATCTCTTACATGTTTCGACTACCTTTTGCTGCTGGTAGTGTCTTCAGCGCTAGTATGTTGGACACACTGCTTTACCAAGCCTTCGTCAAAGACTACGTTATCACTTTCGTTCGGCTGTTACTTGGAGTTGATCAAGCACCGGGTTCTGGATTCCTAACATCGGTAAGTCAACCTTATTATAGTAAAATAAGTATTTAGTAATTTATCTTCAATTTTCCTTTAATTTATCTTCAATTTTTAGTTAATTTATCTTCAATTTTTAGTTAATTTATCTTCAATTTTTAGTTAATTTATTTTTAATTTATCTTTAATTTATCTTTAATTTATCTCTAATTTATTTCTAATTTATCTCTAATTTATCTCTAATTTATCTCTAATTTATCTCTAATTTATCTCTAATTTATCTCTAATTTATCTCTAATTTATCTCTAATTTATCTCTAATTTATCTCTAATTTATCTCTAATTTATCTCTAATTTATCTCTAATTTATCTCTAATTTATCTCTAATTTATCTCTAATTTATCTCTAATTTATCTCTAATTTATCTCTAATTTATCTCTAATTTATCTCTAATTTATCTCTAATTTATCTCTAATTTATCTCTAATTTATCTCTAATTTATCTCTAATTTATCTCTAATTTATCTCTAATTTATCTCTAATTTATCTCTAATTTATCTCTAATTTATCTCTAATTTATCTCTAATTTATCTCTAATTTATCTCTAATTTATCTCTAATTTATCTCTAATTTATCTCTAATTTATCTCTAATTTATCTCTAATTTATCTCTAATTTATCTCTAATTTATCTCTAATTTATCTCTAATTTATCTCTAATTTATCTCTAATTTATCTCTAATTTATCTCTAATTTATCTCTAATTTATCTCTAATTTATCTCTAATTTATCTCTAATTTATCTCTAATTTATCTCTAATTTGTCTCTAATTTATCTCTAATTTATCTTCAAATTATCTTTAATTTATCTTCAAATTATCTTTAATTTACCTTCAATTTATCTTCAATTTATCTTTAATTTATCTTTAATTTATCTTTAATTTATCTTCAATTTATCTTCAATTTATCTTCATCTTTAATTTATGTTTTCTAGATGCGAATATCGAAGGACGACATGTGGATTCGAACCTACGGCCGTCTGTACCAAAAACTGTGTTCAACGACCTGCGAGATCCCTATCGGGATCTACAGGACTCAAGATACGTCTATATCGGATTCATCTCATGTGAGTATGAGCGCTGCGTCATCGCCTTGGTCATCGTGTGTGCGTGTGCCTTCGGTGAGTAATAAAACCAATCAAAACAAAGACTTTTTTCCCTTTTTTTGCAAAAATGTTTATTTTATGATCTAATTGTTAGCACCCTCTCATGTTAACATATCTATAACTTTATACTAATGCCTATGCTAAAAAAAAAATAGATAAAAACCCAATATTCAGAAGACGTTTTATTCAGTGGTCCTAAACTACATCCTCCTAAACATAAATCAGTTCTAATTGGGATGAAAAGCTGCATAATTATATTTTAAAAAAGAACCATCTTATTTTGTGTAATCGGGTTAAAAAGACATGGCTGAATCGGTCGATTCAGCCATCTTGTCATTCTACAACGGTTTATAAATATGTAAAACCATCATCAGGTAGTGACAGATTTTCTAGTATTCTTGAATATGTATTGGGGGAAGTTTAGGGAAGGCAATAACTTGAACAGGCCTTACGAAAAACAATTTAGTCTTTATTGCTATGTATGACTATTTATTGCTATTTATTGCTATTTATTGCTATTTATTACTATTTATTACTATTTATTACTATTTATTACTATTTATTACTATTTATTACTATTTATTACTATTTATTGCTATTTATTGTTAATTATTGCAATATATGGCTATTTAATGTCATGTATGGCTATTTATCGCTATTTATTGCTATATATTGATTTAAACTTATTCGTATTGATTACGTCTGTTTCCTATTAATTACTTTCGATTTCTATTGATCGCTATTAATTTCTCTTGATTGGTATATACTGATCTATACTTATTCATATTGAATACTTCTGTTTCCTATTAATTACTTTCGATTTTTATTGATCGCTATTCATTTCTCTTGATTATTATTAATTTCTCTTGATTGTTATTGATTTCTCTTGTTTGTTATTGATTTCTACTGATTCATATTGATCGCTATTTATTGCTCGATCGCTTTTGGTCGTTATTGACTGCTATTTATCGTTATTGATCGCTATTTAGTGCTATTTATTGCTATTGACGTATTCAATATATTATTTAGCCCATCACAACGTATAGATAGCCGGTTGCATCTATCAAATAAAGTTTGAGAGATAATGTGAATGTGATATGTTGCAGGCTGCCAACGTTTATTACGTTCGTACATTTTAGTGGACGTTTTGCAATCAGCTCTCATGGAGCTAAAAATTACAAGTTTTGATCGTCCTATTTTTATATTACTATAGTTTCAAACGAATTCAGCAAATAATTATGAATTTTAGTATAGGCATTGGATTAAAAAAGATAGATATTTTCCTGTGAATTTCACCATCCAAAATATTAAAATTTAAGTGTTTTTCTATATGTGTTAACACTTGAGTGTTATACTCTAAATTCACATTTTTATCTTTTTAATACCTTTTTGAATATTTACTCTTTTCACCTTGTAATGTTTTTTCCAATTCTCTAACACTATAAATATGTTTTTTTATATTTAAAAAACTCTATTTTAGTAATTAATTTGTAATTATTGTACATTTTTTTAAATATTTTATAAATTCGTAAAGTATAAAGGATTGCTTAAATTGCTTTTTTTGTAAAATAATAGTCCTGAAATCAAAATATATTTTTGTAATAATTTTATATCTTTATAAACATTTTTTTATTATTGCTTCTAGTATCAAAAAAAAAGTAGTATTATAATTAATTTCTATTTAATTTCATTAAATTCTTACTTTTATTACTCGCTTTTAACTTTAACTCGGCGATCGTCCCACAGAAGTATTTATTTATGTAAATAACGTCCCTATCCCATGTAAGTTTTTTAATTATATCTGTTTTTGCAGCTAATTATTCTTCCAAAAAGTATATTTAGATTGTTCAAAAGTAACAGCAACAAATTAAAAGTATTTTAACAGACATGTAGGTAAATGATGTGAGCTTATCACCCCTCTGAAAACTAAAGTAAAGACTGTTAAACTTTTTTACTTTACAGATACTCTCAATTTTGATCCATCCATTGAGAATCTTTTCCTGATACATCTTTTACTGTCCCTCTTTGGTATTACTTTCTTTGTACACCAGGAACCGTTTAATATAAGACATTCTGTAATATGGGTCCAATATTTGGTCCTCGTGGAATTCCATTGAAATTACAGTTAACTGCTTTTTTTGTTATGCAATCTTCTTTGTATACTTTATTAGAAATTACGTTAAAATGTACTTAGAAATTCTGTCAATGATTGTTTTATTAATTTCTTCCCAATTTGTTGTTCACTACGTTAGTGCGATCTGCCCAATCTTGGAGCTACTCCAAATCCAAAACTTTCTTGGTAGGATAGAATTGAAAGGAAATTACTTACGTCATACCTTATTACGTCACATTCAAATAATTGTCACCCTTTTGGCAACATTATATAAGCTTTTTCGTGGGTTAACGTGGATTTATTTTAAATCTTCGCTACCACGTAAGGATTCCTTCCTGTTATAGGGAGGCAATGGACTGTATACTTACAGTAAACTTGTAGAATGTAGCATTTTAGTGATGAACTTGATTTGGAGTGTTGAAATTAAAGTAATTACTTCTGCTAACTGGTTTATTTAACAGTATAAACTTTGCACCGTATACCACATAAAATTTTTATATTTTTTGTAAATTAGAATTTCTAACATGTTAGTTCAAAACATGTCTTTATATTGTTTCAAAGAACAGGTACTGTATGCGTAAAAGAAATAAAATAGGTGTTGTTCAGTTGGCGGTTTAAAAGGGTCTCTACGTCAGTGAGTTATGTAACGTATCGAAAGGCTAACGCTTGTGTGCTACTGTTGTGATTGGTTTATAGAAAAGATCGTATGTTTGACACTGTCTTGTGATTGGTTTTGAAGAATCGTGGCGTGAGAGGTCACCAGCAGATTGTGTGAACAAAGATAAAGTAACTATTGAATAAACGTACATATTTATTTTGAATATGCACATACGAGCACGAGTAAAACAGATCTATATTTAATTACTCAAAATTTTCCATGAGTGAGAGTATTCATGTTTTTCTTGGAACTTTTTAATACGTTAAACTGCAATCCTGCATCTGATTTAAACTTTGATTATATGCAATTGAAATGAGATTTTTAAATTAGGTATTGCAATGTACAGATTAAATATATTGTTGTTATTATGTTTACTATACATTATTTAATACGAGGTGGATCATAAAGAGAGTAACTAAAGTATCTGTTAAAAAAATACTTGTTATTTTTGAACAATGTTTATTGTCTATCATTAAGTTATAAGCAGTATAATATATTTTCTTGCTGTTTCTTTTGAACAATCTAAATTTGTACCTGCTTCGTTATCCGACAGCACACGCACATCTCCATTGGCCAACGATATTAAGCATGAGGTCTGTTTTGTAATTTGTAATACGTATTAGCACGATAATAATATTTTTATAATAAAATTACCGTGGGTAATTTTGAAATACATGTACAAATACTTTCTACAATTACTATTCAAAGAATTGAGACTGAGTGGACGTGTTTCGTGTTTTGAAGGAATTTGTTAGCTTTTCAGCTAGATAGTTGCATTCGATATGGCAGAGGATGGCTTTTTGTTGTCAAATTTAACCTGGAATTGGACAGCGTTTTTTAAAGTTTCGCCAAACTATTATAGTGTCACTTTAGGTAGTTTTAGAAATTACAATAAACTATACGAACGAAAATACATTAATATGCTCACATAAAGAATGGAAATAGGTGACGGACTTTGTTTAACATGAGATTTACTTGAAGAAAATACACAAGGTGTTACTTCTGTTCTGCAACGTGCGGAGGGTAGATTAACCCACGTCACTTAGATCTCCCAAGTAGATAGGCACCTCCTAGCTCGTGAACCAGCCTACAGATTTAATGTAGTTGACAACGTAGCCAAGAGGTGCTCCTCTTATATTGGCCGGTGTTAGCCAATTCTCGTCGAACACAAATCTTCTAATAAATGAGAACGTTGGGCATTCGTAGATGATATGTCAACTTGCAGTCAAAGGTAAGACCTAGGTATTTTACCTCTGTTGCAAAGTTTAGGATTTCTGGAGGTTTTAATTCCATTTTCTTCCTTTTCCTTGTAAAAAGGATCATGTCTGTCTTCTTGGGATTGATACTTTGCACCACTGATCTATAATTTTGAGAGCTACTTGCATTCTTGCGCAGATTATGTTTTCAAAATTCCCTGTTTACAAAATGAGCAGGTCATCTGCATGTGCTATTATGTAGTGACTGTCATTATTGAGGCGCCTGATAAGGGTGTCGAGAACCATGTTCCACAGTAGAGGTGACAGCATCCCTCCCTGTACATATCCCTTGCAACCAAGCCTCTTATATTCAAATCTTCTACACTTATATTTACTGCTCGCTTTGAGAGCATGTTGGTCGTCCACCCACTAACCATCTGAAATATTCCTGTTGTTTAGTGAGTGTGCTATCTTCGGAAAGGTCTTTTTATCAATAAACACACTCTTTATTCTCCAGTGATCTCTCTCTCTCTCTCTCTCTCTCTCTCTCTCTCTCTCTCTCTCTCTCTCTCTCTCTCTCTCTCTCTCTCTCTCTCTCTCTCTGACCAGTAACTAGGTGAAAGGCTGAATCAGTAGATCTGCCTGGTGTATGTATGTTGATTTGGCTAGTGGTGTTTTTATAATCACCACATCCCTTATGTACCTTTCCCATAGCTTTTCCAATGTCTTCATGGAAAACGATGTCAAGGTAATTGGTCGGTGTGTTTTTGGAACAGTGTAATCCATTCTGCTAGGTTTTGATATAAAGACTACCTATACTTCTCTTCATTTTTGGAAGATATACCTCAAAGCCAACGAGAATCTGAATATACCTACAAGGTGCGGTGTGAGTTCTTCCAGACCCCACTGAAGTAGGGTTGGATTGATGCCGTGAGGCCCTGGCAATTTAAATGGAGAGAAGCTAGATATTGCCCATCTAATTTTGTCAGTCGTAGACAGATAGATTGTATTCTTCTTCGGCGCAGTCAACCACATCTGTGATGACCGAGTCAGGGAAGTGTATTGACAGCAGAAGTTTGATCTTCGAAGGTTTGCAGTTTTCATGCAATTCTCTTTGATAAGCGTACCAATACTGCGGTGTGAATCTTTTCAGAGAGCATTTTGAAACCTCGCTGCCTGCGGAAAATCTTCGATTGGTAGTAATAACCAAGGAAAACCACGGTATAACACGGTATATGCATTGACGCCGGCCTAGAAAGTCTACATTCTTTCAATCTTATCTTGTTTGAAGTTTGAAATGGTTACACTACAAATTTAAAGTTCATTAGGGTGTATTAAATCCAGTCTGTCTCGGCAACTTTCAGATTTTGATAAACAATTTCTTAAAAAAAAAATAATTTAGTATTTGTACATGATTGTTTTTTATAAAAATATTCTCATTGATTTATGAGTGAACTAAGGACATATTTAATTTTAAAATACTTTCTAAGATTCTAAATCTGTCCAAAGTTATTATGAGTTAATAAAATGTATTATCAAACATTGTTTATATGAATTCTGTGTACATATTTCTAGTAACTACTTTTTAAATACTAATTAGGTATATTTATGAACATTAAGTACCATATCTTTAACAATTTATTCATTTCTATACCTCTATTGAGCGACAAAATGAAAATTATAGGTTAATAATAAATTAAATTACTTTTATCTGACACTGCTACTACTATTCCTGGACTCTTTCTTTTTAGTTTTTAGTAACTAGTAAAGGAAGAATAGGAATCATAGATTTTTTTCGTCCTTGAGTTTTCGAGGGATCTTTACGTTCTAAATCCTTGAATCCGTTTGGACTATTTTCGCGATAATGTCTGTTTATATCCATCCTGCGGTGAGGTGATTAGATTTTGAACATAGTCGTAGTATCTGAGGGTACAGGGGGTCGCTTTTCTACTTTGATGTTCATTTCTGTTATTTACGATTGGAGACGAAATTTTTTCGAATAATACTTGTTTGTAATGTCATTCTATATAATTTTTGTAATTTACATGATTTCTCTACAATGGACCATAATGAATAAATTTGAGGAAAAGTTCAAAAATCGAATTTTCTTAATATTTTCATTGGCAGTAAAGATATGAAAAATGTTTAATAAAACTTTTACTTTGCCTCTTCTAAAAACTTGCACTTGTACTCAATATATTTGATAACTTTACTGGAAAGTTATGTAATGGACACATAAAATATGTTCATTTGTTAGGCCTTCAATGCCGTTATTAAGCCTACTTCCTCTTCTTTTTTACACTTTTGATGTATAATTTATACATATGTCTCATAGGTGGTTTTAATATGTGCTAGCTATTTCCTCCCCATCTTCTTACGGCCCTCCACCTTATATGAAGTCTTCTTCTGTCCCTCTTACCTAGACGTGGTCTCCAATTTTGCCTGCTCTCCATCTATAATCTTGTTGCCTGCAAAAGTCCACTTTATTTCGTCAACATTTGTACGTTGTTTATTCTATCTTACTTCCATATTTATTCGTACATAATACGTTAACTTTCCGATTCTAAATATAGAAAAACGGTATAGAGACAGAATACTATTGAACAGACAGAAATAATAATAAATAGAATTGTTTTTACAAATCCATATACTTTTATTAAAACTAACATATATACTTCTTAATTACGAGTTCTATTAAAAATTGTATTTTCAGTATACGCAAAAATAGTCCGTTAGTACATAAATTTATTGACGCTGCTGTCAGGCACGGATTGAATAGGCTTTTTAAAACAAAAACGATGCGCGTCATCATCTATCAATTATGCAGTCACTACCTTGCAGAATAGTCGAGGATTTTGGAAAGTTTTGAAAATGTAAGGCTATGTTAACTAATGTGATGTATTGAATTCTTTTGTTTTTTTATTAAAAATCGTTATATGTTTTAGATTATTAGCTTAGACAAATTTTAATTAGTTGACGTTATTAATGATATACAACGGTTTTTGTATTAAAAACCCTATAATAATGATCTTATTTCATCAACGTTAGTATCATTCCATATTCTAACAGCTTTAAATTATTTCTACAATTGGCAGCGTAGCAAATTGTGCCACAAACAAGCGATGAACCGCATCATCGATTTAAAAACTTATAGATTCTATAATTTTCATTTTGTCGTTCAAGCTCTGAGGGTACTTGCATAATTAAACTATTTGCATTAAACTAAATTAGTTCTAAATACAGAGTAGTTGCACGTACTTAGTTTGCTGGCTTCCCTTTTCGCTAGCTTGACGAGGATCTTGGAGCCGATAGAGTAGGTGTCACTTACCGACCAAAGGAGGGAACCAACTGTCTTGGATGCACTAATAGACGGCCGTCGACGGTAAGTTTTTCCTATGTGAAAAAAATCTCAGAGGAACATATAAAATGTAAAGCTTATTTCGAGCAATCTTCCTAAGTGATGAGTGTAAAAAGCCTTGTTTTATTTTTGTTTTATCCATAGAGTACACTAAAGATGAACGATGAAATATAATTTTTGAAGATAGAGTTATTCCCCGAACCGATGATTCATCCAAAGTGATGGCACATTGAAAATTGTAAACAAAAACGGTTCATTTCAGTCTCATTCACTATTTAATCGATTCTCTGTCGTAGATCGTAAATTCCTGTTTTTTGTTTTGTATCTTATGAAATAGAACTATTTTCCTGGCCGTTATTTAATAAAATGTCATTAAATTGACAACACAAGCATTTGGAGTTGTTTCTTGAATTATACCAGCAGTACAAATGCTTGTGGAACACCAAATGCAGCAATTACAGCAAATGGGTAGAAGTTACTTTTTAGAAAAGATATGCGAATTTGTCCTCGTTCATTATTAAATTATTCTTCAGTCCATTCTCTTGACAGCGTTGATGTAGATGACAGATCTTCTTTCTCTGAAACCCTTTTGGCTTCACCCACTAACATCTTTGAACACGACCAGGGTTTGATATAGTCTAAGAGTAAGAACATAAAAACTGATCTATGATATAGACAAATTCCATTGGAATTCATTCTATTACTAAACGGGATTACGTATTTTGGCTCTCCGATACTTTTAGTGGTGCAGGATTTAAGCAAGAATGGTGAAAGTTGCCAGTTCACGTGAAATTTAATCAGTACTTCTTCTAATAATAACCATTGCATTTCTTCTCGAACGAAACATCCTGGCACCCACAAGTTGTCCTGCATCTCACCTAGAATAGACAAGAAATGAACAATGACACTGAAAAGTGGTGTATTGTAAATACCGCTTAAACTAGAATATTAAAGAAGCTACAATATAATAAACAATAACTGCAACAGAACAACTATAATCTCTGAGATTTTTTTAGTCTTAAGAATGGCATATATAGGGCGTATTACGGCTTCTAAGTAGTTTCTATAGATGAATGAACCTTTTAATACAATTTCCCTTTTTGAATTGTATATTACTTACCAAAAGCAGTAAAATGCTTTTAAAATTTTATATACTAGTTAAATGTGTGTGTTAAAAGTGTGAGTAATTGCTTTATACTTCTAGTTTGGTACTTACTTTTTTTTCTACGACCACTGTTCTTAATGTGAATTATTTAGTTAATATTGTGATATATATTGATATGGAAATCTCCGCAAATTTTTACCTTTTCAATCAACCAAAAGTCTCATTCTGGAGTTGATCGAGTTTTCAAAAAATTTGTTAAACTATTAATTTAATTAAACAAAAGATAAACTGAAATCCTGAGTTAATATGTATTTTCTTTTCTACTGCTCTCTGTCTTTTTCCACTATGTCGTCTGCTGGTTCTAACTCCATCTCTAGCTCCTTGCTGCTACTGCTTTTTTTGTTCCCTCTACCTTACTTCAACCTGACGTATACCTTCTACCTTACCTCAACCTTAACTTCTTCCTTAATTCTACCTTACTTCTACCTTACTACTTCTACCTTACTTCTACTTTTACCTTACTTCTCCTTCTACCTAACTTCTACATTATTTCTATCTTATTCTACCGTACTTATTCTACCTTGCTTCTTACCTTACTTCAACCTTATTTCTACCTTTTTTCTACTTTGCTTCTACCTTACTTCTACCTTATTTCTGTCTTCCTTCTGCTGTTTTCGTCTATTCTGCTGCGGTATTCTTACTCTGTCTATGTGTTTTTGCTTTTCTCTTTGATATTACTGTGTTCAAATAAAACTTTTTTTACCTTTTTTTGTTAATTTTCTTTATTTTGATTTGTCTCTAACAAATCTAATACTTAAAACTCTCTTTGAATCTATCTAAAACCTAAAACCATCACAATCTCAAAAACCCCTTTTTTCCAGTTTTTTTAATCAAAAACTTTCGTCTTCGTAACAATTTTATTTTATTGGTAATTATAACAATTTTGAGTAACAAAATTTCACTTTCCCAGAAATTTTCAAAACAATATATTTTGATTTTGCTGCTATCATAAAATAATAGTTAATTTCATAACCAAAACTATTAAATGCATGAAATTTGTATAAGTCAGCCAATAGAGATTACTTTCTGTAAAAATTAATCTACATACTTTCATCAGAAAATAGCTTGCTTATTATTGTATTGAATAATTTTAAGCATTAAAGTAGTGATTGTAGATAAAAAATTATATTTCAGTACAAAAACTTTATATACTTTCGTAAAAAGTTCAACTTCAACTTCGCCTATTAATCTTCAATCTCTTAATAACTTACCATGTACCTAATGAATTAAATAATTATTACAAAACTCATAATTTAAATATTCCTGGTTATGCTACCGCTCTTAGTAGATAAAAGGACAGTATGTAAAATGCAGTCAAATCAAATCGATGTCTTTAAATATCTCCATCCAGTAACAGTTCCTTAGTTCTCCTAATAATCTCCTAAAATAAAAGACTATCAACCTTTCAAAATAATGTTTCTGATATACACATTAAGTTCGTTATGTATTACTTATTACTCTTAAAAATAACCTTGATTTGAACAGATGTGGATTCGAAAAATATCTATACCAATGTGTCATCCATTGCATCTGTTGCTGGTGATAAATTGAAATACATTTTTAGACAGATTTAATTTGAGGTACTAGAAAATATTTATTTAATTTAAAACTTCAATCATAAATTACTCATTTCCTATAGAGAGTCCTATTATGCATTCCTACTCAGGTCTTGCAATTGATATTGTCTGCTCTTAGATGAATCTTCTGTGAATAATCTAGACTGCTAGAGACCAGGATGTTCCAATCAGAGCTTTAGTTGTTTTCTATTTGCTTGTTTCATTGGCACTCTCTTTTAACATGTTGATATGAAATACTACGTGTAGGTTGTGGACCGGTTTGAGTGTTCCCTCACTGGCTAGCGGATCTACTTTCTATTTTCCCAACACTCCATTACTCAACAGTCCATATCTCAGCACCCATTCCAGAGGTACCTTGTTATATTCTGCCTAGACCTAGATAATCTGTTGTCTATCCAATGTTAATTTATAATGTATTCCCACTCTTTTCGATGTTTTAAAGGCTGCCTGGTCATCTCATGATGACGATTCACTTATCTACAAGAGTCTTAAATAATCGGTATGATGGCATTAACACCGGATTTTGTTTGGTGTCATTTGCTTAAAAGTTCTCATTAAAATCCATTTGTTCAGAGCCTGTATGTCGTCGCCATAGATTATTTCTTCACCTCAAGGTATAATGGACCAAGTTCTAGCAGTAGCTCCATTTCTGCAGTAAGCGTACTTGTAAAGGTTCATGTTATAATTAGATAAGACTTTATCTGCAGTTACTAATCTGTCCATACTCTTTTATTCTACAACCTACTATTTTATCCTAAAATGCCTTTGGAAACACTCTTGCTACGTTTTTCTTTTCAGATCATCGAACATCTGAAGACGTTGATGGTAAATAGTAGGAATAACTAATTATAATTTTTATAGTAGCTTCCTCTCCATTCCTGTATTAGTCTTCTTTGAGCAGTAGCACAACTTGCAATTTACTATGATTCTATATATATTTTTTTTCTTATACAAACTTCTATTTTCAGTACTCAGTAAACGGCAACGACGAAGCAAAAGACAACCACGACCAACAGATAGAGAGAGCAGAAATAGCGAACCTCGTTAGATCCCGGATGGAAAGCTTGAACCTACCCACAATCGATTACAACGATGTTAGCGAAAAAAGGAATAGCCTGTCATATGTGATCATCAATCCAAGTTGCGACCTTAAGTTAGAAGAAGGAGATATAATGTAAGTTATTAATGGAATGATCCTACAAATCAGTTATGGTCTTTTTAATGTTTTACAGATATTTAGTACGTCCAAGTCCGTTCTCGGCCCAAAAGACCTTCGAAAGGCACAACAGCCGACGAAAATCGAACATCAGCTTCTGCTCGCAAACGCTCCTGGCCCAGATGGCGACCAGCTCTCAAGCGGGCAGCAGAAGGGGATCCGGCCTCGGCCTTACCGGCTACCAGTCACCACGACCACCGCCTCTAGCCACCACAAAGTCCAACTCCCTCTCCCTTCCGGACAGCCCCACGGTGGCGGGCTACCAGAGGGGTAGGTCGAACAGTTTGCGCGTCATCGACGACATCTTATTGCGCAGATCGAACTCACTGAGACAGGGCTTGCCGAATATCGGTAGTGCTAGGAGAAAAAGTAGCTTAGAGGACATTGGACTGAGCCATTTCAGTACGAACTATTCGAATACTATCAAGATCGCGCTGAACGGTAGCATCGGGTTGGAAGTGACGCCGCCCGAGGAGAATAGTCCGCCGGTGATAAGCAGTAATACTGCGCTGATCGTTAACCCGCCGATGCAGCCGCCGTCCGTGTTGACCGGTAGCACGATGAGTTTGAGTCATAGTGGGTTTCCGGGTGCCAGCACGTCTATGTCTATGCCACAGGTATGGGTTCTACCTAGAGCTCCCCATTTTTCCCAACAGTGTCCATATGTGTAGCATCTCGGTTAGCTTCCTCTTGTGTGAGCATCTTATGAACTAATTACAGTACGACAAGATTGAGATGGCAAGTCAGAATTAGATGTGCACTGGCAAATCGGATCGAAATTTACCTTTAGATATGTTTATCGTCATGTTTAAATATATATCTATATCAAATTTGTCGTACTGTACATTTCTTAAAAGTCTTGGCTGTCTTAATTGTTTGTACTGGAAAGTATCACACGTTTAAATACCTTCTTTCTTTTGAGCCTTCTGTTGAACTGTCCAGTAATTGCAGCGCTTCTTTATTGACGTGAGGTGGGAATGAAGCCGACCCTCATGTTTCGTAGCAAACCTCTTTGTTTTTTCTTCGACTGTTGGCATCTTCAGGTCTATTGTATCTGTAGAACCAAGATGCATCAACCATTAATATTGGAACCTTATTTTAGAAAATTTGTATCATGTTGATATTACTTATCTTTTTCAAAGTCAAGACATATTGGGTTTGTGATTCATTGATAAGAGATCTTGTCCAATTAATCTGAGGAGTTTAAGATCAACTTTCTAACAGAGATTTTCTTGTTTGAGTAGAAGGTGTTAATATTCAGGCTTAGTAATTGATCAACCTCTCCGGATTGTGTTCCTTCAGACATCTTCGATGGATTTTTTCAAAAGTATATCACTAATAAAACAGGATTCACTGAAAAATAGCTTTGGAAAATCACTTCGCTTCTCATTCTCCTAGCTGAATTAACTTTGGGTAGCTCGAATACTACTAATTAATTAAAACGCAAGCCCAAGGTTCGGTAAAAAAAAAAGGAAATTTGGGGAGCTCAAAATCTAGTTAATCAAATTCGTAAATTTTAACATGAATAATATTATTATTGACATATTATCGTTTAGGTGCCGATCAACTTGGGATTCCTCGGCCAGGGTTACGCTGAACCCGGGTCGGTCCAGCAAGCCGCCTTGCCCCCACCAACGACGGATCCGCAACACCTTCAAGGAACGATAGTATGATACAACCTCATGTGGGGGAGAAGGATGGGCAGCTTGAGGAACAAGTGGCTCTGAATCTTCTCGCTTCCACAGTAGACTCTGCGACTCTGTAGAGTGTGTAGTTAAAGGGCGCGGAGTTAAATTTTTTGAGATGGTAGCGGCTTAAATCGGAAAAATGAGATGTTTGTTTTGTTTGAATTAGTCTGGTTTTCGAATAAATTTAAAATGATTGTACTCAGTAGTTAATAATTGTAAAATGACGTACTAAATTGTAAAATAACGTTCTAAATTTTAAAATGACGTACTAAAATGTAAAATGACGTACTAAATATTAAATGACGTATCAAATTTTAAAAAGGCATACTAAATTTGTGGAAAACGCACTTAATAAATACTTAACGTAAATCTTTAAAAATTTAGTAATTATGTTGCGAGTTGTATTTATTTTTTGTGGTGGAACATCAATTCTCTTTACAATTAATTTGTAACAATTTTAGGGATGCGTACTAAAGTAATGTTCCAATATAATGCACCAGATTGCTTTGTAAAACTCAGTAAATCAAAAGATATTATTAGTAAAATTGGTACTAAATTTTAAAACCACATACCAAACTGTAAAACGACTAAATTGTAAAATTACGTACTATATTTTAAAATGACATTACTAAATTGTTAAATGACCTACAAAATTGTAAAAAGGCGTACAAGATTGTAAGGTAACGTACTAAATGTTAAAATGGCGTGTTACATTGTAAAATGACTTATAACATTGTAATATTACGTACTAAATTTAAATGAGGTACTAAACTATAAAAGGACGTACTAAATTGTAAAATTGCGTACTAAACTTTAAAATGACATACTAAATTGTTAAATAACCTACAAAATGTAAAAAGACACACAAGATTGTAAAATAATGTACTAAACTTTATAATGACGTATTGCATTATAAAATTACGCACTAAACAATAAAATAACGACATATTAAATTGTAAAATAACCTACTAAATATTAAAAATGGCTTACGAAATTGTAAAAAGACGTATCACATTGTAAAATGACGTACAACATTATTAAATGACGTACTAAATTATTTTAAAATAACGTAATAGACTTTAGAATAACGTATTAAATTGTAGAATTGCGTACTAAAGTTTAAAATGACCACTGAATTGTTAAATTACCTGCAAACTTGTAAAAAAAGACGTACTAGAATGTAAAGTAACGTACTAGATCGAAAAGTAACGTACTACATTTTAAAATGACATTAGACTGTAAAATGACGTACTAAATTTTAAAATGACGTAATAAACTTTAAAATAACGTACTAAATTGTAAAATTGTCTACCAAATTTCAAAATGGCACTACTAAATTTTTAAATAACCTACAAAATTGTAAAAAGATTTTGAAGTAAGGTACTAAATTTTAGAAAGACGTTTTCCATTGAAAAATGGCGTAAAACATTGTAAAATGACATGCTAAATTTTAAAATGACGAACCAAACTATAAAATGACGTACTAAATCGAAGGGTACAGGGGCAAATAGATCTAACTAACACCGCCATCTTGTAGTTTAAGAGCCAATTGTTAAATGATGTACTAAATTTTAAAATAACAGTACTACATTGTAAACTTAATCTTAAAATGACGTACTATATTGTAAAATAACTTACTATATTTTAAAATTACGCACTAAACTATAAAACGACGTACTAAATTGTAAAATGACGTACTAATGATTAAAATGACGTACTAAATTGTAAAAGAAAGTACTAAATTGAAAAATGACGTACGCAATTTTAACATGGCGTAACTTTTTGTAAATAGAAGTGATATTCTGCACAGCAGACTTTATAATTATTAAACTAATAAATTTAATTTTAAAATTACTATGTATAAAAAAATCTCATTTAGCTCATAAGCCGTTACCATTTACCATTTTTGGCCTTACTAATTAATCTATCAGAATCTTAGACTGATATATTGAATTGAAATGTTTCACTGGTTTTCTAAAACTGGTCTAGCCAAATTTTCTCATACTTGTAGTTACAATTATTTATCTAAACTGTACTAGAACGGTTAGAAGAAATCCCAGAGAAAAAATTGTGTTACTATTTTATTACTATAGTACGGAATTTCTAATTGGAATGATGAGTGTCATTTCCTCTTTGAAGTCATGTACAATGTGCGTTACTTATTATTTGCTAATTGTAGGTACTGGACTGAAACAGTAATGTTCAACAGGATGGTCACTTTCAATGTAGTAACAAATCCTACAGTAGAATAACAATTCATATAATAGAACATTCATTCCTACAATAAAACAGAAATTGAAACAGTAGAATAACAATTCCCACAATGGAATAACAATTTCTACAGTAGGATAACAACTTCTACAATAAAATACATTTTATGAGGTAGAACAGTAATTTCTACAGTAGAATAACAATTGTTACAATAGAATATAACAATTTTTACAGTAAAATATCAACTTTGATAGTAGTATAACATTGCACAAGGTAGAACATTCATTCCTACAATAAAACAGTAATTCCTACAGTAAAATAACAATTGTTACAATAAAATAATAATTCCTACAATAGAATAATAACTGCTGCAGTAAAATAACAATTCATACAGTTTAAAATTCATTCCTACAGTAGAATAACAAGTCCTGCAGTAGAATAAATAAAATAAAAAAATGTCTACACTAGAATAACCATTCATACTGTAGAACATGCATTTCTACAGTAGAATAACAAGTCGTACAGTAGAATAACAAGTCGTACAGTAGAACAACAATGCCTAAAGTAAAATAAAAATTATTCCTACGGTAGAATAACAACTTCTACAGTATAATAACAATTCATACAGTAGAACGTCCATTCCTACAATGAAACAGTAATTTTTACAGTAAAATAACAATTCCTACAATTGAATAACGATTCGTACAGTAGAATAATATTTGAGACAGTAAAGCATTTATTTTTACAGTAGAAGAGGAATGATCATTTCCACAAGTTAATTACTACTCGGTTAATCACACATGTTACTGTGAGACTGTTAATGAGCCAAATTTAGTTATTAGTCAATTGAAAATGTAAGTAGTGCTGGTATTCTCATATGGCGACACTTATTGCTACAATGAGACGTCAATAACACTTTTCGAGACTCATTGCTATAATGAGACTACCATTTCCTTTATGCGAAACTCACTTCTACAATAGGACTATCATGACCACTTTGTGTGACTCATTGCTGCAGTGGGACTATCGTTGATACTTTGCAAGACTCATTGCTACTTTGCGAGACTCATCGCTACAGTCAGACTGCCATTTCGACTGTATGATATTCATTACAATATGACGTTTATTCCCAATGTAAGATTGTCATTGTTGTAGTAGTATAATATACTATTAATGAGGTGGTTATCACCAAATTATTTAATGCTGCTTTCAATTTTATTTAAATTTAAAATAATTATAAAATAATCTGTTGATGCATTGCAGCTAAACTTAAATATAAATGTCTTTGCCAAAGAGCAGTATTTAATTTTTTATTGTTTTAAACTATTTTTTCTTTGGGATTGCCACAAAAATTAAAAAAAAAAAAAACAAAATACAATAGCTAAAGCTCAATATTTCAGTAACCAATACAAAATAAAATTTCATATCATATATATGTACATTATCACATAAAACCGCGTTCTCAGTATATCACTGAGTGAATTGTAAAAATTGCCATATCAATTCATTCAATGTTCAATATAAAACATTCATTGAGTACTTTGTAGATATAGACTGAGTGCCGGTAGACGGAAATCAAAAATGCTATAATAAACATTTTTGTGTCTTAGGCGAAGCTTGAGATTAACAAATGCTTTACGCCGGACGTGCAAATATAATTATTTGTCAACTGCTAGGAAATCTACAATTTTTTTTATAAATTTTGTCCTCAATGGTGCTCTATAATTTTTGATACCCCTATCGCTATGATCGTGCCTCAAAAATAATAGCCTTGCGAGTTAAATACTATATTTTTTCTACAACTACTCTATAAATGATTCAAGTAATTTCATTAATAAAAAAAACAAATTAGTAAAAGAACAACATTATTTTCTGCTAATAAAAATAGTTTTTAATCGGCACCAAGTAGATCCAAGTAACACATTGACTAGGTAAACGAAGTAATTAGTGCACTGTCTGTGTCTGGCAACATCGCTGAGTTTAGTACAGTATTAAGATTCTGCCAAGGAAGTGACAAATGACAGAGCTTTGAACTCGGGATGTGTTCCAAAACATGCACGACGGTTGAGGTGAAAAAGTAAATTGACATTTCTTGGATGACAGTTTAAGGTATATGTTTTGGGACGAATGAAGGATTCACTCGCTTCGAGTGTTATTTTATTTTTTTTTCTCTGCTGTGTTTAATATATGATACGAAAGACACAGGACTATTCCAAAGATAGAACCTGAATACAGAGAAAGCAGGGGAATACAATAGACCCAAGAGGCCGCAGTGTTCTGGGCCAAAACTAACCCTACCTGCTTACAACCGATAAAGATAAAGATGAAGATGAAAAAAATTTCAATTCTTTCTCTTTAACAGTCATTTACCCAATTTTTCGATATATTATTATTTGACAGAATTGTCATGTGTTACCGTCGTGCTCTAAAGTTCGGTAAAAAGTTGTAGCCTAGAGTAAATCAGCCAAGGTTGTTTTGATACCATATTCATAAATCACTTAGCTAACTTCATTGGAGGTTTTTGAACGATTTAAGCGAAAAGTTGTGGCTGTGGAACGCGCTTTTGGGCTTGAAACCACGCGCTCTGTCATATGTCACTCCCTTTGCAGAATCTAAAGACCGTACTAAGTTCCGCAATGTTGACAGGTCACAAATTAACATATTATGTAATAACAGTTGTAAGTAAATCATTACATACAAGTAGAAATAGTCAATTTTCGCGAAAATCAAATTTAAATATTGGACTATAATTAAAATAAATAAATTAATTACATCCTACTACATATGTTGGTTGACAATTTATGGCATTTACGGTAGTGGGCGTAGAAAAAATAATACAAAAACTCTAAACTAGCCTAAACAATAATGATAAACTTTCTATCGGTGGAACTAGTATACTAAAATTGTAATACTCTACCTCAGTATTAAGCACAATTTGGCGTTCATGTTAGTACTTTATTTTATTACAGATGGCGTTCCTTCACATTGCCAAAACATTTATTTCTTACTATTTATAAATTCGTTGAGTGATACTTTTGCGCTTCACATTTTTGTATTTCTCTACCGGCGCACGGTCTATTTAGGTTTCTGTTGTTTTCCGTTTGTAAATAATAAAATGAATTAGTATTTTTCAAGAAATTTCTTCCACACGATGGCCCAAAAAAACTAAAGAGGGCTAACCAGTAACATTCGTTCAGGTATGTTGAATGCGGGATCAAAATGATGTAGTTAGAAATTTTCAATGTTTGGTATTTACCTACTTTTTTTGGAGATTTTTCCATAGAGGTTTGCATTTTGGATCCGCGATCCGTATTATATAAAAATACCGAATCTTGTTTGTCTACAACTGGGTGCAATTGTTAATTTTTCATAAATTCAGATGCAAAAAGCAGTCATAACAAAAGTTGCATAAAACTCATAAGAAAATTCAAAATTATACCAATAACACGTTTCGATAATTTTAGTAAAATAATATTAAATAATAAAAAAGTTATTTATAGCTAATAAAAATTTCTGAATTTTAGTTGTACAAAGTTATCAATGTTAAGACGTGATGATATTATTCAAGCCCAACTTGCTAAAATAGCGTCATCAAATTTATTTCTTCCAAAATTTTAAAGAATTTATCGATTTTTAGAAACATAACCTCATTTATTTGAAGTTTACTAATCACAGTAACGATTCCAAGTGTGATTGAAAAGTCACGCCATCTTCCAACTCTATTTTTCTTTGAATTGACGTTTCTATCTTTAAGGTAACTATTTAAAAATGCTTTATGAATACGATAAACAAAATTTAGTATTTTTACAGAAAAGGAGGTGGACATTACTGCAAATCTCTTTGGAACAACTCTTTTTTTGATGTTAGATGTAAATAGTTATATACTTACGTGATTTCGAAAACGATTTGATCTCACACGAAGTGGGTACATTCTGGTACCGATTTTTCAATGCACTGTACACGCAAAATTATATTTTGAATTCTAAAAAGAGTGGTATTTTCTTCAAACTTGTACAAGTCCTTTATAGGTACTCAAACGGACTCCTTAAATACTAGAGATATTGAACCCGTGATACAATAGCTGTCAAAGTTGTCAAAAAAATACATTATGGTCATTTCGTATGCCAATGCCAATTTTTAGGAAGATTCGTAGATACAGATGATTTTAAGTTTGATTCTAACGTGATTAGCTTTGAATTTAAAAGAAATAAATCATCTTTTTTGTGCTTTGTTTGGGTCGCCATGACAGTTGACATGGTGACATTGTTTAAAAATCATGACTATCACGTTAACTAGTGTCAATGATTATTGACAAAGAATTACCAATAAAGATGTGGATATAGAATTGAAATGATAAGTAACTGTATATTCAAAAAATATCTGGCTTTTATTCTAAATTTTCTTAAAAGTTTTTTTTTTAAGTAATCACTACTAAATGCTCGATCTCTATCTTTGTCTGTAGAACATTCTAGTAAGTAATAAATGGTAGAGGAGCCAGTAACTATTTTGTAGATTTGTCATTTGCTCAAGAAAAAATAACAAATTTTAAATTATACCTTGTAGAACATGGAAACACTTCTGTATCTGTAACGTGTGGACGGTGGGTTACCCCACGGCACTTAGGCTTCATTAGGCTCATTATGCATCCTCCTGAGAAGATAGGCACCTTCTAGTTCGTGAGCCAGCCTACAGATTTAATGTAGTTGACAAAGTCGCCAAGAGGTGCTTCTCTTATATCGGCCGGTGTTAGCCGATACTCGCCGAACACAAATCTTCTAATAAATGAGGGGTCAAGCAATCGTAAAGGAAATGCTCGATGGTCTCATCTTCTTGTTCGCACCCTCTGCAGAGTGCGGATTCTGACAGCCCCATGATATGGAGATGCTTTTGTACTTGGCAGTGGCCAGTCAGAATGCCTGTGACTAGGCGCAGATTATGCCGTCATTAGACTGGGCCAAAAAAAAATGACTATTTTTTTTTTTTTTTTTTTTTAAATATATCGAGAATGTCATTCAGGATGACAAAAAAAAATTCGTAAAAATTTGAGCTCTTAATATTAATTTTAAGAGGTCTATCATTGCTATTTTTGATTTTTGGTCATAATTTGATGTTTTACGTTAGAACTGTCAAAAAATTAAAGTGAAAAAAATTCTCTTTTACTTATTTTTATATAAAATTGAATTCTCTACAAAAAAGGTCTGATTGAAAATGTTCGTCAGACGAGCCGTTTCCGAGTAATTGAGCTTAATAGATCGATGTGTTTTTTCGATTTGTCCTTTTTACTTTGAAATTTTGTAACCAATGAATATTTAAAAAAGCTCACGTCGGATTCTTAAAGGAAATTTAATGTTCCACAAAAAAGGTCTCTTAAAATTTTTGTCTAAATTTAATTCTTCAAAAGTTATTCACGATTAAAATCGAAGAAAAACATGAAATTTTTTGTAGAGAATTTAATTTTATATAAAAATAAGTGAAAGGGAATTTTTTTACTTTAATGTTTTGACAGTTGTAACGTAAAACATCAAATTATGACTGAAAATCAAAAATAGCGATGATAGACCTCTTAAAATTAATATTAAGGGCTCAAATTTTCACGAATTTTTTTTTGTCATCCTGAATGACATTCTCGATATATTTTTCAAAAAAAAAATAGTCAATTTTTTTGACCCAGTCTACTAGTCATAGTCAAGTATTTGTTTGCTCGAATTTCACAAGGGAATGTTCTTTGATTAGGTATGTCACTGCCGATTTTGTCAGGCCAATAGAAGGGCCAGTGGCGGTTTGCTCTAAAGGCACTTGGGCACATGCCCTAGTATAATAAACCAAAAAAAAATCAATAACTTACATATTTTATATTTTCATCAATGTCTATTATTTTATCTAATATTCAGCGCAAACCGCGTTGGCACGACACTGGACGACCGGGCGTTGAGCGACGTTCCGAGAATTCTAAAATTAAGTGGAAGATGGGCACAATAAATGTGTGCCTCTGTTGTTTTCTCTCTCATTATGATGCGAAAAACAAAAATAACGACAATATCGCTTAGCAAGAGATGAACACATGCGCTGTCCTCATCGTGACGTACTGAATCCATGGCACAAATTACCTAGACCAGATACGAATGTAAGCAGCGGCATCTTTACCGGCTTACTATTGTGATTACGAAAAAACGTTAGTTGGACCATTGGAATAGTTAAGAAATAAAACTACAAAGAAAATTAACTTTTTTTTATAAAGCAGCCAAAAATATAATGAAAAAAAATTAATAATATTTATAAATGGGACAAAATTTTAATTTTTCTTTTGGTTTTGTTTGACTTTTTCGAGGATTTCAAATCTCTGTTTGCATATTTAAGAGTATAAAAAATTATAAATAATTTAATGGTGTACATTTTCGCAAATTGTTGGCAAGAATGACCAAATTCTATTTTGCTCATTTCAAAAAGGTATGCGTTGGAAATTCCAGGCTTAGTTGACAAACTATCAAATAGAGATATAAATATTTTTTCTAATTTGAAAATATAAAAGAGAAATTTTTCGCTGGGAGATTTTAAATTGCCAAATATCTTTTCTTCAGCGTTGTATGCTTTAAAATGTGTTAACAAGTTAGAATTGTTAAGTAAATTGCATTCTTCTGAGAAGTTTACGCAAATTTCGCAAGAGTGGATATGTAATAATTTTTTGATTAAATAGACACATACATAGTTAAATGCATTTTGAGTGGTCACATTTAGCTCCCTGTAGTCACATTCAGAAATCGTTATTGCCCCAACTGATTGTTTTAAAATATATTTAATTTTCATTAAGCGGAGAACTTGTTTTCCTAAGGGAAAAACGAATCCCGGGATTCCTTTCCAGTGTGTGCCCACGAGTCGCCACTGAGAAGGGCCAGGTCTAAAAAGTATTTGGAAATAATTGCTGCAGAACTAGTTGTGATAAAACGTTCAACGAAGACATCTTAAAAAAGCCGTTGTAGAAAATGCAAATGTCATGTATTTGATTAGATAATTAACTTGACATAAGCCTTCATAGCTCAGGTTGTTAGCGCGCTCAACTTTGTATTTCACGACCCGGATTCAAGTTCCGATAAAAGCAACCTTTTTTTCTTGTTTTTAGTTTGAAAAAAAAAATTAAAAAAATACCATTATTGCTCTTTATTTATTTTAAATACATTTTATTTATATTTATTTTGTACTAATCTGAACCGTTATCAAAATAATGTATTTAAAATAAATAAACAGCAATAATCATATTTTTATTTTTAATATTTTTTTCCAAATAAAGAAATAAAAAAGGTTGCTTTTATCGGGAATTGAACCTTGGTCGCGAAAGTTGAGCTATGAAGGCTTATGTCAAGTTCATTATCTAATCAAATATATGATATTTTCCACAACGATTTTTTTAAAGACATCGTCATCGAGTATTCCACCGCTGATGCATATGCAGTAAAGTATTTCCATCTTCTACAAGGCACGAATGAACAATAAATTTGTGAATTCTCCTTGCGCAAATGTGTACCAAAAAAAGTGTCACTGGCTCCCTACCATAAATTAAAAGAAAACGAAAATATATGTATATAAAGGATGTCATACAAGTTGAAAAAATATACCACCAATATTCGTTAGTTACGTGATATAAATTATTAAAATTGTATTTAAACGTTTTGAAAAAACTGCTATAACGGATTTGATAGTTCGAGAAAAAATATCTAGTAAAAAATGTGTTGTCTTTCTTTATACATTTTATTGTATAGAGTTTATATATCTAAGATAAAAATATATTCAAATGATAAAATATTTACTTTCTAATTAAATAAAAAATTCAGGATTGGGCACTTAGAGGTTTGAATTTCTGATGTGACATTCTTAGCTTCTGTTATTAGGTATATACCCATAAAAATCTAAAAATGTTTTATTTATTAATTTAAAATAATTGTTACATTTATTTTTAGTTAGGGAGCTAAATTTTATCTATAAGATTATATCGTCGAATTATATATTTATAGATTGCGAGCCATTATCAATATGTTGTTACTTTTTAAAGATAAAGGTATTTATTCATAAAAAGGTAATGCATCAAGGTGAGACAATAAATAGAGTTATCTATTTATTAAAATCATTTATTACTGGGTCTACCGGGTGACAATGAGACTAGGACTCGTTAAGCAACTAAAAAAGGTTTTCAATTTAATCTGAAATACCTAAATTACTGAATAGATTAGTATCAGTACAAATTGCTTGATCTTTTAAAGGTAGTGGTCTTCAGCAGCAGTATGGTTTCTCATCTGGTAATTCAACAAATACAAACTTACTTTATAGAAAATTTGGTAACACTTTCATACCTATATAATTTGAACCGTTGATTCCATAAAATGTACAGGGTGTTCCATTTAAAACAGGAAGTTTGCAATTTTGTTTTGTATAAGTATTTGTCAATTCGAAATTATGTATACTAGGTTTGTCATATGTCATATGTCACCCGGTATATTATGAAATATAAATTGTAACAAGGATGTATATTTATAAAAAAACAGTTCGCAGCTCCCAACTGATATTAAAAAATAAATATTTATAAAGTATATAGTGATAAAATTCATATAATAAAAATAATATGAACAATACTTGTTTTATATTTAAACCTTTCAGTGCCCATCCAAATTAAATAAATTTTTCGTCAAAATAATAGATCTTGCATACCAAATAAAACTTTAAAAAATTGTTTGTATTTTTTTGCTATGTAGACTAGCTAAAAACCGTCCAGTTTTATGTAAAGCACGTCTCACATATCAAAACTACAACCAAACGTTATAATCCCATTTTATCCCATATACAGTGTGTTTAAATTTAAGATCTACACTCTGATTGTCTTACTTCTTTTTTTTTATTTGGGTATTTTACTATCGTACTGACTGTATCAACTGCCTTTTCGAAGTCTACAAATTGTCAAAATGACCCTATCCTTTTTCAAAAAAGAAAAGGAATTTTACATAATCATCAATTACGCGAGTTGAACTTGTCAAGATTTTTCAACGAATTTTTTTTTTTACTTCACTTTAAGTTTTATCCACTTTTGAGACGAGCCATTTAGCATATCAACTTGATTACTTTTTGTATTTTTATTAATTAATTATTCACTTCTAATAAAACAATAACTTAAGCTCAAATTGTTTTTGAATTAGAGCCTTTAAACAATGTTTTCATAATTAGTAAACCAACGAAAAATATGGATTAAAAAAAGTTGGTTGTATTTTTGGTTTTAGGGACAAGCTGTACCTACCCTGTGTACATATCTAAACCACTCGATATACAGTGTGATGTCAAAAGCTGAGCTGTAACTTTTGTAGATTAAAGACTGCGGTGTGGTCCAATATTTTCGAGAGAAAAATATGTACACTTAAGACATATCCATTTAAGATGGAGCAAACTATATTTTTCTAGTGAGAGATAGAAGGGTATTCGGGTTATGGTTTTAACTGTTTTAGGGGGAAAAGAGATGTAAAATATCTTTATTTTATTATACAAACACGTCTTTCGAGTGACACGTCAATTTGGTCACTGCGCTTTCTGTGATCTATAAAAACTGTTTGAGTTTACATTTTCTAGTTGAGTAAAATAAAGATATTTGCATCTTTGTTTGAAACAAATAATGCTTTGGTACTATTGCTTTATTAAAAAGATATAGTAAGTAAAATATATTAGTGCATAGTTATCGAAATACCAATAATTATTGTAAATAAAAAAACTCGTTTCTTATGTTTCTGTGTAGCATGAAGTGCTTAACAATCAGTTAAATTTGAGAAATTCATAAACATTAAGAGTAGGAGGTTCCAAATCGTAATTCTATGTGGGTAAATTTTTAAATTCGGATCTTAGCGTTAAAATATTAAAAACGTGTATAAACTATGTTAAATATTATTCACCGTTACAACATTGCTTTCTGATTCCGCTTATTTTGTTGTCTTATATTAATCTAAATTGTAATAGAGGGTGCTGGGTCATCAGGATACCTATTCACTAACTCATGAGAGTGTTCGTTCACAAACACATGTTTGAAGGATTCGTGAACACAATATGGCGGAAGTGAACCCGTCTTGGGCCACGTGACAGCGTCTCCTTACCTTCTACCTCCATGTTTTAGACCCAGTATAACGATCATATAGCAATCATATAGCGATCATATAGCCATTCCCGAAAAAGTCCACGCGTTTCACTTGTACCATCGAGATAGAATAAAGTAGAGAAGACATAACCACTATTTTGCGATATGACAAATGGACGCACTTCAAGTGACGGAAAAATGTATTGAAAATGGCGACTTGAGTCGTACTTTGATTTATTTGAAGTCAATAATTTTATATTTGAAGACTGACGGAATGAAAATGATATTATATCATTTATAAGAAGCTATTTAAAAAAATGGCATTTATTCTTACCAAATCTAACTAGCTACACTATTTTGAGTTTGACATTGACGTAAAAAATGTAATGCAAAGGTGTGGACAATTTAACATCGCCATACCATCTCCTCTTTATTCTATCGCAATGACTTGTACAGATAGGCGTGACAGTGTTAAATTATCAGGACCTTCATAAAAGTTATACCGTGAGCACCATAAGTCTCTATCTAACTCGTTACTGGAGTCTTGTTAGGAAAATCGCCGAGACACGTCGATTTTTGATTTTTACAGTGTACATTTTTGTATGAATAGTTTACCCTTAATTTCATCCCTTACTGGAGGGGAGCAACCCTTTCGAAAAATTTAAATGGCATGGGGTGGTGAGTGATAGCTCATTTGAAAGAGGGTTTTATTCTCTATTCAACCATGTAAAAAATTTTGAAATTTGTTTCAATAATTCTCGACTAATTGTTGTTTCAGAATAACGGAAATTAACGTAGCGCACTCATCCTTAGAATTAAAATTCGGCCCTGCATGATTTCGGTTTTGGTTCAGACGTGAAGTAAGACTTTTTGCCATTAGAAAGTCGCTATTAGTTTAGTTGCTTTCCTATTTTGTGAGGTTTTGTTATTTTTAAACATTAATAAATCAACACGTAATGAAGCAAATTTAAATTTTTTTTGCACGGTTGAATAGAGAATAAAACCCCCTTTCAAATGAACTATCACTCACCACCCCATGCCATTTAAATTTTTCGAAAGGGTTGTTCCCCTCCAGTAAGGGATGAAATTAAGGGTAAACTAATCATACAAAAATGTACATTGTAGAAAACAAAAATCGACCTGTCTCGGCGATTTTCCTAACAAGACTCCAGTAACGAGTTATTTAGGGGGGGGGGGTACGACTTATGATGCTCACTGTATATAAATCAATGAAAAACAATTTAATACATTTATTTTATTTTAAAAATAATGATTTACATTTTATGATTATCATTATGTTCTTTCATTAGTCATATATATTATATATTTTAACTTATAAAAACCGCAATGTATTGATTCTCATATTTGATATATCGACTGAAGTGGCCATTTTGAGCAATTATGTATTTAATTTTTCTGCTTCAAAATATTTTTCTTTTGATTATCTACACCAGTGATACTCAAAGTGTGCTCCGCGGATCCCCGGAGTTCCGCAAAGCCTTTATTGTTTTATGACTAATGAATGAAATTAACCAATTGGGTAATTGCTAATTACAAAGAATCAGAAGCAAAATCTAAATAGTAGATCCGATTTGTTTAAATATTAAATTAAAATATAATTGATATCTTGACTTGATTTTACAAGTATGCAATAATAATTTATTATTGTTTATGACTTTAAACCTCATTTTATCATGGCCTGTTACGTTGAGCACTTCGTGTTACATGAACGTAAATGTACTAATGCTTAAGAAAAACATTTTTAGCATTAAATCGATTTAGTAAAATATTCTAGTTTAAGTTTAAGAAGAATGATTAACAATAATTAAATAAAATTTAAAAAACTAATGTACATTTGGCATACATGCACGAACATTTTAAATTCATCTTTAATAGAGTGGAAGAACCTTTATTACGCTTACATTTCATTGTAAAGTACTCTCAGTAGCACATTATATACATTGTATTTTCTATGATTGTTTTATTTATCCCCCTTTGCCTTTTATAGATTGTTTATATTAAATGTGGGGACTCTAGCATCCAGTTTCTCCCTGAAACAAGCGCCTATATAGTACTGAAAATTAGTAAGTAAAACGTGATATCGGAGAGGTGTCTGTTACTCAATCTCTCCTCGTTTAAAAGTTGCTCTGATTTGGACGAATCTTTGTATACAGACGTATTAGAAGACAACTGTAGTTTTCTAAAGTCTCCTTATTTTCGAGAACCAATCCTCAACTTTTTAACGAATCATGCTAGAAAGAAACGGACTTATTTTTATGTTTTAGATGACACATTTCTCAGGTATATTGGAAATCATGAATTTTTCGTTAAAAATTCAAGAGCATAGACTTTATTGGCTCCGATTTTAATGCAAATTTGGGACCATATAAAAGGAAGCAGGATTTTCATATTGAATTATAAGAGAAAAATGTTTTTGTTAAATATCTTGACTATCGTTTCAACTAGGATGAAGTGGTTAGCATCATTAAATTCCCCTTTAAAGGTCCTAGAAAATGGTTGTTAAAAAGTCACCGCTGAGTTGAACGTAAGGCCAGAAAATAGGATTTTCAGATCAAATTTGGGGAAATTTTAATAGAAACAAGTGTTTTTGTTAAATAACTTGACTATCATTTAAACTAGGAAGAAGTGGTTTGCATCATTAAATTCCTCTTTAAAAGCTCTACAAAATGGTATTTACTAATTTATGCTGGGTTGCCTGTAAGGCAAGATAATAGGATTTTCAGACAGACGGAAGGACAGACACACAGTTGGACGGACAGACACACAGACGGACAACACGTATTTAGTTTTTTTTTACATTATTGCTCTCCTGAAAAATTATGGTTCATAGAAAGAACTTGATGGTTTTTGCTGTGAACCTTATACGTTTATTTTTATACTTATACTGTGCGTTTTTTGTTTCAGAAATCTCATTGTTCATTGCGTTAGGGGCGCAATGGTATCTAGGAAATGGTAACTTGGATTTTGTAGCAACCCGAGTCCCGGCCCGATAGTCCCACCCCAATAGTCCCAGCTAACTTTGTATATTTTTTTATTATTGTATTTGTATATTTTTATTTAATAAATTTATTTTTTTTTTTTATTATGCTTATTAATTAGAAATAATTATCTACCTAAAATGTAGAGAAGCCTTTATATGAAGTTGAACCATAGATGCTACAAGTAAGTACAAATATTTCTTTATATGAATGGTTAATCAGATCTTATGTTATCGAATCTACCGATTTAATCGAAAAAAAAAGGAAAGAGCATAGCCTTCAAAAAATTTTGCATAAAATTTTTTTCATCTCCGATTTCGCTGAAATTTGATACAGAGAATTAGTATGTAAAACGTAATGTCGGAGTGGTGTCTGTTACTCAATATTGGTCTTAGTTCAAAAGTTGAAAAAAGTTGCTCTGATTTGGACGAAACGTCGTATACAAATATTAGACGATCAATACGTTTAAATAAATTCACAAGCAGTTTTTTATATTTGCCAATTATCGAGAAACAAGCCTCAACTTTTCGATGATTTAGTTTAGTGGGAAACGGACTTATTTTCTTACCGTTTTAGAGGGCATACTGTCCACTGTCCGATTTTCAGCTCAATCGGAGACCATACATTTTTTACCAAAAATCGAAAGGGTATAGCCTTCCAAATTTTTTGACAAAAAATTTTTTTGTCTCCGATCTTGATGAAAATTGGAGTACATATAAAGGAAAGCACGAGCAATTAAGGGGTGAACTCAGTTGCTCCCTAGCTATAAGGGTTAACTTTTTTTTCTTAATTCCTCAGTTAATAATGCTCGAATTATTTCATAAAATCACACAAAGGTAGAGCCGGACGGATAGTTTAAAATGCCCTTTGCTGCTTGCCTCTATCTTGAGCCGTTTAGTAGTTATTCACATTTAAAAATAAGTCAAATACCTTGTCGCGTTTCTGCTATCCTCATACCAAAATTTTGTAGACAAAATTGGATCTTTTCGAATTCGGAACTTTGTATCAGGATAATAGAAACGCGGGGAGATATCGAAATTTTTTATTTTGGCCATACCTTTTTTAATATTGCTGTTAGAAAAAAACTGAGTGTATTTTTAAGATCTACATGTGACCCTCTATCCGTATGCAAATTTAAACAATTTTTTATTTTTTTAAAAAATCGAAAGGGTATAGCCTTCCAAATTTTTTGACAAACATTTTTTTTGTCTCCGATCTTGATGAATATTGGAGTACATATAAAGGAAAGCACGAGCAATTAAGGGGTGAACTCAGTTGCTCCCTAGCTATAAGGGTTAACTTTTTTTTTCTTAATTCCTCAGTTAATAATGCTCGAATTATTTCATAAAATCACACAAAGGTAGAGCCGGACGGATAGTTTAAAATGCCCTTTGCTGCTTGCCTCTATCTTGAGCCGTTTAGTAGTTATTCACATTTAAAAATAAGTCAAATACCTTGTCGCGTTTCTGCTATCCTCATACCAAAATTTTGTAGACAAAATTGGATCTTTTCGAATTCGGAACTTTGTATCAGGATAATAGAAACGCGGGGAGATATCGAAATTTTTTATTTTGGCCATAACTTTTTTAATATTGCTGTTAGAAAAAAACTGAGTGTATTTTTAAGATCTACATGTGACCCTCTATCCGTATGCAAATTTAAACAATTTTTTATTTTTTAAAAAAATCGAAAGGGTATAGCCTTCCAAATTTTTTGACAAAAAATTTTTTTGTCTCAGATCTTGATGAAAATTGGGGTTCGTATAAAGGAAAGTACGAGCAATTCAGGGGTGAACTCAGTTGCTCCCTAGCTATAAGGGTTAAATTTTTTTTTCTTATTTCCTCAGTTAATAATGCTCGAATTATTCCATAAAATCACACAAAGGTAGAGCCGGACATATAGTTTAAAATGCCCTTTGCTGCTTGCCTCTATCTTGAGCCGTTTAGCAGTTATTCACATTTAAAAATAAGTCAAATACCTTGTCGCGTTTCTGCTATCCTCATACCAAAATTTTGTAGACAAAATTGGATCTTTTCGAATTCGGAACTTTGTATCAGGATAATAGAAACGCGGGGAGATATCGAAATTTTTTATTTTGGCCATAACTTTTTTAATATTGCTGTTAGAAAAAAACAGTGTATTTTTAAGATCTACATGTGACCCTCTATCCGTATGCAAATTTAAACAATTTTTAATTTTTTTAAAAAATCGAAAGGGTATAGCCTTCCAAATTTTTTGACAAACATTTTTTTTGTCTCCGATCTTGATGAATATTGGAGTACATATAAAGGAAAGCACGAGCAATTAAGGGGTGAACTCAGTTGCTCCCTAGCTATAAGGGTTAACTTTTTTTTTCTTAATTCCTCAGTTAATAATGCTCGAATTATTCCATAAAATCACACAAAGGTAGAGCCGGACGGATAGTTTAAAATGCCCTTTGCTGCTTGCCTCTATCTTGAGCCGTTTAGTAGTTATTCACATTTAAAAATAAGTCAAATACCTTGTCGCGTTTCTGCTATCCTCATACCAAAATTTTGTAGACAAAATTGGATCTTTTCGAATTCGGAACTTTGTATCAGGATAATAGAAACGCGGGGAGATATCGAAATTTTTTATTTTGGCCATACCTTTTTTAATATTGCTGTTAGAAAAAAACTGAGTGTATTTTTAAGATCTACATGTGACCCTCTATCCGTATGCAAATTTAAACAATTTTTTATTTTTTTAAAAAATCGAAAGGGTATAGCCTCCCAAATTTTTTGACAAAAAATTTTTTTGTCTCCGATCTTGATGAAAATTGGAGTACATATAAAGGAAAGCACGAGCAATTAAGGGGTGAACTCAGTTGCTCCCTAGCTATAAGGGTTAACTTTTTTTTTCTTATTTCCTCAGTTAATAATGCTCGAATTATTCCATAAAATCACACAAAGGTAGAGCCGGACGGATAGTTTAAAATGCCCTTTGCTGCTTGCCTCTATCTTGAGCCGTTTAGCAGTTATTCACATTTAAAAATAAGTCAAATACCTTGTCGCGTTTCTGCTATCCTCATACCAAAATTTTGTAGACAAAATTGGATCTTTTCGAATTCGGAACTTTGTATCAGGATAATAGAAACGCGGGGAGATATCGAAATTTTTTATTTTGGCCATAACTTTTTTAATATTGCTGTTAGAAAAAAACTGAGTGTATTTTTAAGATCTACATGTGACCCTCTATCCGTATGCAAATTTAAACAATTTTTTATTTTTTTAAAAAATCGAAAGGGTATAGCCTTCCAAATTTTTTGACAAACATTTTTTTTGTCTCCGATCTTGATGAATATTGGAGTACATATAAAGGAAAGCACGAGCAATTAAGGGGTGAACTCAGTTGCTCCCTAGCTATAAGGGTTAACTTTTTTTTTCTTAATTCCTCAGTTAATAATGCTCGAATTATTCCATAAAATCACACAAAGGTAGAGCCGGACGAATAGTTTAAAATGCCCTTTGCTGCTTGCCTCTATCTTGAGCCGTTTAGTAGTTAATCACATTTAAAAATAAGTCAAATACCTTGTCGCGTTTCTGCTATCCTCATACCAAAATTTTGTAGACAAAATTGGATCTTTTCGAATTCGGAACTTTGTATCAGGATACTAGAAACGCGGGGAGATATTGAATTTTTTTATTTTGGCCATAACTTTTTTAATATTGCTGTTAGAAAAAAACTGAGTGTATTTTTAAGATCTACATGTGACCCTCTATCCGTATGCAAATTTGAACATTTTTTTATTTTTTCAAAAAAATCGAAAGGGTATAGCCTTCCAAATTTTTTGACAAAAAATTTTTTTGTCTCCGATCTTGATGAAAATTGGAGTACATATAAAGGAAAGCACGAGCAATTAAGGGGTGAACTCAGTTGCTCCCTAGCTATAAGGGTTAACTTTTTTTTCTTAATTCCTCAGTTAATAATGCTCGAATTATTCCATAAAATCACACAAAGGTAGAGCCGGACGGATAGTTTAAAATGCCCTTTGCTGCTTGCCTCTATCTTGAGCCGTTTAGTAGTTATTCACATTTAAAAATAAGTCAAATACCTTGTCGCGTTTCTGCTATCCTCATACCCAAATTTTGTAGACAAAATTGGATCTTTTCGAATTCGGAACTTTGTATCAGGATAATAGAAACGCGGGGAGATATCGAAATTTTTTATTTTGGCCATACCTTTTTTAATATTGCTGTTAGAAAAAAACTGAGTGTATTTTTAAGATCTACATGTGACCCTCTATCCGTATGCAAATTTAAACAGTTTTTTATTTTTTTAAAAAATCGAAAGGGTATATATAGCCTTCCAAATTTTTTGACAAAAATTTTTTTTGTCTCCGATCTTGATGAAAATTGGAGTACATATAAAGGAAAGCACGAGCAATTAAGGGGTGAACTCAGTTGCTCCCTAGCTATAAGGGTTAACTTTTTTTTTCTTATTTCCTCAGTTAATAATGCTCGAATTATTCCATAAAATCACACAAAGGTAGAGCCGGACGGATAGTTTAAAATGCCCTTTGCTGCTTGCCTCTATCTTGAGCCGTTTAGCAGTTATTCACATTTAAAAATAAGTCAAATACCTTGTCGCGTTTCTGCTATCCTCATACCAAAATTTTGTAGACAAAATTGGATCTTTTCGAATTCGGAACTTTGTATCAGGATAATAGAAACGCGGGGAGATATCGAAATTTTTTATTTTGGCCATAACTTTTTTAATATTGCTGTTAGAAAAAAACTGAGTGTATTTTTAAGATCTACATGTGACCCTCTATCCGTATGCAAATTTAAACAATTTTTTATTTTTTTAAAAAATCGAAAGGGTATAGCCTTCCAAATTTTTTGACAAAAAATTTTTTTGTCTCAGATCTTGATGAAAATTGGGGTTCGTATAAAGGAAAGTACGAGCAATTCAGGGGTGAACTCAGTTGCTCCCTAGCTATAAGGGTTAAATTTTTTTTTCTTATTTCCTCAGTTAATAATGCTCGAATTATTCCATAAAATCACACAAAGGTAGAGCCGGACATATAGTTTAAAATGCCCTTTGCTGCTTGCCTCTATCTTGAGCCGTTTAGCAGTTATTCACATTTAAAAATAAGTCAAATACCTTGTCGCGTTTCTGCTATCCTCATACCAAAATTTTGTAGACAAAATTGGATCTTTTCGAATTCGGAACTTTGTATCAGGATAATAGAAACGCGGGGAGATATCGAAATTTTTTATTTTGGCCATAACTTTTTTAATATTGCTGTTAGAAAAAAACTGAGTGTATTTTTAAGATCTACATGTGACCCTCTATCCGTATGCAAATTTAAACAGTTTTTTATTTTTTTAAAAAATCGAAAGGGTATATATAGCCTTCCAAATTTTTTGACAAAAATTTTTTTTGTCTCCGATCTTGATGAAAATTGGAGTACATATAAAGGAAAGCACGAGCAATTAAGGGGTGAACTCAGTTGCTCCCTAGCTATAAGGGTTAACTTTTTTTTTCTTATTTCCTCAGTTAATAATGCTCGAATTATTCCATAAAATCACACAAAGGTAGAGCCGGACGGATAGTTTAAAATGCCCTTTGCTGCTTGCCTCTATCTTGAGCCGTTTAGCAGTTATTCACATTTAAAAATAAGTCAAATACCTTGTCGCGTTTCTGCTATCCTCATACCAAAATTTTGTAGACAAAATTGGATCTTTTCGAATTCGGAACTTTGTATCAGGATAATAGAAACGCGGGGAGATATCGAAATTTTTTATTTTGGCCATAACTTTTTTAATATTGCTGTTAGAAAAAAACTGAGTGTATTTTTAAGATCTACATGTGACCCTCTATCCGTATGCAAATTTAAACAATTTTTTATTTTTTTAAAAAATCGAAAGGGTATAGCCTTCCAAATTTTTTGACAAAAAATTTTTTTGTCTCAGATCTTGATGAAAATTGGGGTTCGTATAAAGGAAAGTACGAGCAATTCAGGGGTGAACTCAGTTGCTCCCTAGCTATAAGGGTTAAATTTTTTTTTCTTATTTCCTCAGTTAATAATGCTCGAATTATTCCATAAAATCACACAAAGGTAGAGCCGGACGAATAGTTTAAAATGCCCTTTGCTGCTTGCCTCTATCTTGAGCCGTTTAGTAGTTATTCACATTTAAAAATAAGTCAAATACCTTGTCGCGTTTCTGCTATCCTCATACCAAAATTTTGTAGACAAAATTGGATCTTTTCGAATTCGGAACTTTGTATCAGGATACTAGAAACGCGGGGAGATATTGAATTTTTTTATTTTGGTTATAACTTTTTTAATATTGCTGTTAGAAAAAAACTGAGTGTATTTTTAAGATCTACATGTGACCCTCTATCCGTATGCAAATTTGAACATTTTTTTATTTTTTCAAAAAAATCGAAAGGGTATAGCCTTCCAAATTTTTTGACAAAAAATTTTTTTGTCTCCGATCTTGATGAAAATTGGAGTACATATAAAGGAAAGCACGAGCAATTAAGGGGTGAACTCAGTTGCTCCCTAGCTATAAGGGTTAACTTTTTTTTCTTAATTCCTCAGTTAATAATGCTCGAATTATTCCATAAAATCACACAAAGGTAGAGCCGGACGGATAGTTTAAAATGCCCTTTGCTGCTTGCCTCTATCTTGAGCCGTTTAGTAGTTATTCACATTTAAAAATAAGTCAAATACCTTGTCGCGTTTCTGCTATCCTCATACCAAAATTTTGTAGACAAAATTGGATCTTTTCGAATTCGGAACTTTGTATCAGGATAATAGAAACGCGGGGAGATATCGAAATTTTTTATTTTGGCCATACCTTTTTTAATATTGCTGTTAGAAAAAAACTGAGTGTATTTTTAAGATCTACATGTGACCCTCTATCCGTATGCAAATTTAAACAGTTTTTTATTTTTTTAAAAAATCGAAAGGGTATATATAGCCTTCCAAATTTTTTGACAAAAATTTTTTTTGTCTCCGATCTTGATGAAAATTGGAGTACATATAAAGGAAAGCACGAGCAATTAAGGGGTGAACTCAGTTGCTCCCTAGCTATAAGGGTTAACTTTTTTTTCTTATTTCCTCAGTTAATAATGCTCGAATTATTCCATAAAATCACACAAAGGTAGAGCCGGACGGATAGTTTAAAATGCCCTTTGCTGCTTGCCTCTATCTTGAGCCGTTTAGCAGTTATTCACATTTAAAAATAAGTCAAATACCTTGTCGCGTTTCTGCTATCCTCATACCAAAATTTTGTAGACAAAATTGGATCTTTTCGAATTCGGAACTTTGTATCAGGATAATAGAAACGCGGGGAGATATCGAAATTTTTTATTTTGGCCATAACTTTTTTAATATTGCTGTTAGAAAAAAACTGAGTGTATTTTTAAGATCTACATGTGACCCTCTATCCGTATGCAAATTTAAACAATTTTTTATTTTTTTAAAAAATCGAAAGGGTATAGCCTTCCAAATTTTTTGACAAACATTTTTTTTGTCTCCGATCTTGATGAATATTGGAGTACATATAAAGGAAAGCACGAGCAATTAAGGGGTGAACTCAGTTGCTCCCTAGCTATAAGGGTTAACTTTTTTTTCTTAATTCCTCAGTTAATAATGCTCGAATTATTCCATAAAATCACACAAAGGTAGAGCCGGACGAATAGTTTAAAATGCCCTTTGCTGCTTGCCTCTATCTTGAGCCGTTTAGTAGTTATTCACATTTAAAAATAAGTCAAATACCTTGTCGCGTTTCTGCTATCCTCATACCAAAATTTTGTAGACAAAATTGGATCTTTTCGAATTCGGAACTTTGTATCAGGATACTAGAAACGCGGGGAGATATTGAATTTTTTTATTTTGGCCATAACTTTTTTAATATTGCTGTTAGAAAAAAACTGAGTGTATTTTTAAGATCTACATGTGACCCTCTATCCGTATGCAAATTTGAACATTTTTTTATTTTTTCAAAAAAATCGAAAGGGTATAGCCTTCCAAATTTTTTGACAAAAAATTTTTTTGTCTCCGATCTTGATGAAAATTGGAGTACATATAAAGGAAAGCACGAGCAATTAAGGGGTGAACTCAGTTGCTCCCTAGCTATAAGGGTTAACTTTTTTTTCTTAATTCCTCAGTTAATAATGCTCGAATTATTCCATAAAATCACACAAAGGTAGAGCCGGACGGATAGTTTAAAATGCCCTTTGCTGCTTGCCTCTATCTTGAGCCGTTTAGTAGTTATTCACATTTAAAAATAAGTCAAATACCTTGTCGCGTTTCTGCTATCCTCATACCAAAATTTTGTAGACAAAATTGGATCTTTTCGAATTCGGAACTTTGTATCAGGATAATAGAAACGCGGGGAGATATCGAAATTTTTTATTTTGGCCATACCTTTTTTAATATTGCTGTTAGAAAAAAACTGAGTGTATTTTTAAGATCTACATGTGACCCTCTATCCGTATGCAAATTTAAACAGTTTTTTATTTTTTTAAAAAATCGAAAGGGTATATATAGCCTTCCAAATTTTTTTACAAAAATTTTTTTTGTCTCCGATCTTGATGAAAATTGGAGTACATATAAAGGAAAGCACGAGCAATTAAGGGGTGAACTCAGTTGCTCCCTAGCTATAAGGGTTAACTTTTTTTTTCTTATTTCCTCAGTTAATAATGCTCGAATTATTCCATAAAATCACACAAAGGTAGAGCCGGACGGATAGTTTAAAATGCCCTTTGCTGCTTGCCTCTATCTTGAGCCGTTTAGCAGTTATTCACATTTAAAAATAAGTCAAATACCTTGTCGCGTTTCTGCTATCCTCATACCAAAATTTTGTAGACAAAATTGGATCTTTTCGAATTCGGAACTTTGTATCAGGATAATAGAAACGCGGGGAGATATCGAAATTTTTTATTTTGGCCATAACTTTTTTAATATTGCTGTTAGAAAAAAACTGAGTGTATTTTTAAGATCTACATGTGACCCTCTATCCGTATGCAAATTTAAACAATTTTTTATTTTTTTAAAAAATCGAAAGGGTATAGCCTTCCAAATTTTTTGACAAAAAATGTTTTTGTCTCCGATCTTGATGAAAATTGGAGTACATATAAAGGAAAGCACGAGCAATTAAGGGGTGAACTCAGTTGCTCCCTAGCTATAAGGGTTAACTTTTTTTTTCTTATTTCCTCAGTTAATAATGCTCGAATTATTCCATAAAATCACACAAAGGTAGAGCCGGACGGATAGTTTAAAATGCCCTTTGCTGCTTGCCTCTATCTTGAGCCGTTTAGCAGTTATTCACATTTAAAAATAAGTCAAATACCTTGTCGCGTTTCTGCTATCCTCATACCAAAATTTTGTAGACAAAATTGGATCTTTTCGAATTCGGAACTTTGTATCAGGATAATAGAAACGCGGGGAGATATCGAAATTTTTTATTTTGGCCATAACTTTTTTAATATTGCTGTTAGAAAAAAACTGAGTGTATTTTTAAGATCTACATGTGACCCTCTATCCGTATGCAAATTTAAACAATTTTTTATTTTTTTAAAAAATCGAAAGGGTATAGCCTTCCAAATTTTTTGACAAACATTTTTTTTGTCTCCGATCTTGATGAATATTGGAGTACATATAAAGGAAAGCACGAGCAATTAAGGGGTGAACTCAGTTGCTCCCTAGCTATAAGGGTTAACTTTTTTTTTCTTAATTCCTCAGTTAATAATGCTCGAATTATTCCATAAAATCACACAATGGTAGAGCCGGACGGATAGTTTAAAATGCCCTTTGCTGCTTGCCTCTATCTTGAGCCGTTTAGTAGTTATTCACATTTAAAAATAAGTCAAATACCTTGTCGCGTTTCTGCTATCCTCATACCAAAATTTTGTAGACAAAATTGGATCTTTTCGAATTCGGAACTTTGTATCAGGATAATAGAAACGCGGGGAGATATCGAAATTTTTTATTTTGGCCATACCTTTTTTAATATTGCTGTTAGAAAAAAACTGAGTGTATTTTTAAGATCTACATGTGACCCTCTATCCGTATGCAAATTTAAACAATTTTTAATTTTTTTAAAAAATCGAAAGGGTATAGCCTTCCAAATTTTTTGACAAACATTTTTTTTGTCTCCGATCTTGATGAATATTGGAGTACATATAAAGGAAAGCACGAGCAATTAAGGGGTGAACTCAGTTGCTCCCTAGCTATAAGGGTTAACTTTTTTTTTCTTAATTCCTCAGTTAATAATGCTCGAATTATTCCATAAAATCACACAAAGGTAGAGCCGGACGGATAGTTTAAAATGCCCTTTGCTGCTTGCCTCTATCTTGAGCCGTTTAGTAGTTATTCACATTTAAAAATAAGTCAAATACCTTGTCGCGTTTCTGCTATCCTCATACCAAAATTTTGTAGACAAAATTGGATCTTTTCGAATTCGGAACTTTGTATCAGGATACTAGAAACGCGGGGAGATATTGAATTTTTTTATTTTGGCCATAACTTTTTTAATATTGCTGTTAGAAAAAAACTGAGTGTATTTTTAAGATCTACATGTGACCCTCTATCCGTATGCAAATTTGAACAATTTTTTATTTTTTCAAAAAAATCGAAAGGGTATAGCCTTCCAAATTTTTTGACAAACATTTTTTTTGTCTCCGATCTTGATGAATATTGATGTACATATAAAGGAAAGCACGAGCAATTAAGGGGTGAACTCAGTTGCTCCCTAGCTATAAGGGTTAACTTTTTTTTTCTTAATTCCTCAGTTAATAATGCTCGAATTATTCCATAAAATCACACAAAGGTAGAGCCGGACGGATAGTTTAAAATGCCCTTTGCTGCTTGCCTCTATCTTGAGCCGTTTAGCAGTTATTCACATTTAAAAATAAGTCAAATACCTTGTCGCGTTTCTGCTATCCTCATACCAAAATTTTGTAGACAAAATTGGATCTTTTCGAATTCGGAACTTTGTATCAGGATAATAGAAACGCGGGGAGATATCGAAATTTTTTATTTTGGCCATAACTTTTTTAATATTGCTGTTAGAAAAAAACTGAGTGTATTTTTAAGATCTACATGTGACCCTCTATCCGTATGCAAATTTAAACAATTTTTTATTTTTTTAAAAAATCGAAAGGGTATAGCCTTCCAAATTTTTTGACAAACATTTTTTTTGTCTCCGATCTTGATGAATATTGGAGTACATATAAAGGAAAGCACGAGCAATTAAGGGGTGAACTCAGTTGCTCCCTAGCTATAAGGGTTAACTTTTTTTTTCTTAATTCCTCAGTTAATAATGCTCGAATTATTCCATAAAATCACACAATGGTAGAGCCGGACGGATAGTTTAAAATGCCCTTTGCTGCTTGCCTCTATCTTGAGCCGTTTAGTAGTTATTCACATTTAAAAATAAGTCAAATACCTTGTCGCGTTTCTGCTATCCTCATACCAAAATTTTGTAGACAAAATTGGATCTTTTCGAATTCGGAACTTTGTATCAGGATAATAGAAACGCGGGGAGATATCGAAATTTTTTATTTTGGCCATACCTTTTTTAATATTGCTGTTAGAAAAAAACTGAGTGTATTTTTAAGATCTACATGTGACCCTCTATCCGTATGCAAATTTAAACAATTTTTAATTTTTTTAAAAAATCGAAAGGGTATAGCCTTCCAAATTTTTTGACAAACATTTTTTTTGTCTCCGATCTTGATGAATATTGGAGTACATATAAAGGAAAGCACGAGCAATTAAGGGGTGAACTCAGTTGCTCCCTAGCTATAAGGGTTAACTTTTTTTTTCTTAATTCCTCAGTTAATAATGCTCGAATTATTCCATAAAATCACACAAAGGTAGAGCCGGACGGATAGTTTAAAATGCCCTTTGCTGCTTGCCTCTATCTTGAGCCGTTTAGTAGTTATTCACATTTAAAAATAAGTCAAATACCTTGTCGCGTTTCTGCTATCCTCATACCAAAATTTTGTAGACAAAATTGGATCTTTTCGAATTCGGAACTTTGTATCAGGATACTAGAAACGCGGGGAGATATTGAATTTTTTTATTTTGGCCATAACTTTTTTAATATTGCTGTTAGAAAAAAACTGAGTGTATTTTTAAGATCTACATGTGACCCTCTATCCGTATGCAAATTTGAACAATTTTTTATTTTTTCAAAAAAATCGAAAGGGTATAGCCTTCCAAATTTTTTGACAAACATTTTTTTTGTCTCCGATCTTGATGAATATTGATGTACATATAAAGGAAAGCACGAGCAATTAAGGGGTGAACTCAGTTGCTCCCTAGCTATAAGGGTTAACTTTTTTTTTCTTAATTCCTCAGTTAATAATGCTCGAATTATTCCATAAAATCACACAAAGGTAGAGCCGGACGGATAGTTTAAAATGCCCTTTGCTGCTTGCCTCTATCTTGAGCCGTTTAGAAGTTATTCACATTTAAAAATAAGTCAAATACCTTGTCGCGTTTCTGCTATCCTCATACCAAAATTTTGTAGACAAAATTGGATCTTTTCGAATTCGGAACTTTGTATCAGGATAATAGAAACGCGGGGAGATATCGAAATTTTTTATTTTGGCCATACCTTTTTTAATATTGCTGTTAGAAAAAAACTGAGTGTATTTTTAAGATCTACATGTGACCCTCTATCCGTATGCAAATTTAAACAATTTTTTATTTTTTTAAAAAATCGAAAGGGTATAGCCTTCCAAATTTTTTGACAAAAAATTTTTTTGTCTCCGATCTTGATGAAAATTGGAGTACATATAAAGGAAAGCACGAGCAATTAAGGGGTGAACTCAGTTGCTCCCTAGCTATAAGGGTTAACTTTTTTTTTCTTATTTCCTCAGTTAATAATGCTCGAATTATTCCATAAAATCACACAAAGGTAGAGCCGGACGGATAGTTTAAAATGCCCTTTGCTGCTTGCCTCTATCTTGAGCCGTTTAGCAGTTATTCACATTTAAAAATAAGTCAAATACCTTGTCGCGTTTCTGCTATCCTCATACCAAAATTTTGTAGACAAAATTGGATCTTTTCGAATTCGGAACTTTGTATCAGGATAATAGAAACGCGGGGAGATATCGAAATTTTTTATTTTGGCCATAACTTTTTTAATATTGCTGTTAGAAAAAAACTGAGTGTATTTTTAAGATCTACATGTGACCCTCTATCCGTATGCAAATTTAAACAATTTTTTATTTTTTTAAAAAATCGAAAGGGTATAGCCTTCCAAATTTTTTGACAAACATTTTTTTTGTCTCCGATCTTGATGAATATTGGAGTACATATAAAGGAAAGCACGAGCAATTAAGGGGTGAACTCAGTTGCTCCCTAGCTATAAGGGTTAACTTTTTTTTTCTTAATTCCTCAGTTAATAATGCTCGAATTATTCCATAAAATCACACAATGGTAGAGCCGGACGGATAGTTTAAAATGCCATTTGCTGCTTGCCTCTATCTTGAGCCGTTTAGTAGTTATTCACATTTAAAAATAAGTCAAATACCTTGTCGCGTTTCTGCTATCCTCATACCAAAATTTTGTAGACAAAATTGGATCTTTTCGAATTCGGAACTTTGTATCAGGATAATAGAAACGCGGGGAGATATCGAAATTTTTTATTTTGGCCATACCTTTTTTAATATTGCTGTTAGAAAAAAACTGAGTGTATTTTTAAGATCTACATGTGACCCTCTATCCGTATGCAAATTTAAACAATTTTTTATTTTTTAAAAAAATCGAAAAAACCTATTATAGTCTAGAAAAGAAAGGAGTGCAGTAATTTAATTTGCAGAGCGCAGTGCAAGTTCAAGAGGTATACATTTTATTTATACCTCATCCTTCAATGCTTCTTTGTAGAAAATGAAAATTTTGTTTCATGTTTCCATGGTTTTTCCTGTAATAAACCTTTTCTTTTGACAGATAAGACAGACTTTATTTATTTATATCCGTATCGTATGCATTTTAATTGATTCATAATTTTATATTAGTCGAGGGTTGTACTTCTAGAGGTTTGTTATTTTGACAGTGACAGCTCTTTCCTGCTTGAAATTCTAACAGAAGGTTAATATATATCCACGGTACGAAATGAATCGCTTCACAACACTTGTTTCTTGAAAAAATACATTTAAATTACCTACAGTGGGATTCTCATCTTTAAATACGGCACGTGTTGAGACGCCTATCTTCGTTCAACAGAATGCGACTCTAATGTAATGTCTTTCTCTATTCATGTAATGTGACCTTATTTATATTAAAGTACATCTATCGAATGTGACGTTATGTCTCCACTTTTACTGCACTCTTCTTTTATTCAGACTATAATTAATGATGTCCGGATGCAGATTTGCAAGAAAATTGACTCTTTTTTTTTTCGAATACCGTGAACGATCCCTGTAAAAAAAATTACAGACAAAACACTTAATTTTAACTTTTTTAAAAACAATTTAATGATAATAAAATAGACATGAACGATCAGTATTACAAAATAAATATAAAAAAATCTTTAGTGTTGGATACGACTCGATATATATACAGTTAAACAAAAACTAGATTCATTTCATGTTTTATTATATTAAATATTATTCTATAACAAAAATTATATATCTATATTTATAGGTTTAGGTTTAAAAAAAAACAATTATACAACTAATTACAAGGTTTTTTTAACATTACCTTTTCTTTTAAAAGATTTTCTTATAAAGAAAAATCATCAATTGTTATTTAGAAAAATCTACATTATGTACATATCATTGTAGAAAAAACTATTGATATTTTTTATCATATTTTTTTATTTTTATTTTACAAAAGGAAGATGCGTCATCTTCAACAACAGGTTCGACCGACGGAAATTAGTTTTCGTCGTTGCCACGACAAATCAACAAATCATTTTTATTTTTATAATTACTTGTTTTTTGGTCAATACTTTATGTTTAAGAATAAACATTTAAAATTAGGAAAACAAAATTCTTTATCACAGAAACCTCTTAGCGTTGAACACAATCGAATGATAAATAAACCCGATATTAATAGCTGTAGAAGTTAGAATTCAATTTAATAACATGATCTCAAACAACTAGATTGAAAGAAGAATAGTAGAATGGACAGCTCGGTCATCGGACCTGACACTCCGTGATTTTCTAATTTTATTCGAAAAAATCGTGCATTCGTATGTACAAAAAATGATATGGTATGATTTTAAAATAAAAAGACAAAATACATGAGCTGCCAATTGACAAGAAAAAAAATTAAGTTTCAAGAATGTACAAAATACATGTCAAAAAATGCCCGAATTAAGTTAAATGTGACAGCTAGTAGCAAATTGTTCTCATCGAAACAAATGATGATTTCCTACAAAAGTAATAGAGATACAGAGATACCTACCATCAAATATAGAACGTTTTTAGGCTATTTTGCCCTAAAAAGGAGGGTTTTTATCGCATTAATCGTTCAAATGGCCATTAAAGATAAAAAAACTCGCAGAGTGCTATTAAATTAGAGGGTGGAAATTGGAGATAATAAACTATTTCGATATGAAGTTCCATTCCTAAAATGTTATCTATTGACTTCTTGATATTTTTAGTTATTTACTTTAGTTTACTCCAAATTGGAAATTTAAATTAGTAAAAAAAAATTAAGCAAATTTAAAATTATTAGAGAATTAGAAACCCTTTTAAATAAGCTATCAGTCGACCCATTACCATTTAAAATTTTCTTCGCAAGGGGTTTAAATTAGTATATGACAAATAATAAATGACAGGTGATATCGTCTAGCGACATGACATTTGACAAATGACCCGGTGACTACATAACCATAAAAAAGTTATTAAATTTTGAAAAGTTAGGGGAAAGGTGTATAAAATGACATAGTTAAGTAAAATGACATACCATCGTTAACAGACAAGTAGGAATTACGACATCGGGAAGATGGCCTACGTTCTAGGAGGGGAAAATGACAGAGTATGTTATTTTACCCGACCAACATCAGAAGATTAATGCATACCTTTACTTTTGGTTGCAGATGTTATAATGACTCGGTCCTATACTAGACTAAAAGGCAATTATGGAGTATCACGTCAATGCTGAAGGCAGTAGAAGCAGTTACCAATGGCGACATGGGATGGCTTAGGGCGTCGAAAGTTTACAGTGTTCCTCAAGCAACCTTGAGGAGGCATGCATTAAAGAAAAATAAATTCACGAAGACTGGAAAAAAGTAGCTTGGCAGATTAAGACCCACGTTTCAGTCACTGCTGAACCACATCCTGAAACAAGCACAGAAGATATTCCCATACCAAAACCTTCAGAAAATAATTCTATTATTGATGAACCACAGCCTGGAACAAGCAAAGGAAATATTTGCCCTTCAGAAAATAATGCAAATGAAAGCTCCTTAAGTGTTAGTTTGGCAGAATTAAGTTCAATGCCAGTTGGGTCATTTATTTCAGGACAAGGAAAAAGAAAACCCAGAAAACGACAAGGATCAAACATTTTAATTTCTACTCCCAAGTTAGAGGAAGCAAAAGAGAAGAGCAGACCAAAAAATACGGTCTCAGAAAAAAAAGGAGAACGGTAACTAAGAAGTTACCTATAATAGAGACTGGCTCAGACGAAGATGATGATGGCTCATGTATTTACTGCACAGAGCAATACAAAAGGTCCAGACCTGGAAAAATATGGCTTCAGTGTCGCTCTTGCTTGCTGTGGACACATGCTGATTGTGCACTAAAGCTTTTATTTGTGAAATTTGTACTAGTGATTAAAAACCTTAAAAAAAGTGTGTCATTTTACCCGCATGGGTGGGTAAAATGAATTTTTCGCTGTTCTGTGTTTATAATTTTATGTCTTTTATTATTTTGTTAAAAAACGGCAAAGTAATGTTAAGGTATGAGTTAAGCTTATGTTTAATTAATGATGAAATTAAAATTTTTATTTTTTAATACATTTTTCAAGTTGTAAAAAACCCTGTCATTTTGTACACCTTTCCCCTACTAAATCTAGTAACAAACAGTGTCGCCAACATAAAAATCTAGTGCGAAAAGCAGTGTTAGCAACCTACGAAAACAAATACTAGATTTTGTGAGTGAGAAAATTGCTAATTGAAACCTTTAACAATTTCTCATGGTAATAAGGTATGAGCTAGAACGGGCGTAGCTATACATCTTTTTTATTGTACAGACGTTAGTTCAGCACTGTATAAATGTTTTTGCTAATAAAGTTTTGTGTCTTGACTTTTTCCTGGGGATACTACAAAAAATTAAATAACTCGATAACTTGAAATACATTAGAAAAAATTGTAAAAAAATTGGAAATCACCTTCGATTTTGTGGAATTTAAAATGTACGAACTAATTTTTTATATAAGGTAATTTACGATTGTAAACGTTCAATTTGAATGTAGAACTACTTCAACTACCTAATGAAGGGCTAATGGAAATGGACCCCTCAGAAAATTCGGGTTTGAGTCGCCCTTGATTAGTACACAATTGGTATAAAATTAAACTCGACAGTCTCCTATTTAACAATAACTAGGGTTGCCTTTAATTGCAGACAGTAAAGATTTTTGCTGTTTCGACATCTGCGTAAAAAACAGAGCAAATCATAAATTGATCCATCGAGAATATCGGTGGTAAAAACTCATTCGATTTTGCACAACCTTAATTTAATTTAGAATCCAGCTTTTGTGATATAAAGTTAAACCTTTAAAACTTCAATAATTAAAATTTAATTAACAAATTTCTAATTCCATTCACACATCTATTAAAGGTTCCTATTGAATTTTGACTTTATTAAAATTATAGGGAATGGGTGAAATACAGGGTGTTTCCGAAATATGTCATCTAACTTCTATTTAATATTCTCTACAATAAGCAATTATGGCTGTCCTATCTTCTCACATATACATGTATTAAATTAATATGTTTTAGCATTTTAGAGTATTTTTATGAAATGACATTTTTTACATGATACAGCTTCATTCAGAGCACTAGAGAAATAAGTGTTGCACGGTACTGGTGCAATAATACAAATTTTGTTAAAAAAAAGTAAGTTAAACATAATAAAGTACATTAAAATTACTATAACTTTAACACCCTCTATTATTAAGAATATTACGTAGAAGTAAAATCCCATGTTTCAGAAACACTCCAATATCTAATAATTTGTTTTCAAATATTATGTTTAAAATGAAAAATACGATCAAAAATTTGAATTTCGTTTTTGATATTAGTAAATATAGAACATTGACTAGATATATATCTAATTCTAACAACTACATCTAATTTATTTTGACAGCTAATAATAAAAATTGCGTTTCTACTATTTTCAAAATTGATTTGGATTATTTAGTTTTAATAAAAAAATAAATGGCAACACTATCGCCAAAGCACAAAAACCAAACATATTGAATGTCCCAATTTTATTTATATATAATTTGTTTAGTTAATTAACCTGATATAAACTTTCATGGCTCAGGTAGTTAAGCGCTCACCTTTCGAACCAGTAAACAAAATGTTTTGTTGAATGTGTTCAAACTATTTTATTTTACAAATTTAATGTATATCAAAATATTAAACTGGATAAATGGTCTAAGATAGAATTGACAGTTTTTTGACAGTGAAAAGAATTTAGAACCTGCCAATAAAATAATTAAAGTAGAAAATAGTTTAAACAGTACAACCAAAACAGTGGCATAACTGAGATATAAAAAATCTGGGATATATCAATTGTCAAAAAATGAAATAAATAGAAACAATAAAATAGCTGTCAAACATAATAATTTTAATTCAACACTAGTTCCTAAATGGAACGAAACAAAAAAAAACAAACTTATTTGGGCAACGACGAAAACAACGCCCCGTACAGCGACCAGCACCCATTTGATTACATAACAGAACCGATCCTAACCTCAACATTTTTTTTTTCAATTTTTATTTCGTTTTGTTTTTAATTCAGTACCAATAAGTAAGAAAATACGAAGCTATTATTGTGAAGGCTTGCAAACGATCACTTGAACTCCTTCTGTTTTGATACAAAACAATTTTTTATTTCATTTGTCTGATTGTAGTACCTCTGGCTGTACGCGGGATCTATTTTTGTCCGATACATTTTTGTAGTGGCAAAACTTGATAATGATGCTTAAGGTGATTACAGCACCCCCTTATAATTTTCAAACAGAGATATCTCAAGAAGTATTTTTTTATAAAATTAAAATTTTGGCAAAATAAATTAGGCACTAATATCTAGAATATGCATATATTTTAAAGTTTTAATGCCTTCCAGTTCCAGAGAAAAAAAAATCAAAGGGCTTTAAATTTTGAAATATGATGATAAAAATAAATGCATTCCTTAACAGCACTATTCTTAATATAATCCATAAATTTAAGCTCTTATTGTTTTGTTAATTATTTTTTAAAATTCGCCAAAATTAGTGGCTAAAACGCCTCGTTAAGTGCTATCTTCTGGTGTAAATCATTTCAGGAAATGAATGATGACTAAAAGTGTACGATACGATATTTACAGTCGCGAATTCGGAGGAATCTTTTTACTATTCTGTAGAATCATCTTTTAATAGTATAAATATGAGACAATACAGAGCGATCTGTCAATTAGGCTACTTTTGACAGTACAACAAACTAAATATCTTGTGTGATTTTGTAAACAATGGAAAAACTAAGTAACTAAACAAACTGAAATTTTTGTAATGTGACATGTCAAAGTGGCATGTGTCATATAGCAACTTTTTTCAAATTAAAGTGTTTTGTTGTTAATAGAACCATATAAACAAATACATATATAAAAAAGGAGAATAATTTCAACTCAAATGTAACCAAGACATAAAATAAAATTCTTATTGGTTTGCAATTTTTTTTTTTTTTTAACAATCGTACCCCTGAATTATTGATACTTAATTTTAATCAGCTCTACATTTCTGATATTCCATTACTGTCCATTATTTCTGAATTCAATTATAGACAGAGACGGCCGTATAGAACCGAAGGGAGGAATTATTTACCTTCATCACATTTTATAGCATCATACAAACGTCAATCTTACTGGAAGGCAAATATCAAGATCACCCCACCAATAACTTGACAACCTCTATTGCCAAGAATTAATATTATTTATTGATATGGAAAGTTTAACGTCACAAAATATGTATTGTTAAAATTGAAGGATGCTGCAAAAACCAAAATCAGAATGTCGGGTGTTTTTGGAAATTGTAAATGAATCAATTGGTTTTGTCAGATGGATTGTTTTTTTTTTAATATTTAATGTTAACTTTTATTTGAGATATTTGGAGAATTTAATAAAACACACAAAGACAAAGATAAAATGATTTTATCACAAATATTGGAGGACGAGAGCAGCGCGATATAGTGAGGGGAGCTGGAACATAATTGTAGCAGAGAAGACCACCAAAGGTAAGAGGAAAAATTGAAAATTTATAAAATTTGGTACATTTCTATAAATTATCCACATCTTTTTTGAGAATTTTGGAAAAGATATTGTAAATTATTGACCTGGGCATTGTCATTCCCATTTTTAATCAGTTTTAACTGGAACTGACACAAAGTTGACGCGATGAGTCACTAAAATTCGCTTCGCCACTCCAAAAACAGTTTCCGGACAAAAACCTACCGCTTATGCAACTCGGGTATTCCATCGACTCATTTTTTTCATCTAATTATTGTGTATCGACTGACTCGCGATTCTGTAAAACTTGCAAAAGGTCGACGGCCGTTCAAAAATCGACATAAGCCAAAAATTCGATAGAAACCAGCTCTACAACGAATATATTCATATATATTTCAATAACACAGCTATAAAAATATTTCAATCAAGTGTTGATATCGTCTTGAAGTATTTTTCATTTTTTTTTTTCTTTTTTAATTAAAAACAAATATAATGGTCGGGGAAACCCGTACGAAGAGCTCTTTTATTATCTTGATTGTGCGGAAAAGCGGAAAAATGTGCGTTTTTGGACATTTTTTGACCTCAGCCTTATATAAATTTTGATAACTGTTGATACAATTCCTGATAGGTAACATTTACACTTTACAAATGTCAGTTGGTACATCAGTGTCAAATCGTTTCAAACATTTGACAAATTGTTACTCTACTCGATGTTACAAAGGATGTTTATGCGTTAGACACTGTTGGTGTTTCAAAATGGCTACTTCTTGAAAACAATATGAATTAGGAAGCGCTTTACTATTATAATCTCTATAAAAGAGGCCAAGCCTATAAGAGATTGGAAGATATTTGGAATATGAAGAAAGGGTTTCGATTATTTTTTTATCCTGGCATTGAATACAATTTAATTAGAAACCACTTTACTATTATAATCCCTATAGAAGAGGTCTAAGTTCGACGATGGAAGGAAGAAGTTGGATGATCTTTGGAACTTTGATTTGTATTTATGTACATAAAAGCAAAATTAGATGTAATTTATGACATTATAGCTGTCAATATTCATGTCAAAGGCAATTGGTAATTGGAATTTTTGAAATTATTTAGGATTTAATCAAACTTAGGTGTATTTTAGGCGTTTCTTCAAAATTCTTATGTAATTAGGATTACCTTCAAATTACAAGAAATTCTTAAGTTGTGCTAAATAGTAGTAAATGTTAAAATGTACATTTTTAACGTATATTTTAGGAATGTATTTAAAGATATGCCAAAAACACACAAGGTTATTTGTGTAAAACATTAAATTATATGAAAATGAAAATAAATCAGTTTCAATGATTTATAAACAAAAAGATGAAATTTTGTCACTCCCAAATAATTATCTTAATTTGACATATAACTGTCTGAAATGTCAAAATTATCGAAAAGTAATGTAAATTTGCCCAAATTTGTACACGAAGAGAACAGCAACTGAAAAAGCCGCAATTGGAAATTTCCTCAAACGAAAATCAACCGCTTTTCCTTGAATTTGATTTATAAAAAAAAAAAAGAAACATCACCGCACCGACAGAGCTCATCGACACGGTTTTCCCTTCGAATTCGAAGAAGAGATGGCCCACAAGGTCCCTAGATATATCACAACACTGACGAGATGGAGCGTGCATCACTTGAGGTACGACTTGTACAAGATCTTACTCTTGCAGAGGTCCCGTTCGGTCTCGAGCAGGAACTGGAGGTCGCGCAATGTCACTTTCTTCATGCGCTGCCGCATGGGTAGTTGGCCGCGTGGGCCTCCGCCCGATCCGGTAGAATTTGGCTGAAATTAAAAAATTATTATAAGAAAACTCACAGGTGTGGGACACTTTAGTGCACACTACAGGGTAATTCATTGGGAAACGGACATTCGATGGCTCAGAGGACAAATATTGTATGTCCATTTTTGTCGAAAATGAGATATGATCGATTCTATGTCTTTTGAGGTGAAATCTATATGGTTCCCAAATATTATACACCTACTTGAAATGGTTTAACAATTAGTAAGGCAACACACTAATACAAAGTATAGAGCTTGCCATAGGCACTTTCAATTTTTAAATCGATTTTACTTAAATGGCATTTCCATCAATATAATAATAGTCTATATTTCCAATAATTTAAAATAAATAAAACAGATAAACAAAAATAATCTTCCACTTAACCTGCATATAACTATGATTTTAATATCTAACAATGACTAATGTAGACAAAATGAACATGCATTTTCTTCAGGAAGACTGAATCCAATAATATAACTAGTACGAAAACATAAGAAAAACGATAACCAATGAAAGAGTGAAGTACACATACGTAGCGAGAAAAAATAAGAATAATATGAATAACATGTAAGCAGTAAAGAAAATTATTACTTTATTTTGATTTTCAAAAATGTGTTTAAAGGGCTACTTTAAATTTAAAAATACTATTAATTCTTGAATACTGGTAATATTTTACTGAATAAACAACAGTTCTGTTGTAAAAAAAAAGGGAACAGTGAGCAGTCAGCAAAATTTTAAGCCTAAAATCAATAATGAAAATCAACCAAATGTTTCCACAAAATAATTAAAAAAAAAAAAAAAAATTAATATTTCAACTAATAATGATTATTTTCTTAATACGATTTTTAGCCAATCACAATGTTCAATTTGGGCTATCTAACTCGATATACAGAGATTATAGATATTTATTGATGTAAAATAAAAAATAAATATTTTACGTGTCAATGTTAAAAGTATAAAAAAAAGATATATAGGTATAGATACAGAAAATACAGTTACAATTTAGAAAAATACAGTTACAATTTAGAAAAATATAGACAAAAAAATATATATACACATAACATATTAAAACATACTTAAAAGATAAAAATGAAAACGGTTATTCACCAAAAAGGTTTACACATTACTCACATGCACAGATGGACACATGTGATAAGAATTCGTCAATGGGATAAAAACAGTGACTCGACAAAAATTTGCGAATTCTTATTTTAAATAAATTAAAAGATGAGTTTTTATAAGCTTAAGGTAGGGAATTGTACAGTTTAATGCTGATATATCTTAATTTCCTCTGGTGCAATAGAATGTGAAGAGCTGTTTTATAACATTATTATTACCAATTTGTTTTTTCATGTATAAAAAAAAACTCTAAAATAAAACAACATGGTAGTGGTAAAATACCCAACTGTTTAAAAATAGGTTGGCAGTGACTATTGTAGCTACTGGATGTCATGATACGCACTACTTTTATTTGTGCAATAAATACCCTAAGTTGGTTGCTTGTATTTCCCCAAAGTATACCCCATATGTCATCATTCTATGAAATAATAAAAAGTAGACCATTTTTTAATGTACAATGTCTAATTGCATAAGTAGCTTTTGCTAAACGACTTAGTAAACTTTGAATGTGATATTTAAAATCTAGTTTTGGGTCTAAATATATTCCTAAACGTTTAACCTGTTCCTCACTTTTACCAATGATAGAAAATAACATTTGCTGAGTTTTTGCTTCATTTAATGTAAGACCATTGCTACCAAACCAATTATTTGACATAACTTCTGCTTCATTTAGCCTTTCTATTGCATCAGATTTATTTTTATCTGTAGCAATATATGTTGAATCATCAGCATAATACACCTGTATTACTTAGATTAATTGACAAATCATTAAAGTAAATGATAAAAAGTAAGGGGTCCGAGTACAGAACCCTGTGGAACTCCATACAGTACTGAATTCTTGCCCATCAAATTGAAAATATTGAGTTCTTTTTTGCAAATAAGAGGTAATAAGCTGTAATGGTGTTCCTCTAACTCCATATCTCTCTAATTTTAATAATGAAATGTCATGTTGAACCGTATCGAACGCTCTCGTAAGATCGTAAAATCTGGCGGTACTATGTGAACGATCCTCAAAACCATTTGTAACAGCTTCATAGAAATCACATATTGCGTTAATTGTTGATTTGTTTGCCCTGTAACCGAATTGATTTTGGCTTAGCAACTTGTTGCTTTCAAAAAATTCATAATTCGTTGTTTTAACACTATTTCAAAAATTTTGCTTACTATTGGTATGTATAATTGAGATAGGTCTGTAAGCAGATGGTAGATTCATTTATCCGAGAGAAAACAGGGGTACCTCGTGATACTTTAAATGTATCTGGAAAAACTCCAGATTTCATGCACAAATTAATTAGGTTAGGAGTGTCTAAAATATCAACAACTGATTTCAACAAAACTGCACTCAATCCATAAATATCCCTAGCTTTAGAATTTTTTAAATCGTTGATAATTTGATGGACGTTTGTTGTATCTGTGGGGTTCAAAAATATTGATAAATGATCAAAAGAAAATTTTTAATAAAGCTGTTAACATTAGTAGACTGCTTGCAATTTTCAACTAAATCGTAAATTACACTTTGAAAGAAATCTGCAAAATCATTGACAGACACATTGGTTTTAGAAGATTTATTTCTGCCCAAGTTGGTGTTAATTATTTGCCAAGCTGTTTTTTGTTTATTATCAGACTCAAATATTTTTTTATTGTTCAAAAGTACCGTTTCCTTATCAACAATATTACGGTATTCTTTTTTTTTTAACAATAATAATTCGAAGCTTTCCGGTGACTTCATAGAATTGAATATTACTTGAGTAGCATCTTGACTTAATGTAACTTACATTTTGAGTGTTTGCTAAATTATTTTTACTTTTGATCACCTCCTTTTCAGGAAAACATTGCAGGCACAGTTTAGATAAAACGTCAATAATATTAGCTTGGTCATTCTCATTAAATTTATTTAAATCCCAACTTAACTTTTTTTAATTCAGATCTAAAATTATTTATGGCCCTCTCAGTCATTGGCCTACTTAAAGATGCATCGTTTACATTTTTTGTATCGGTAATTAGTTTAAGTGTTATACCCCTGTGATAAAAGGTTACTGTATATCCGTTTCAAAATGAATCACCCCATTTGTATAATATATGTAATATGTATAATATATGAGCCCTGTCTCAGTTAAGTTGGCCCAACCACTCAAAAAATTAAATTTTTCAATTTATATCACAACAAAGCAAACTATTTTTGAACATATATTTTTGTTCTCTTTAGAGTCATTAGAGAGAGAACCAGACAGAATTTTACGATATCATGACAAGTTTTATTAAAAATATAATTATAGGCTTGTTAGTTGAGCTATTTTCACTGAGGCAGGCCTCGTAATATTAATGGGTCAATTTTTTTTGTTAAATCTGATTATGTTTGTGTCGGGATTATTGACTTCTATGTCTTTCAGCCATTTTTCATATTCTTTCGTTTTTTTTTTTTTTTTTTCATATTTTTCCAATTTATTCTATTTTTTTCTTATTCTTATTTATTTGTTCCCCTTTTTTATATATTTTAAGGATTAGAACTCGGATTAAATCTGATAAATTGTAAGAAATATACAAACCTGTGATGTATTCGACACCTCGCCGTCCAATCTGGGCTTTTTCCTGGGTCCGATGGCCTGCAACGCCGTCGCGTTCGCTTCCCTCTGCCTCAATTCCTCCATCTCCACCCGCTGCATCTCTTTCGCTTTCGCCTTCAGCTTCGCCTGTTCCGGATCCTCCGTTCTCGATCGACTCTTCGCCGCCCTCAGCAACACCTCGCGCTCCATCTCTTCGTGTCGTTTCCGTTCGGCCTTATCGAGGTCTTCCAGAAACTTTAATTGACCTAAAAGAAAATGACGGCTCAGCGTTAACCATACAAAATTATTCCTGTTTTTAATCCAAAAATTGTCCCCTTTTCTACAAATTGACACTATCACCCATATTTTGTTTTGAAAATCAATTTACCTTTAATATCGCTAGTAACTTCGTATTTCATATTAAATTTGATATTGTCCAACCTGTGTTCGGTTATTACTGACAATTTTTCAATGAGATCCCTAAGCCTTTCTTGCGCCGCATGCGATATGCACGCCGCTACGTCGTTACCGGGCTCTTCCAAACCGTGTTTCGCCATCACCTGACGTATCCTGTGTTGTAATGGCGGCATCGAACATAAAACCTTGAAAAAACCATCATTTTAAAATGGAAATTATGATCGAGATATAATATGACATTAAAGTTGACGTCTGACACACGAAAGTTGACGTCTGACATTAAAGTTGACGTCCGACATGAAAGTTATATCTGACACATGAAAGTTAATGACTAAACATATACGCTAATGTCTGATATATCAAAATAAAAGCAAATATTTATTAAACTTTTTGAATATTACCTAAAATTTTAAAAAGAGCATCTCGAGACCTTGAAAAAAACATCATTTTACAAATTTTAACAATTTTAAAATGATCGAGACTATATGACATGAAAGTTGATGTCTGCCACATAAAAGTTGACGTCCGACATGAAAGTTGACATCTGACACAAAAAGTTAATGTCTAACATATGAACTTTGATGTCTAATATATCAAAATTGAAATCCAATATAAAATGTTGAAAAATACTGAAAATAAATGCAAATATTTTGGATCTAAATGAAACTTTTCGAATTTTTTTTCAAATTTTAAAAGAACATCTCGAGAACTTGAAAAAACAATCATTTAAAAAATTCTAATATTTTTAAAAAGGCAACAATGAAAGTTGATGTCTGACATGAAAGTTAACATCTGACAAATGAAAGTTGACGTCTGACATGTGATGTGATGTCTAACATATAAACGTTGATGTTTGATATATCAAAATTTTTAACTTTTTAAAAGAGCATCTCGAGAACAATCATTTAAAAAAATGCTAATTGATCGACACAATATATGAACATATGACAAAAGTTTACGTCTGACACATTAACGTTGACGTCTTACTTGAAAATTGACATCTGACACATGAAAGTTAATGTCTAATAAATAAACTTTCATGTCCAATACATTAAAATTGACATTCAATAAAAAATATTTTGGATCTAAATGAAAATTTTTGAATATTTCTTAATTTTTTAAAAGAACATCTCAAAAAACTGAAATATTTCAATTTTGATGAAAGTATGGTTTTTAAATATGTTCTTTATGTAAAAATACAAAATCATGAATTGATATAGATTAACAAGAAAATTGTGAAACCTAGAACTATTTTTGGTTCAAAATTCTTTAAAAACTTTTAAGATCATGCAAATTAATTTTTTTTTATATTCATATCCTAAATGTAAAAATTAATTTTTTAACATTGCCATCGCTTCTTTTTTTGCTCTTCTCTTTTTTCGTAGTTCTCTTTTTGGAAAATTATACAAATTTATTATTATTTTTAAAGTTTTATATTCATATTCTAAACGCAATCAAATATTTTTTAACATTGCCATAGTTTTTCGTTTTCTTTTTTATTCTTCTTTTTCGTAATTCCTTTTTCAAATGAATAACTAAGCAAGATTTTTAAAATATGGCGATTTAAGTAAGACGTTTGCTTTTTCTAAATACATGTCAGTTAAAGTTTAAAGCATGACATTTGACGTCCGATATAAACCTGACGTTTGATACAAGACCGATTATATTTGACACATTTCTCCAAAACTTACCTCTTCTTTACAGGACCGTATCTGGGTACCCACGAATTCCGTAGAACCGAGAATTTTTTGCGTTTCCTCCATAAGATTGACGCCTCCCATGGCGGCAACGTCATTGATATCGTCGTCTCCCGTATACGCTGAGGAGAACGTCTTCTTTTCTTTTTCTTTGGCTAACGGTTTGATTGTGGAAGGCACTGACGGTTTCGACCCCAGCTGTTTGATGGCACCGGTCTGCTTTTGGAGGGGCGTTGCGGATCTGATTGGCATTTGCGGTCTTAATTGACCTCCGGGAGCCAGCGTCCTGACCTGGTAATGATTTCAACATTAAAAACTGGTATAATCTAAATAATGATACACCAAACATTTCAGAATCTGGTAAATTGATAATAGATGTTCGATGAATGACAACTGCTAAAAATCATTTGGATGGGATTTGACAGTCAACGTCTGACAAATGGTTTGATATTTAGGACAGTTTTATTGCTTTAGAGAAAAAGCAGCTAGGAGAGAACCAATACTGAAAAGTAGTAGCGAAAACACAGACCGTATAAAAAAAGTGAGAAAGCACAATCAAGGAGAGGAGCAGAGCAGGAAATATTTTTTTTTTAACTTTTCAATTGGAATATCTTTATTTGGCGCCCAACGTGGGGCTGATAACGAAAAATAGGGCAGACAAATTTGTGGCAATCTAAAAGGAGGAGTTTGGACAAATTAATTTTGATAAGACCTTTTAACCATAGTTAAATTAATTTATTTAGAGAAAAGTATATAAGAACAGAGTATATATAAAATTCGGAAGGTTATTTAAATAAAAAAATCTAAATTTGCCATATTTGAGAAATTGAAATCAGAGGATTAAATTAAAAAGAAGAATATAGACAAGCATAATGTGAAAATTTGTGTAGATGAAATATACAAAGATATATTAGATGGACCTGCGAGAAAGAAAGAAGGTTGGTTTGATGGAAGAACAGGAGAGAGATGATGAGAGCATAGAACAAGGAGATAATATGAAACAGTAAGATTTAGAAGATGTTACTGAAGAAAAACAAAATGAGACAATAATGGAAGAAAAATATAGAACTGTATAATAGAAAAAGAGATAGGGAGGGAGAAAGAGCTGATCTAATAGTGAGGATGCTGTTACAAATGTGGAAAGGGAGACAACAAGATAAGGAAGAATGTATGAAGAAAATAGATAAATTAAAATAAAACAGAGAAAATACAAAAGAAATGATTGGTATACTTAATTGAAAATAGATTAAAAAGAGCAACATGTAGGTAAATGAAAAATAAAAGAGAAATAATAAATAATTAAGAAAGTAGAAGAAATTATAGAACCAAATGTTGAAGAAACAAATAAAATGAAACGAGAATGTAAGGAAAATAAAGGTAAATAGAACAAATAGAAACAAATAAAGAACAAACAAATATACAACACAAAGGATGTTTAAAAATAAATAAAAATAGAAGTAAAAGAAGTTAAAATGAACATAAAAAACGAAAAGACCATTTTTTTTTTTTTTGATTGCATATCAATATCTTTTTTTAAGATGAACTTTCAATTAATAAAATGTTCTGCTGAGATGAAAATGATAAAAGGAAATGTAAGAATAGATAGAACCTTAAGAAGTTGATCATGAAAGAAGAGGATACAATTTTAAATCAAATTCAAAAGAGCAAGAAGATTAAGAAAAATGGTAAACAAAAGAAGAAATAATTAAGAAAGTAGAAGAAATTATAGAATTACAAATTGTAGAAATTATAGAATTACAAATTGAAGAAAAAATAAAATGAAAGGATAAAGAAGTATTTATTTTAGGAAAACAAAAGTAAAATGATAAAAGAAACTAAGAATAAACAAATATACAATACAAAGAAGGATGTTTAAAAATAGAGAAGAAATAAATATAGAAGTAAAAGAAGTTGAAATGAACATAAGATTTGAAAAGATCATTTCTTTTTGTTCTACAAAACATATTTGCAATGAAAATATATTTTTATATTGAAATAAAAATGATAAAAGGAAATTGCTAGTATTGATGACTAAAAGAATAGCCAGAAACTTAAGAACAGTAATTTATCAAGAAAGGAAGGGTGGTATGAAGGGTAGGTGGTTTGGAGACATTCTTCACTGACACAATTTCTGAATTCTACAAGACTAATTATTATGTTTACTTACTTGTACAGGTTGCCGAATGATCCCAGTCCTAACCTGCTGCTGCCCGTTGGGATAGACGGGATGCAGCGCTGGCGGCTGAGAACTCGACACAATTACATTGTTGGCTATCGTAGGTTGTCTGATGGAAGTAACCATTCTTGTTTGTTGGACGGGAGCCCTAATGGGCGCCACAAGACGCTGCTGTATCACTTGCCCCGGTCGCACGACGGTCGTACCTGGCGCGACTATTCGCACCTGATTGGGCTGTATGGCCGGCCTGACAGACTGAACGGTCGGGGTGGCCCCCGCTATCGAGTAGACTACGTTGGCTGGCGGGGGACGGATACCATCTATGCTGAGCTCCTGCGTGGCTAAGGAATGCCGGAGAAGTGGGAGACTTTTCTAGAAAAGGCAAAATAAAAGTGATTTAATAAAAACTGAATAACTTCTTTATTGTTCAATATATAACTTTGGCAGACATAGAAAATATTTAAAGCTCTTATTTAAGATGAATTTTTTTTGCAATACCTATATCCTTGATATTAAGTAAAATACATGTTTTGTTTTTGGGTTCCACAATATGCACCTTAGTTGTTAAATAAAAAGTAAATTAAAAAAACAGTAAATTATGTATAGAATATTTTTCAGTTTGCTCAGGACCATCTTCAGTTAAAGTTATTGTCCAATATATAACGTGATAGTAAAACTTATCAGTAATATATTGCATTACTTTCTTTAATAATTAATTATTTTTATATTAATAGAAATCAGTTTTTTGTAAGCCGATTCAGTGTAAGACTATCCGTATTTTTTCATTACTAAACAAAAAAGGCATTTATTCTTTTTTCGCTAGAGGGCACAGTTTTTTTTAGAGAAAAAAGTAATTAACCAAGCAGATTTAAATTGTATGCCGTATTTTAAAGGTTTCTAGTTAAATTTTTTTAAATAAAATCAAAGAAATTTAATATTTAACTACGATGCACTGGGGGTAAATAAGATTATCAAGTATATATAGGGTTAAGGAATGAGTTTATTTTATGTTTAAGGAGAGTTTAAGTACGTTTTTAGAAAATAAGGGCATTGCAAGAGATGGATTAATTTCCTTCTTTCTCAAAAAACAATGCTTCGTAGCAAAAAAGGACATATTTTGCTTAGATGTTACAGTTTTAAAATGTAATACCAATATTACTCACAAAACAAGTGAGAAAAATGAACCTCTTATGCAAATAAAACATTTAATAGTACAAAAATGAAAATTAATATATTTTTTCTACACCCACATGGATATTAGCTTATCTACGCACAGATTACAAAACGAAAAAGTATGCTACTGTGTTCAACTAAATGAATATATTTCATATCCATTCTAGGTAGTAAGAACACTGCAAAAAAATGACATCCATCAGTCACAATTCATATTTTGGTCACCCGACTACTGTTATTTTTAAAATTTTAAAGTGACAACTCTGTCAAACTAATTGTTAGTATATTTTTTAATTATTGAGATTATATATATACATTAAAATGAATTATTATTGTGTCAATAAATAATACCATTTATATTTTGATTTCATCTATAATTATAAATATTTCGCTAATTTTAATAAAACTATATAAAGTCAATTTAATTATGAGTATTAGAGCAAAAATGTCAAACGCCTTGATGGTGATGAGATAAAGGCACTTGCCTCTCATGCCGAAAGGCCAGGGTTCAAATCTAGGATTTTATTTTTTATTTTATAAATTAGTAAAAATCATAAATTATTTTTAAGTCGGTTATTTCATCTTAATAACCTAAAATAATTTTTAAAATTTGTAGATTTTCGTTAGTGGGTTATAGAAAAATATACTGTACAACTCTAGTGGATTGTCCATATCCACACTTGTTGCACAAACTACTTTATCAGGGAAGGAAGGGTGTGTTATGGTTTCAAATATCTATATTACTCTCCAAACAAATTATAGTAATAATAGTAAAAGATATAAAATTTTAAAACCGTAACAAAGAAATGAATTGTGATTTAGAATCTTGAAAAATGTGATAATCATTTAGGTGCCCTCTATTAAAATATTTAAAACTAATGATATTGAGACAATTAGAACCTACGTCTGATGGCACATAAAAAATTTAATACAAATCGATTCAATAGTTTTTATCATTTTTTAAAGGACACCTCCTGTAAGTAACTATTTGACCCCATAAAATTTGATTTCCTATTTTATTTTTAAAGGTCCAACTTTTGTTTAGCTGAAATCAGTTACATAGAAACTGTTTCGATGGCAACCATTTCCATAGTAACCGGTAAACAAAAACGCAGAAAATGCGTAGTTGCCAAGTTATAGATGATTTAATTTCACTTTAGCTGAAATCAGAGAAACTGTGGCCATATGTATACTTATCATGGTGACAACTAAATAAAAACCCAAATCTCGTGGTAAGGAAATTCTGACGGATACTTTTCATGGTAACAAATAAATAAACACCCAAATCCCGTGGTAAGGAAATGCATAGTTGCTAAATTATAGATGAGATTTAATTTCAATTTAGTTTAGCTGAAATCAGTTACAGATAAACTGTTGCCATAGGGACACTTGTCACAGTAATAACTAAACAAAAACCTAAATCCCATGATGATGAAATGCATAGTTGCCACGTTATTGATAGATAGATATTTATTGATGTAAAATAAAAATAAATAGTTTACATGTGTCAATGTTAAAAGTACAAAAAAAAGATATATATAAACTCAAACAAATAATGATTGAGAGTGAACCGTGTTGTCATATCTCAATTTTACCTTACTAGTTTTTAGCAGAATCAAAATAGAGTAAGTAGTAGAGTTGTAAGTTGTGGCAAATTATAGATAATATACAATCATAGTACTAATAAAAGATATTAATTATAACAAAAATCAGTAATGAGTAATACTTATACATTTCTTGATCATTTAAAATTAATTATTTTATGGATTGTTCAGTATTTGTTACAACTAATGGCATCGGTGTACGGAGCGATATTTGTGTCTTTGTCTGTTACGCGTAAAATCCATCTCGTCGATGACGTTCTCAGTAGTGTATTTCTAACCACGAGCGTAACATCGGGTTTTGAATTATACGGTGTGAATTGTAAGTTTTACAGTTAAGTTAGTAAGTAATCGACGTGTTGTAAGAACAATTGGTGAAAATATTAGTGCTAATAAGTGTTTAAACATTAAATAATAATATTTCTACACCGTTCTAAAACTATGCAAAAAATGGAAGACATTGAAGGGCCTTCAACGTCGAAAAAGGTAAAACGGTCGAAGTCTCGGTCGCTAAGTGAAAAACAAATTGTACTTCGAGTATTTCACTGTCTTGAAAGAGATCATCAGCGACCAAAAGATAACTTAGTGCATATGTGCTGTAATTCTACGGATGTACCTCCGAATAACCAACCGGGCGTTAGAACATCATTAACTTCCACAATTACAAAAGATAAATTAGTTGATATGTTCTCTGATTATACGGGTGTACCAAAATCATCAGTTTACAAAATACTAAGAGAAAACAAAATTCATGGGGAAGTACAAACGCCAAAAACTAGTAGCGGAAGAAAAAAAATCACAGTTGATGAAGAAGCCAAAAACAGTATACGCACAACTATTCACAGTTTCTTTTTCAGAAATGAGCTGCCCACTTTGCAAAAAGTTCTGGAGGCAGTTAGCGATCATGAATGTTTATTTATTTAATTATTATTATTGTATCAATTTGTACATTGTTACATAAATTTGAAATAAACATTATTATTATGTTTGGCGGTCAAGAAAACATAATCCTGTAGGTTATATCCAAACTAATTATCTTACTTAGGGATTTCTAGGGATTTCCGAAATGATAGGTGCGTGTAAACTTTTATGATTTAAGTACCAATCAAATAGTAATTTAAGCTTTATAATGTCTTTTAATGTTGGCCGAACCCAATTAGGGTTTCTTGGGTAAGGCTGGCTAGTTTCGAGGAACTGCAGGTAAACCGAGAGAGAGAGAGAGAGAAAGAGAGAGAGAGATATAGAGGTATGCTTTATTGTCATTGAATAATTACAAAAATTTTATAGACAAAGCGAAGTAAATTAAAAACTAAATATAATATAAAAAGATTAAAAAATATAAAAATTTAAAAATAACTAAACAAAACAAAATAAAAATATCAATTGCATTGGATATGCAATATCCGTCATTATGATTTTAATTTAAAATTTAAGTAATACTTCTGTATGTGTAACCCAAGAAGAAACTTAAGAGACAGTTCCTTACTGACTTCGGCCGCGACATAATATATAAATATACGTTAATTTGTGAAATAAAGTTAAATTCATTATTAAAATAGTAAAATTGATAATATTGTTTCTGTCACCAAACCAACCCCTGATTAGGTATCTTTCTTATTTTTAATTTGAAATATATATTGTGATTTTTATTAATATTCTTAATTTATTTGGTTCCTACTATAATTACCACAATTATTACTCCGTTTTCATAAAGCCCCACTAATGACTACAACGATTAGGTAAATTGCGATATTGCAAAGTTTTCATGAAATAAATAAAAGAAATTGTATGAATATTTTAAATAATTGTACCCTCTCCGTCTCCGATTTGGTCGTATTTCTACCTGCTTTCACTCTCAATCATTATTTGTTTGAGTATAGGTATAGATACAGAAAATACAGCTACAATTTAGAAAAATATAGACAAAAAAAATATATCGATACACATAACATATTAAACATACTTAAAAAAAAAAAAGATAAAAATGAAAAAGGTATATTCACCAAAAAGGTTTACACATTACTCACCTGCACAGATGGACACATGTGACAAGAATTCGTCAATGGAATAAAATCAGTGACTCAACAAAATTTGCGAATTCTTATTTTAAATAAATTAAAAGATGAGTTTTTATAAGCTTGAGGTAGGGAATTGTACAGTTTAATGCTGATATTTCTATAAGAATCATGAAGTTTGATTAATCTGTAATTAGGTAAAGATATATTATAATTTCTTCTGGTGCAATAAGAATGTTTAGAGCTCTGTCTTATAACATTATTATTACCAATTCGTTTTTTCATGTATAAAAGACACTCTAAAATAAAACAACATGGTAGTGGTAAAATACCCAACTGTTTAAAAATAGGTTGGCAATGACTGTTGTAGCTACTCGATGTCATGATACATACTACTTTTTTTTGTGCAATAAATACCCTAAGTTGGTTGCTTGTATTTCCCCAAAGTATAACCCCATACGTCATAATGCTATGAAATAATGAAAAGTAGACCATTTTTAAATGTACAATGTCTAATTGAAATTTTAGCTGTCTAATTGCGTAAGTAGCTTTTGCTAAATGACTTAGTAAACTTTGAATGTGATATTTAAACTCTAGTTTCGGGTCTAAATATAGTCCTAAAAGTTTAACCTGTTCCTCACTTTTAGCAATGATAGAAAATGACATTTGCTGAGTTTTTGCTTCATTTAATGTAAGACCATTGCTACCAAACCAATTATTTGACATAACTTCTGCTTAATTTAGCCTTTCTATTGTATCAGATTTATTTTTATCTGTAGCAATATATGTTCAATCATCAGTATAATGATATTACTTAGATTAATTGACAAATCATTAAAGTAAATGATAAAAAGTAAGGGTTCGAGAACAGAACCCTGTGGAACTCCATACAGTATTGAATTCTTGCCCGAAGTATGTATATATCAATTTGAACATATTGAGTTCTTTTTTGCAACTAAGAAGTAATAAGCTGTAATGGTGTCCCTCTAATTGTAATAATAAAATGTCATGTTGAACCGTATCGAACGCTCTCGTAAGATCATAAAATCTGGCAGTACTATGTGAACGATCCTCAAAATCATCCGTAACAGCTTCATAGAGATCACATATTGCGTTAATTGTTGATTTGTTTGCCCTGTAACCGAATTCATTAAATAATTTAGCTAAACCAATTATTTGAAAACACTAATAATCCAATTATATCTAAAGAAAATATTAGGTATCACTATTGATTATGGCATAACCTGGAATTCACATATTGATAACCTATGTAATAAATTACGAAAAAGTTGCTATAGTCTTAGATTTCTTGCCAATCATTGTAGTAAAAGTGCACTCTTAACAGTGTATCATGCAAATTTTCACTCTCATTTGAAATATGGCATACTTAATTGAGGTACCTGTTCTATCAAGCAGTTTTTCTTCTTCAAAAATATGCCATAAGAATTATTGCGAAACTGAGAATAAGAGATTTATGTAGTTTTTAAAAAAAATTTAAATTTCTGACACTGGCTGGGGTTTATATATTAAAAGCATGCACTTTCATTCTTAAGAACAGATCAATATATGTTGCCGAGCGTGCTTCTCATGAGTATAACACAAGAAACAAAAGCCAATTACTAATACCTAGACACCGTACGGCACTTTTTGAAAAGAATCTAGAGTATATGGGTTATAAATTTTATAATATCCTTCCATAGGGCATAAAGAACAGCAGTAATCTCTTCACTTTTAAGTCTAATATAAAAAAACTTTTATTAGAGAAAAACTGCTATTCCATAGAACATTATTTTATATAATAATTCATGGTTTTGTTAGGTATTTTTTTTTCTCTAAATATTTTTAGGTATATAATTTTATGTATTTATAATTACCATGACATGTTTCACGATAAACATTACGTAATTGTTTTGTACAATTTTCTTATAAGGTGAAACAAATAAATAATAATAAATTAAATCATCAACTTCCGATTCTGATGCCGTGGTGTCAACGTCGATATGGCGGTCTCAGAATTGGAAGTCAAGTTTTTATGTTTCCGATAAAATCTTTATCAAAATCGGTCATCGTGAAGTGAATATTGTCTGATGTGTTTAGTATTTGTGCATTAAAATTTTTTTGAATTTGTATTTAAAAGATATATAGTGAATATAGCTAGTAAATTAAATTATATGATAGAGAACACGTTCTCAAGTTTATGGTCCAATTAGTAGAATATCAGCTCCTGATGTTTTTAAATTTGTATAACCAATGGAAAAGAGTGAACATGGATTTTTGAATGTGAAGATGGAAAATTCCAGACGTTCTTCAATGAATATTCCCGTAATATAAGCTAAAATACCTGCTCTGGCTAAATACCTTAAGGGAGGCCAAAAAACTAACAGAAGAAGAATTAAATCATCTATAATTTGGCAACTATGCATTTCCTCACCAAGGGATTTGAGTTTTTGTTTAGTCATTACCATAACAAGTGATCCTATGGCAACAGTTTCTCCATATCTGATTTCAGCTAAACAAAAATGAAAATTAAATCATCTATAACTTGGCAACTACGCCCTTGTTTGCTACGAAATTTGGGTTTTTGTTGACAAGCTTGACCATAGCAACAGTGTCTGCATAATTGATTTCAGCGTAATCATTTTATAACTTGGCAATTACGCATTTCCTCATCACGGGATTTGGGTTTTTGTTTACTGATTGCCATCACAATTATTGCCAAACGAAACAAAAGTTGAGCGTTTTTAAAGATTTAAAAAAATCTTATTTTGGTATCGTCGCTTAGAATCACCCTGTATATTTAAAAATGGACAATACAAATATTTAAATACAGTAATTGTAACGCCTACATGCCTACAAAATAATGTTATAATAAATGCATAACACGAACTTCTGCAAATACTGTAAAAAGTTATGTTTATTAAATTTTATCATGAAATATTCTAGTTTGATTTAATAAAATATGATAATAATGAGGAAAGTAGTAGAAAAATTTTTATATAAAATTATTTAATTAGTTGTTTTTATATCAGCACTGTTGTGCTTAGTGAAAATTTTTGGATATAAATAATAATATATGCCATTTAATAAACTTCAAAAACTTTGCTTTGAACTAACCACCTGTTCAAATATGAATGTTTGTATGTTCTCTAAATACAGAAACTGTATCCCTATAACCGAATTTCATTCTTAAAACTAACCAAATTAATTTTGAATGTACCTATTATTCGAAAATATCCTATCCTATATAAAATAATTACTGTCATATGACAGTGCTACTACTAAATATTCTCCCTATAATCTATGCAATTACTATTTTGAATTAAAATATTTGCCATAAATAAATACAAAAAAAAAACTATTACTTCGTTAAATATTGATATTATTTCTATTTAGGCAAAAATAAAATCTAAATTATCTAACCTGAATAGCTAATAGTTCTCAAAAAATTCATATATATTTATCACCCATACACTTATTTCTTAAAATATGTAAAAGTCGCATTGCCTAGTAGTCTATTATTCAAAATACTAGCGTACTATTTCAACAATAGGAGCAATATCTTCGTTTTGATGCATACCAGCATCCAAAATATTTACACTTTCTTTTTCGTTTTGACAGATAATTGTCAAATGGGTTGCTAAGAGACAGAAAGCGAAACTCGATTGCTAGATGTTTTAAAACAGTACAAACACAGGGCCGTAGAGCAGAATAGGGATGTGGGAATTAAAAAAAAAAATAACTAAAAAGTACTCATTTCATTCAGTAATTTAAAAAAAAAGCAGAAAACCGACACTATTCTAAGAAAAATTTAATCAAAACATGTAATATTCTGATGTTTCTAACCGAATATTCATGAAGTGTTGCTAATAGTTTTAGTTCAATAAGTTCAAGTTAAAATGTGATTATCCAGATTGAAAAATTCTTTAGCTGTAGATTTATGAAAAAAAAAAAAAAAAACATATATGAAACTTAGGTTTGAAAGATTCTTTGGCAATAATAGCGATACCTTAAAGGGCATCGGTATCTAAGCTAAACTAGATAAAGACTTTATTTTTTTAAACGCTAATAAAATTAACGAAATTACCTAATCTGTAGCATCGATATGAAGCGCACCCATTTCTAAATATCGGCTGGGTACGCTTTTTAATTTTTTTTTTTTATAAATTATTGGTAAAAAAATGTTTTTCATATAAAGTTGATTACTCCAATAAAGAATCACTAATACAATCTATAAAAGCTACATTAATATTAATTCACAAATTTTTTCCAAGGAATACTTGGGCAAAACAAAAGGTTATTGTATTGAAAATAACCCTTAAAATAGATTATTTCGACTTAGAACTCTGAAAAATAGATTATTTTGAATTAGAACTAGGAAAAACAGATTATTCCGATTTAGAACTCGAGAAAATATTTTATTCCAACTTAAAACTAGGAAAACTATATTATTCCGACTTTAAACTCGGAAAAATAGGTTATTCTGACTTAAAATTTAGAAAATTCGATTTGTCCGAAATAGAACTCGGAAATATCGATTTGTCTGACTTAGAACTCGGAAAAATAGATTATTTAGGCTTAGAACTGTCTTAGAACTGGGAAAAAATATTATTTCTACTTAGAATTTAGAAAATTCGATTTATCCGAAATTAGAACTCAGAAAAATCGATTTGTCTCACTTAGAACTGGGAAAAATAGATTATTCCGACTTGGAATATAGAAAATTCGATTTGTCCGAATTAGAACTTGGAAAAATCGATTTGCCCGGCTTAGAACTGGGAAAAATAGATTATTTAGACTTAGAACTCAAAAAAATCGATTTTTCTGACTTATAACTGGGAAAAAATAAATTGTTCCGACTTAGAATTTAGAAAATTCGATTTTTGCGAATTAGAACTCGAAAAAATCGATTTGTCCGACTTAGAACTCAGAAAAATCGATATTTCTGACTTAGAACTGAGAAAAATAGATTATATTCCGACTTGGAATATATAAAATTCGATTTGTCCAAAATTAGAACTCGGAAAAATCGATTTGTCTCACTTAGAACTGGGAAAAATAGATTATTCCAACTTGGAATATAGAAAATTCGATTTGTCCGAATTAGAACTTGGAAAAATCGATTTGCCCGGCTTAGAACTGGGAAAAATAGATTTGCCCGGCTTAGAACTGGGAAAAATAGATTATTTAGACTTATAACTCAAAAAAAATCGATTTTTCTGACTTATAACTGGGAAAAAATAAATTGTTCAGACTTAGAATTTATAAAATTCGATTTTTGCGAATTAGAACTCGGAAAAATCGATTTGTCCGACTTAGAACTCAGAAAAATCGACATTTCTGACTTAGAACTGGGAAAAAATAGATTATTCCGACTTAGAATTTAGAAATTCGATTTGTCCGTATTAGAACTCGGAAAAATCGATTTGTCTGACTTATAACTCTGAAAACATGGATTATTCTTATTTAGAACTCGCAAAAATAGATTATTTCCACTTAGAATTCGTCGAAATCAATTTTTCTAACTTGGAACTAGAAAAAATAGAATATTCCTACTTATAACTCGGAAAAATCGATTTTAATGAATTAGAACTCTGAAAAATAGATTATTCCCACTTATAACTCGGAAACGTGTAATATTCCAACTTAGAACTCAGAAACATGTAATATTCCAACTTAGAACTCGGAAAATATATTATTCCGTCTTAGAAATCAAAAAAATTGATTTTGCTGGTTTATAACTCCGAAAAAAAAAACGATTATTCCGTCTTAGAATTTATAAAATTCGATTTTCTCGAATTAGAATCGGAAAAATCGACTTATCCGACTTAGAATTCGGAAAAATAGATTATTTCGACTTGGAATTTAGAAAATTCGATTAGTCCGAAATAGAACTCGAAAATATCGATTTGCCCGACCTAGAACTCGGAAAAATAGATTATTAGACTTTAGAACTCAAAGAAATCGATTTTTGTGACTTAGAACTGGGAAAAAATAAATTATTCAGACGCAGAATTTAGAAAATTCGATTTGTCCGAATTAGAACTCGGAAAAATCGATTTGTCTAACTTAGAACTCTGAAAAAATAAATTACTCTTATTTAGAATTCGCAAAAATAGATTATTTCCACATAGAATTTGTCAAAATCAATTTTTCTAATTTGGCACTCAAAAAAATAGATTATTTCGACTTATAACTCGGAAACATGTAATATTCCAACTTAAAACACGGAAAATATATTATTCCGACTTAGAAATCAGAAAAATGTATTTTGCTAGTCAGAAATAAAGATTATTCCGACTTAGAATTTAGAAAATTCGATTTGCCCGAATTAGAACTCGGCAAAATCGATTTTTCCGACTAAGAATTCGGAAAAACCGATTTGTCTGAAAAAAATTGATTTTTTTGACTTACAACTGGGAAAAATAGATTCCGACTTAGAATTTAAAAAATTCGATTTGTCCGAATAAGAATTTTTCTGAGTTCTTAGTACAAATAATCCATTTTTTCGATTTCTAAGTCGGACAAATAAACTTTTCCGAGTTTTAAGTCAGAAAAATCAATTTTTCCGAGTTCTGAGTCAGAAAAATCAATTTTTCTCAGTTCGAAGTCGGACAAATCGATTTTTCCGAATTATAAGTCAGAAATATTGATTTTTTTCGAGTTCTAAGTCGGAATGATCTATTTTTTCGAGTTCCAAGTTAGAAAAATCAATTTTGACAAATTCTAAGTGGAAATAATATATTTTTCAGTTCTAATTGGGAATGATCTATTTTTTCAGAGTTTTATGTCGGAATAATGTACTTTTCGGAGTTTTGTGTTGAAATAATCCATTTTTTCCGATATTTAGTCAGAAAAATCAATTTTATCGAGTTTTAAGTCAGTAAAACCAATTTTTGTTGAGGTTTAAGTCGGAATAATATATAATTCCGAGTTCTAAGTGGGAATAATCTAGTTTTCCGAATTCTAAATAAGAATAATCTATTTTTTCAGAGGTCTAAGTCAGACAACTCAATTTTTCCGAGTTCAAAGTCAGAAAAATAAATTTTTCCGAGTACTAAGTCAAAAAAAATCGATTTTTTACAAGTTCCAAGTTAGAAAAATCATTTTTGACGAATTTTAAGTGGAAAAAATCAATTTTTCCGAATTCTAATTCAGAAAAATCAATTTGTCCGAGTACTAATACGGAATAATCAATTTTTTCAAGTTCCAAGTTGGCAAAATGGATTTAGACGAATTCTAAGTGGAAATAATGTAGTTTTCCGAGTTCTAAATAAGAATAATCTATTGTTTCAGAGTTCTAAGTCAGACAAATCAATTTTTTCGAGTTCTAAGACGGAATAATCTGTTTCCGAGTTCAAAGTCGGAAAAATAATTTTTGACGAATTCTATGTGGAAAAAATCATTTTTGACGAATTCTAAGTGGAAAAAATCATTTTTTCCGAGTTCTAAGTCGTAATAATTTATTTTTCCGAGTTCTAATTCAGAAAAATCAATTTTTCCGAGTACTAATACGGAATAATCTATTTTTTTCGAGTTGCAAGTTGGCAAAATCGATTTATATGAAATCTTAGTGGGAGTAATCCAGTTTTCAGAGTTCTAAATAAGAATAATCTATTTTTTCAGAGTTCTAAGTCAGACAAATCAATTTTTCCGAGTTCTAAGTCGGAATAATCTATTTTTCCGAGTTCTAAGTCGAAATAATCTATTTTTCCGATTTCTAAGGCTAACCTTACTGAATAAAATAAATAATTTATTAAAACAATCCTCAGTCGGAGAGAGTCGTTGGCATTGAGCTACTAATCACTATACTTTACTCTAAGATTGATAAAAATGATTAATTAGACAAATAGTTCCAATGTACCGATATCAAACTGTAGAATTAACCGAAAAGGTTCTTAAGAAGTGTTAGTTCAAATATATTTTATTGTTTTTTAATCATGGAAGCTAGTTTTTAGTGAAGAAAATAATGAACGTAGATGTTTGAAACGTCGGTCGAGCCCTTAATATTTTTTTTTATGAGTTTGTCGGTAAAAATGTTATATAAAGTTGATTTTTTTCAATACAAACATATTTTATCAGTTGAGTCCATTTGAAAAATAAATTTCATACTTTGCACTCATGTTTTTGTCGATGGGGCATATCCTTAAAAGAAGAAAAGGTTTAGGAATTCCTTTAATTGAAGAAATATTACAGAACTTGGCGACGGTATTAAATTTTGAATTATCCTTCAGTCAAATTAAGTTTTTAATCACAAATTTTTGCTATTTTGACAGATGAAAATAATTTTTTTACTGTTTTCTTTTAATACCCCCATTTAAAAACAACACAACATGATAAAAATAATAACCAGGTCATTTTTATCTAAAAACACTCCAAATATTAATTATTATTTATTTCTGTTGGTACTTTACCTACCTTCAAAAACCCAATGAGGCACGGTTGTGGAGAAGCGTTCAAAAGTCGCTCTAGTTTATCGCAAAAATCTTCTGGTTCTACTTTGTTATCGATAAGTTCCTGTATGAGTTGCCGAACACTCCGCTCTACCGATTTGGGTTCTCTACTCGACAATTCCAGCAAGTTTGCTAGGAATTTCCGACATTTTTCTTTGGTATTATCGTTGACAGGTCTCTGAAATATTAAGAAGATTGATCGTATGAAATAAATACACGGAAATCACAAAAAAATAGTTAAAATAAGACAAGAAAAAAATAATTGATTCTAAAACGCTTAAAGAAGTGAATCTTGCAACAATACAAATTTACTGAAAATGTTTAGTCATTCAATAAAAAAATGGTAGCAAAGTTTAACAAATTTTATCTTTTATTTTGATATTGAAACTTTTTAAAAACTTCACCTTTTAAATAAATACCGATTTTTATTCCTTACCTGGACCTGTACTTGCACTTGTCCAACCTGTCCTTGTTGAACATTTTGTGAAGCAGATGAAACGGTTGTAGTAGCACCAGCTTGTGCTGGATTTGGTGCTGTGCTTGTGGTCTAAAATTGTAAAAATATTTATCAAATAATTCTACAATAAATAAATTCAATCATCAAAATTAAATTCTTTAATATTCACTAAGTTTATTACTTTATGATCTATAAGAAATTATATTAAATTTTAGCTTCATCGAAATTCGTTACAGGTAATTAGAAGCTTGTCAAACAATATGATTTACACTTCTGTGTAAACAAATCATAAAGAAAAAGAAATCATAAAAAAACAAAGAAATCATAAAGAAATAAATAATTTATAAATAATACATAAAGAATTCATAAGGAATTCATAAGGAATTCATAAAGAAATCATAAAGAAATCAAAGAAATTATAAAGAAATCATAAAGAAAAAGAAATAAGAAAATCATAAAAAAAACCATAAAAAAAATCATAAAGAAATCATAATGAATTTATAAAGAAATCATAAAGAAATCATAAGAAATTCATAAAGAATTTATAAGGAATTCATAAAGAATTCATAAAGAAATCATAAAGAAATCATAAAGAAATCATAAAGAAATCATAAAGAAATCATAAAGAAATCATAAAGAAATCATAAAGAAATCATAAAGAAATCATAAAGAAATCATAAAGAAATCATAAAGAAATCATAAAGAAATCATAAAGAAATCATAAAGAAATCATAAAGAAATCATAAAGAAATCATAAAGAAATCATAAAGAAATCATAAAGAAATCATAAAGAAATCATAAAGAAATCATAAAGAAATCATAAAGAAATCATAAAGAAATCATAAAGAAATCATAAAGAAATTATAAAGAAATCATAAAGAAAAAGAAATAAGAAAATCATAAAGAAACCATAAAAAAAATCATAAAGAAATCATAATGAATTTATAAAGAAATCAATAAGAAATCATAAAGAAATCATGAAGAAATCATAAAGAAATCATAAAGAAATCATAAAGAAATCATAAAGAAATCATAAAGAAATCATAAAGAAATCATAAAAAAATCATAAAGAAATCATAAAGAAATCATAAAGAAATAATAAAGAAATAATAAAGAAATCATAAAGAAATCATAAAGAAATCATAAAGAAATCATAAAGAAATCATAAAGAAATCATAAAGAAATCATAAAGAAATTATAAAGAAATCATAAAGAAATCATAAAGAAATCATAAAGAAATCATAAAGAAATCATAAAGAAATCATAAAGAAATCATAAAGAAATCATAAAGAAATCATAAAGAAATCATAAAGAAATCATAAAGAAATCATAAAGAAATCATAAAGAAATCATAAAGAAATCATAAAGAAATCATAAAGAAATCATAAAGAAATCATAAAGAAATCATAAAGAAATCATAAAGAAATCATAAAGAAATCATAAAGAAATCATAAAGAAATCATAAAGAAATCATAAAGAAATCATAAAGAAATCATAAAGAAATCATAAAGAAATCATAAAGAAATCATAAAGAAATCATAAAGAAATCATAAAGAAATCATAAAGAAATCATAAAGAAATCATAAAGAAATCATAAAGAAATCATAAAGAAATCATAAAGAAATCATAAAGAAATCATAAAGAAATCATAAAGAAATCATAAAGAAATCATAAAGAAATCATAAAGAAATCATAAAGAAATCATAAAGAAATCATAAAGAAATCATAAAGAAATCATAAAGAAATCATAAAGAAATCATAAAGAAATCATAAAGAAATCAATCATAAAGAAATCATAAAGAAATTATAAAGAAATCATAAAGAAATTATAAAGAAATCATAAAGAAATCAATCATAAAGAAATCATAAAAAAATCATAAAGAAATCGTAAAGAAATCGTAAAGAAATCGTAAAGAAATCGTAAAGAAATCGTAAAGAAATCGTAAAGAAATCGTAAAGAAATCATAAAGAAATCATAAAGAAATCAAAAAAAAAATTCATTAATTATAAAGAAATCATAAGGAAATTATAAAGAAATCGTAAAGAAATCATAAAGAAATGATAATGAAATCAAAGAAATCATAAAAAACCATAAAGAAATCATAATAAATTCATAAAGAAATAAAAGAAATTATAAAGGAATTATAAAGAAATCATAAAGAAATCATTATAAAGAAATTATAAAAACAAATAATTCATAAATAATACATAAATAATTCATAATAAATTCATAAAAAAATCATAAAGAAATAAATAATTCATAAATAATACATAAAGAAATCATAAAGAATTCATAAAGAAATGTCAGGCAATATTAAAATTATTTTTTTAAATATTTAAATAAAACACCATATGCAACTAAATATTTTATATAAGTGATTTGGGTAAAATCTTCATATTTTGAGCCCAACATTTTCCAGTTAGAATATTTACACATATTAATCAACCACACTGTATATATCCCAGAATCAATGGCAAAATTGTATCTATAATATAGTCATGATAATTTGAACCATCAACCACCATCAACTTACCGTCTGTACAGTTTGCATCCTAAAGGTAACCTGTTGCCCTTGGGGCTGCGACGTATTGACTGGAGCAGGTCCGACCCTGAGCAGCTGGTACTGTCCATTTTCAGTCTTGAGCAGCAGCGCCCCTTGCTGACCGGGTTGCAAACCATGAAAGCTTTGTAAGGTTAATTGCTAAAACATTGACAAGCACACCTTTAGACAAACACTGTCCCCCAGAAAACGAACTCTGAAAACGTAGCTACGGTCTACGAGAAATCAGAGATGCTGCAGTGCAAGAGGTGTCTATCAAATAATAAAAGATTTGGAATAGTTTAATTTAATTAAAAATAAGACGTAGTCAATGAAATAAAATCTTGCCAAATTAATTATTAAATTTATTAAACATGGTTATTATTTGGCAGATGATGACAAGTGGCAACTGACTGTTAGACAGTTTAAGTTTAAAATAGACATCAAATATGGAAAAAGTGCTTTTAAAAAAATGACAAAGTACACAAAATAAATTTTTTTTATTATTTATATGGTAGACACCTCAAAATAAGCAAAAAAAGCGGAAAAGCTACCAAGCACAAAAAGAATTAAACAAAATTCAAATTTTATACAAAAAAAAAAAAATAAGACAAAAAATTAAATATGATCAAAATATTTTATTTTACTCATGTATTTATAAAAATCATCTGGGTGTTTTTTTTATAAAATTTATTATAAAAATTAAGTTAATTTCAAACAATACTGTATAAAAAAAATTACCAATATAATGTGAAATGGTGACCTAATTTAACTAAGATATATATATTTTGAATAATCTCATAAACATTTTATTGCTTTCATTTAAAATTATGATTGTTAATACATATTTATTGAATTTAGAAATTTTATTTCTTAAAACAATGTAACTTAAGTGTGGGCGTATTTAGGAAATACATAAAATTATACTCATTGTATATTTTTTTAAAGTTGGTAACCAAGTTAATAGGGGATTTGTTTTAATAAAATGTTGATTAAAGTGGATTTTAAATGAGAGCAAGACCAATAGGAGTATAAAAAATACAATGGCAAAACATGAACATGGTACACAAGAAAAAAATTATATTAAATCTATAAAATGAAAAGCTACTAAACTGTTATTGTAATTAAAAACTTGAAAATTCTTTTTATTTGAAACAAACATGCAGTAAGTAAATAGAGGAGCATATTTTTTATCTAAACTACATATTCAGAAATCTACAGAATGTGTCTTTATATTATTTTTGTGCATCTGTGGAAAATTTTTATTCCTAGAATGGAGCAGATACTTAATAGTTGGTGTGCTCTGTTGTCTCAGATGCTAGTAATACATCTGTAGACAACTAAATCATGTTGTTGAATAAAAATATACTCCAAACTTAACCCTTAGTGTTAATTATACCAAAAACCATTAAATTAGTAGATAGTTTGCAAAAATAAAACAAAATACAACCAGCGGTGTACAAAATAATTTCCAACTAGAAAAACAATGACAAAAAGAATAATCTAAATTACCAGTTTGTTTTACCAAACATTTGTTTGACAATTAAAATATAATTTATGTATAATTAAAGAATATTTATAGTTTTATTAATATTTAAAATAATATCAACCAGAGATAAAAAACAATAAAAAATTGGTAACTTGGATCAAAAATGGCTGCTTTGTATATTGATCAAATTTTTAATTCCTATTTTAATTAAAATAAACCTATTATTCGCTATTAAGGCATCAAAACTTCAAAATTATTAAATATATTAGTAGAATTAAATCAATCTTTGATTATAGTCAACAGATGGTGATAGACTTCTGTCAAATACAAATATACAACCAGGCATATAGATGTCATTTGTGTCCATGATTTTTTTTAATACAGAAGATTTCTTTAAGTACTTTTTGTTTTTTAAAATAGTTATAGGAATTTACTAAAAAAAGACCAAAGTAACAAACTTAATGTACATAACCTTCAATCTTGTTTATTGTTTAGTCTAAGACAATATTACAAGATTAACAAAAGGAATTTATCTTTAGATTGGTAACATTAACATACCAGTGCCATTATCAAGTTATCAATAAAATATTTAAAAAAAATATTACTTTTTATACAAAAATTTGATTTAAAATGTTTTTGTCAAACAAGAGTTACTGATACGAAACACAACAAATTCTAAGATGCATCAAATAGGAAGGCTTTTCTTATTAGAGCAAAGTTAGAAAAGCTTTGACAATTAGCTACATACAGTAAATTGAAGCCCAAACTAAAAATTAAGAAATTGACAACTGACCTTTCATTGGTAAACACAACTATGAATAAAAGTTGGTAAATCAAAAAAACTATGTTTCCTTTGATTAAATACCTTAGTTACAGTGGCTATAATGTTAGCAAAGAATATACCTAACTACAACAGTTTAAATTTTGATGCCATAGTTGTTATAATATTTTCTAAGACCTTGCAAAATTTGATATACCAAGCAGGTGTTCAAAAATAAATTGTATGTCATGAAAAATGTTTAGTAAAAGAGAAAAATGTCCTAAAAACTAAATAACTAATTGCTTACAATTATTTTTTTTATGTTGTGACTCAGAAACATTTTTTGAGGTTATGTTTTCATTATATTTCATATTTTTAAAATTTCAAGTAAAGGAGGTAATTCAGATATTCATATCAATAAATAAAGAAAAATTTAAATTAAAAATGTAGAAATATTAAAAGTTCTTAATTAATACTTAACAACAGATAAAACAATTCGACAATTTTAAATAATTATTGATTGTGCCTTTTGTAAATAATGATATAAAATAAATAAAAACAACTGAAGTTTAAAATTGTTAATTACACTGGGAAAACTGCAATATTCAAATCTAAATTGTTTCTGATGAAAAAATTGAACCGAAATATAAAAAAAATGGATTAAACACAATTACATTGCTTAGATTTTAATGTTTTTATTTTTTCTCAGAATGATTTTGAGGTTATGTTTTCATTAAATATCAAAATTTTAAATTTTTATATCTTTGTAATGATTACAGATCAGTTAATTTATAAAGAAACAAATTTTAAAATCTTAATTTTCTCAAAATAAACATAAGTAACTGATATAAAGGTATTTTAATCAAAGTTTCGAACAAGTGTGCCAAATTGAAATATTGGTCATATTTTAAATAAGGGCTTCAAGTAAAGGAATCTAGGGCAAGCATGCCTTCCCATTTGAGCTATATTCATAAACTTACTGGAGTCCCAGGACGGGCCCCGACTAACTGAGGTGCACTTAGCACTACACGAGCTGGTTGCCCTTTCTGCTGCTGAGGAACTCCAGGTCGGACATTAACCACCTGGAGATTGGAAAGGATATTTGGGGATTGAGTGCTAGGGCTACCTACGTTATTAGCCTGGCCCATTGACGAAGCCACATTCATAGGTACAGTGACGAGTCCGGGTGCCCCCGGGGCCCCGCTGGTCTTGAGCACCAACGTGGGTTGTTTGTTTTGAATGGTCTGAACATTGGTGTTCTGCTGGGGAAGGCTAATGGTGCCATTAGGAAGAGTAACTCTATTTTGGAGTATTGTCGGGCCCGACGAGGACATAACTTGGTTGGCCTGGCCTTGGCTATATACTATTTTGACGCCTTGGCCCTCTGGGGGCTTGGTGTTTGTATCCACGGGTGCACTTTGGTTCACGTAAGAAGTTGTTACTGGACCCGCGTTACCGCTTAATATCATCGCGTTAGCATTGATGTTATTCGACACTTGTTTGTTTCCATCGCTCGTATTTACACCGCTTATCGAATCACCGTTGGCTATAGTCACTTGTTTCTGTGGGGCTACGGTCCCGCCGTTTGATATTGCACTATTTACGTGGTTCTGATTAATCACGATTGCTGAGCCTGGCTGAGATGACGCTGGAGGTGTTGATGTGACGAGTTGATTCTCTAAGGAGCCTACTATCGCACTTACAGCCGATTCATCAACATCTGTACTCAGAGCTTCCTCGAGAAACTTAGCTGACGCCATTTTCCGAGACCCAACTGTGAAGCGATGTTGCCAGTTGTCGCTTTTCGATTCTCCGATATCAATTAGTCGAACACTGTCGGCACTAGCCATGGCAAAAAACATTCCTATTATAAATTTAAGCGATTTTTTAAATTCCAAATACTTTAATAATCAACAAATATGTTAATTATTCAGACTGGCCAGACTAAAAATAATTCTGTTAATAAATTTAAACGCTTTTTGAAATTTCCAAAAACTTTAATATGTAGATAACAAAATATTTAAAAGTACTATAAAAATGGTATAAGTACAATGTAGTTTATTATTTAATAATGTAAATATCTATATAACTAATAATGTTTTAAAAAATATTAGATTCACATGATGAAATCCAATTATCCAAAAGTTATAGGCAGATGTAGAGGGACCTCATATCAAAAAAAAAAAACAAATAATTTCTGAGTGCATAATATTCTGTTTTAATATCTTCTTGCAAACATATATCCCCATAATTTATTTAAATTCTTAAACCTATTATATTAAAATATTCGTAAAAAAATTTAAGCTGGCACCGTCGCTATGTAATAAAGCGTGAATGGCGCATGATCTTGTCAACGGGCGCGTGCGCTCTCGGTGTTGACAAAGCGAAGGCAGAAGAGCATATGAAACAAAACTTGAAATCGCGCCTCTATAAACTAGTCAACTTGTTTCAACTTATGCACTTTCGGGGGCGAAAATGTTTTACAACTCGGACAACTCCATCAAAATAGCTCAGTTACCTCCATGAAGCTGACTAGGGCGTTTCGATCTTTGATTTCTCCATCGTCACAGCACATGCGATAACAAATTGGACACGTCATCGCTGCCGCCAAATTCGATTTTTGCATATTCCTTTGTTGTAGACCTTCAAGCTGATAAAAACTAATGCGTATATAAAGATTTGTCAATGAATATGTAGATCTTGCTCAATATAAAACGATTTTCAGAATTCTAGGTACATAAACGTTGGAAAAATATACAAAATTAATCAATCTGCAAATTGTTTCCAGTGTTGTTGATGATTTTTTGGAAAATATCGCAACACTGTAAATTATACTTTAACGTGCATTTTGTCAAAAAATAATGTATGTAGAAATAAATTTGAAGGTGAATTTTGGAAATGTTTTTAAAATTCCTGGAATATTTACGTTAATTATTGATTATACTGACATCTAGTGGTTGATAGAAGAAACACAAAGTGAGCACATGGCAGAGATCTGTCAATTTTATGTTAATTAAATTTGGAAATGCAATGAATCAAGTAACAAATTAGTGCTGCCATAAATATATTGTGTATATACCATAGATAAATTAATAATTATTTATAATATTAATTTATCTATGGTATATACCTTATTTACATCATGTAAGTACATACATTCTCAGGAGATGCAATTCTTGCTAGTTATAGATTAGGATTAGAATATATCATTTATATGTGATAGGGACATACCAGAAAGCTCTGCAAATATAACAATTATATATTATTACTCTTCCTATTCACCTTTACAAAGGATTCAATAAGAAAGGGGATTGGATGGAGTTATTCCCAAAAGAAGGTTATTATAGATATCTACCTCATAAATTCATCTAAGAGATCCATTTTCCACGACTTTACTGATTAAGGAAAGCAAAGCCCTATAAAGAAGAAAATATATTTATTGGAGTCTCACAAAGTGCTATGACTGGAGTCTTTCGACCTATTTTTACTATTATATATAGTTATTAAAATATCTACATTTAATACAGGAAAAGAACATTAAGTGCTAGTTATTTAATATATTTATTGGAGTCTCACAAAGTGCTATGACTGGAGTCTTTCGACCTATTTTTACTATTATATATAGTTATTAAACTATCTACATTTAATACAGGAAAAGAACATTAAGTGCTAGTTAGTCTTTTTAGATCATGTCTATCAAATACTTGGGATATTGGAAGCCTGCATCAGCCTGAGCAAGAATAGGTTACACATTGTAACGGGATCCTTACCGGGCATTGGCGACTCAAAGGACACCTGCTTAGTAAACTGATAGTAAATAGAAAGTAGTGAGTGCAGATTCTGTGAGGAGTATAAAACTCCATTCACATTCTGACTGAATGTATAGCATTCCAGAATCTAAGGGTAATGTGCTTATGTGCATACCAAATAGAAGAGGTCGATTTACCTAACTTGAAGCCACTCCAAATCCTACACTTCCTTGAGAAGATAGGATTAGAAGGGTCGTTTTAGGCATCGAGACTATTTCTTTGATGCATTAGCGAACGAAGAGGGCATAATAGATCTTTTAGGTCGCAGTGCATTAATGCCCCTTACTCAACATAACAGATCATATCTGAATGGATTCAAAATGGTAAGTTGAGGTAATGACCTCTTCTAGTAAACTGGATAGAAGTTGGTATTGCCTATCTGTTATTTATGTTATTAATTTGAATAATTAGCAAATTTTTGAGTGAGACACTCTATTTTTTCCGTTAATTGTTGCTCCTATGAAATTATATTTGGAAGCTTATGGAGCCGATTATCAGGATGTCTCATTCTTGTTCTTAGGCCACCTCTTTCAGCTACCTCAATAGAAGTATAAGATACCACAAGTATAGTCTATTAGTAGCCTGCATATAAGTTTATATATTTTAATGGCATTTTTAATATCTATGCCATGGTTCTTGTATATCAATCTAAAATGTTTGGCTCATTGTATACTATTTTAATGGTTATACATGAAGTTCAATGTATTGTCTATTATTACTCCAAGGTAGGTATTTAATGTTACTTTGATATGGTGAAGAATCTTTAAGATATGATTTAATAATATTGGTTGACACTTTTTGATATTGGGCATTATCTCCATTGTTTGAACCATATTTAAAAAAATTTTTGTGTACGATTGCATCTTAGTCACTGCACAGACCAATCTATGATTATGTGCACAGAACTCTTACATCATCATCATCAGCAATCTTTCCTATAAGTATTTAAACTGGTATAAAATAAAAATTCTTACAGTTACACATTTTTTATTAACGTGAATAAATTATAAACTTTTGAAAATCATTTACACCTATAATATATATTACATGAATACCTAAATATACTTAACGCCGTTTTCAATATTATACACATAACAGATACATGGTATCATATCATAATGTCATTATTTTATTAATAATAGAAAATCTGATCACCTAAGCAATTTCAGACCACTTTAATCATTATCAAATACTCACTCATCAATTTTAATTGGAACAAATCAGCAACAAATTATGTAAGAAAACAAACAGATATGTTAGTAGATCATTGATACTGCTATCAGAGCTTTATTAACTAAATAATCTGGAACAGACAAATCACATAATAAATGATAGTGGATGAAAACAGAAAATCAGCTAGAAAAGCACAAATGACAGAGGTTCACACACTAATTGATAATGAATAAAAAAAAAATGGTAAGACTGCAACTGCATACTTTTTGAAAGTGGGCTTTTATATCAGTACAAAACTTTTAAATTAAGAAGAGAAAATTTTGGGTATATTGTTACATATTGTTTATGGATTATTGTTGAGTTAATATTTTTAAATTTACTATTTGCATGCCAAAACTATTCCAAAGTAAAATTTACTTACAGGTCAATAATTAGGCCAGAATGTTATTTATTAAATTTTATAAAAAATGGTCCAAAATTACCTAACAAGGGCTAATATCACACACCATTAATTTCCCCCCAAAAATCTTCAAAAAGTGTTTGTTTTTGTCAAATTTTTGCGTCGATTTCTCAACTTCTCACAAATTGTAGCCAATTGACGGGTCTTGCCTACCAATTTGCATTTGTAAAAAATTACCAAAATCACTTTGATAAAACCCTGTGAATCTTCCTTCGATAATTTTCATATAATTTAACCTTAAAAATCGATTATTGGAATAAACATTCACATTTACCATACTAACTTTTTTCTTCTTCGAAATTTAATAATTCTTAAAATGTTTCAGCCTATACAAAGAGACCACCGACTTTCTGTTACCGAAAGCGAGGAAGCCGCTGCTGGGCGAGAAATTCAACGCATTGATGTGCCCCATTTTTGTATCGAAATTGGGAAAATTACTAAACACCGTTCCAGAACCTAAATGGAACAACTTCACTGAATTCTGTATTTCGGCGGAACAAAAACCGAGTATTTCAGATGAAGAGTTGAATTTTAGATCCTTGATAGAGGTGGTCAGGTTCAGAATACTCTTTCTCGGTTTGGGAATGTTTGTTTTCAAAACGTCCTCCATGCCGTACAGGTTGACCACCCCTTGAGCCGATCCTGCCGCTAGGAATTGGTTCGAAGATGATATTGAGAGGGTGGTGCCTTGTAGACACCCTTCGTCGATGAATTTGTGTTTTACCCGACGCATTTTCATGTCCCATGCCGTTATTTCGCCGGTATCGCTGTGGCCAAATAGCAGGTTTCCTGGAATAGAAAAACATATAAAGGGTTGCTTGAAATGATTTGGTTCTTAATTACTTATCGGCATTTAACTATAAACCATGGTGTATTTATTATAAGATTTATTTACAACTTACAACTAAACTATATTTACTATTGACAACACATATTATGTTAAATATTTTATATGAAATACTATACTATCGGCTTTTAATGTACCGCTGTAGTAGGAAAAGAAAGGTTTAGTAGTTGTATGATTGAATATTAAAATCGTTCTGGTCTCAAAAACTCTCAACACAGATAAATTTACCTGGCAGGCCTTGGGTTCAAAAGTTTATTGCCCTGTAAAAATAACAATTTATTTTTACTAGACTTGCGAATTATGATTGTAAAGTTTATGATTTTAATATTTTTACTTTTTGAAACTATTTATTTTAAGTAGGATATTTATTTGTTAAGCTTGTATACCCAATAAAGCTCATTATTGTTATTTTAATTCCTGTTGGGAATACCATGTTGGGGATTTCCAACAGTTGCTGTTAAATATGGAACCAAGAATGGTTCCATTTAGAAATCTAAAAATTTCTGATGTTGCTGCTAAAATTTTTCATAAAAATGTATTGTAATTAGGTTTTCAATCTCTATACACAGTCGGTCCTTAAGTAATTGTATAGAAGTATAGTAGATTTTTGACTTCAACATATTATGATTTGAAATAGCTTGCCTTAATAAGGAATTGGTCAATATTGTGGGATCAATTACTTTTAAATAAAACCTTTGATAATATGATTATCAATTTTTATGAAATATTGTTTATTGCAATTGACATATTTGTACCAATGAAAAAAATTACATGTAAAAAATTCTCGATATGGTTTTCTTCTGATTTAAATCAATGTATCATGGCTAAAAAGCTTGCAAACAAACATTACAAAAATACACGATCCCAGCTATCAAAAATTTTCTGAACTCCGGTCACAATGTAAAAGACTAAATCGTGAATGGTATGTTTAGTACATTTTGTTTAATGAGAACGCCTTGCTCACAAACATTAAAATGTTTTGGACTTTTGTAAACTTAAAAAGAAAGCAAAATGGTATACCAAGTTCAATGCAATTCAATAACATATTTATTATACTGGAAAACCCCATTATAGAAAACAAATACAATACAATAGAAAATATAGTGTCTAGCCAAATATTTACATACTATTTTAATACAAATATTTACTTACAATAAAACAAACCTATTGAGATCTATACTGTTTTTTTAAAAGAATATAGATTGTCAGAATTCATTGGCCATTCTGACCATTCTTGACAAAGGACTAAAATAGCCATAATTTGTTTTTTATATTTTATTTTATCTCTAAGATATAAAACCTTCAACATAAATATCTATCTTACTTCAATATATTTTATTAAATATCCCAACACAATTTTAAAATCCTCTGACAATCTTCCCAAAATCTGACAATTCCCTCATTTTCAAAATCTCACTACCATCGCTGTCACAACCCTAAGGCAATTCTGAATAAGATATAGACGCCAACAATATTGAAAGGAAAATATAAAAACATATGTCAAATGATGGAATCATGACAATATACACATGTACATGCTTCCAGCCAATAGATAATCTCAAAATTGGATTGGGTTCACTTATCTAAAACATGATGAAAATTTAAATTAGAAAAAAAAAATGTTACTGTCTTCTTGATCTGCAGTTTGTACGCCTCTAGATGGCTCTGTGTGTATCTGCCATATCTGTATCTTCTTGTCTCTGCCCTATGTGTTTATGTCCTGCTCTACCTGACTCTGCTCCTATCTTATGTGCTCTCTTTATAATATGCTAGTCTCCTGGTTCACTCTGTCTCCTTTTTGATTAAATAAAATTTCCTTTATCTTTTTTTATACATAACTCTGAATTTATTTTTCCAAAACCATTTCTATCTATCCAAAATTCCATAAAAACACAAACACCCCTCCCAACTACTATTACATTAACACAAACTTTTTATACCCCACCTCAAATTGCTCTCTCCAATTTTTTACTTCTTCCATATAAGCATGTATACGTATTGAAATATATTACTGTTTTATTTAGTATTCTCTATCTTAACCTCTGCCCCTACCTAATACCATTATTATTTTATTTTAACATTAAAAAGGAAAAGTTGGGTAAGTGCTAACTAATTGATAGAAGATAAGTGATACTCTCATTTTTGTTTATTACTTACTGACTTACTATTACTAATAAAAATAATTCCATCTTTCTAAACTTGAGTCACTAACTAGAATTATTTAAAATACTTATACTCCTTACTCGATTTTTTTTAAGTACTCTCTAAATTTTGCAAAAGTACTCATTTGCTTTGAGTATTATTCATATAAGTACTCATACTCAAGTACATATCTTTGCATGGGATAGAGCCACAGAAATGTCAGGTGTTTTCATTATTCTAGCAGAAATACTTTTTAAGAAAATAATATCTTGATCTGTATAACTCTTCAACATATATCCATAACAATAATCATAGATTTAATAAACAAAACCTTGATATTCATAAATATAATACAAGAAATAAAAATGGCATCTCTAGATTATATTACCAAAACTCTAAAACACCATTCCAAGTTGGAGCTTATCTATATAATGGTTTTCAATGTATGATAGATTTTGACACAGTAGTCTGCACATTTATATAGTTATTTAGGTTATAAAAGTTATTTAAAAAAAAAAACAGACTTCAAAATAGTGCAGATGCTATTACAAATCGAGTTTGCTAATTTTCTCTTAGATGCCATCAACAGATCTTGACCATATTTATATGAGACCACCCCTGAGGTAACCCATTTTAACAAAAAAAAAATAATTGAAATTGGAAAATGTGGTAAAGGATTAGCACTGAACATACATAAAAAAAATTAACAGTTCGATGATTATACCATGGACCCAATTATTAGATCTTGATCAAATTTATGTGGAACTACCCCTGAAGTACCCCCTTTCTAATAAAAAAGAATCATTGAAATTGGAAAACGTGGTAAAGAATTATCGCTGAACATACATGAAAAACAAAAATATTTCCACGAATTGAGAACCTCCTCCTTTTTTAACAAACTTCAAAAAAACGAGGAGGTTCTCAGTTCATCGGAATATTTTTTTTTGTAGGTATATTCAGCAATAATTCTTTGCCATGTTATCCAATTTCAACAATCAGGGGTGGTCCCATATAAATTTATTCAAGATCTAATAATTGGGCCCATGAGAAAATCCTCAAACTCTTCATTTTTTATGTATTTTCGTTGATAATTCTTTCATTTTTTAGAAAGAGGGTACTTCAGGGGTGATCCCATATAAATTTGGTCAAGATCTGTTGATGGCATCTGCACTATTTTGAAGTCAAAGTATCTAAAGACTGACCATTGTTTGGGCTAAAATTTACCTAGTATGCATAGGTATGATGCATAGGCAAAAAACTGTAAATACTACTGTGATATGATTTTGTTTTATACCTGTATGTTTTATTTACTTACTTTTTTATTCTTGGTTAAAATATTTAAGACTTTTTTTAGTTTTATCAGAAGAATGTTTAAAGATATTTTAATTTGAAAGCATCTTTTGCACATTATTTTCTGCTAATCAGTTTTTTTGGTTAGGTATTTATCTTATTAAGCATAGTTTAAAGGCTTGAAAAATTATTATTTACAATGTAGCCTCAAAACATTAATAATTTCCCTGATTTCATTATCACAAAAAAATTAATTTTACAAGACATTAGATCAAAAAAGAGCCAACCTGCATGCACCAACAAATTGTGTAAATATATTATTATATGACCAATAAGCAATAATATGTCATAGTTAATGGTTAAGTATCAAGCAATCATTTTCTGTTATCAGTGGAGTACCACATGGTTTAATGTTGGGACCACTGTTATTTCTCTTATACACTAGTGATTTGACCAATGTTACAAATACCCCTGTAACACTATGCAAACGATACAAACATGTATTTCAATCTGAATGAAAGTAGATCTCTTACAAAGAGATCTTAAAACAATTTAGCAGCTGTTCATAATTATAATAAATGCACAGTACCACATATAGAACCAAACAATCCACATAAAAATACATTACATCAATGGGGAAAGACTTCTAACAGTTACAGTCCAAAAATATCTTTGTGTTTTTATATCTTCAAAATTGCAAGGAAGGCCAACACAATGATATATATCTAATTAGAATTGCATTCAAATACCATTCAAAGGAAATGATTTTCAAACTATGCAAAACATATAATTGGCTAAAAATTGAATTTGCAATGTCAGTATGGAATCCATATTTTGTTAAAGATATAGAAATATTGGAAAAAGTTCAAAGAATGGTAAGTAGAATCCCTCCAGAACTTCAGAATTTTAATTACTTAGAAATGCAACCAAATACATAAGGAATCTAGACTTAGAGATGACCTGATAGAAATGTACAAATGGATTACTGGTACCTATTACTCAAATAAAAATATTTTTAATGTTTATCAGAATAAAATATAGAGGACACTCCAAATAAATTGTTAAAAGCAGCTGGGTGGTATATACTTGGAACAACCTATCGAAATCAATTTTCAGTTTAAGAATCTGCTTAGATAAAAAATTGAAAATTGCTTCACAAGTTCTTGTCCTAACTTTTGTAATATACCTAGGTTAACATACTATAATTATGTTTATGATATGATATAGTTAATGAACGTGAGTTTTCAATATTAGATTAGTCTCATTGGTTTATTCACTTACTAATCTTTATTAATAATTTGAATGAAATTCCCTGATTGGGTTCACTTATCTAAAACATGATGTAAATTTAAATTAGAAAAAAAAATGTTTTTGTCTTCTTGATCTGCAGTTTGTACGCCTCTAGATGGCTCTGTGTGTATCTGCCATATCTGTATCTTCTTGTCTCTGCCCTATGTGTTTCTGTCCTGACTCTACCTGACTGCTCCTATCTTATGTACTCTCTTTATAATATGCTAGTCTCCTGGTTTACTCTGTCTCCTTTTTGATTAAATAAAATTTCCTTCATCTTTTTTTATACATAACTCTGAATTTATTTTTCCAAAACCATTTCTATCTATCCAAAATTCCATAAAAACAAAAACACCCCTCCCAACTACTATTACATTAACACAAACTTTTTATACCCCACCTCGAATTGCTCTCTCCAATTTTTTACTTCTTCCATATAAGCATGTATACGTATTGAAATATATTACTGTTTTATTGAGTAAAATTGCATTCAAATACCATTCAAAGGAAATGATTTTCAAACTATGCAAAACATATAATTGGCTAAAAATTGAATTTGCAATGTCAGTATGGAATCCATATTTTGTTAAAGATATGGAACTTCAGAATTTTAATTACTTAGAAATGCAACCAAATACATAAGGAATCTAGACTTAAAGATGACCTGATAGAAATGTACAAATGGATTACTGGTACCTATTACTCTAATAAAAATATTTTTAATGTTTATCAGAATAGAATATAGAGGACACTCCAAATAAATTGTTAAAAGCAACTGGGTGGTATATACTTGGAACAACCTATCAAAATCAATTTTCAGTTTAAGAATCTGCTTAGATAAAAAATTGAAAATTGCTTCACACGTTCTTGTCCTAACTTTTGTAATATACCTAGGTTAACATATTATAATAGTTATGTTTATGATATGTTGCAGTCAATGAACGTGAGTTTTCAATGTTAGATTAGTCTCATTGGTTTATTCACTTACTAATCTTTATTAATAATTTGAATGAAATTCCCTGATATTCTATGACCAATACAAATTCCACATCATTCAAGGAATTTTCAGAAAGTAGTCACCAACTTTAACAAATATTATGGTGCTAAAAATCACTATATTCTTACCTGATGGATTAAAAGTAAGAGCAGTAACTTCAGAATCCTGTTTTAACATGGCAACCCTTTCTTTAGAATCAGTGGATAATAAATGCACTTCTCCCCACTTTCCAGCTATGGCAACAAACTGTGAATCAGGCGATACAACAAAATTCTTACATTGGGTCAACCCTTGAGGTAGAGTATACCGAACAGGCTTTGCAGCAAGTAAATCATAACTAAAGATATGTGAATGTCTTGAACCCAATAAAGCTTCATTGCCATTTTGCAGAAATTTTGCACATAGAATGGGATAATGCTGGAAAGCTATACTATGTAGCTTATTATTTCTTCTACCATCAACAGCAAATAGGGTAGCTATAGCACCATTACCAGCAACCAAAGCTACACTTGAACTTAGATGAAATTCAATGGAATTTATGGTAGGGCCTTCAGTATAGGTCTCACAGTTCAAATCTTTAACTTTTTTAAATTCCAGAACACTAGGCGGGATGTGTGATTTTGTTGTTTTCGAAATAAATCCGCAACTTTGCAGAATTTCGTCATCGGAATCAGATTCAGACCTTTTTCGTTTATTCAAAGAAGCCCATTTTGGATTGCCTACGGCAGCCTGAAATTTGTGTTTTAACAAATTAGAATACTTATTATCCCTCGAATTAATTCCACCCGAAGGTAATTTTCGTCTTTGACTCTCCAGTGCTTGGCCAACGTCAATACCATCGTCATCTTCATCGGTCCATGCTGGTTTTCTGACGTTTTCATTCTCATCACTGTCATCTTCGCCCACTCCAGAGTCAGTATTGGATTGCGAAGGGCCGGCCTCTTGTTCCGCCTCTTCCAAACATTGAAGGAAACTCGTAGCGCCCCCGAAAAGAATATGGGACAAATGTTCTTCCTCTGCCTGGGCTTGCTCGTCGAACGGCCGAAATTTCACTTTAGGAACATCTATTTCAAATTCTACATCTTCGGTGGTTTTAGGTTCATGTTTTCGCTTTCTATTTTGCTTTACTTTAGACATATTACTTTGAGAAATTACCGATTAGACAATTTTTAAAGAAATGAACGGAAATACCATGGAGGAAGGGAAATACGACATATACGAACGACACTGTCAAAAGTCAAAACCATGGAGGAAGGATGTCAAAACTCTAAAAGAAAAATAGTGGGGAAGTGGGGATAATTTTATCATTTTAGGCATTTTTTAACGATCGGTTATTTGAAATTTGAATATGTAGTCTTTAGCGAATTAAATTTTAATGTTAATTTTATAAATCCACAATCGTTTTTAAAATTAATTTTTGTAAAATCGTTTAATAATTGCAAAAAAAAGAATAATTCATCTCAAAAATTTAGATGACCAATAAAATATAGTCATATAGATTACTCACCCATCAGACGACGAAAAGCGGGTTTCAATAGTTTTCTCTTTATCTAATACATGTAATGTTTATGTTTTGTCTCCATTTTAAGTACTCAAACAAATCATTTACAGAACCGGTTCAGAAATTATGCATCGTTAGTGTTTTCTTGGCATTCAGATGTTTTCAGATTTTTTTATAAATGGTAAATATAATTTTACAGAAAATTCATATAGTTAATGAAAACTATTGTAGGATATTACTATAAAATTAAAATTTCCAATTTGATAAAAAGTATCATAGTCCTTATAAATTTTATTCAGTATAATTAAGAAAACTTTCTTCTGTATAATTAATATTAATTGTTACAATGCATCAGTGAAATTAAATATTTTAAGGAGAAAAGTTTTCACCTTCCAGTAAACATGAAACATGCTTTTTTGTAACATTTCTCATATAGACTTTTCTTGATATATTTTTGAAACAGTACTAAAATATCACATAGATGTTTAAATTTTACAGCGTATATTCATCTCTCGCTTGTATCTACAACTGAAGTTTTATGTACATAGCAGGAATACTTGAATTAGCTGTTACATAAATAGCTTTTTGTATTTCTTTATAGGCTTTATAATAACATCTACAAAGAAGTAAAACGACTTTCTTGGATTTAACAGAAACCTGTTCTACAGCCGCAATGGAGGTGATTTTAAACCTTACCCCGCTACATAATGATAGAGACCGTGGAAAAAAGGACAAGATATAGAATGATCATAAACGCAGTAATCAGGGCCGAAGATAATTGGGCTCAGGACGAAATGAGAAAGAAATACAGTGTTGTGAAAAACTTCAAAACCACAGAACTGCCATTTAGTGGTTTACGGATGCTTCCAAAACCATAAAAGGAACTGGAATAGGAGTTTATGGGCCTAGAACCAGACACTCTGAAAGTTACCCAAACATCTTTCAGGCGAAAATTCACGCTGCCATTGAGAAGTGTATCCAGTTTAACAGAGTTTAACACAGAGAGAAACTATCGCAGACAAGAGATTATTATCATGTCCAAGAAGCCATCAAATATAGTGTTATTTCTAAACGAGAGTGGTCTAAAACTGTTACATCCATGATTCAAAAAATTACAGAGGTATATGATACTTAGCTGACGAAATCTCGTCGAGTTCAGGTATGCCGCATTGTGGTGTGGAATATGGATATCTGATTGGCCATGAGCAGATTAAAATTTATTTTTGCGCACTGTTTTCGATCAGCTGTTGCCGATATCTCAAATTCGTCAAAGCTACGCGCCTTCACACAACAATACGTCACCGCGACGTAGTGTCAATCGGCGTAAAATACCATACCATCTTTTTATAGTATCATGGTTTACACCTATCTGTTATAAAAATTTATTATTATTTGGTTAAATGGAAACTCAAGTTTAAAATACAAAAAAAAATCGTTTTTTTTAATATTGTGCCTTGAAGTAAACATTAAGGTCACCCTTTTTATTAAAATGCTGAAATTATATTTTAAATGACATTTGGGCCAGAACGGTTCTGTTGAGTATTTCGACCATGTTTTCATGGTTCATATAGGCAGAGACAACAATATATGTGAGCAATCTATATAACATACAGCATTGGAGATGACTAATTTTGACGTTATTGACATTGACAAATTACAACTCAACAAAATTTAACATTTAACCTCAAATTATAAAGGTAAACAATGGGCTCTGAACAATCTAATCAATCTGGAGGCCAAAATGCTCAAAGACAAAGCAGTTTTAACAAAGAAACAGCTAAACCACCTAATGTTCGACGTCAACACACTATTGCCAATCCTGGAGGAAGCGAATTTACTTCAGAAAATATTGATATTAGACCAGGATCTATATCTCCAGGACCTAGTGTTTGCAGTGATGTAGATTTACCTTATATCAGTTATACTGTTAATAGACCAATTGGAGGTAGAGTATTGATTATTTTAAAGCAACATCATAGTTTTATATTATTATTCAAACATTTTAGACTCCCCGAAATTAACGAACAAACAACTTGTTAAAAAATCGTCGACCAGACGAATGCAAACACCGAAATTATCGAAAAACAAATCAGCTCATAACATAGTCGTCGTTCGCGGGGCTACTCCGACCTCTGCAGCAACCGAAAAAGACCCAGAAATTTTGAGATTGCAAAGTATTCCAATGTTTTTACCGATTATGAGAGCTACTCTAAATTTACCTGCAGCTAGAGACCCTGAAGTACTTGAAAGACTGGATCCAACGCCTATTAGAAATCTTTGTTTGAGGTATCAGCACCATTTGACTGCAGCTGCAAACCTTGTGGCTACTGAACAGAACCAAATCACCCATAAAATTAGAGAGGTAATTATTCTTCATACTTTCTTGATAGTGGATGAAAGTAAATTTAAAAAAAAATTGTAATTTGGTAATATGAATGAATATTTCTTGATAGAATAGAATGAACCTACTGAAAAATGATCAAATCAGTTTTAAACACTTCTAAAAGAAAGGTTGTGAACATGATTAGAAATTAGTTTAATTAAGATTTAATTGATAAAGTAAAAAGGCGGTATTTATTTTTATTGTTTAATTTAAACATTTTAGGTAGATGTAGAAATATCTAAAGCTGTAGCTCTAGTCACTGAAAAACAGCGCAAATTTCAGAAGTATTCTGAAAAATTATTGCAAGTTACTCAGCTATCACACCAGCTGAACCGTTGCCACAGTATGTTGAATTTAACTCTAGAGTCTATGGAAACTTTGAATAATTATTTGGATGTTGAGGACAGGTTGGAACCCTTTGTTTGGACAACAGGATGAGAATCAATGAGCGATTCTTCTGGCTGTGATGAAGAATTTAATTCAAATGAGAGTCAATGTTAATGTTTTTTTTATATATATAAAAGATCTCTAGTTGCATACTATATTTGGAACACAGACTGGTAGTGTTGGCGTAGAACGCTGGGTAGAAATATGTTAAATGTACAAAGTTTATTTTAAAATTGTAATGTCTAAAATTTACTATTTGATCACTCTGTAAATTACGCTTAAAAATTAATTTAATTTTATTAATATTTATTTTTAAATATATAAGTATAGTATTAGTAATATTTATTTTTAACTTTTTTAATTGAAATTTTTTTATTAAAATGTACATGTTGAAAAAAATAGCTTATTATTAGTCAGTTGGCACCTTTAAAATGTTTTTTAACAAAATTAATTTATTATAAAAATGTTCATGGAAATAAATAAGATTTATTTGAACCACTTTCCATTCCTTTGGTACCCTGGAAATTGTGTCCATAAAGAAAAAAATCAATTTCCGTAGCAAGTTATTGTATATCTCCAATCCAAGGGTTACTATACCTAGGAGGAGCATATCATAAGATAGATAACGCCTACTCTAGGATTGGACACTCAATTCCCAACATGTAGGTAGAAGAAATAGGAGCGATCTATCTAGCAATGATTACAAAGAATTTAAATATGAATATTTTGTTTAGATTATATTCCTTAGACTTCAAAATCTCAACCTTCCTCTAAGAACTACATCAATGCCCAAGGAATGATCCGCCTGACACATCGAACCACCCCAAGTTTTTTGTAAGAGTTTCTGGACGAGTCCACCCCTACCCTTACAGAGGGGTTGGGAACTATTTTCGCAGCCCCCACACGATTTTTCAATTCTTTGTTTCATTAGGTCCAACATTTTAGTCTTTCCACATTATGATGTGTGCCAGTATTCCAGCAACCCCTTACGATTACCAGAAGTTAATTTTGAACAAAGACTCGATCTTAATATGAGGCAAGTTGAGTTTGAAGTCTAGGGAGTCCAATCTCTAATGGACTGCTGAATTTCAGTCTGCTGAATAGTTTCGAGTTTTGAAGTTACGATTTATTAATTTCGTAACTAGTGCTGCCATCTTTAAGACACTTCTGAAACTTCTAATATTTCATGTAGATTGAAATTAATATTAAATTTATTCAATTTGCAAATTTTAACTACATATTTGAATATTTATCAAATTATCTAGCATTTTGTTGCAAATAAAGAAAATTCGCGTATTTAATAAACAAGCCCCAGTTTTTATGCAACCAGTTATACGATTTGACTAAAAAATTGCAACTTCTTTGGAGTAACACACAGCAAATAAACTATATATTTATAGGTTAATATTAATATATACGATGAAAATTTAACATACCTACAACATAAAAGAATTTCGCACAAGCACGTAGGATGGTAATTAGACGTAAAATACACAAAAACTAAACTAGAAAAATTGGTATTCGTATGAATAATAATTGTCTGAAAACAAAACCAAATTAAAACGATCATGTTAAAATAATTAAGGATATTTACGCTAACCTCTGATACACAATTCGAACACAAGGTCCCGAAGATACATGTTACTGAGAGCGGCCTTAACCCTAGATAGGTCGCACCTTAGAAGTCGCAGCGGTCGCTGCGGGTCACCTGAACCCACTTTTAAAAATTTCCAAAATTTTGATTTGTTGATCAAATTGTATTTTTTTTTTAGTTTATGTTTTTAAAAAAGAATTAAAAAATATATACATATATTTCAAAAAGATTGGTCATAAATTATACCACATATTCTTGGGTCAAAAATAGGTCGATTAAACCGTACTTACCTATTTACAAAAGTGCACCCAAAAATGGAAATTCTACGTATGAAAAATATCAAAATCAAGTTTATTTTTAAATTACAAACTTAGTTTTAACAATGAAAATCGAATTATGATATTTTTGCATACGTATAATTTACACTGAATATTTTTAAGTTGTCATTTTAAGTGGCTGTATCGTCTAAACCAGCCATACTCAACCTGTGGCCCGCATGCGGCCCTCCAAGCTTTTTTGTGGCCCGCAACACTTATTGGGCGCAGCGCTAAATAGCATGGTCATTTTTAAATAAACGTTTGGAATTTTGTGAGGTTATTGCAAAAACAAGATAGCTCCACTTTTGGAATTTTCGAGTTAAGTACCCAGACAACACACCAAATCCCAGAGATATCCACAGAATATCTTTTGTGGATATCCAATATATCCACAGGATATCAGAAATATTCCGTGGATCTAATATGGATATCCAAATGTCCGTCTATATCCAGAATATAGAAGATATCCAGCAAAATATCTAATGGGTATCTTCCAGACAATACGAAAAATCCCACAGAATGGTTAGGAGAAATATTTTAGTTTCAAGAAATCTCCATGCACATTTAACCTCTTTTCAATTGAGATGAGGACCTGTCGCAATTTTTGTAGTAATTGCCGCACCCTCATTTTAACAATCCACCTATAAGTATTCTTAATTATCTGCATTTCCAAAAATCAGCAGAAAATTTAAATTTCACTCAATCCGGCAACGTAGCTAGAATCACGCACAAGTTTTTAAATAAAAACTACGTTTTTATCTTAGGCGGCTATAATGTCACGCTAATTTTTCTTTTGTTTTTTAATTTTAAAGATGTCTAACAAGAAGAGGGATTAGTGATAAGTCTTAGTAGTGTTTTAGTGAAATATCTCAAAGAAAATAATAAATGGTAAGTATATTTATGCAATTCAATATAAGGTGAATGAATTTTATCATTAATTGAACTAGATAATATCTGGGGATGTGCTGTGATACTTCTACATACCTAAATACTTAGGTAGATTTGTTATTTCTAGTTGAATACAATTTTAAATGATTAAACTATATTAACTAACTTTAAACTACTGTTTATTTTGGAGAAAGTGTAGATGGGTATTAGTATGTAAATTTTAAAAACTTTTAATTTATTCATCAATTTATGTTTAAGCAAGTTTATGTCTAGAACCTATCTGCAGCACTTATAGGTACATTTTAGCATTTCCTTAGTTAAATTTTTGAGATCAAGTATATCTGAAATGAAAGTTTTGTTTTCCAAAAGAACCGTAAGAATAAAAAATATTGACTAGACAAAATACTCCTCTATAATTTTTATATAATACCTAAATATTTTTTCTTTTTGATGACTGTTTTGTCGAAACTTTTTGACTAGGGTAAATTATTAGGTATTTTCTTTCTTTTCAGCTTGCATCTCGGTTTAACAGTGACAGATTTTTCGTGTAAAGGTAGGAGAATGAATGTGTTAAAATAAATAAGTAGTAATAGCAAGTTTTAAATATTTAATGAGTAATCATTGTTATGTGTATAAAAATTATGTATCGGCACAGGAATATTATTTTATAATTATTTTTTCTCATTATATACGAGGGAGGGGCGCAAATATACTGGGTGTTCTAAATTAAAGCGTTACAGCTATATACCGCTTTTTATAAAAAAAAAACGTTTCAGACGAAAGTTTTATAGTTTTGTAGGGAAAAACTTTTGGCTAAAATCGTTTTTTAAAGCTAACCATAATATGGCCAACTTTTTTTTCGCGCAGCAAAATTTTCAAGTAGCTGTTACTCAAAAAGTAAAAGTCCAATAAAAAAAATATTTCCCTCAAAAGTTTCTTATTTTTTTATGTACTTTAAGAATATGTAAGAAAAATATGGGATTCCCATTTAAAAAAACAAAGTTCACCTCGATATGGCCATATTATGGTCAGCTATAAAAAAATGAATTTAGCCAAAATGTTTCCCCCAAAAAACTATAAAACTTTTGTCTGAAACTTTTTTTTCTAAAATGCATATTTTCGGGTATTTAACTGTAACACTTTAATTTGAACACCCGGTATATGGGTACTTTTGGTCAAGGAATAAAAGTAGGTATTCCAGGTACGTTGTAGGATCTATTTAAAAAACGTTTGTTTTGCAGAGATAATTTAAAAAAGTGAGGTTTATTGCCTAGTAATTAAAAATATGCATATAACCTTTTCAGATTTTGGTAAATTAATCTAATAATTTATATAAATAAATACACGATACACAGACGAACGGTATGTTCCTGAGCATGCAGCTGACTGACGGTGACGTCACGTGGGACATAGAATTATAAGCATTAAATGGGAGATAGTGTTTAAAATTCGATATTTTGCCAATTTTAGATTGTATGCAGTTATTGGTTATTTTGTAATATATTCGTTTACAAATATGAAGGTTTAAGGTAAATAAAATAAAATATTAATGTTTCTCATAAAAATACAAGTTTGACTCAAATTTGTACTTTCTGGTCGAAGTAGTTCTCTTCCAATCTCTTTTCTTATTATGTAAAATAAAAATAAGTGTGCAGAAACAAATTATTTATCTACAAAAAGTAAGTACACAAAAACATTACTTTTTATTTGGTAAATTTAAACATTTTTTTGTCAAGTTTACTTTGAAAATACTCAAAACCAGTTTTCCTGTTCATTTATCTTATTCTTATATATGTTCGTGTCCTGCTCATGCATGGCATTACTTCAAAAGGATCGTTGTATTGGGACATGAAACTACTGTTTTATCTGCTGAAATTTTTAAATACCGATTTATTTTCTTTGCTTAATGAGGCCCGTACACCTGGTGGAATTCAGTTTCCTTTTCTTGTGTCTATGTTTAAGAGGAATCTCACAACTACTTTCCTCAAAATGGATAGGGCAATTTCAATTAAGTTTATCCTTTCTTCGATAAGAATTTACCCATATTTTGTGGCATTCGGAAATATCTTCACTGCACAGCATTTTAAACATTAATTTAGTTCTTCCCTGTTATATATGGGACAATATAGTCACTACTAACACAAAAACATAAATTATTTTACACGACTCAATGGAAAAGTGTCAAAATAACTTAAAAGTTCGTCCCGCATTACGTCATGCGCGGTTGGGACGAATTTTAAATCGAAAGTCAGCATACCTTTAGTATGTGTATCCTGAATAAATATATTTACTTTATTCTTCAGCTAAAATCATATTTTTGGGTTTCAATCGATTTTAAAAATGTTGGTAAACCTCTAGGTTGCATTTTAATTTTTTTTTCTACGTAAAAAAACAGTTTTATATCCAAAAACTTTTCATTGAATAAAAAAAGTGCCTACGTTAGTTCGTAAAATTTAAAAAAATGTAAATATTTTTTAAACGATCAATCATTGAAAGGAAACTTTTAAATCTTAGCTAGTTTTTTTGAGTGTTTTGCATCATTGATGTTATTATAAAAGCTCGATGTTTTTATATTTACATCAACGATTTTGTTTGGGATCATTCCCTTTCTCTCTGACAATAAAGATATTTGATTCACGCTATTTACGTCTTTTGAAATCATTTATTAAGGGTTACATCTTTTAGAATTTAATTCTAAGATATGTTAGCTCTATAATAATTAATTTCTGATGTAAATTCTTGGATTAAATAGACAAGGCTGCAGCAATACTGCTCGGTGATATCTCATATAATTATTAAACTTATTTGAATCAATCACATATATAAACTTCAAATTCTTGTTTTTCCTTCTGTAATATAACACTAAAGTGTTTGATTTTGGAATGTTAATAAATTGTAAGAGTATCTAGGGGCTGTTATTAGAGGTAGGGAATGATAGAATGATTGTTGATGTTGGAATGAACTGACGTCGCCGGGAACAGAAGATTTCCTGAGTGTAAGAAAATGTCTGGATATGGATCGAATAATGCCGTTAGTGGAATGAAAAGAAAGCAGCATGGTTTTTATATAAGGTGAGTCTTTTTTTCAATAACGTATAAATTATACTTTGGCTCGTCTATTCCGTTTAAAAAATGACGAAGATGTCCTTGTCCTGGTAGAAAACACAGTTAAACATATTTTCAGAAGTTTTCTGGATTTTTGTTTTGAGTTATCGTAGTATTAAATTGACTGTAATGATTTAATGAAATGTATAATATTATCATTTCATAAAAAAATATCTCTAAAACTTTTATAAACATAAAAATAAGAATATTTCATGTTATCAGTAGCGTAGCCACGGGGGATTTTAGGGGCCAAACCCCCTCTACCCCATTGAGGTTCCTCGCGTCACCATTTCCGCTATAGTATTAGCACTGATCGCTATTAACTGTTTTTATTAACTTTCTTGATAAACCCCTCCCATGAAAAATGGCTGGCTACGCCATTGTATGTTATTATAACTGGTTATTGCTTTACACACAACCTAAGATTTATTCTATACGCTGAAAAATAGTAAAAATCCAATGTTTTAGAAGAAGAAAAAATCTTTATTGGGGATAACCCCAAAGGGCTATTGACCGGAGTCTTTCTGCCCCATGTTAACACTTGCTATTCGCAAGTGATTTTCATTTTTGCCGTAAGCTGTCATAATTATAAGTCGTAAATGTTGATTGGTCTGAATAACTGAGGTTAGTATTTGAATGTCATTTTGACAATATAATTAATAATTCAACATTAAAAATTAACGCGGTGAAAAAGCAAATCTCTAGGGCCCAAAAGCAAGACCTACTGTAGTATATTGAGGCCAATCCCAATATTATAAAAAATCAAAAACATAATAATCAGCATATAGTAGCTGCTGACTCCAAAAAATGTGTGAGGACTTGACAGAGAAATTAAATGCTATCCCCGGAGTAATCAAAGACTGGAAATATTGGAGAAAGGTATGTATTATTGTCTGTAATAATAATAATAATTAATTAATGGCAATATAAAAATAAATATATTGTATAAATAAATTATTATCACACCTAACACTTGCAGCTAGAGAAAGTACAAGCTCATTTTAATTAGCTTTAATAATAACAAGATTAAAAAATATTATGACCGAACTTTTAGCTTCATTAATATTGTATATATATTATCTATAATCATGATATAACGACTTTAACGTAGTCTCTGCTTTTAGTCTTGGAATAACATCAAATCCAGAACCATAGCAAAAAAATCTAGAAACAATAATTCTTATATGGGTGGTGGACCAGGAGAGATGGAGGAAATGACAAATCTAAAAGTTTCTGCCAATATCCAACTGATAACTACCTCCTGCCATGAAACGGAGTGCTGCTAATAACTAAAATATGAGAAATTTCAAAGTTAATAATATTTTATATCATCTAAAACTAAATGATTAAAATCTAAGTACTCATTTTTCTATTTACAGTCAATGCAGTGTTTATTTATGGATTCGGCACTAAGGATTCAATGAAAACCACTAAGTTAGTCACATCATCCTTTCGCAAAGTTCGAAAGCTTTCTCTGGGTCATAATAGCGTCGGATTTTGCAATTTTCAGCATCTTCGATGTTTTGAATAACATTTTGATATATATTAATATTTAAGTCCATATTCTAAGTGTTTAGCTTATCTACGTCCACAAATCTTATTCAAAACTTGCAGTGCGAACAGCAAAACGCTGCTCGTCTGTAACTTTTTTGAAAGCGCTTTACGTTTTTCAAATGCGCACGGCACAGCAAGTGCAGAATACCAAAACGTTCGTGCCATACGCTTTTGTGAGTTGTTTGTCGCGTTTCTAGAGGGACGCGCTTTCAAAAACGTTGGTTAGAGAATAAGCCCCCAGATCGGGTTTATGACCTTTTAAGCACCGACCATAGAACTGATTTATAGAGAAGACAGTTTCTTACAAGTGTCGCTTTTTTACGGACGGCTCTCAGGCGCCAGATTATTTAATGTATGTATTCCACAAACTCTTTAAGCAGCGTCGAAAGTACTCGGATAGCTACAGATGGAGATGAAAAATTCCAGGGGCTAATAGTTACTTGCGCTTGTAAAGAATTTTACTGGTTGAAAAATAAAAAAAAAAAAAATAATGACTCACTAATACGCAGGACTAACGGTGACACATATATTGGATTTAAAATAATACAAGTAAAATTAAATATGGTTTGGGGAAATGATTAACTATTGAATTAGTTAAACGTTAAGGTCCATATCTACGGCCGAATCGTGGTTAGCGATTTTTTTTACAAATTATGATAACACCGGCACACAAAAAAAAAGTTGTTTGTACATCAGGCACGACCTACCTACCGGCATGTATTTTGACCCGCTGAATCCGAATTTCAAGTCAGAAACTGATAAGAGGGACATTATCTTCTTTCAAATTTAATAACTTCGAAGTATTTACATTGATTTTACTTCTATTTTTTATCACTTTTGGCGAGTTATTGAAATTAATGGGTTCAGTAGTATTAATCCGATTATGATAATTTTTAGGCACAAATGTATCTAATTTTTCGTTATCGTCATTGGTTTCAGTGGTGGTAACATAAGCATTTTGATTATGATAACTCGTTGAAGGTGATAGAGTTTTTAAACATAGTAATGGATTTGGGTTTAGGACCGATTCCACCGTTGTGTTAAACGGAGATTAAAATGACATTGTTAATGTAAAAATATCATTTTAAACTCTGTTTAACACAACGGTGGAATCGGTCCTTAGTGTTGTTGGGGATAATAAACCACAATAAATATTGCGAATTCGCAAAACTTTTTTGGAATACGAAAACTTGATACATGCACATGTAAGTCCGCCATATTTGCAGATCTGCAAAGTTGCCGCCATATTTGCAGATCTGCAAAGTTGCAGACGTTCTGTAATCTCACCCTAGGTCAGTAATATGAAATTGTCATATTTTATGTTTTGACATATGACATTGGTTTATGTTTAGACCAGAGATAAATCTCTGGTTTAGACATTATTAATGACATGTTTTTGTGGTGTTGTTATTTGATAGTATTTGATGATTGAAATTGTTTTATTGATTAATTTTTAATGAGTAGTTTTCTGGTGGAAAGCTTTGCTGTCACACGGACTCTGAAATTTTCTTTGCCTTTATTTTTCAGATAATTTTTCTTTGGTCTTCAGCTTTGAGTTTATTTAGCCATTAGATCAACTGATATGTTGAATTTTTTCATTTTCATTTCATGTTAACCAGAATGCTTTTCCGGATTATAGTTATATAAAAAACATTTTTTTAGTGTGGGTGGAAAAAGTGGGTAATTTTTAAAACCGTGGGTGGATAAAGGGGGAATTTTGGGATTAACTGATGGGAAATTTTACATTTTCAATTCGACAACACTGTTTGTGATATATGCTGAATTTCAGGGCCATTGCCATAACCAAAATTTTTCAATTTTCTTCTTTTTGCTGTTTTGAGACAAACCAGAAACACAAAGAAAGCGAAGTTATGTTTTTTACTGTTTATTTGATTTAATGCTCTATTGTGACGTCATCTCTCGGTCTCATCAAGCAAACATGGCAATCTACCAAATGAGTAGCAAAAGCGACAATCTCAATTTTTTCTTTATTTATTAAAATAACTGTGACGAATTTTTAATATTTATGCAAATCAGCATAATTCTTTAACACCGATAAATATAAAAAATTAATAAAACAACTCTAACATTTCCCAGGAACTTAAAAAGTTTTCAAAATTACCCAAAATTCTTAAAAATGGAGATTGCCGCCTTTGGTTCCACACATCTCATATATTTAAATATCTACTTTACTTTTTGCAATCTTACAAAGGTAAGAGTAAAACCATGGTATTCCCCTACTTTATTGGATTTAATTTTTAGAGAAACAATAATTAAAATTGGAGTTAGGATATGAATAAAGGTTAAATAACGTATTTGCGAGAATAATAAAATGTCAACTGTACATAAATTAGATTTTATTAACCTGTCATTGTCGTTCTCTACAATAAAAAAAGAAATATAAAATACAATAAACAATACACACCAAAATGAAAATGTATGTCATGTGTATTTTTCCTCATACTCATAGGTTATTGGCAAATACAAAAAACAAAACTACACATATACAGTGCTTACATAATAAAAGTGAATATTTTATACAAGTAGCAAATAGGTACAGATAATTTAAATTTAATAATTAATAAATCTAACTATGTATTTAAAAACTTATTTCGCGCCAAAGTCCCGCTGTGGGAAAATGCGGCCCTTAACGCACCGTCTGACAGTTCCTTGACAGGACAACGGGGCGATACAAGATCAGTCATGCAACTGTGCACCATCGGTAAGCCAATTTTCTTATTTTTACCTAACACTAGATGTGTATGCACAGACAAAACTTTAAACGCGCTTTGGGTCAGTACAAAAGTTCTTCATTTTTTGCTAATTTACAATATTTTTTCCTATACTGACTTTTAGATACCAATTTCTAGATCCATTGCAACCATTATTCTGCTTACGAAATATTTCACAATTTTTATATAATCACTTCTACAAAAATTTTTCATTAAATGAAAAAAAGCACAGTAGTTTATTTGCATCATTAACAAAAATTAAATATAAATTTAATTCAAAATCAAAGGGCAAATAAGATTAATGACAATTATTTCAACATATTTCTTCAATTTTTTTTATGATTTTAAATGAGAAGAGTTGTGCAACAATCAGCAAACTTTCAAGTTCTTTTTATTTTCACAGCTTAAATCATTTCAACGATTATCTTTTTATTAGCATGAATGGTTATTGCATAAAAGGGCTCAAATAACTAAAAAGTATTTAATTTTCTCCCTAACATTTTCGTAATATTTTTTTTTATACATTTTTTAAATATTTTCTTTCCGCCTCAATTAAACAATAAAAAAAGGAACCATTAAACATTTATTAAAAATGCAATTGGCTGTTATTCATTTGGTATCAACAATAAAAACGCACAATAATTCATAAAATATTTCATTTTCAATCTCATTGTCAGCTAATATGTGGAAAATTCCCACCATATATTTAATAAAAAGAAGTCAGTTCGTAAATATTTTTATATTCCTACTTTTTCTACTCTTAAATATTTCAGTATTGCAAAACAATTGAACATCAACTATACTTTCAATGATTTCGAAAAAAGTATATACAAAAAATGCTTTTAATATTTTGAAACACCATTTTTTATCACAGAATTCCTTATGTATTTATTCCACTTTTTTATAAGAGCATTTTTTACTGTTAAAATAAACAAAATACACTCCTTTGTGTATAAGTTTAAAATATATTATAAAAAAAAGCAATTTCATAAGCAGAATAATAGTTTTTATCCTTGTTATTAATGTTTTTATCTTGCCAAAACGTCAAACAACGAAACATTTGAATTGACTTCCGTCTGCTCAGTTGAATACAAAACGCCCGACCTCTCTTTCAAATAACTACTAAAAAAAAAATTAACAAAGCTCTTTTTGACCATAAAGAACAAAATTAAGCGGTTAACTGGCCGAAAACTAAGTCTTTACATATCCTTGGTTATTTTGAAAATGAAATAATAATTGCACAAAATTGCGATTCGACGCGTTCAAATTTTATTAACATAACCTAAAAATATTCCTATGAAATTATTACCCTACACAAAACTCAAAATGTAAAAACTTTTTAAATTTAAACATCATTTAAAAAGTATCATACAGGCTTCCGTTTTATTTTACAAATTTTGATATCAGGTCAAAAAGTATAAGAAAAAGCCTTTAAGACTAAAAATAAATAACTTACGACTCTTCACACTTTCTCATAAAAATTACAAGCTAATAATAGTAATAACAAAATGGAACCACCTAGTTTTTTTTAATATGAGAGGAGGGGTTGGGGCAAAACAGTGAGCAGGCATTTAATTGGCTGTATACCCATTGTTTTAAGCTTGGTTCCAGTAAGAGGTCTGGTATGGTTGCTTGGGGCCCGTTTTCGCTTGATTTGTCGCCTGAGAACGTTGACCACCAGCACTTCCTGAATCCTAAAAATAAAATATATTTTTTAATAATTTCACATGACGGTGAATAGAATACGCAAAGCTACATTGACACAAATTTGGTGCAAAATATTTTATTTAATTTAATACAGATAATGATGTAAAATTAAAATTAGTAATGTGTTTAAAGTGCAGTTGATATGTTCATGTGATTTAAAGCATAGGAATGGTCAATTTTACATTTTTTTTTAAATCGAATATTGCAATGGTTAAGAAATAAGTAGTTCACACGATATATATGTAACGCCTTTTACATAATTTTTCTTACAGACGTATCACAAAACAGAAACGATGTTTAGCGATGAAAAATATATTTTCTGGGACAAGACGAGTTCTATTTCCATTAGCATTAGCGAAATAAACTGGAAATTAAAAGGATATTTCCAGAAAACATATACTTAGTGGCTTAATTTACATACAGGTTCGGAAATAAAAACGTAGGCCACGTTAAGCCATATCTATTAGTGACGAGCATAAGTGGTAGTGAGGTGGAAGTCGTACGTACCATGCACCAGGCCATAGAATAGGTAATGCTCTAAGCAGTATTTGTTTTACACGTGATCCTATTATACCTTGTTCAATTGTAAAATTCGCGATTAGATTTCCGTACCTGTATTTGTGTAAGCATGTACAGTATGAGAATTTTTTTGAGGTAAAATCCATTTTATTAAAGAAAAGTATAGGCAACATCTAGAGTACCGTTTTTCTGACAATTTCCTTATAAAATCGGTCAAGAGAAAGTAATTAGTCTTCAACTGTTTTGTTTCAAATCTTTTTTTTTTATAAAGTCTGGTTGAGCAGGGGCAAAAGCAATTTTTTTGCCTAAAAAAAAAAAACATCTAGGATGGAGATTTAACTGTGTTTTTTATGCCCAAGGTCGACTACTTTTCCGGACATATTCGTCGGACTAGTCCAAAAATTACTTTTAATGAAAAGTCCCATCACTACTATTTACTGATGAATCTACTTTCAATAAATTAAAACGGATTTGTAGAGAGACATTATTACAGCACCGAAAATAAACATGAATTTCGAACTGTAGATCTATAAAGCTGATGGTCGTTAAACATTTATAGTGGAATTATAGGAAGACAGGAGGCCCTATTTTTTTGATGGCTATTTAGATGGAATTTTTTTTTATTTTTAAAGAATTATTTCTGAAACCTTTTGGATATTAGACGAAAAATGTGACTACAGCTAGATGATTCTCCCGTCCATTTTTAGCACAATATCAGGATATATTTAGACCAAAAATTTCCAGAAAAATAGATAGGAAGAAGAGACCCTACTAATTGCCCCTCTACATCACCCAACTAACCACTCTAGATTTTGTCTTATGGGGATATGTTAAAAATGTAGCTAAATATATGAAAACACGCATTCGTGATGCGTTTGCTATTTAAGTAATGTAAAAAATAATTTTGAAAATCATATCAGAATATGCTTTGACAATAATGGACATCATTTTGAACATTTATTGTAAATTTTAAATTTATTGACAAATTTTGGAATGTTTATTTAATGGCTTTGTTAAAATAAAACTATTAGTACAGCGCAAGTAGAAGTTGGAAAGGCTTTTGGTAGGAAGAGAGGGGGTAAACGTCAACCACGTCGGACGACTTCGAGAATTTCGCAGTAATGTTTACCTGCCAGTGTCGTTTCATAGAATAAGTAATTTTAAATTGTTACCGGCGGAACTGGACAATCGCATGTATTTATGGACTATAAATAATTATTAAACATGTATTATAATATTCAAATCATATTTTACAAACAACAGCTATTCACAATTTATTAAACTATTTACTCGAAATTGTTATTAACATCTATAAAATAATTTTGTACGCCAATGTATCGTGTCCACTTCGGTGAGATCCGCCGCAAACCTGTCAATTTGTGTATAAAGTGGGAGAACTGGCAAACGCCTTTCCAACTTCTACCTGCGCTATACATCTTTGAAAGATATCGATTAATTGAAACTAGGTTTAAAAATAGTAAATATAGGTATAGGAATCCTTATAGAACCTTTAACGTAAATAACTTTCCTTCATATTGGTACCATAAAATACAGGATGTTCCATTTAAATTAACGCAGTAATTAAGTAAAACATTTTACTGCAATAAAACTTCAAATTGCAAACATTTTTTGAATATTGTAATGATTCTGATAAAAACTTACATTTTGTAAGGAACTGCAAAAAATATAGGGTGTCCCATTTAAAATAATATTACTTTATATTGGTATTGTGGTTTGGTACACCCTGTATATATAAAACTAATTTTAATTTATAGCCGCCGTTGAGTTGTATATTTGTGCCAAAGGAATATTTAATATAGTTTGTAGTTTACCCACCAGGCTCTGCCCCATTGAGGGTGGCGCAACCTGTATATATATTTTTCATGTTTTATTTATTGTTTTTCATTTATTTTATTTCTCTCGCTTTGAACTTGCTTTATACCTAAAAAGATCAATAACGTACTAATAACATAAATAAAAGTTCATTGTTTTATTTCCAACATATTACGACTCTGGTCAAATAGCATTGGTGTCAGAATGGAACACGATTTCATGCGACGTTAAGAGTACTCTCTTTATACCTAGTCTAAGATTTAACCCTCTAGCAACTGTGGTGTTAAAGGATATATGGAGTAACTCAAATAGTGACATCTTTGAGGCTATAGCTTCTCCACGATGGAACCATGGGCGATTGTGCTACAGGCCAATTTAAAGACATCATATGGGTCCTAAATAACAAAAGAATCACTGAAATGCGTAAAATCCGCACAAAGCCATTTTACATGTATTCCTTTGTATATCGTTTAATTAACTGGATTTACCAGTTTAGTTTAACTGTAAATCAAACACCATCCCACCAATAAAAATACTCCCAACTTTGGTGGGTCCATATGATCCTCTTAGGGTTAAAATTGTATGCCTATGTATCTGTCTAAAGTAAACAACAATAAACCAGTATTAACAAAAAATCGCCTGTAATAGCTTCGTTCGCTGAGCCGATTCCAAATGTATTCTGAACGCTAAGGGAGACCATACACGCCTGCATAAACATTTAAACAATACAGATTAGTCATAATATGAAGTGTAATTTTTACCTTAGCGTTCAGAATCAGTACAGGATTGTTACCGCGAACGAAGCTAATGTATCATTCAGAAAATGGCACAGTACTGTTTTCCAGTTATTTGAACAATGACAAGGATATTATTTCTAATGAGAGTGGCAACATAACAAAATATCAATATGAAACTATTTAATATAATTCTTTTCGGGGGTTTATGTGGTTATGTATGTTCAATCACAATCTTCTTTTTTTAATCATTTTGAGAGCTTTTTTAACAAATCGAAAACACTTATGAAATAAAACTAGATATTTTCGACACATGAATGCAGTGTCCGATCCTAGGATCTTTGCCAAAAAAATGATAAAATACATTAAAGAACGACCAAGAATATTAGATTATTTTAATAAGAACTATGAACCGAGAAGCTTCTCTCACATCGTTTTTTACGGATCTATTATGACACTTTCAAGTTTGAATAAACGTTTTTGTTTAGTTCCATCTAGGAAGTAACTCTGGTGTCTGACTCTTGATGTATACTTAATAGACATGACTTCCCTAAAGAGACGAAACAGGATGGAGATATTATGTGAAATTAGTAACAACACCACAATAAGCTCATGAGGTTGGAGGAATCTGATGAGGGAGGGAAGAAAAAAAGTGAAAGAAAATAATATTAATTTTACTTTAGATCAGTTATACTCAACCTTTTTTTCCTTTGGGCTACATACATATGTTTATGTTACACGGGCCGCAGCATTTTTGGGTGAAGCCCTTTTTATATCATCCATTTAAAATTAGTGGGGGCGTGATTTTACATTTACTGCCCATGTAATAAAACACAAAATCTAAATATATCAGAACGTTTATTCAAAAATTAGCATGATTTAGCAAAGCAATTGATGAATGTTCTTGCGCATTTCACTAAAGATTTTAAAAACTAGACATCCAAAGTTTTGAAAAAATAACAGTTTATCATGAGTTTATTCAGGGACGCGGTATATTTTTTAATTGTATAATTATAGCTTGTGTTAATCCAGTATGAATAGTATTTTCTTAATGTAACTACTTTAAGTGTTATATGATCACTTTTATGGTCAATAAGGCGTGATTGGCATATTATTATTATTCACAATACTAATAAGCAAAAACCCCATGCAAAAACCCAACATTTTATTTAGCCAAATACAAAAAGCATGGTGAGTCCAATAATGACTTACCATGCGTCGATTCTGGTGCCTTACATCCATCTATAAAAGCAAAACAAAATCTAAATAACCACAAGAAGTGATGCATGCATATAAAGTATTAAATTTATATTAGATAATTTTTATTGTAGCAAAAATTATCAGATGCACACAAGGAAGAGTACTAGATTTTTTGTACGATTAAATTCAAGATTTAGTAAAAGTTATACTATTTTTTACACAATAAGAACATAAAAGTGTTTTGCAGCATTCTTAAATTAATTTGCAAAACACTTTATTTCGTAAAATATTTTACCTCATTGTGTAATTTAATAAAATTTTGTAATTTCTTATACATCTGGGGTGAGATAGCGAAAACAAAAACATATTTTTTAGGAAAATGGTTTTACAAAAGCCCAGTGAATAATGTCTGAGAAATGATTTGACTTTTAATCCATTTTTATTATGACATTCCCCTCTCCCCTGACTATCAAAAAATAAGATTACATAGAGTTCGACCCATAATTATTAAAAAAAAAAAAAAAAAAAGGGAATTCAAGCGTATGAAAGTAAATCGACATCAACATCTTCCGTTTTGTTTTCTTTCGCTAGGTGACCCTCTATATTCCCGGACAAAATTAACGCAATAAAATTAATTGTCCAATATAATATGTATATTATTAATTTTGTCCAGGAGAATAAGATAAATTACAATTAAAATGTTTACAGTAGTAATATATTGCAAAAAATAGTGTTTTAATAATCTATTATTTGATTATTAATCACCAAAATTATGTTGGGTTAAGTGGAGACATTCCTTATTTTAAGAGAAAATAATTGTTAAAAAGTGAAAATAAGCACTACCTCATCATCACTCTCAAATGTGCTTAGATCAGAATTTTGTAAAAACAATAGTTTCTCCTGTTATATACCTAATAGCTTAAATAAAATATAAATTTTTGATTTTAAATACAGTTCAAAATTTGCAAAAACGGTAGGATTTTATCATTCAAAACATTTCTATTCGTAACATTTTACATTTATTGAAATATTTTTTAAATGAAAATTAAGTAAAATTGAAATAAAAATGTTTAAAAATATATTAAATGTTCAATAAGGTCAATATTTGACAGTGAACCACCCTATTTCTTTATTACATTTTTATCCTTTGTATTGGAGAAACTTCTAAAAATATTTTCGTAAAGTTTTATATTCTTTCATTTGTAAAAACGTCTATATTTGTAAAAAAAAAAAACACAGTAGGTATATAAAAAAATAATAAAATATTAATATTTAATTTAAAAGTGAAATGGAGATAGATCTTAACAAAATACTGGTATTGAAACAAAAAGTGACAAGATACCACTTAAAAAAAAATAGAAGTCTTATGAAAATAGTATCAAAAGTATTAAATATTTGTGATTAACGAATATTTAGCGCCAATGATTCGTTTTTAATTTTTAATTTTGAGTATTTACCCCTACTAAAGAATAAACGACCAATAAAAAATAAAGGTAACTACAATGAAAACAAAGTTGTCATGAAACAAATGGGGCTTGGTACTGTCTTTTACAACATGCACACTTGCTTAAATCTGTATTATTTTAATGGTTCACTGCAACTAGTTTGTTTACTGTTGAACAACTGACCCTATGCCACAAAAGTAGGCTCATTTTAGGCTAATTTTACATCAACATAAAAATTATCCGCTTTTTTATTTATAAGAAAAATTAGGTGCTCTGCTAGCTTGATATACATACATATATATTAATCAATGAGATATTTGAAATGAAATAAACTTATTATGCAGATCATAAACTGAACAAGCTTTGTAATTTACACTTTACAGCCATTTTTAAAGTGTTCTCATTACAGTTGAATCCAGAAAGAATAGGCAGTAATTGAATGTCAGTAATTTGCGAAGAATGCTGACAAGAGTTTTCATAATGTGCAATATCAAAGATATACCAGTCACTAAACCTTCAAACTTTGGTGAAATAGCAAGTACATTGTTCTTCACATATTCCATAACTGTCTGCTATTTCCATATTCAACTATAATCACTTTCACTCCAAAATTATTAAAACTGTATAAAGTGTAAAAAAACAACAAAATAAGCACCAATTTATAACAGGAAAAACTTTTTAAAAAAATCTATCAAAAAGTGAGAATAAGCCAAGCATGCTACATTTCACTTCTGATCTAAAAAATAAGGTACATTTTCATTTCAACAAATAACATACCTGATGAAGTGGTTGTTGCATCAGATGCGTTGTATGGTGCTGTTGATGGGGAGCCATTGTGGGTATGTAGACTTGAGGCGCGTAACCAGTCCCGCTGGGAGCTAGACCTGCATTTTGACTACCATGAAGTGCGCCCGTAAATGGGGGTGGTGTCCCCGAATGGAAACCCTGTTTTTCATAAGACTGCATGAAATAAAGAAAACATACTTTACAGCTTTAGCTTCTATACATTTCAAAATATTATAAAACAACCTTGCTTAATACAACGCAAAATGAATGTTTATTTTTTAAGGATTAAAGGTGTTGGATTTGCAAAATATCAAAAATGGAAATTCCATATTATTTATAAATAATACCTAATTACCTTGCCAGAAAAAAAATGACCTACACCAAAAATACTGTAAAAAATAACCAATAAGTTGGAGTTAGAAAAAATGGACAAAGAAATAAAATACAACATGCGGAGAACCGCAGTAGTTCTGGGAATCAAGACATGAAGACTGTAAAGTGAGAAAACAAATGAATAAAACAAGAGTTAAATGGATAAACGAACAAAAAAAAAACGACTAGGACAGAAGAGACTATGAAATAAAAGGAAATAAGGTAATATACAGAGAAAAAATGAGTGGAAAAACAATAAAAAACAATTTTACAGGAAAATAAAGATCCAAACAAATAAACCAGGAATTAGAACTAGTGCAATAAAAAACGATGAAGGACAGATACGGGCCCCAAAAAATTGGAAAGGCTACTACAAAAAATGTTTATTAAGAAAGGTAAACAATAACCAGAGGATGAAAATATGACACCACAAGAACAAGGCTATTCACCAAAAAGAGACATACTACAATACAAAATTAAAGAAGAATAGTAAATTCTCAAAAGAATAGAATCAGATTTTCTCAAGAATGGATACCAGCAACTTTACAAGTAGATAGGCACTAATAACTCAAATATGGAGATAAAACAATATTCCAGAATTCCATATAACAAAAAGAGTGAAGAAAGGTGATTCAATCTCTCCAATCCTGTTTAGTATTAGAAAACATCTAAAGAGTAAAAGAACTGAACAAAAAAAATCTATACAGATGACATTCAAATAATCGGATACGCAGATAATCTAACAATAGTGAAAAACTCGAGTAAAAACTGATAAGAGCAATCGAAAGAATATATTAAGAAGCTAGACAACTTGGAATGGAAATAAACCAGAACAAACCAAAATATATGAAAGTAGGAAGAGAAGTTATATGCAGAAATACATAAAAACACACGTATTGATGATGGTGGGGAGACTAGATTTGCTTCAAAACGAAATCGATGCGATTATCATGGTAAGATGAATATTGAATAGCACAAATTCGAAAGTCATCCCTTTCAACTGTCTAAGAACAACAAGAAAACCAAGAAGGGAACAAACAAAAGAAAGGATCCTTAAAGCAAACCAAGCCTAATAAATCTTCTGGAATGCAATTACATATGCAGTCGAAACAGCAGCAATAAATAAAAATACTAGAGAGGAAGATATTGAGTCATCTAACAGAAAACTAATAAAAAAATTAAAGACTAACTTAGAAGTGAAGCAATCATAAGATACATAAAAACCCAGCGTCTGAAGTGAGCAGGACATACCATGAAGAAAAATCCAACATAATTGCTATTAAGAATAACACAATGGATCCCACTGTTAAAAAGGAGAAGAGGAAGACTCAGGAAAAGATATAGAAGATTACACGATAATACTAGGAAAACTAAAACTGGAAATTGAAATGCAAAAATAGGGAGAATTGGACATAAACAAGGACCCATCAAAATTTGTAATACAATCAAGAAAAAGAAAAGTAATAACTAATACAAGATAAACCATAATATTTATAATATGCGCATGCTACTTTTAGCAAAAACTTACATTAACCTTCCCTAAAGCTGTATGAGATTTAGCGTACATAGCAGACAGATCATTTCCCGTGGATCCCGCGGAGGAAGCGTTTCCACCACTAGCCTTTTGCGCTTGCGCATTACTCACGTAAGCACCTTTAGTGTAATCCTGTGATTGGTTCAAGGCGTCGTAGCTGCCGTATCCTGAACCGTATGTCGCTGGTTTTGGATACTGTGAGCTGTTGTTGGAACCGTGCGCGTTTGTAGCTGCAGGCAATTGCTAAAAATGTTAAAAGTTTTCGTGAATACCTTTTTTTATTGAAAGAGAATAGGTTATATTTTGTTTGGTATTCAGACTGCCGGTGACATCTTAAGGTAAAGGTAAAGCTGTAAACTATATACTAATCGCAAAAAACTTGCTGTTAGCAACTGTTTGCAGTGCACCTTCACATTCAGTCTCGTCATCGTTTCATCATAATGAATATTTATTTGGTTTCATATATATTCAAACTGTATCTATTTGAAATGGGTAATTAAATAATAATTATAGTCTAATCAATGATAAACATCATAAAATAGCGTTCAGAGGTTTATATTAAATAAAACTAAATTCAAATAAGAAATAAATGTGTCCCAAAATTTATGACAGTAATTATCTCTAGAACCTATTGAAAACAATTAAAAATTGTAGGTTTTATACCAACTTGGACTAAGAAAAATTGCTCTGACTGAGACATGGTTATGTGATGGTATTTATTCAGAAGAACTTTAATGATTGATAGATATACAGTGATTAGAAAGGACTGAAATACATCAGTCTGACAAGGAGGTGGTGTTTTAGTTGCATTCAAAAAAAAAAAAAAGATTCCTTATTAAGTATTAGATACCAAAGATTGTGATGTAAAGTGTATATTTGTCAAGTTGAAATTTAAATAACTGTTGTTACTGTATCGGCTGTATATTTTCAACCCAGTTCTTGTTTAGATGATTATACTAGTTATTTTAATCAGTTCAAAAGTCTTTTAACAAGCAAGAAAACCAAAGTTTTATTTTTAGGAGATGTTAATCTTCCATTCTTAAATATCAATATCTGTGATAATGACAAAAATAATTCACTAGAAGTGTTTAATTTGCAACAATTAAAGGATATATAAAATGTTAAGCATATGTTTGAACCTGCTAACATCTAATGCTGAAATACCACAAATTATTAGACCTGCTCATCAACTTATGGCTAAGGACCCTTACCATCCTGCACTACTTTTCCAGGTTTTGCTATGTACAAGTTCCAGTATTGTGTAACAAAAAAAGTATATATATAATTTTTCCAAAGGAGATTTTTCACTTTTGAATATTCTTGTCCAAAATTATAATTGGTCGGAACTGTCTACAATAACAGATGTAAATTTTTTTGATGTTTTTTGCATATAGCTGTTCTAAGCAGCAGATTAAAAACTCTTGTAAACTTCGATTTTCTCTGAGGCATTCTATGGATTTGATACGTCAAATTACAGAGAAGAATAAGTTACATCATGTTATTTCAAAAAAAGAGCAAGTCCGTTATTGTCCAATTATTTTTAAAACTTAAGGAATATCATCAAACTTAAAACAAGAGATGAATACAAAACATACCAGAAAAACATGAAGAACAAATCTAAACTCTGTCCCTACATCATTCTGATAGTAAAATCCACTAGCCCTGATAAAATCCCAACTTACATTATATAAAGGTATAGCAGAATATATTGCATCGCCATTAAAACATATATTATCAATCTTGCTATTAAAAATAAATATTTTCTTGATGCCTTAAAAACAGCACAAATAACACCTACTTTTAAGAATGGCGAAAAATGACGTTAATAATTACAGACCCACTAGTCTACAATTATGGATGCATAAAAGATAAATCCGCCATAACCAATCTTTCAATTATATTAGCAGCAGTTGAAACAATATTAAATAAAAATCAATTGGACGTTATTTACACGGATTGTGAGAAAGCATTTGACAAGGTTAATCACTAATTGTTACTCAGTAAACTGGACAAAACTGAAGATGATTATTTTATCAAATCATACCTTTCAAATAGAATCCAATGGGTTAAAGTAGGTATGTGTGAATGAGAACCCATCATTGCAATTTCAGGCGTACCGCAAGCTGCAATTTAGGACCTCTACTTTTTTATGTTTTATCAACACATGATTTCAAACTTTTTTGAAATAATAGTAAATAAATTTTGTAGATTTATGTTGAATAAGGGATACGTCACTAAAGCTGATGACCTACATCTATGAAAACTGGGTCACCAAGGGTCATTGACTCTGAATACTCTGGTCGTTAATCTGTTGATTTAGCAGTAGTCACACTCTTTGACCGAATCTCTATTTGGGAACTTGCGCATTTTCTGAGTGTCTAAGTTCTGTAGAAAATTTGAATGAATTGGGATTTTTATAGCTTTTTAGCGCATGAATTTAAGAAAATTATTATTGATAGTCAAATTATTAGTTAGGCTTTAAAGACTTTATGCACCAGATTCGCAGTCATTCTCTTTCCAATGCATTAGCATATATGGGAAATTAAGTATAAATACCACTTTTCTATACTTCGGTTTTTACACATATTACATATATAATTATGTATCTCGCAAAACTATTCATGCTAACTCTGTACTCCCTTTTATTAGACAATGCGTAATTCCTTGGAAATGTGTGATTGTATATTAGGCTAACAAATATACCAAAGTACTTCAAACTTTATTTTACTCTTTATGGGAAGTAAAAGCTCTACGGTTAGAAATGACACATTGGAAACATACATAAAAATGTTAGGCCTAAAAACGGCACATAATCTAAATTTCCGGTTGTACAAAAGAATAGGTGTTAAATAAAAAAGTATTCAAAATTCATCTGTTCTTCCTTCATAACACCTACATTGAATTCTTAAACATAAATTTGTAGTCTACTAAAATCACTTCGTGGGGATCTACTAGACGAAATTTAGGCCAAGGTTATGTATATTTGAAAAACTAGGTTAGGGCCTGGCCAAGCTACATCACTTACGTATAGAATCTGCCATCTGATACAACGCTATGTGAGATTGGTTTAACAATCAAGGGTAGACTAATAGTCGGAAAAATCATAAATTAAATCAAAAATTAAATAATGCTTGCTAAATATGTACATATTTCAGTGACCCTTGTATTTAAAAAAACAAAAAATAATTTAAACTAGTAGTTCTAGATTTAACAAGATATTTTGAGGAAGTTACTTACCGTATACATGGTTCCAAACTGGTAATTAGGTGCAATGGTATTGAACGCTGTAGCAAAGAAGTAGGGTGGCGCAGTACCAGCGAGTATGGGCTGCGCTTGGTGACCCTGCGTCAATGTGCTGGTTTGCTGTGACAACGTCGTCGGTACCGGCGACGCATTGTTGTCAGTTCGTGCGAACCTGCCGTCCGATGAGAGCGAGTATCCAACATTGCCAAGTGTTGCGGCGTCCCTGACGGCTGCCAGCGTCGTCGGCGTCTGATAACTCATATCATAGTAGGGTGTCGTCTGTGTAGGATAAATACATAGGTTCGTCACATTCGATGGTACCAAATCGACTTCACCAGAGAACTTTTCAATATTTTTAGTATAATGTGTTGATTAAAATATAGCTCAGTCTGCAGAATAGATTTATTTAATAGATACATTTTACGAGTCGACCCAATTCAACATTTAATCCAATGTTGGATGACTCAAATGGGAAAATGAGATTTTCGAATAAAAAAATAAACTCCGGACATGTTTCTATAAAAATAATTGTATCATAGAATAAATCTAGAATTTTTTATGAAGTTCTGAAACAATCAAGTAGTGATAATACAAATAGAGGCATGTCAAAAATTACAATAGTTGAATGTATTTATTTATAGATTACCTCCATTATACAGGGTGGCTCACGCTCAACGGGACGGAGCTTTATGGGAAAACGACCAAAGATATAAAAAATTCGTTTGGGAGGAATACGTAGGTTACAGACGGCTACAATTTAAAATTTGTTAGATGTATACAGGATGTCCCACATAAGAAAAAAAAATTAGTTCATTAAAAATTATTCAAACAAGAGTAAACAATTAATTTCTGGGAGACTTTTTTTCCTTAAAAATTCAAATAAATCGAAAACTAATAATAATAGTAATAGGGAACCTTTAGTTAACTGACATTATTTTTGATGTAGTTTTTAATTCTAAAATAAAAAACAGGGTGTTCCATTAAAAATAATATAACTTTGTATATTTTCTCTTATGTGGGACATCCTGTATACATCTAACAAATTTTAAATTGTAGCCGTCTGTAATCTACGTATTCCTCCCAAACGAATTTTTTATATCTTTGGTCGTTTTCCCATAAAGCTCCGTCCCGTTGAGCGTGAGCCACCCTGTATAGTACAGTATACAACAATTTATGCAATCTAACCTAAATTATATATAAGATGAAGTTTAAAATAGGTAAAAATTTGTATATTCGACCATAAATAAATATTACTGATGTAGGGCTAATAACAATGGTTTATGGGATCTTTAAAATTATTTTGTGCGGTTCATACCTTACAAACCAAATTCATTTTTCAAAGTTTTGCCATCAAATATTATTTGTCAAAGTAATTATTAAGTTGGTTAACAGTTCCATTACGGGTTTTAAGTTAATTTATTTTGTGTGCTGTATTGTACGTAATTACATGAACTAAATCAATACCTTATTAAATTTTTTGTACATTTTATTTATATTTGCTAATTTAATATTTGCATCAGTGACACGCGCTGCCAAGAAGATAGGATATTACGCAGATTAATACTATATGTCATGGAGACGTAATGTGGTGGAAGGCGTGACTTTTACCAATTTGACGTATCAGCTGATCGAAAACGACGCGCGAAAATAAATTTTAGTCGGCTCATGGCCAATCAGATAACCATATTTTACACCACAATACGTCATGTGCGAACTTGACGAAATTTCGTCGGCTAAATATCATGCCTGTTTTTTTTTTGTACCATGGACGCTGCCTGTTGTTCCGCCTAGTTGGAATATATGCAAATTTTGTTGAAATGGGGCTTTTATCCCGAAAAGAAGATAATAATTAATTTGTTTATTGATCCAAATTTTTCTTATTTGAGCATAAAATGTACAAAAACTTAATACGAGAAGAACCATACCTTTTATAGCAAGTAACAAGAACCAACCAACACTTCATGAGTTTTGGACGAAAAACTTTAAATTCGCGGCTATCTACGCAATTTTGATTTTATTTATTTTAAAATGTCACATTTTATTACAAACAAATAATACATATTTAAACTGCATCTTTAAACTCCGGTTTTACGGGGTTTGTTGTAACAGGGATCAGAAACAGTCACTGACTGTCAGAAATTTCAGCTGTAGATTATTTAGAGACACTTAACAATCTACTGCGCAGAATTCTGACGGTCAATGACTGTTTCTGATAGGTGCAACCATGGATTTAAAAAAAATTAAATTATGCATTTGAATTAAATTACTTTATTGTAAACTAAGAAGTTCCCTCTACTACAACATGGCTGCAGTGTCACTTTGTTAAGCCCTTAAAGTACTCAAGTGAATTATGACTTGCATCATTTTATTTGTTTTGTCACTACTACAGCAATTAATCTGAATATCCTAAAATATATAATGGACAAATATCAAAGGTAAAAATAGAATCTTAACTCATAAATGCTTCTATACTTCTATAAAAAGCCATAATTATATAAAAAAAATATATAGAAATTACCTATAATTCTATTTTCCCAAACAAAATAAATTAAATATTTCATCTTTTTCTTAGGATTTGTCAATAAAAATTAAAATATATTATCTACAATCGTTATGGTTTAGAACCATTTTCAAAATAATTTAACGTTTCTAGAAAAACCGGATAACAATTTTGAATATGGGCGGGCGTAAGAAAATTAATTGTAAAGTGGTGAAAATATTTATATTCATCTATGATTCAATTTTAATAATAATAAGTTGTTAATGTCACTTCTAAAATGGGTTAGAATTTCAATTTTTTATTGTGCATTATTTCCAAAATGAATCGTTTATTAAAAAAATTATATTCTACACTTACACAAGAATCTAATTAAAATAAAAATCATTTCAGAAACGATAAAAAAAAATAATACCCATATTTTAGAATCGATTCTGACAACCTTTTATATTATTACAATTTAAGAGAAAAATGTATTTTAGCAATTATTTTTCCAATACAAAAAAATACAACTATGCAAAGTTTCGGTAATATCCCTTTTACAATTTATTTTTTTGTAAAAGAAAAAATATGTAAGTGAGCGAAAGGTTAATTAAATTTAATTCCTTTGTCGCGACTTTTCCAAAATTAATTTCAAATAGTTTAAAAATCGAAATATTTCGATTTTTCATAAAAACTAAATCAAATTTGTTAAAATTGGATCCAGAGGAATACAGATTTAACTTAACCTACACATACATTTTTCTTTTGCTAAAAATAAAAATAAACTTTAAGACAATTCCCAAAGTAAATATTACTCTCAAAATACTCAAGTTTTTGGTTTCTTTTAACAACTTATTTTTGATAGCTTATGTTCAAATTTTTTATAAAGCTTCTCTCATATAATTTACATTTTTTAAATTATAAATAATTGTAATTATTAAAGGAATATTTTATGTCCTTGGAAAGGTTTAATTATTTCGATCGTAGATAATATATTTTAACAATGAAATTTTCATATTTTTATTGGCCAATCACAAGAAAAAGATAAATACGAAAAATTACAACTGTAGACTGATCTATTAGAATTTTTATCAAATAACTTAAAAAATACATTAAATGAAATGAAAGCGTTAGGTGAGTCAATTTGATGTGATAAAAGTGAAGAAAGCTCATGCATAACAAAGACAGTTTGTGGCACTAAATCAATATTGTCCCCTCCTGTGAAATGTGAGATAAGCATCTAATAAACTAATAGGTCATAAATAATAGTATATAATTAAATGAGAAATAATGACTATTAGGCTTGAGGATGGGTGTGTGTGAGACACCCCATAAAAACAAACAGGTATATTTTTTCTTAGCTATTAATAAACTTCGCTTGATCATACAGGGTGATTCATTAATCAATCACCCTGTATACATCCACGAATATAATTTTAAAAAAAAATTTTTTTTTTATGTAACTACTATATTTTTATATTCATTTTATAAATAAAGCCAAACATAATAGTCATCATAAATATACACAAAAATCTTAAAAAAGAAAATAATTCCAAACTCAAATGTAACAAAGGTGTAAAACATCAAAAAATCCCAAAACCATGTGTCACAATAATCTTTGACTGTTTGAATTTGAAGATATGCAAAACTAAAAATATTAACCTGTAAATTTGTCAGATTTATACAAATTTAGTGCCACTTCATACAGTATTAAGAAATTATCGATTCATAAAAAGAAACATAAATGGAACCTACCATGTGAGGAAGCCTCTGTTGTAACAGTTGCATTTCTTCATAGGAATAAACAGGTTGCTGGAAATATGGTACCTGTCCTATCATGTACGGTGTGCTCATTACAGGTGCCACACCTGGAGGAATATTCGACACAATACTGTTTGAGTTTTTCGCCGCTAAAAAAAGACATAGATTGATTGACAATAGAAACGTCAAAGACATCAAACTTTAAAATAGTATGTAAATATTTCACAAAAATATGAAACTAACTAAAACATAATTTTTTTCTTCTTTCTTCATAAAATACAAAACATACCTAAAGTGGTTGATGTTTTACTCGTAGTAACACCGGCTTGAGAAAGAGAGAGAGGCGTTGCTGTTGTAACACTTCCCGTCGATGTCGTCTGACTGCTACTCGACGTACTTGAACTATTTTCGTATGCACTACTCTCCTTGCCTATCTTGTTGCTCGAATTGTAGTTATTGTATTGACCTGTCGTATTGCTGTAGCCAGAACTGTTACTCAAGCCTGCAAATAAAATGAACTGTTTTTAAGTCACATCTACAACAGAATTTGACAACTTAATATTTAATATAATAAATTTTCCAGATCTTATTATGTAAATGCCAAATTTTTCCTATTTTTATTGCATAAATATTTAGGTCAATATCTTAAGTTCTTTTTCATGTTATTTTAAAAAATGCATTTAATACTAAAAAACAGGACTTTCATACTAAGAGGATTCATCAATGTGAACATTATGGCGGTATTGTCAAGTTAGATGCTTTTTTTAAATAATAATATTAACAATACAAATTTAAATAAATGTATGTTTGAAAATACATTTTAAAAATTGCAAGGGCCTGTAAATACACACCGGAGTGGTTTAGAGCTACATAAATTGAAATATATTCAGTTAATAAATATTCAAATTTAAAATCTTCTGACAAATAAAATTGTATGACTAATAATAAAAAGCACCTCTTTTAATTCATTTTTCATTTAATTTCAAATATATAAAGAAATTTTGAAAATAATCTGATGTTATGTTGAGGATATTAAAAGTTATTGATTTTTTGTTAATCTAGTCCTGGATTTTTTGTTGCTAGTATATTATTTGGTTAGGCTGTGAATAGAAAATGGCAGCAATTTATAAAATTAATTTTATTCATTAATCAAGAAAACTTTCGTTCTGTATAATTAATAATTTTTATTATAATAAGTATCAGTTTTTTTTGTTTTATGACTTGGATATTTACAATATGTCAGTCTCAGTTTGTGATTTAATTTTTATTAATATCTGTTTTGTTACTGTTTCCCTGTTATAAAATTGTTTAGATCTCTTAATATTATTTGACTATATAGAAACTCAACTTTACAACACAAAAAAATGTTTTTAATATTGTGTCTTGAAGTAAAATAAGTCATTATTTTTTTGTGTCTAAATATTCAAATGCAGACATCTTATTTTGAAACACGTTTGGGCCAGAACGACTATATTCAATGACCAATTGGAAAGGCGCTTTTCATAATCCTATTTAAATATTTAACAATCCTTCTTGCAACCAGCTGTAAGACTCACTATATATGGTATATTAAGAATTTTTATAATTATTATATATTTTAAATAGATGGCGAACTTACCTGCATTAGCACCATATACTGATTGACTAGTATTTTGCGGATAGGACTGGGTATTCGAAGAATAAGTATTTCCCTGGCTGATCGATGGATACGATGCAGCATTCGCATTGGACTGGTACGAACTATTCGACGAATAGGTACTAGGATAGGTGTTACCACTTGAAGCATTGTAAACACCTGACTGGCTGTTGGAGTAGCTGTTAGCTTGATTCGACACGTAGGAACTTACAGTTTGCTGTAAAGAAAATATTTTTTAACTTTTAATATAATAGAGATAGGTACTTTATTGAAGTAGGATAAACCTAATATACAAAAAAATATAGTATAAAAATACAAATACAGCAGTTACACACTTAAAACGTAAAGATAATTATTATTATAATCAAAAATTTTTATTTTGTTACATATTAAAAAGATACTTTCAATCTTGAGTCTAAATTAACAATAAAACAAATAACAGTTGAAAGTATGAACACAAATATTAAAAAAAAAAGAAAAGTAAAAACATATAATAAACATTGTTCTGTTTTAATAAAAGTTCTTATTTTTTTTTTAATTTGCTAATGAATTGCAATCTTTCAAGTCCCTAGGCAGTTTATTGTATTATTGGAAACCTTTATACAATAAAAATGCCTTTGATTTAGAATAATTAACTTTTTTAATTTATATATCATTAGTTGATCTTGTGCTGTAATCATGAATTATTTTGTAAATAAACATAATTGTCAAGTAGTACAATTTGCTGGACCAAAAACCATTGAAGAGAATTTAACATTGTGACAATTGGTGTAGTGTTTGAAGTTGATTTAACTTGTAGAGATTAAATAAATAAAGAATGGAGGTTATTTTTTGTTTAAAACTTACCGTCGATCCCGCATATGTTGAAGAATTGTAAGTGTTTGATTTAGGAGGGTAGGAACTGTAAGTGGACGTTTGGGAAGAGTATGAATGACTATCCGTTTGCTTAGCCCCCAAATCCAAGCCAGCGACTGCAACAGAAGAAGATGATGTCGTATTGGCCTGCGTACTTCTCGGCACTGAATTATAAGTGTTGGTCACATGATCGCAGGTTTGCGGAATGGCATCCGTGTTTGATAGCTATTAACAAAACAAAAACAAATATAATAAAGTGGCTTCATACAAACATTCTATAAATTTGTTTGATCAATAGAAATATTTTTCATTATTTAATATGAAAGTTAATGCTAGACTAAGACAAAAAGGTAAGGGAATATATAAATGCAAGAGTGAAGATCATAGATGGGTAAAAATGGCTAAAGGATGTCTGAGATGAGATATAAGAGGCCATCTTAAAAAATTCAACAAAGAAAACCACTAACAGGTTTGGAGAAAGACTGAAATTAAAGCTATGGAATTAAAAAAAAACAAATATAACAGTTATAGAAAATAACTTTTCAACAAAGAGAAATAAAGGAAAATTAGAACTTGATAAGAGGATATGTAATCTTTGAATTACCCATGGAAAACCATGACGTGAATCGAAAAATTATTTGGAACTACTTTAGCCCATTGAATTGTTAATTTTATAAAATATATTTATTATTAAATTAAACTTACGCTCTGTGACAATGCAGAGCTAATACTGTTTTGGGCATTCGTCTTAGGAGAATAAGCATCCAAGGTGGAATTTTGATTGACAGAAGTTGAACTGAGGTCTAAATTCCCTCCTGTACCAGATACAACTGAAACCGCTTCTAAGGTCGCAGGCTGTGTTGTACTTCCATATTTTGTATCAATGCCTCCGTCAAATGATGCACTCGTATCCATCAAATCCATCGCTCCAAATTGCACATCCAAGTAGCCTATGCTCGAATTAAGATCACCTGGCATTTCAACTGCACTCGATGGTATCTGGAATATTAAAATATTTTTTTCAATAAGTGGCATTCATATATTTTCTTGTAGAGAAAATGAAATTAATCGATTTTTTCAGGATGCCAAAATCATCTTAATTAACAAATAAGTTCCAATAACTTTATACTGATCGATAAAAAACTTATCAATAGTACCGTTATTTTCACTTATTATGTCATTCAGTCTCGTCATCGTTTCATCATTAAAAAGACTGTTATAATATCTAAATAAGTAATTCTAAATAAAGCTATATTTAAGAATTTAAACGTACATTAGGGTGACGATAATAATAATAATAATAATAATAATGAGTACAATTAACAAAGAAAAAAATTACAATTTGAGATAAACGATCTTATAATATATCAATAAATTACATTTATCGGAGGTCCAATAAAAATAATTTCTTTGGACATATTAACTACTCATTGATTTAATTATATCCACATAATTATATATTTTATTATATTCATTACCCATGAGATAGATGACTAATTTCATAGATTCCTTAATCTAAAATTTAATTTAGAGACTACAAAGTTTGTATAGAAAAATAAATTTTATCGTCAGCAAGTTGAATCTGCCCAATAACAACTGCGAGTGATTACAGCTTTGAGGAGAGTTAAAAGTCTAGCTTAGAAGGAAAAAAAAAAAGAAAAACCCAAAATACCATGCAACAGAAGGTATTTGAACTTTTTCTACATTTTTTTTTTTTTAAATCTTTTTAATAGTTTTGGTACATAAATATTCAAATCGACGCTAAATATTTATTCCATTTTCATTTTCTGTGAAATTGTAATACGTTTTAAAAATAATTGCATATTTTATATTATTTTTAATCATTTAATAAATAAATTAATAAAAAATGTATTTTTCTTAACATAGTTATAGTACTTTTTCAATGTTAATCGATGCTAATTATTAGCTATTAAACATTTTGCTATTAAATTGCGCTTTTTATTCTTCTGCTTAGTGTCGCCTAAATAAAACATTTTTTGATTTTTGCATGATCGTAGAAAAAATATTGCAAAAAGTGTTTATTGCACTCGACTTGTCAAACTCGGCCTGACGGCCTCGTTGGATAATTTCACGTCGCGTGCAATAAACACTTACTTTTTGCACTTGTTGCATAAATAACTATTTAAAGAATTTTTTGCTATAAGATGGTAATCTTTTAAAAATAACTTACTTTAGAAGGAGGTGGTACCCGAGCCCTTTGGGTTTTCGGCCGAGTAGGCTGTTGGCTTGGCACAGAATCTTGGCCTCCAACATAAGCGCTAGGTTGAAATGTATTGGAATCAGCAACATATTGATTTGAGTTAGTTTGGGTACCATACTGCTGAGTACCACTAACATAAGACGGGGATGTCGCACTAGTACCAAACTGGTTCGTCGTACCACTATTGTAAGGCGCCGCAGCGCTACTGCTGTATTGACTGGTTGCAGATTTATCGAAAGTCTGATTTTGGTATGTTTGATTTTGGTACGGTTTATTTAGACTATCGTTGTTTTGTTGAAGCTATAAAAAAAATCAAAATGAACTGATGTTACGTGATTCTTAAAATAATCCTTGCATGAAGAATTGAAGATTGATCATTAAAAAAAAAACAGTTGACAGTAAAATTGAGTAAAAACAAAAAGTCCACAGAAGAAAACTAAGAAAAAATAAAACACTAAAAAAATGTATATATTAAATTTTGATTTTTCCAGGATAAATTTTATATTATTTTGGTTTTTACACCTTTACTTGGTACTTTGTTAGTGGTTTTCTTGGGGTTCAGGTGCTGGATTTTAATAAAACCATGTGATTTACGTTTGTATCGCTGGTTTAAACCTTCATCAATAATTTTTATTTATTGATATCATTATTATTTTTCTTAATAAAAATAGACAAGAATAATAAATTACACACTTTATCAGATATTTCCTAATTTTATTTATATGGTTACTGACCTGTGAGAAATACTGAGTTTGGGCTGCAGTTAAACTACCCACCATTGGCGGCACTGGACTTTGCGACGACCTCTGTATACCGTGCTGCCCCAATTGCAAATTTTGTCCCAGTTGATCTTTACCGAATGTGGGATCCTGTATTGTGTTAATAGGACTGGTTTGCTCAGCAACTGTATCCAAACCAGATGGAGCAATGCTTGGAGTAAATACCTTGGTATCAGCTAAGCTACCTTGGTATTCTTCCGTCGACCATTCATCTGTACCAGGGAAGTCATCCCAATTATCATCCTTTGTGTGATTGGTCACAGCAGTGCTATTATCCCATGTATTCGAATTGTCCCAAGTATCGATGGGTTTGTTGTAACCACCACCACTACTGCTTCTATTGCCCCTTGGTAGATAGCGCCCACCTGCTCTACCGCCACCCCTGCCGCCACGTCCGCCCCCACCACCTCTTGATCCACCTCCTGGCCTACCCCTTCGGTCCCTATCACCACGAGGGCGATCTCCACGACCGCCACCTTCTTCTAAATTGCGATCGTTCTCTTGGCGTTCGCGACCCCGCCAACCTCGGTTGTTTTGTCGTCCGCGATTACCACCTCGTGGTTTATCCTTGTCGCCTTGAGCATTAGCTGTAGGAGGTGCAGCATCGTTCCAATCGTCTACAGGAGGAGCCTCGTCGGTCTTCTCTTGTTTGCTGGCAGATGCTTGTCGGTTCTTTTTCTTTTTTACTCTTGTTTCCCATTCACCCTATTGTAATGAAATTAAAAAAATTATTACTAATTTTTATGATGATTTATTAATGTTATCTTAACACGTTAATCGCCTTGTGACCCGAATTTGGTTCTCAACTTAAATGGCAACTTGGGCCATGTGACCCAACATATGGGCTTCACTACTTGCAATAGCTTTAGGCTCTGTGAACTGTTGTATGGGTGACGTATTGCGTTGATGCCTATGAGACATTAAAATGTAGGCCTTGGGGCCTTAAAAAAAAATTGAGCCTCTAACATTTAGTTCAGTGTTATGAATAGGATACAAAATAGAAATGTTATAAAAAAAATGACTTTATTACTACATCAAATAAGTACAGACAAAGATAAAAATATGTAAGTATTATAAACTATTTTTGACATTTATGAATATCAAAGAAACATTATAAGCAGTAAAATTTGGAGCATTCTAGACAGCGAAATCTTGCTTTGGTGCCTGCAACTGTACCTTTTTCCGCCCTTCATCGTTGCTTATTTTCGCTTAGCATCTACGGCGATCTTTAGATGGAACTTCCTCTAAAACGTGCTGTTCGGTTTTAGCTTTTTGCTCTTGGTATTTCTTCATTTGAAGATTTTTCGCTACCAGAGTTGGGTTCGTATTCATCTGAAGAACCACCATCAAACGGTTCTTCCTCAGAATCGGACATTCCACAATTTTTGCTGAGCTCTCTCGTATTCACCACTCATATTTTATAGCCCTACCTCTAACAAAGTGTCGGAATAGACTAAGCCACTATATTTGCGATGAACGCGCGACTGTGGACTGCATCAAGCATAAAAAGCGAGTTGAAACATGCGTAAATGCGAGAATCCACATACGAGTCACACGGCTAAAACTATGTTGGGGTACGAGAACCAAATGTCGGTTATTATTTTCAAAATGTTTTTTTCTTCTTATTTTTGAGTGACCAAAATATATTTTTATAATATTGTTTCCTAACACATACTATAACCAACTAAAAACAATATATTGTGGACCGGGGGGACAAAAATATATTTTTGTGTTTGGGCGATTAACGTGTGAATGTTATCAGTTTCTAATTTAACTGACTGATTCTTAAGAGGTAGAATGCTACAAGGGACACAGGTATCATATCATCTAAACTTAAAACTACTACACATTTTTGGTAAACATCAATTTCAAAAATATTAGTGATAGAACGATATCACTTTTTTGCCGATACCGATATTTACGTGCCGATGTCGATATATCGTATCGACAAACATAACGCCTTCTATTTATACACGACCGAAGCAAAAACCGGGGAATTCCCGTTTTATAATTTGGTTGCGAGGAAACGTTTGTGATTGGTAGTAAGTGATATTTCGGATTTTGGGGGAAGGGCAACTGCCGATATACCGATATCAATATCGGTATCGTTTTATCCCTAATAAATATTTCCAGAAAAATTTGATTTGAGGAAACATCTTTTATTTATATTTATGAAACCACAGTATCACTTCAGAGTTTGATTGAGAAATCATGTCATCGTCCAACTCTACTTTTATTCTGAATTGACATTTATATCTTTAAGGATTTACACGTTGGTAACTATTAACAAATGTTTTGTCAACATGGATGTTGTTACATTTTGCCAATTTTTTCTTGTATGCAATTGAACTTGTGATCAAAAAAGACATGTTTTAATGCAAAAATTTATAATAAAAAAACAGCAAGGCATAATTTATATGGTCAAAATCGTATTTCAAGGATCATAAACACAAAATTTACCAAATGAATATAGTGTGTTATTAAAAATGTTAAAGGACCATTCACACTACTGTTCATTAAGGGGTAATCAATTTTTTTTTTTTTTTTTCGTACCGCCATGCATCATTTATGTTTTTGCTAAGTAGTTGTTATGTGTTTAACTAAACTACGAATGTTCGAGGTTTAAAAAGTTAATCAAAAGAATATTGACAGTAGATGTTAAATTCATAAGTAGGTGTATAACAATTTTTAATTGGGTAAACTGTTAAAATTAAAATTGCAATAAAAGATGTTAAATGGAATATCCCAAAAAGACGATTTGAGTTGTCATTATTAATATGATTAATACACAAGTTCTTTAAATAATATTAATCCAAATAGTGAAATTTAATTTAAATTTCTATGAAATAAATTTAAATCCTCATAATTTTCTACATTTAAAATTGAAATACAAGATGCCCTATAGTATTTTGATCCTATCAAATTTATCTAAACATTTAAACTAGTAGTATTTATCTTTTTTTGGTTCAATTCCTGTTTAACTGGAAATGACATAGACTTATGTAATTTCAAATGGATGATCATGTATGTTTTTAGACATTTAGAAGGTCTTTTCTCTTAATGTGGCATATTTTAAGCCTAAAACGAAAATAAAAAAAGAAAAAAAAAATGGATCAAGACGCATTACAAATATATAAAAGTACAGAAAATGTAGTTCTAATATCTACATATATTTGGTATTATAAAATAAAGTTACAAAAACTTGAACTTCTGGAAAAAACAAAAAGACTAAAAATTTTTAACAAATTTTAAGAAAGTTGAACGAATTGGGTTCTTGTATTTCTTTTTCAGCTTATGTTATAAATATTAGTCAGGGCTGTACTATAAGTTCTACAAATTTAATTGTTACTTACCATTTGCTTACCTAGTTTATAAATTCTTACACCTTATTATTTAAACATTTATTAATAAAAAAGAGTAGTTTTAAATAAAACAAAATTAGGAAAAGTATATGTATACAGGGTGAACATTTAAGAACTTACAATGGCCATATCTTATGAACTAAAGATAATATCAGAAAAGTAAAATCAAATAAAATAAAAATCAAATTAATAAAACCTAATAAAAACAATTTATTTTGTACTGGACTAGAAATAAACAAACATAAAGATAAACATTTTCTTTTTAAATAGGTTTTTAATTATTATTTACTAAGGGTATAGCATATATGTTTTTATTAGCTTTCCAATTATGTAAGACAAGTAGGGGTTACTAATTATTTTTTCTTGGGGTAGATGGCGCCTAGAGGGTTAAGTTTTGTATTTTAACATTTAAGTATCCCCTTTGTATCCTAGAAACGGTTTTAAAAATTATCTGGTATAAAAAACAAATACAGTTTGTCAAATGAAGTCTTGTAACTTTAGGATTTCATATAATTATTTCAAAACTATTTTTCTAAAGCCAAATTACTTTATGGGAATAATATCAGATCTAAATGTAATATTACAACAATCATAATATAACTATGGCAATTTAAAACAGTTGTTTCTTAGCCGTTATATTTTCATATTTTCACTATGAAGGTTGCTTTTCAAGGGAGGAGCAAGTAAATATAGTTACAATTTAATTATTTTTTAAAAAATACAGACTTTCCTAGCTTCAGACGAATCCAGCAGAGCATCTCGTTTTTTTAAAGCTTTTTTCTAAAAACAATCACACCATATTTTTAAGCTCTAAATATTATAAAACTTAACTAAAACATTGCCATTTATAAATAATAGAGGGTGCTTTATGGGAACAAAGTCAGCAGAACACCTCAGTTTATTAATATTGTAACTTTTTATTTGATTTTTATACCTATTTTTAACTTTGCTCTCACTCTCAAGTTAGGGTAAAAACTAATAGGTTTATGCCAAATAAATATAATGTTGGGCGCCACTGTATATTATATACGAAATAAATGCTCTGCATTTATTCTTTCAATTCTCTCATCTATATTAAAAATTTAATACAAACAATTATGGACCAAATTACCAAATATCTCATTTTATCAATAATTTAATGACTTGAATAATATTTTTAATATAATCAGTGTACATTCTTTTTAATCTTATTTGTATTAATTTTGTTTATTTAGTTCCAAGATTTTGACATTTTTTTTTTAAATAATAATTTATATCATTGTCAATTTTTATTAGTCTGTATTTGACCTTGCCCTTAGTTTGGATTTGATTATTTATGATTTATTACTAGTGGTTGTAATTCTACTTTTCCACAATGTTTATCATAAAAATTACTGGTTATTCACACATGTACAAATTATTAATAAACTTGACTATCATTAAACAAAATAGTAATATACATAATTCAAATTATTAATATAGAAAAAAAATATAGTGTCATTATTTCACTGCCAGGCTATTAATATTTTTAAAAGAAAACTAAAAAAGCGGTTTATCCATGTATATTATTTACAGTGAACAGATTATTTTGTTATTAAACATTTGACCAAACCAAATTGATCATGCTTGTATAAAAATTATTTATTAACTATTAATGGTAGAATCTTAATATTTCACTTTTTAGTGTTTCTAAAATAGTGACATGCCAAAGAAGACAGCAGAACACCTAGGGAATTTTATTATTTAAAAATAGCAATTTTTTAGTAAAGTTTTAAATTTCCAAGCCTATAAAATTTATAGGCAATTTAATTGCCTAAAAATATGGCATGGATGTTTTTATAAAAAGGCTTTAATAGCTTAAAAATGTGGCATAAGTAGTTTGAAAAAAAAAAAAAAAAAAAAAAAAAACAAAGCTCCCTGTATTATTAAAAAATAGCAATTTTTAGTAAAATTATATATATAATAACATATTTTAGATTTATACATTGGAAAAGAAGTTGGTTTATACTAAAATAGGTTTATTATTAAAAAAAAATTACTCCTCTAAACAAAAATTATCTATTTATTAAATAAAAATAAATAAATAAATTGTATTTTGCACATTGTATTTTGATATTTCATGGAGTAGAGCAGCTGCTAGCTGAACTTAATGGAGGATTGTAAAATAAATTTTTTTATTATTAAATTGTGAATCAACTTAAAGTGAGTAATATTACATTCTACAACTATGATTCATATTATATAAAAAATTATTAAGCCCCATCATAAAAGAATATACATACCATTGCAGAGGAATAAATCCTAATGATTCATTTTATTAACAATTTACTATTAATGTTTTTGTTAAAATTATTGAATGAAAACGGTAACCCACAGGGGTGTAATAGAGCAGGAACTGAGGTCCCATACTGAGTATAAAGAACAAGATTATTTATTTTATATGTTTCGACCCTAATGTTCATTAAGCTGAATTGTCCAAATGTGCTGAACCTACCTGAGAATATGGTTAGGAAAACATCATACTGCTGAGGATGGTCCAAGAACAGGATGAACTAGGCCCAATGACTAATTTGAATTAAGAAAACACTTTTGCTGAATTTTTGTAAATACATTTAATTTTTTATATATTAAAATATAGCAGTACATTTTGTGTTTATCTTATGACCATTGAAAATAACAAATGAGAAGAAACCTAACACATTTTTTGACCTGGATTACTTACATGACCTATTTTCATATTTCTGATGTTAAAATAAATAATTATAATAGTAGTTTATATGTTATAAGGACGAAAAGTTGAGTTTTACGTGCGACTAAGAGAAGTTTGCCAGGCGAGACGTATGAGTACGAAAATACACTTTTCATCCGCGTTTCATACATTATTTTTTATTCTAATGTGCTTATAGATATTAAAAAAATATAGAAAATTAAATTCAAATAATATTATTTCCAATTTTTCTTAAAACTGATATGGATGTGATCGATAAGAATGACTAGGTGGTATATTATTCTCGATTACAATACGCCAGTTTAGTGTGATGCCATTTTGGTTCCACTGACATTTAATTCTAACCAAACTTTTAATAAAAAAATCATTAAATTAGACATATACATTTTTACTGTTTTTATTTTCTTTTTCTAAATATTTTTTACAGGTCATAAAGAATAGTTTAAAGGTATGCAATGGCTAACTAAATAATTGTATATTTGATCTTATTTACTTACTTTAGAAATATATTTATAAAAGTGAAAAAAAAAAAAAAAAAAAAAACGATATAATTTAACAAAACAAACAAAACGCAATCAAAAAATGTACTGTCACTTTAATTGTCAGTGGAACTATAATTAGATCATCACTAAAATTGCGTATTAATTAAATTTTATTTAGTTTTTCTTATTCAATTGAAAAAAATTCTATTTAAATTTAATGAACAATTAGATTATGGACTACTATTTTACAATAGCAAATAAATATCGCCAGTACTATTAAAAGGTAAGTCCAAAATAAACCAGACTGTTTAGATAGCGGAGCCACTTTACTTTTGTGGCCTGGGCCCTAAAAGTACTTTTCAGTAGTTAATTTGTAGTATACATTACAAGATGGCAGCAAATGAGAAGTTTAAAATGTTCTCTCTACCACTATTACTGAAGAAAACTTAAAACATTTTAAAAAAATAAATTGATTTACTTAAACAATTATTACATGAAAAGGAACAAAAATATTCTCTAATAATAAATGAAAACAATTTACTATTAAAACAAAAAATTAATTAGAAGATAAGGAAAATAAAGCAGAAACAAAAAAGGACCAAAAAAACACCAATTATCAACAAAAAGCAAGGTGTACATCCTTTCAATTAACCCATGCATCCATGATGATAAACAATAAACCAAAAACAAACAGTGCTACAACGTTGCCAGCTTCGCCAAAATTACCTGAGAGCTCAATGGCACATAATGTTCCAACTTAATAAAGGATATTTTCATGAACTTAAATAACAATGATAACACCTTATCTTCGGTAGACGGAGAGGGATACCAGAAAGTAATTCACAAAAAAAAATAAACCATGAAGAAAATTTGGAGAGAATGACGAGAACACGGAATTTGGAGCGATAAAAAAGCTTGGCTATACCTTTACCGTGTTAATCGTAACATTACCTGCGAGAAAAAAATTGTTAATTATTTAAAAATCCAAGATGCCTTTAATGCCAATATCTCTATAAAGGAGCTGCCAACAAATCAGACTCAAAATAAATGCTTTATGCTAGGAATAGATTTTGACCTCAAAGATGAAATTTTTGGAAAAAAAGGTATTGCCATTTACAGATAAAATATATTTTCTTCTTCTTTATAATAGCAAAAATATTTAATCTGTAGTTGGCCATTAGTATTCAAAAAACAATGGATATTAACTAAACAAGGACAAACTTTGTTATACAATTCTGTAAAATGAGTTTTGATCCGTAAATAAATAAATAAATAAAAACATTTAAAACTTGAAGCTGAAAAACTAGCTGGCTGTCACATTTAGCATATAGGCGATTACATAAGTGACGCGCTCTACTGACAACATACTCGTATAAGTATAAAAATTGTTTAAACTTTACTTAACCTTCCGGGACTGGCGCGCGGACTCTCAGTCCGCAGCGCTTTTTATTTGCCGTTTGCCGCGTAACCCACCCTTTCTCAAATCGGTGCATTTCTGTATTCTTTAAGCATTAAATTAGTAGTAGTATCTCAAAGTTTGAAGCGTGAGTGAATTTTTGTTCTTATGTTATAAAAGATTGCGGAGTGAGAGTCCGCCGCCAGTTGCCAATCCCATTTTTGACCACACTATTAATATATGTGGAAAGTTCATGTGTGTGGAACATTTGACACCTATATGTTTGGAATGTCACAGTGAATAGTTTTATAATAAGTTTAATTTTTTTTTTTTTGTTTATATTACGTTGATTATATGTTTTTAGTAGCTAGTTTCCGGAATGTTAAACTTTTCTGATGTATTTCTAATAATGCCAAAAATACATGTTCCTTTATGTTTTTTTGCTGTAAAATTAATGTTGTTTAATTATTTTTGATGCTTTTAAATAAATAAACAAAAATAATTGAAAACTGTTTTATAATTGGCTCAAATTTATTATGCGGACTCACAGTCCACCACTAATTTTTAATTATATTTTATATTAATAACTAAAACTCATTTTAAATAATAAAAATAAAAAATAGTCAACTTGACATTAAATAATGAATTGTATTTGATAGAAAACATAGAATGGATATAATTATGTATTATATTCGTTCAATAGACTAATATCGCCCACATATTTATTTTGTATATCCTGCAAAAATTAGAAAAATAAATAATATATCTACATGTGGATGTGGATGCAGAATTTTTTTTCACTTACCTGTATTGAGGATCTATATCAGATTATTTGTTAATTCCACATACTTTGATTACTATACGAGGCAAGAGAGAGGTCCGACACGCCCAACACAGGGCGCGGCCATTTTGAACCCTGTGACACAGTTTACAGCTAAAGAATCAGATCGCTCACTCTGCGTTTATACACTGTGCAACTCGGATAATACAATATATGACAACCGCCTATAATAAAATAGCAGTCTTCTGCGTATCCTGAATTTGTATCCCTGGAGTAGATGTTATTTTGGAACTTTCAACTGGTCCGAGTGAGCTAACTGATTCTTTAGCAATAAACTGTGACTTCAAAAATAATATTCACTGACACTGACAGCAGCAAGCAAAATATCAGATGCGTTTTAATCCACTTCTGCTTCCGGAATTGTCGGTTTAGTCGTTTTAACCTGTCAGATTAAAACAAGAAAACCGATAATTCCGAAGCAGAAGCGGATGATTAAAACGCACCTATTAAAAATATTGCGCCAAGATGTAGGCAACACGTAATAAGGGTTCAAAATGGCGGAGTATTCTATCTCCTTTTAAAAGGCACTCAGAAAGCTGCGCAGTGCGACCATTCTCCGTATAGTAAAAGAAAATCAAAGCATGTGGTTAATTCTGTAATCGTGCACGCCAAACACATCGGTTTTCTATTCAGTCTCAGTCTGTTTTAGTTTACAATTCGCGACAAGTCAAAGCTTGAGTCAGCCGTTCGCGCCGGCGTAGTTTGGTCTCTATAAAAGGATCCGAGACTGATATTGATGATTCGAATACGAATCCTTTAGGATTTTCTCTGCGAATCCGGATCACGGCTCCTTTTTTTCTAAAGTATTCGAATCCCGCTCTCGGATCCTCAAAAAGGATTCGAATCCTATGTGATTCGAATCCTCCTCAGCTCTGACGTGTAATACCTGTAAAAGGACAATCTCTTTGCCGATATATCGGCAATTATCGTGCCGGTACGATACGATGCCGATAATCGGCAACAACTGCCGATATACCGACATCAATATCGTTCTATCCCTACATATTATAGATTCTTGGTGCAAGATTTCTTGAAAATCTCTGAGTTGCGTCTCTTTGACAGTAAGGTACAATTACTACTTTGGGTAGTTTTAAGTTTATTAATGTCTTCTTCAAGCATTTTGTAATTTATTTTTACTGTCAATAATATGTTCTTTGTCAGAAACTGTTCAGCAGATCTACAACATCGTTGCCCCGGCAGCTTGCACAGTGGAATTTTAAATAGCGTTTTTGAAGTGGAATATATTTTATTTCAGAACCTGATAACTGCAAAGAATCATCACACAGAAAATTTTGCACAAATCGCATGCAAAAATGGGGTTTTTGGGATCTATTAATGTCGATTTCAGTTTACATTTTATACATTATACATATACCCCACGATACACAAATACCGGTATGTACCTGCGCATGTTAGCTCTATCCTTGTCACATGATATGACGTCATGTGGCATATAAATCCGCATCTACGTAGATAAATACAAGTAACGAGACATAACTGTAAAGACTGTAACACTTCATTGTCAGAGGTTGTGGTTTTTATGAAGTGAAAAAGAAAAGTTACTGTATATGTACAAATATTCAAAAAACCAAGATTATATACTAGTAGTACACTTTATAGTGAAACCAAAATTCAAGATATTCGACAATTATATTTTGTAAATGTCGTTATACATCAACACAAAAATCGAAAGGAATTAACCAAAATTCATCACCAATACCCTGCCAGGTATAGGTCAAATGATTTTTTCTCCGTCATCAGGGCAAAAAAGCATTTATTACAAAGATCATATCTATATTTAGGGTCAAAATGTTATAATCTAGTCCCCTCAGAAATAAAAAATCTTAATCACTTTAACTTATTCAAAAAACTTGTCAAAAAGTGGTGTAATACATTAAGTTGCTCAGATATCCACGTCTTAATTGAGGGTAAATAAATAAATTAAAAAAAAAAAAATAAAATAATTGAAAATAAAAAGAAACAAAAAAACCAAAAAAGTAAATCTAAAAAATAATTGTTTTTGTTCCTCTTATAATCATGTATTACGTGTCCCAAAAAGTTATAATAATTAATTATTATAGTTATTATTATTACTATTGTTATTAGTAATAATCTATAGTGAGTCCTGCAATATGTTAATTCGATGAAAGTATTATAAAAACACTTGTCAGAGACACTAATTTATAGTTAATCCCACGCACAGACTTGCTCTTCTGTGGGACTATCATATTTATTTTTCCTAATATGGCTTATATTTTACATTGTTAACCTTACATAATATGTAATTATTTGGTAAATAAATATTATTATTGCCCACAGTTTATGAATATTTAGTTAATTTATTATTGAAACTAAAACAAGAATAAGATATGTGTAAAGTACATGCAAAGACACTTTATTTAAAGAAAAGTATCTTACATAAGTTCATAACAAAGAACATCAAACAATAATGCACAGTTTGAATGAACAAAATTTGAGTAAAACCACTGCATATAGTGTCTGATTAAGGGCTGTTAGTGACTATTTCTCAGAATATTTTGGAGCAGAATTGTTTTTATGTCATGATCCAAGTACCAGTTTTCGGGAGAAGGCTCTGTGTAAATAAGCTCTTGTTCAGAAACACTAGCTGCTTTAACTGCTTTTTTTAGCTGAATGCAGATTACTTTCTTCACATTGCCCTTTCTGGATTGCTGCAGGAAATTTAAAAATATTTAGTGTGGGTACAGCACCAGGTTTCAAATGTTGGCTTTTTATGGGCATGTATCCCAACAATCTCTGCTGCAAAGGCATTTCAAAACAGGAGACTTTGAAGTGTACAGAGCAAATATGAGCTGCAAAAAAACATCTAATTATAATATAAGTACATGAAATTTATGTTTATGTAACTGAATCAGCATTTTACATGATCATTGGCACTAAATATTAATAATTGTGAATCAAATTTTTTATTATACAAATAAAATCTCCTACACTTACCATTTTTTAAGTTTATTGTCCTTTCTCGGTGACATCCTACAATTCATTGCTTAGCCAAATCAACATTGTTTTGAAATTGAAAATATGTAATGTCTGTTCTCTTCATAATTTTGCTATAATTTTTATAAATAGCCACAGCACAATTAGACATTTTATAGTTTTTTTTATTGTCACAATAAAATTGCTGAAGAAATCACAACACTTTAATTTAAACCCTTTAAAACCATCCAAAAATGGAAAACAAAATCAAAACATTTTAATCTCTTCAAATAGGTACTTCAAAAATGAACAGCACAATCAAAATACTCTTATTTAAAATTCCAAATGAGTATCATTATTTCATATCATTATATATTTATAATTAGAAATAAAACTATAAAAAATAATTCTTATTAAAACGTCTATCAAATACTGTTTGCTTTATGCCATATTAAGTCATGTGCAAAATTTGGTTGAATTAGTAGCATACAAGTATTTGTATATCATGGCCATATCCTATAAATCAGAGCACACCACTGATTCTGATTTTAAACACCTATTTATGTTATTATCTCTTAAGTTTTTTGACAGGTTCAGATAAAAATAAAAAAAAAACTCTTTGTTTTATTATTATAGATAAGCTATTTTTTGAATTTTAGTAGTTTTACCCAATTTTTATCAACTTATGATTCTTGAAACTGATTTCGTTGTGAAGATGGTTTAACCTAAATTTTATCCATATAACTTTTTTTGTAAATTAAGCACTTTTTACCACTGAAAAAGCAAATTGAATGAAGAGCAACTATTTTTCATACTTATCACTGTACTGTACTATACACTTATGAATTTAAAAAGTTGTATTTAAATTCTAAACTTCTGAACAAAAGCAATGTTTTAGAAAGTTTTTTTACTTCATTTTTAAAATTTATATATATAGATCCTTTAGATTTTTTTAGATATGATTGCATAAATGAATATTGGGAGAGTTTCTTTTGCTTTTAGACAGTAACTATTACTATAGCTGCATTTCAATTACAACATCAGATGTGAATTTTTTATCACTTGATACAGGATCAGTTTTAAATGTAGATGTAATAAACAAACACCAAACACCCTAGACATATTGGTTACATGGTAAAATTAAAAGTTAGAAAATTATACTTTTTGGGTTTCACTTTAGACTACAGGAACAAAAAATGTTTTTCACTCCACCCTACTAGTCACCTTCACAAAAAATCAGCAAATTTTAGTTTTATTTCAAAATTAAGGGGCAATTGATTTCAACCCTACAGTCACTGTTATATGAAAAGGAGGCACTTCAGATTAATTATTTTAGGTATGTAAGAACCTACTGAAACTTGGACATATCTACACAATTTATAAGGTTAATATAATTTTACTGTACTTGCCCTTTTTGTTTATTTTATACGCAATTGCCTCTAAACTATTTGCTGTATAATTTTGATATCAATCCATAAATTCTGGCATTCATTTAGCTTAATTTCTTCCAAAAATAACTTTTTTTAAAGGTGCATAATTTGTACTTACTGTGCCCATTTCTTCCAACAACATAATTATGGCCAAATTTGCATCATTGTCACACTCGTGGAGCGCCAAACACACCTCCTCTTCAGATCTTTGAGACAACTCTATTAATGTTTTAACTTTGTCTTTAATGATTGAATCTTCATTTTTGGAATTAGCTTCTCTGTGTTGTTGTTTGTCACCACCTTTTCCTAGAAATTATATGCTTTGAAGATATTTCACTTTTACTACTAAGTAGGGCTTACCTTTAGTTTCTGATTTCTCTGATTTTTGAGATTTATCAGACTTCACACCTTTGCCACCCTTTGAGGTGGCTTTATTACTTGAACTCATGTTTTTCTTTGTACAGTATGTACAGATGTATTATTTACAAGCTAACTGTAAGAAGATACAAAAGTACGAATAAATATCTATATCTTATATTGACAACAAACGTCATAAAAAGTTATACAAACTAAAAAGGGCTGGTTTATATGTCTCAATTTGTGACAAAAAATCAGCTTTCTTGATTAATTAGAACAACTAATAAGTGATTTAGATGTGGAAGTAACTGTAAAGTAATTAAATAAGTAATAAAATGTTAGTTTCAGTTTATAAGGGCAAAATAATGTTATAACAATATTACGGCAACATCGCAGTTATTACCACACAGAAAATCATATTTTAAGTTATTGTCTATCTGATTTAAGTCAAATTTCAGATATTTTTCATTTGTTGTTCCTAAACACCAAAGTTATTTATAAATTTTGTAAAAGAGAAACAAAACCATTTTATCGCCATGTGGAAAGACGCCATTTCCAGGACTGACAAGCTCAAGTTTGTTAAGACAAATGCATTTTAAATATCTGAATTCCACAAAACGGAAAGAACAATAATAATTTTTTTGTGACAAAGCAGAAATATATACCACTAATTATACAAAAACTTATATCACTTTCACCCACAATTGTTTTTTAAAGAAAATCAGAATGCCGTTAACCATACCTGATTATTAACAATCCACAAAAGCGCTAGGCGCTAGGGGTCACCAGAATAGCCAACTGATGAATGAATAAAAAAGCGCCAAATTTGATTTTAATTTCGTTATTGTTCAAAATTATAAATATAAATTAAGAATGATTACCAATAAAAAGATATTAGCTAAAGACTACCGTTGTTTATATCAGCTAATAAATAACATGCAATACAGTACCTATTTAACAATACCATTTATTAAAAAGAAGTTCCAGTTCTTAATTTACTTATTTTATATTCAAAACTGTATATGAAATATATTTAAAAAACCGTATGTTGCGTCCAGAGTCTTATAAACAATTTCTCTTTCATAAAAATATTAATAACGAACCCAAGACTAAGTAATTTTTAAAAGGATCATAAAAATTATGGAAAAATTTGTATTTCCCGGTATCCGGACAGATCAGTGTCCTATCTCTTGGATCATATAAAAACTAGATGTGTAACACGTCGTACCCTAAAGGCTTTTGATAGGTGGAGAGAGGGTAAACGTCAAACCATGGAGGATGACTTCCAGTGCCGTTTCATAGAATAAGAAATTTTAAATTGTTACTAGCGGGACCGGACAATCGCATGTATTTATGGACTAGAAATAATTATTAAGCAAGTATTATAATATCGCAAATAATAATCTACAAAATTTCAACAGTTATTCACAATTTATTAAACTATTTACCCAAAATTGTTATTAACATCTATAAAATAATTTTATACGCCAATGTTATCGCGTGCACTTCGGTTAGCTATGCCGCAAAACTGTCAATATATGTGTATATAAAGCATTATATATTTAAAATGGAACAAATCGAATTCGCCCATTAATTGACAGTTTTGCGGTGAAGGTAACCGAAGTGGACGCGATACATTGGCGTACAAAATTATTTTATAGATATTAATAATAATTTCGGGTAAATAGTTTAATACATTGTGAATAGTTGTTGAAATTTTGTAGTATTATGATTTGGAATATTATATTACTTGTTTAATAGTTATTTCTAATCCATAAATACATGCGATTGTACGGTTCTGCCGGTAACAATTTAAAATTACTTTTTTTATGAAACACCACTGGCTAATAAAACATTACCGCGAAATTCTCGAAGAAGACCGACGTGGTTTGACATTTATCCCCTCTCTACCTAAAAAAAGTCTCTTCTACATCATATGAGACTGCGCACAAAGTGCCTTTGCAGGTCCGTTTTAGCCATTTCATGTACTTGTTTTAAAATCAGGAAAAATTAATATTTCTGAAACTCAACAACAACAAAAATTCAATTTACTCTTCGGGTATATTCCTAAAGGTGGTATCCACTTGAAGTAATAAATTTCTCATTTTTTATCATATACGGGGATGACAAAAATAGGAATCAAGGCATAGTTAAACTTATTTTTAAAAATATAGAAAACATTTATATGGAATCAGTCAACTATCTCAAAAAAAATGATATATAATAAGTATGTATTGACAGATTTTATTCTTACTCTAAGAATAAACAAACGTGTACTATGTATATGCTTTGAAAGTAATCTGTAATTTATGGCCAATATATAAATTTGTTAAAATTTACCTTTATATAGTCTGTAAGCGTTTTCTAAGAATGATCTAATGGATAATGTTAAGCCTGATAGAAACAATAGATCTCTTTTCACAAACATATCAACTGGAAACAAAAAGGTTGGAGTGACGAGGCCTTAAGCCTTGACTAGCGGCATTAATTTCATTCAGATTATATATTTACATTTAAATAAAATGCTAAGATAAATTAACTGTAGCTTTATTAGTAAAATAGTAACATTACAATTTTCCATAAGATCGTTCCCATCTCTAGCAACATTTTCAGTGATTAAAGTTATCGATTCAAGTCTATATCATTAAAAACAGTTTTATAGATGAGAAATGTGTTTTTCATAAATTTTTAATGTCATTTATAGAAATAAAAGTTATTTTGTGTACCAAGGCTATAAATAATAGAGTTGAGCTTTTTCGGCCGAATCAGAAATTTACGGCCGAGGCCATGCAATTAACTTCTTATAGGATCTTCCTTTAAAGAATAAAAACGTCACTAGAATCAGTTGAGTTTCCACATATACCAATCTCGTATCTCAATCGAGATACTACTTGAGCATAATAAATACAGATTAAAGTTTCATGGTTTAAATAAAATTCTCTTACATTTCTAAATAAGTACTTGAAACACAACGAATTTAATTTATTTTTCAAAAATTCAAAACGTACTTCCTAGCTGATGAAGTAAATAAATTCAAATTATAAACTATAACTAAAAAACACAGACGCCAAAGATCAAAACCAAGCAAAAGAAGTTATAGAATAACGCTACCCCAAAACACCATCGAATCATATGATGTTCCAACTGGAGCCCAACATCCATGAACGCGGGACCTACGGCTTTAAATTTCTTCCGAAACATGGCACACTCCATGCTATACCTCTCGTACTCATTAATATAACGCCTGTTCGCTGTGGTATGCAACTACGCGAGCAGTTTGTTCGGACGTACGCCGACTTTAATTGTGATGGTCACTCATCCAACTGCGCTCGGCCTGGCTTGACTGCAGATCTGTAACGTGTGGAGGGTGGGTTAACCCAGGGCATTTAAGCCTCACTAGGTCCATTGTGCACCCTCCTAAGTAGATAGGCACCTCCTAGCTCATGAGCCAGTCTACAGATTTAATGTAGTTGACAACGTTACCAAGAGGTGCTTCTCTTATATCGGCCAACACAAATCTTCTAATAAATGAGAGGGTCGGGTAATCCTAGAGGATATGCTTGATGATCTTAACTGCTTGTTCGCACCAAGGCCGCCGAGAGCCAGACCGGGACCCAGGACAATTCTCCAGATCGGGCACCGCGATAGTTTTATAAAAAATTAAATGACCAAAGGTCTTCAAGTTTCTCCTCCTCTGCTTGAATTTCTCTAAAAAAAAGGTCTTCAAGTAAGAACTTCCCCCTCTTGTGTTGAACTTCTGAAAGTAACATACACCACCGCTACCAGGCCCCCTTTATACCGCTGCCGGGCCCCTATTTGAGCCCGGGCCCCGGAAATTACTCCCGGCTGCCCCCTCTAGTCGGCCCTGGTTCGCACCCACTGCAGAGTGCGGATACAGACGCAGCCTCATGATATGGATATGCTTTCGTACTTGGCAATGACCAGTCAGAATGAATTCTGTCTAGTCATTGTATTTGTTTGCTGTTAGTGTCAGGATAACCTAAACGCTCTCTGGCAAGTCTGTTTTTAACGCAAAAACTATGCCTTACATTTAGTTGAACAAGGTGTAATAGGAACATGTACATATCAGGCAGATACCACTGATATTTATGTAGTGGGGCAAGCAGAAGTCGAAATCCTAATGATAAAAAAGCATACATTTGTGAAACTGCATTCTTTTTATACAGGTTAGGAAAAAAGTATACGAGCCGTAGGGTATAAGCACTGTGAGCGGACGACTATCACTATATTTTGTGTACAACGTCTGCATACCTACCACCTTTCCTGCGTTCAATATTACTTGTATCAATAATCAAAGCTTCGCTTCAAGCAAGCTTAAGTTTAGTAATGCTTAAATAACGATGATTTAGTTCCTTCTAATTAAATAGAAAATATTTGTGTAGATTCTCCCGATTATAGAATTAAGAATTATTTGCAAGTAACAAATAATTTATAATTTTTTAAATAAGCAACAATAATAAATCGTCTTTATTAGAGGAAAAGAATGTATATAAGTTTACTGATGCAATCAGTGGCGAAGTCTAGCTGTACTAGCTACTCCTACCTAACCACTATATTATATAAGTGTTGGGCAGATAATTTATTAGCCATTGCGGCATTTTTGACAATGTTGTAGACATCTAAAACTCTCAAAATTTATAATGATAATTTTTTTAATTGCTGAACGGTTGAAACTGGCCAATTGAGAAAATCAAGAGCGGCATTTTAAAAATAAAATTGTATGAACACCAAATCAAATGTCTTACCTGTAACAGCGTAGGTGGTTATCCTGCGAGAGTAACTGAGCTGAATGTATTGTACACTACACCATACAGCTCGTATACTTTTTTCCTAACCTCCATGTAACTAATTGATACTAAATTTTCAAGAAATGAAAATTTCTTACTAAGTAGGTCATTTAATTTTTCAATTTACCTCTATATGCGACACCTACCTCTGATATGTTTTCTTGGAGTAAATACATGTTAAATAGAATACCTGGTGTGGTTATTTGAAATGAAACGAAAATATTTAAAATTGTAATTTATTTATGTTTCAATTACAATTTAGAATCATTTAAGATACTTCGATTTAGTTTAAAAAAGTGTGAAATCGATACTTATTTTACTAAATACATACATAGAAAAAATATTATTCGAGATTCTGAATAAGTGCAAAGAGTACCTATTTGTAAAAATGAATACCTACATATAAAAACGTAAATATACCTATTATATTACTTACTTAGTTTTATTACAAAATCGAAGCATCTTGCAAAAACAATACATTAAATAATATAAAATCTTAATATAAAGGACACAAATCAATAGTAAAAAACATTACCTATAAGGTATTCGGGACAAAAGAATCGGAAATTGTCTTTTGATAACCATTTTTAAAAATTATATTTGATCAATTACATTTAATGTTCAAGTAAAACATAGGGTATACCAATATTATTTACAATAAATTATCAGATTTTGAAATTATTAAAAAAAAATAATTCCCGGTTCTTTCGGTAAAATAAAATTGATTTGTTATAAAGAAATGTTAAAATTGATAAGTAATAAATTATATATTATCAAGTAGTTTCATTATTTGTATGCTATCTGTACAAAAAAATCGGGACTAGGAAGTCTAAAATTTTATTTAATTCAACCCCAAAAATATTATGGATTTTTTATCTGCGACTTAGTAAATTCTAGAAAACTGTTTTTTCTTTTGATCAGTTTCACGATTACCTATTACTGTAAACAGTTTTTCGTTTTCTCTAATGGTGAAATATACAATTGTCATCTTTTGTCATTAGATGCCACCATAAAAGAACATAGTCTGGTAACGAATCAAAAAAGAATTTAAAATTTTTTTCAGTTAAATTTCAAAACATAAATATTATAAAAAACGTTTTTCAAAATGAGAACAAAAATTTTGTGCAGAAATTAGTTATATATTGTGTTAAAAAGACTGTTTAATTGTTGTATTAAACGTTTTCTGTTTTATTTATTTGCTTTTTTTTTGTTTTGTTTAAAAGAGTACGAAGCTTTAAAATGTTTGTCAGGTAAATACAGCCAATAAACAAGATTTTGCAAAAGTAGCTATAGGTGTATTAAGAACGGTAAGTGACACTTTGCAGCCTGAGACAAAAAGTTGGGTAATCTGTCCAAAGAGATAACAATTAAATTTCTCAATTCAATTCGTCGCAATATTTTTTTATGTTCAGCGATAATTCTTTAACACAGTGTCCGATTTCAATGATTCTTTTTTTGTTAGAAAGGGGGTACTTCGGGGGTGGTTCCATATAAATTTGGTCAAAATCTATTAATGGGGTATATGAGAAAATCCTCAAACTCTTCATTTTGTTTATGTATGTTTAGCGATAATGCTTTACCACCTTGTCCGATGTATGATTCTTTTTTTGTTAGTAAGGGGGTACCTCAAGGGTGGTCCCATATAAATTTGGTTAAGATGTGGTGATGGCATCTGCACGTTTTTGAAGTCGGTTTTTTAAATTTTTAATTTCTAATACTTGTATATTTAGTGGTTTAAGGAAGAAAGCAAAGTAAATGTAGATGCCATTGACGAGAATTAGACATAGGGACAAAGTTGTAATTTTTATTCATTTTTCATTTTTGTTGAAGTATGTGAATGTAAAAATTATGTACTAATACTTTGTGAATAAGTAGATCAGAAACAAAAGAGCCTGCCTAATTTATTCCTACTACAACCATTCAATTATTAAAAAAAGGTTTGGGTAATTCAAAAGTGTTTTACATACAATTTTGTAACCAGAGAAAAAACAATCACGCATATAAATCGAATGTAGTATTTAAATTATTACCTCTAAAACACAACAAAAAAAATAAAAATAGATATTTAGGAACAAACGTAAACATTAAAAATGTTTTAAGTAGAAAATTATTTTTAAAATTGTTGAAACTATGTCGGTGATACTTTTAAATGTCAACATCTTTGTCTCCAATGCTTAAATATAGTACGTTAAATAAACAATTTATGATAGTTGCAAAATCCATCTTGACCTCTGTGCGGTTTGGTGCTTGGCTACTTCTATCACTTGTCAGTTAAATATTTCTTTGTTTTTTTTTTCGCCCAATATTGACTAGAAATTCTATAACATTTTATGATATTTGGCTGGTATATGATTTACATGCTCACACGTACAACTGCTAGGGTTGCCAGTTCTGTTGATCAGAAATCCAGGAGAAAAAATGAAATATTATAAAAGTTGTTGCACTTTCTTAAAATAATTCTTAGGTATGAATATTTTTAACCCGATTTTTTTTTTATTTATATTTTATACACCGTGGCAGCTTGCAATACCTTTCTATTAGAAACGATCAAATCATAGAACTGTTTACATACGTTTTACATATATATTTGAAATTTGTACATACCTATATTTCAGATTTGACATGAGTAGTTGCATTAAGGCGAGTTTTTGACTAAAGTTCATTAACTACGCTGAAAACACGGTGGACTGCATCGTTTTAGATATGAATCGAGAGAGTGAATAAAATAAGCTTTTTTATATATTTGCCTGATTCATCCACATTTTTTTTAAAGAAATTAACCCAACGCATGTCTAATCTCGTTTGGCTTACAATCATTTCACGTACTTCTCGCAGTAAATAGAAAACATAATACCCTGTATTCTCATTAATATGGGCATATTGAGAATAACTCAGCTTAGTCATAGATAAAACATCCGGGAGTGTTTAGCTACGGTCCTGGAGCTGAGAGATTTTGAATATGAATTGTCATTCTCCGGGAGAATCCCGGAATTCCGAGAGAGTTAACTTCAATATTCCCATGTCAAACCCTATAAACAGTCCTGTAAAGTAGATTACTATGAAGTGATTCACAAAAAAATACTAAAGTAGACCACGGAAAAAATCACAAATGTCGAAGTATCTCGTATCTCTGTTTTTGCCAGTCATGGCCTATTTTAGAAATATTTTTTTGTTGATCACTCATTATAGCATTCGGTTGTAGTAAATATGTACGTCATTTCAAAGACACCTGAATTTAATGAGAGGTTACAGGCTTTTTGAATATATCGTTAAGGGTTTTGCAACCTTCCTTTGTCCACGATTCGTTTATTATATTCGTAAAACAATTAGAGATGTACAAATAATATATTAATTTTCTAAACTAAACCATTTATTACCTATTTTGTTGTACGATAATATTTCCTCAATATAAAATTATTATTGACTAAGTGTGTAAAAGAAATATACAGGGTTATTGAAATATATGTAGATATTAAAACATCCCTAGAATGTACAAAAATATTATTTTGAAAAATATCAATAATTGAAAGAGTAATTATTACATTATGAATATTTATATTAAATCAAGCTCAAGTTTATGTCGATCATGTACAAAAACTAGGCCACCTAAGATCATTGACCCCGAATGCCTGCGTCGCATTCTTTATCTTCACATTAAATTCGCAAACGCTAATCCACTGAAGATGACCTTTTAAGTTAATCCACGATTATACCAACTAACATTTAAAAATCAGGTAACAGTGCCACTAGTACTTTAGATTTGAGGTTGGTTTAACAATCAAAGAGTAAAATAATAGTAGGAAAAGGGGAAATTGACCCGTTTTTAAACTTTAACTAATAAATAGGTACTAAAATTGATGCCATTCGTTTTTGGACATCATAAACTCTGATCACTTTTAATATTTATAAATATATTTCAATAACACCCTACATTTTATAATCATTAAAAGGTATTTAAAAAAAATTATAGTAGCTTCATTTACATACATATTAATCAAAAAAAATGATCTGTTTAAGTTCAAATTTGACTTACAATTCAAAGCTATAAAGTATTATTTACAAAAAAATTATATTACAAGAAAAAGTTTACTAGATTCCTACAATTCTATAATTGGATAAATGTTAAATGCAGGGCAAGGTATGATACCAACTTTAAATAAGTACATATTATAAAAATGGGCGAATACAATTGCTTTACAGCAATAAAAGCTAGGAATAATGCACTTTGATCTGCTCAAGACTCAAAAACTTACCCTGCAGATGTGATGTATAATAGACACATGAAACGGTATAAAAATTTTTCTCTAAAACTCCGTAAGGCGAAATCTTGTAAAAAGATTTATTAAATAATATTTTACATCATAATCTGAAAAACATATGAAATATAAAGTTAATTTAAATAGGTTTGACATTATGAACAACCTCATTTTTATATAATTTATTGTTAATCAATTTGCCATTTCACACATTGTTTAAAAAATAATTAACTTCAAATACGTTGAGCTATTGTTATTCATAACAGAGACAAAATAAAATAATTGAAGTAGTATTTGCTAAATTATTTCCATTCAGTTTAAGAAAAATAATCGGAAGACATGCAATTAAAGAGTTATATTGACGTAATTAATTCGTGCGTGTTCCTAAAAAATCAAAATTGAAAATGTGATAAGTAATGAAAACTGGAAATTCAGCCTTAAATATCAAAGAATGAACACTAACCTAATGGTTAGGATGTTAGTACAGTAAACAGATATTCTTAAGTTCTTTTTTGTTTGTTTATATTTCACTCCTTAATGTTCAATAATTTATTCTTGATTTTCGAGTATCATTATATTTTTTATATTTATATTTCAGTTAAATGGCATATCCAATAAAAATATATATCTTGAACCAAAGACAAAAATAAAACATTTTGAACAATTTAAAAGTAAAATTCGAACATATTTTGAATTATCATCATTAGAACTGGACAATAAATTATATAAATATCTATTTAAAAAAATTAAATACAGATTAAATACCAAAATATACGAAATCGAGACAATAATAGTAAAAACAATAAAATATATCACAGAAAAGCTAAAACTTTAAGAGAGAAGTCAATCAAAATAGTTTTAAAATCATACCAGCGTTTCAAACTTCACAACAATGTGTCATACATTAATTATCATATAAAATTCACTCATACCTTAACTATAATCATTTACAAACCTATCATCATGTTCCCACCCTTTAGATTTGCTGTCTTGATCCCACCCTTTGTTTTTGTTTTTGGAAGTTTTCTCTGGGCCTCTGTCTTTCCAGCCGGGTCCGTTGGATTTACCCCACCCACTAGTCGAGTTGTCACTTTTCTCCCTCCAATTTTTTCCAGAATCGTTGGATTTATTCTTGTTCAGTCTAGCTCCAGCTCCCAATATTGGTCTTCCAAACTTTCCAGAGCTACTTGAATTTTGGCTTGGCGTTTCTGATATGTACCCGCTGGTACTTATAAAAGAGGAATTCGTATCCGAATTATTAGGAATAGAAGTATTTGGTTCTGAAGTGGTAGATACATCTGACTTTGTGGAAAGTTGTAAGACGTTTACATTGCTCTGGTAATTTTCTAGAGTCTTATTGTCTTCAGGGGTTTGTACACTTAGAGTATTTTGGACTTCCTAAAATATATACTTAATTTTAACAAATGTTTATTAATGTTATATTTTTTAATTATTTTTTTTAATGGCAGTTGGTGGCGAAAATTTATCATTTTATCGTTACGGCAGGTTAATACTTCTTGTAAAGTTAAGTAAAATAAATAGTGTAAACAAAGTGTGCTAATACATTGTCTCTGTGTTATCAATCTAGAGCCATTTAAACTTGTTAATAAAACATGTACTTTATACAATTTTTTCCTACGAATATTTAGGAAAGAGACACATATCACTTATTTAGTCTTAGGGAGAATGCCCTATATTGTATGCATGTGAATAAGAATTTACTTTCCACCTGTATGTGAATAAGAACTTACTTTCAGCATCAGCTGTCAAATAGCTCAGGCTTTTTATCAATGTAATGTGTATATTAAGAGTAAAATCGATATGATGATAAAATTGTGAACCTTGATTTTCGTACCTATATCCTACATATGTATTTTTACCATTTATTAAAATAATTTAAAATTACTGAGGCCTTTCCTATGGGGCCTCAGTATTGAATTCGTGCAGACGAAAACATTTTCTTACTCCCATTTTTTTAGACTTTTTTCACGTTTCCGAAAATGAAAAAAAAAAATTCGTCTGGTCGTCTGTGCGTATATATGCCGGCACGATAACTCGAGAACGAAAGTTCTGATTGACTTGCGGTTTTGATTTTCTTGAATAATTGTTTCTTAACTTAGAACCCTATTGATTTTCAGAATTTTTGGTCCATCCTAACTACTTTAATATTAATTTTCTTAAAATCCTCCCATGCATTTCTTATGTGACTAATTTTGCGCATTCCAAGCATTCCTAACGTCTAAAATTCCTAAGATTCCTAACATTGCAAACATTCTCGAACGACCTGTCAAACAACAGCTGCTGATTGTAAAGGTGAGATTTCTAAGGGGGTTGCGACTTTCATAGTTGAAAAAAATATAAGTAGGTAGTTGGGTGCCTAAAATATGAACTCTGATTGGTGGATTATATTTTTTTGCAGTGTTTTCACTACCTAGAATGGATATAAAATATATTCGTTCAGTTGAAAGCAATAGCATATTTTTTCGTTTTGTATTCCGCGTAGATAATATCCATGAGGGTGTAGAAAATTAGTAGTTTGTGCAACAAGCGTAAATATGGACAATCCACTCGAGTTAAGCAGTATATTTTTTCTACGACCCACTAACAAAAATCGAAAAATTGAAAAATCAAAAAATTGAAAAAATCAAAAATTGAATAATCTAAAAATCAAAAATTGAAAAATCGAAAAATCCAAATCGAAAAAACCAAAAATAAAAAAAAAAAAAAAACGAAAAATAGGCAATGAATAGTGACATTTTACATTACGTTTAACAACAAAAAAATAAAATATGTAAATTGTTTTATTTTTTAAATAATTGAACGCCCTCATTGAAAACAGCCCATAAATGTTAAGGGTAAAATTTTGACGTACTCCTTTAAGAATAACGGATAAAAACGGATGCTTGTTGGACTAATGAGATGTATTTCATGAAAATTAGTGATATACAAGACCTTGGATCAACTTTTTTAGTAAGCATCAGAGGATAAAAGTCTATCGATTATTTATAAAAATGTGCCATCAAGACTTCACTTGTAACACCCTGTATCTCAAAAACGAAACGTTTTCGGACCTATGTTTATATGAACTTTTACTCCTATTTTAGGATGTAGATTACGCTGTTAAAATATGACCGTCTAATTTCGGGACACCCTGTATAGATTTATAGGTATTGATAGAAGCTGTTTAGTCTTAGAATGTAAGCTATAATAAGTAATCTGGCAACGTCGCCTGGTTCATAATGGCGTTGTTTTGGTTCGAACGGAACCGTCAATTCCAATTGTCAAATCAAATTTTATAGTTGATGAATTCATTTTTTTAAATCACGTCGCGAGAATATTACATTTGAAACTGATTGAGAGTAATTCACTGATTTTGAAAGAACCAAAACAAGTCTAATGTTTACATTAAAATCTATAGTTTAAGCGGTATATCCCGCTGCGGTCTGTAGCAGGATTTTGACCGTATTTGTTATTTTTCAATGTCTTCCAATAATTTGAGACAAGAGAATTGCAGTAGAGTGAAATACAAGATGTAAGGTGATACAAATACAGACTCGAATATAGTTTGTAATTGAAGACAGTTCCGTTTTATTTAGAAAGAAAACTATTTGAAGTATGTACCTAAATGAGGGAAAATGGATAATTATTCATGACCCTATCGAGTCGAATAAAGTTTTATTTCAGTCGCAATAGAAATTATAAATAGTATGATTATTAGAGTGCCAATTGTCGACTAAAAAAATATATACGTAACTTGATGTTTCGACGATCGGAGACGGGGTTTCAGCAAGATTTGGATTTAGAAATGGGTACCGGTAAGTTGATCCAATTATTTGCTAGTTAGTGATCTCCCAATAGTTTTGTGACAATTACTAATTATTTAAGGACCGATTCCACCGTTGTGTTAAACGAAGTTTTAAATGACATTTTTACATTAACAATGTCATTTTAATCTCCGTTTAACAGAACGGTGGAATCGGCCCTTAATGAGGTTAAATAGTACGTTAAACCACTGAACTATATATTAAACTGGAAGAACAAAGCCGATCAACAAAATCAAGCCTCATAGCGAGGTGATATTTGACACTTTGGCGCCCACATGTGCGTATCGAAATGCACTAAAAAGGACCATCAAAATTAATTCAACTACGACACCTTTTAATTTAAGGAAAATCACTTAAAAATTATTTTTTATTAATACGCAGCTGAAACAAATGTTCCAATATTAATAATTATTAAAATAACGAGTTATAAAAAATAATATAATTTATCGTAGTACGCCCTTGGGAAACGTGCCGTAGAATGCTCGAAATTGACAGTCTGGCGCCCAAATTGTCATGCGCACCGACCGTTTTTTTCACCCATGTCGGCTTAGAAATTAGGAGTACGGTTCATGCCATATAGCCATCCAGTTTAATATCAAGGTCGGTGCGTTAAACTGATTCAGAATCTTAGAATATAAAGTAATAAGGAAGGAGTGTGTGCCATATTTCAAATAAGAAACGTAGGTGATAAACTCGGCAATTTTTGTTAACGATTTATGAATCATTGATTATGTGTCATTTGAAAGTTGGATTTTGAATTATATTTTGCAAGTTATTAATTGTTGAACCATTTTTAGTCGATAATAGAATAGTTAACATACAGGGTGTCCGAGAAACCCTCCCTAAGGAGATACGGCCTCCAAACGGACGCCACGGGAAATCAATTTTTCTTGAATAACTTTCAAACTACGTATTATAATTTAATATGATAAACAGTAGTAAGAACCTCTTAAAATACTACCCTTAAAACATAATTAACTTGTTTAGTTTACCAGGGGCGGACTAGTTTGTACATTTTAATGCTTACATTTTTAACACCCTGTATGATAAGGAATTTAAAAAAAATAAATGTCCATACCTTGAACATTAAGCTAAAGAAAAGGTACTCTTCTTCATTATCGATAAAATAAACCGTTTTCGAGAAAATAAAAATATAAAAGAATTAATGTTTTATTTTTATTAAAAAGAAACAATGATTTCCAATTTTTTTGTCTGCAGCAAAGTATGATATGAAAATCATTGAAATAGAACTGTTATCAGTATTAAAAAACGTTACTATGGTACCTACGAAATAAATAAATAATTGCATTGACGTGTACATTTAAAATCTTGTTGACACGTTGATCTTTTAGTAGTCCGATATTAATTTATTGAATATCTTGGTAAATTTAATTCGAGAATGGGATACACATTTAGTGAGTATGCATTTTATGTACGGTCTTGCATCTTGTAATCCTGAAGATTTCCCTCGAAGAATCCAGTTCGCAATCTGGCTGTTATATCAGCAACGAACAAACGGAAACTTCATTAGCACTATTCTTTTTACCGATGAAGCAGGGTTTACCAAAAATGGTATTGTAAATTTACATAACTCGCATGTATGGGCTGATGAAAACCCTCATGCCACTGTTGTTCATCATTATCAACATCAGTTCCAATCAATTAATGTTTGGGCAGGAATAATCGGCAATTTCTTAATTGGATCATGGGTATTGCCGCCACGATTGAATACTGACCTTCATTTACAGTTCCTTCAGAACGCTTTTCTGAATTCAATAGAGCATTTGCCACTTTAAACCCGCCGAAGCATGTATTTTATGCTTTATTTAACGTCGCTGTACGGGACCACCTGAATAATGTCTATCGAAATCATTGAATAGGCAGAGGAGGTACAATTGCCTGGCCTCCACGGTCTCCCAAACTAACGCCAATGGATTTTTACCTGTGGGATCATCTCAAAACCTTGGTGTGTTCCTTTCCGGTTGATACCAGACTGCTAAAAACGGCCTTTTGAAAATGAGTTTTCATCGGTAAGTTCATTATCGTAACACTATTTATTTTTATTTTACGTAAAATTTTAATAATGCATAATAGTTCTTTCTAATCTAAAATTGCCTTTGACATGGACGTACGTATCCTTTTTATTTGGAAGCCAAGAATATTAAATTAAGGAAATAACAGCAAACTATATGAAGACAACGGAAAGCCAGCAAATCTTTGAAGAGAAGGAACTCAAAAAAGAATTGATTATGGAGGAAGAAGAAAATGTGGAAAATTTTGGAAATAAAGAAATTGTTGTTTAGGAAAACCTTGGGCAAGACTGTATCTAAGATATTCATCAAAATATTTTGCAATTACACTACAGTTTATTTCCATTAATCCAATAATTTACTAGGTAAAAATTTCATAAATTATTAAAAATAATGTTGTTGAATTGTAAAAATCCTGAAATATACCTTTTATAAAGACTTTGTTTTACTGAATTTTTAATCTATTAAAAATATCACTTTCAAACAATATAAATATGATACACCACTGGTAAATACTAATGTCAAGTCTTGGTTAACGATCCCGATTAACTGACCTTGGCGTATAACCATCCTTCCTTACTATTTTATATTCTAAGTTCAGAATTTAAAATTTTTGTAAAATCCTAGAACTTTAAGAACGATTCGTAATCAGTTCGGAACACAATTGATTCGTTGTTGGAACACTACATTTTACACATATACAAATGCCGCGTTTGAGAATCCACATCGGATGCATTTTTTACAACTCGAGCGTTTTTATATCCACATCGGACACATCTGTCCCATTACATTTACGTATACTGAATCACGTGATCAAAGATTTACTACATCTCAGATGCATCCGATGTGGATTCTCAAACGCGGCACAAGAGAGGTCCGATACGCGGACTAGAGGACGCCGTCATTTGGAACTACTGCCACAGAGTTAGCACCGGCCCAAAATTGTAAGTTTACAATATTATTTATCAACTTTTTTTAAAATTTAAACATGGCGGAAAAGGTGATAAAAAATGCGTTCTTAAATAGATTTATTGTATGAAACAAATAAAATGGCTATTATTAAATAAGTAAACAAGATACATAAAATACAAAATAAAACTAGGTTATTATTTACTATCCTCTTCATATTTTGCATCGTTTTTTTTTTTCTTTAGTTTTCTTCAGTTGAATAAACTTTTTCACGGTTTCATTTACTATGTATAATTGTTGAAGTTGTGAATCTTCTTTTCATTCTGGGACTTGATTGGTCCTCTGATGAAGAAGTTGCAATGTTATAACAAAAGGTCTTCAAGAGCGATGTAATGGAAATATTTGTATCTATATTAAGACATGGTACTGGCAGGTTTTAAAGAACGTATTTCCACAATTAGTAAGAAAATATTGATTTGCAAAGTGTTCCGAACAATATCTGACCGCCGTCACTATTTTTAATGCAATTAACTAGATACTACTACCTGTGAAAACTCACTACGGATATTGTAAATCTTTTAATGTGGTTAATATTTTTCACAATAATAAATTACACTAAATAATATGTTTAATTTAAAAAACTTCCACAATATACCGAATAAACCCTGAACAAAATTTAAACAAATCCGAAACGAGTGAAGCATCCGTAAAAACCATCAAAATAGAATAACGTAGAGACGATATAAACACTATTTTGCTATATGACAAATGGTGCATTTCGAGTGACGGAAAATGTAATGAAAATGGCGACTTGAGTCGTACTTTGATTTATTTGAAGTTAATAATTTCATATTTGAAAACTGATGGAATGAAAATGATTTTATATCATTTAAATAAAGCTATTTAAAAAAATGGCATTTATTTTCACCAGAACTGACTAGCTCCACTATATCGAGTTTGACATATGACACGCAAAGGTGTAGACCACATACTTCGATTACTATACGAGGCAAGAGAGAGGTCCGACACGACTAACATAGGGCGCGGCCATTTTGAACCCTGTGACAGAGTTTACAGCTAAAGAATCAGATCGCTCACTCTGCGTCGGCACTTTGGATCTCAATGTTTCAGTTTATACACTGTGCAACTCGGATAATACAATATATGACAACCGCCTATAATAAAACAGCAGTCTTCTGCGTATCCTGAATTTGTATCCCTGGAGTGGATGTTATTTTGGAACTTTCAACTGGTCCGCGTGAGCTAACTGATTCTTTAGCAATAAACTGTGACTTCAAAAATAATATTCACTGACACTGACAGCAGCAAGCAAAATATCAGGTGCGTTTTAATCATCCACTTCTGCTTCCGGAATTGTCGGTTTAGTCGTTTTAACCTGTCAGATTAAAACAAGAAAACTGACAATTCCGAAGCAGAAGCGGATGATTAAAACGCACCTATTAAAAATATTGCGCCAAGATGTAGGCAACACGAAATAAGGGTTCAAAATGGCGGAGTTTTCTATCTCCTTTTAAAAGGCACTCAGAAAGCTGCGCAGTGCGACCATTCTCCGTATAGTAAAAGAAAATCAAAGTATGTGGTGTAGACACTTTAGCATCATCATAGCATCTCCTCTTTATTCTATCTCAATGGTAAAAAGCACCTAGCAAATAATCCAATCCCGGATCTGAGCATTCTGTTAGTAATTATTTTGACATAACACACTTAGTATAGTAACACCAATAAAATTTACTGAAATGCTTTACAACAAATTTTAACCTTCAGAATACAAATGTCAAATCGCAGATCACATAGTACCAGTAGTCCAAAATGTCGTCGATTTTCTATTTGCACTTACTCTTAGCGCAGTAAACCTGCGCGAACGTCATTATTTGGTATACGTTCTGAATGTTCAAATCGACTTGTTGGAACGGTAACATAGCCTTGCACAAATTCAGTACAGTTCTGAACGGTTCGGAGTTGTGAACTTTTGTTGGAACAAACGATATTATGACAATTAGCATTTATATAAATGCACCGTTGCCAAATATAGTAAGAAAAACTGTATGAGAAGAAATAGGTCGGTTAATTAGAGTGCCGTTTGACAATAGCTCCAGGCTGCGTATTGCCAAATGATATTACGTTTCAGATCGCTGCACTCTGATGCGTAATATATTTTGGCTTGTGTTTTCACGAATTGCACATACCCTTGCTATGTCAAAACATATTACGATTTAGAGCAATTTTTACTCCTACAAGGCTATCAAGTGATTATTATGAAATTGGGGGGAGGGGGAGCATAAATGTATACCATTAGGACAAATATAATGAATAATTCAGATGTATTTACTAGCTATCCAAATTTGGATAAATATAAAATCAAGTACATGCTCTTTTAGTATATATTTTTGGTTAATGTTTTTTGGCATTAGTCCTATTCAGAGAAATATTCTGAGACAAGTTGTGGCGAATTTTCGGCTTTATTGTTGTTTGATTATACATAGTTACTGAAACTTTCGGACAAAAAATCGGAACGAAGTTGATCTGATAAATAACAAATCACGCGACGCATCAAATTATCGACATCTCAAAACAACCTTCAAGTGCACGCACACTGAACTAAAACCTAAAACTGAAACGAAGAATATGTTTTGGCAATTTACAACAATATGGCGCACAAGTTATTCTCCGAATAATATGACGCATCAGGGCTTAGACCGTTTGAATCACTACGGCGGCGGCGCTGGATGCGCGTATGTTTTGTTCGTGTTGTTTTTGCGTAACCGTTACCAAAACATATTACAACTCAGAGATAAATGTTTGATTATGTCTCTGAAACTTAATATTATTTGGCAATACGCCTCCAGGCTATACAAACCCGGAGGATGTTTGAAAAAAAATCAAGGTTGTGAATCAAACCGGAATGGCTCCAGGACGTGAGTCTAGGCCGAACGGTGTATCCGAGAGATCAGAGCGAAGCTAGACGATGTTTAAAAAAAGTTGACAGGTTGCGAAGCAAGCTTCCAAGGCTTCAGATAATGTGTCTAGGCAGTAGGCATAAATTGGAAAGGCTTATCGCAGTTCTTCCACTTCATAAACAGGATTTGACAGTTTTGCCGCGGAGCTAATTGAAGTGAACGCGATACATTGACAGAACATTACTTTATAGATTCCAATTAAAATTTTACGTATTCATGTAAATAGTTTAATAATGAATAACTACAAAAATTTGGTAGAATTATGATTTGGAATACCATAATACTTGTTTAAATAATTATTTCTAGCCCATAAATAGAGGATGAACCAATGAAATGATTTAAAAAAAAAAATCATATTTTGTGAATTTTTTGATGAAACCATAATCTACAATCAATGGAAATATTAAGTGACCTATCCTTCATTTTTTTTTAAAATAATTCTTCTATTTTGCTTCCATTTTGTCGACACATTTTTGCAGCCTTGTTGTAATGGTGCCCATAACATTGCACAGCATTTCTAGCGGTATTTCAGCCACTTCATGTCGAATCCGTTTGATACTTGGATAGTCCTTGAGGATTACTTTGAAACATTATTGTTTTTAGGTACCTCCAGAGGAAAAAATTGAGATCCAAGAGTCCAGGTTCGAATCACGTCGGCGACAGGATTTTTATTTAATTATTCATAAATTTGTGAAACAGTAACAAAGCCTACACAGACCACGAATCTAATTACCATAGCAGTTGATGCCGGTGACACAAAAAAAAATAATAAAACGTCTTAATTGCACAAAAGTACATAGAACGAGATTTAGCAAAGCTATTCTTAGTCAGGAGAACGATGTAGCCAAGGAACATCGCCGTTCTTGTTGATAAGACGATCGGGAAACGTATGTCTTACACGACAAATGTGGCGTTGTTCACCTGAGCAAGTTTTCACAACGTTGACGGCCCAAGCCCGTCTCCCCTCTACTTTTTCTGCAGTAGCGTTCCCAAATCGTCCCGTTTCATTGGCACAGTTCATAGGATTGCCCGATTTGGCCAGTAAAATTTTATTATATTTATTCTACGATAAGACACTGGCCAACAAACATGATAGGGTTTGTCGTTTAGCACCTCTTTACCTATCAAAAGCCTGGTCAACTTCTGCCCCTGCTCTATTCCTTGCATTTTAGAAAATGTCAATATCGATGCAGAATAGTACTCTGCAACTGAGGACGAGGAAGATCTTGTTGTTTTGTAAATTGTCAGTTTGATGGCCAGGTACAATACAGGACACAAGTAATAATGATGACCAATGACACCATTGAACTGGCAACACTCTAGTTATTATTCAATGACGTCAAGAGTGGAGATAAGCTAAACTCGTGGAATTTACTCCTCGCAAAGGAATGATCCAGAATAGTGTAATTTCCACTACAACAAATCAATGGAACGATATGTTCGGAAATAGTGTAACTCGGTGCTCCACTTAAGCTGCAAAGAAAAAGACTTTGCCATTTCACCGCTAGTAATTAAAAATAAGCAAAGTTTAAAATAACGTGGAATGAATGGGAAAGTATTAAGACCTTCCAATAGTTGCACAATAAGTCGTAGGCTGCAGTGCGGCCACGCTACAGAAGCAATATAGTAAGTACTACATAAATAAATAATTCTGATTGAACTTTTTTCAAATTTCTTACAATAAGAGAATTCCTACAAACAACTCAAGAAAATGCTGTCGAAGCGTTAACCTTTGTAACATCCTGTTTTGATTTTTAATATATAATTTTATATTAATTAAATTACGATGCCAAAGTTGCAATAAACGTCAAAATTATCTCTCTACAAAACTATAAGAGTTACTCCCATCAAATTCCTAAGAATCTCAATACTGGAATTGCAAGGCGCTAAAACTAATTTTTAGCGAAAGTAGTAGAAAATATGAAGATACATTTTAATCGTATAATCTTGTGATCAGAAAGAGGATAGCCAGAAATTCAAAATTTATCAAATCAGGAAAATTAGCGTCATGTTCTAATGGAAGATAATTCTGCGAATATGCTATCTAGACTAGTACATTCTAAAAGTTGGTGGTAGGGGCCTGAATGGCTTCAGTTAGATGAAAAATCTTGGCTTGCAACACTAGACACTTCTTGTCAAGAATTGCCTGAAGTGAAACTAAAAATTAAATCTGAACCCATTTTGCAGTTAGAGGTAGTATTGAAACTAATTACGAGAATTGGTAATTTTAATTTCAAAAAAGAGTAGACATGGTGTCTGAGATGGCGTACAGGTCAATATCTAACTAATGATGAATTAAATCAGGCTACAGTTCTTATTAAAATTGCACAAAAGAAATAATTTAACAAATTATTCAATTAGAAACAGGAAAATATAGCACTAGAAATATATGAAAATTCAGCCTATTCCTTGACTATAAACATTTCCTCGGAAACCTCCGATATTAGTAGCAAAACATTTCAGTTAACACTATCAATTTTTCTCAACTTTTTTTTCGCCCTTTCAGGTATCCCTCTGCTGCCTCCCAATCAGGATTGGATCCAGCCACTAGCTCCCCTCAATCATGCTTGGGGTTCCACCATGATATTCCTCCTCTTGTGGGTTCACATGGCGGCACTTAAGTGCAGATGGCTTATTACGCCATTTGGATGACCTACTTCTTCCCATACGTCAACTTATGCATTCTTGTATTAATTGTGGGCTCCAAGCTGTACAAACTCAGTCACTCACTCAAGTTGTAACCAGGGCCACACTGCTGGGAATTGTGATCGATGTGTTCAATATATTTCACAGCACCCACCGCACCGGCGCCTCAACCCATTAGAGAAAATATTGAATATTAGGTGGTACAAACTTGGCAACGAAAATATCACATCAGTGCATAGTTTGTCTCTGAGCAAATTTTAAACGCATTAAACAAGAAATAGATGCTTTTCCTAAACCTAAAGTTACACTGTCTTTTCCCTTTAGCCTGTAGGAATCAAATTTCACATCCAGAGCCATTATTCCATGTTTTTGTCGATTTGTAACTAGAAGAGGGAAATCTCTTGAAGTTCTCACAGATGGATCTAACAGTGGGAGCCAAAAACGAACTTTTAGATTTAGGTGTTTTTTTTTTGAAAAATAAAGAAAATTATTTAGTTGGGGGAAATTAATTTCAGTTAGTTCCTCAAATTTTTGGTGGTTTGTGAGAGGCTGGTTTGCACTATTGAAAAGCACCGTTTGGAAAGAATTATGGCTCAAGTTTTTTTAACTTTTGATTGTCTTTCAACCTTAACTAACACAGATAGAAGGAGTACTGAACTCACACTTTCTTTTTCCAAATGCATCCAGTCCAATGACCTAGATGTTTTGACCCCATCCCACTTTAAATTTAGACAACGAATGGTATTACTACTGGAACCAGATATTAAGAGTCTATCACAATTTTAACTTATTCTTTATTTCAGCATTTTTTGACTCATTAGTCTTCTGACTATATTAATGAACTCAAGTATCGCACAAGTATAAATCAAATAAGATAACATTGATTCGTTTAACTGGAAGCACGAGGTACTGAAGTGTTTTCATGTTCTGACAGACTTGTCCTGGTTGCGAATTTAAATGGGCAGTGTCAAAACTGTGTGACCTTTACCTAGAATAAACAATATTTCCTATGAATATTAGCTTGTATTGTTTTAAAAGCCTCCTTTCAAAGTACGAGAAATGTTTAGTCTTAGAATGTAAGAATATATAAACGTCATCTGGTTCATGTTTACATGAGCTTTTTTTGTTTTAGAAGTATCCCTGCACAAGGATTTTGACAGTGTTATTTCTAACGTCTTTTAACAATTTAAGACAAGAGAATTGCAGTTTTGAGTGAAATATAAGATGTAAGGTTACATAAAGATACACTCGAATATAGTTTGTGGTCGAAGACAGTTCGTTTTATTAAAAAAATAAATAAAATGTTTTGTATTACTTCAATTACGAGTTAAAATATGAGTTGGATAATAATCCATAACACACTCATAGCAAATTTGTATTGCACTTAAGAATTATTCAGAAAACAAACCTGAAAAATAGCCATTGAATTACAACCAATTTGTTCTTGATAAAATTTAAACACTTCAATAGGCAATACTCCAAACTTGTTTCCAACTATCTCTAATGAAAGCAAGAGCCACAGTTTACCTTCCTTTGGTAAGGGTTTATCAGACGTTAAAAGAACTCTTACTTTGTTGATAATATCATTTAATTTATCAGAAGATTCAGTTTTTATGGCAGCTCCATTTAAATATATCTAAAAAATAAAAAAGTAGTCTAAATTAAAAAAGCCAGAATTTTTTTTAATCATTAAAAATATATATGAAATATAAACCATTAATTTTACTATAACAATTTTTACTTTCCTGTCTGTATACAGATAAGGAAAGTATAGGAACCATGAATTTTTTTCGACCTCGAGTTTTCAACGGATTTTTACGTTTTGGGGTACCTTGAATTCGTTTTGACTAGTTTCGCGATGATGTCTGTGCGCGTGTCTGTATACTCGATAACTCATGAATGGATACAGAGAAAACACCAAATTTTAAATTTAAGCTTTATTTTGGCCTGTGGTGAACTAATTAGATTTTGGGCGGAGTCGGAACATCTGGGGGTACTTTATTTGGCGTATTTTTATGTTTTATGAAATATATCTATATACTTATATTATTCTCTGTAATTTTTACCCTATACAAAATTTTCCTAAAACGGTCAGTATTTGAGAAATTTGATAAAATGTAAAAAAATTCAATTTTTTATGAAAATTGTTCAAATAAAAGTAGTTTGTTATTTAGTATAATTCTTGCCCCATACATAATTTCCCTAAAATTCAAGATATTTGAGAAAATATAAAACTCAAAAACGGATAAGGAGAAAAACACCAAATTTTTAATTTAAGCTTTACCCCGGCTTGCAGTGAACTGATTTGATTTTGCACAGAATCGGAACATCTGGGGGGGGGGGTTACTTTATAGGAGGTTGTTTTTTTTATGAAATATATGAGTTATTTATGTTTGGAGAAGAAAATTATTTAAATAAAAGTTCCTTCTAATGTTATTCTCCATAATTTTCATCCCATATAAAATTTCCCCATGGAAAAAATTGAGGAAAAGTGTAAAATTTTAATTTTTCAGTATTTTCGTTGGCAATGCACATGACAAAAATGTTTCGAGTAAGATGTGAAAAATGTATATATTATCTAGTTTATCCTCTAAACATTTACAGGGGTGATACAAAAAAAATGGCAAAAGCCATATTTCTTAAGAGACTATTGCAGGGATATTATCAAATGCTTTGTGTTAAGATGTGATAGAATTTTCCAACCTTTTTTAGTTTAAAATGGTATGTTTACAGTTAAGTGAGAAATGATAGGAATGAAAGGTACTTGAAAGTGCATCAAAAAAGTACCTCTGCTTTCACTGAATTTACACTTAGGTATTTACCTCAATAATACATCAACTGTTAAAAGGAGAAATCCTAATATGCCACTTTGGCCAAATTTGAGGTATTTATACATGGGTCATGAAAAACTCAATGTAATAAGCAAAAAATCCGAACTTTAAACAGCTCTTCTGTGAATTTCAATGCTGCCATCTTAACAGTTTCTCCTTACAACCGTTGACATATATTTTTTCCTGTCTAACATAGCCAATATTTCCTTGCTATTATAATAGCATACCAGACATGGACAATAAGTACTGTATGTTCAATATGTAAATGATCTAAATAATTTGCATTATTTACTAGTTACCTATTAATTATTCTAATTTCAAAATGAAAACTTTTTGCCCCTGACAATTAATATTCCTTTATTTAAATTAAGTTTGTTCTATATCAGAACTCTTTATGACAAAAGTGAAAAAATTCATAATAGCTGCATTTATGTGACAAATTTGTGAACAAAGCAAAAACAAAGCATTCTGTCATTGATTTTAAAATTGTTTGGAGTTTTGTTTTAATATTGTTTGCATGTCATAACAAAAGTAGTTTTAAAGGTATTTAACCAAAATATATTTAATGTAACCATTATAGTGATATACTTTTGGAAAAATACAATCTTAAAAAAAATATAAATAAATGTAAATGAGAGGAAACGACCGTTTAGCGAACTAAGCCACAGAAAATGATAATATCAAGATAATAGACAAATACCCATGTTGTGACCCCAAACAAAAAACATTAAAACACAAGGCAAACAATTTGGGATGAAATAATATTAAAACTAAAAGAAATAAAACGCCAAGTTATCTACACCTATGAATTGTACACACCACATTAACACACCTACACTTACTCAAGAAGGAACCTCATCCTCTACTCAGCTTACAATCAGACATCCTCATAGAATACCCTCAATATGAAGAAGAAAGAAAATCAATGAAATCAGCAACAACAAACAATTAATAATTAGTCAGACACAGATCTATGAAAATCACTAAAATATTTAAAATATATTAACTTTCACCACTTAATCTAAATATGGCAAATTGTGAATGTATCACCTGCTAATAACCATAGAGGTTGATGTGGGTTTATGCTGTAATAAGAAAAATGTAGATTTTCCAAAATCTAATTTTATTTTTATTAAGTTATTTAATTCTAGAAACACAAAGGGACAAAATGTTCAAGGTATGTATGTTAAAACAGCTTTGTTTTAGATGGTTATGTCAATTTTGTCAGGAAAAAAATAACTACTAAAGAATTATATACGCAATATTATTTACTTATTTTAAGAATATATTTATATTAAAATCACATAAAAGTTAAAAAAACTAAGTAAATTAGTCATAAACAAAATGCACTCGGATATTAACTAAGTCTACTGTCACTGTCATCTTTGTTTGGCACACAAATGATGTCATTACTAATACAGAAAAACACCCTGTGTAGTACAGATGGGAAGAATTGGGTATTTTCAAAAATCAAATACTTTATGAAATCACATATTTTATTGAATACTGAGCACTGAATACTAGCATTAACTGAGTAAAACAACAGTCACTGACAATGAACACAGAACCAATATTTTCAGCTTCTCAAACATGACTCCTGATTTGCAGCAGCATCATCTAATTGTAAAAATCTCTGACTCTAGTCATTAGTATTCGAATACTACCAGGAATCAAGTATTATCTGATTCCTGTACCAAGTAGCACATCAAATATTAGTTTTTTTCCATCCTTAAACTTAAAACACTATGTCTAATGCATAAATAATAAAATAAAGTATATAAAAATTATTATTATGAATACCTGCACTGTAAACTGTTGTAAATCCAAAACTTGTGCAGAGTCCAAGAGCATTTCAAGGTACGACAGTAAAGGAGCCACCATAAATATAAAAGGCTGTCCATTTACTAATCTAGCTTTATTAAAAAATTCTCCCAACATTCGTACACTGTTTCTAAATGATGCAGGATTTGATTTATGTACAACTTTAGATCCTAAAAAATAATACAAATAAAAATTGTATAATATGCTTCCTTTCTTCAAAAGTATTTACCTTCAAAATCACTTTGAAGTTTTTTTAAGAATATGAGACGTATATTTTGATCATGAACTTCTTGGGAAATAAAAGATCTTGATGCAATCATAATTACAAGTTTAGAAGCCAATTCATCATCGTTTAAACACCCTTGATACAAAGCATCAAAGCTTTTCCTATAATAGAAAGAAAATTTTAGATACAAAAAAAAACTGAGAAGAAATGTTTTTACTTACTCAACTTCTTCGCTAGTCTGACAATCCTGCTTCCAATTTTCTAAGATATATCTTATTTTTTGGTTAAATTTGATGCCATCATCAGTTACATCCAGTTCTTTAACTCTACTTATAAGATCTTTGTACTCGGACACATCACTAAATTCCGACTCATCCTTTAGGGATTCTGGAGGAAGAGGAACCGTGTTAGGTGAAACATTTTGTTGATTTTTTTGTAACTTCAGCCATCCTCTACCTCTACCAACGCCGCTTTTGGACATCGTTTTTAAAGTGATTTACTGTAAATTCTGGCAAGTTAGTAATAAATTTTTACTACCTTAAGTTTAAATATTTTTTAAAATTGTTTATCAACAAAACAAATGAATATTTTAACACAGAACTATTCAATAAACGAATAAAGTATAAATATTAAATAACCTTATTTTAATAAAAAGTCTGCTATCCAGTCGCAAACAGTCAATTGGCGCTAGCGTCGCCAGTATTACCAGAGCCAAACGGTGAAAAACCCTATTCAAAAATTAGAGAATTCCCGATGATTTTACCCGAAAATACAATAAATAAAGTGATGAACTTGTTTTAAAACAAAACTTTACAGGGCAATGGTGCATTCTACTAAATTGGAAAACGCCACAGAGACCTGGAAAACGCTGTAACTGTTGATGAAAAAATTACATATATATCAAATAAAACTTCGCCATTGGCAACACTGAGCGTCGCACAATTTTTGACAACTGATTTGTGTCATAAGTGCGTTCGACATCCTTGGTTGATTTACTCTGTAATCAGGGACAACTGTACAATTTCCACAGACAGGTCAAGTACTTTCACATGACAACATCGGAAAATTGGGGTAACGATTTTCAAGAGTTCAGTGGTTATTGTGGTTATGGGTGTTTCATTTTATATAAATTACTTTTTAAATTAAAAAACGTGTCTTTAATTTAATGACACATTGTTTGGTGCTTATATAAATAAATAATTATATTTATAATTATTTATGGATTAACTATATAGATTTTACTTTTTATGCCTTTGGGTCAAATCACAAACAAGACAACTGACACCAGAAGTATTTAAATTACAAATAAAGTGCATTTTTGGGAAAAGTTCGGCAATATCTCATGTGGTGTTTTCCCCAAAGGTATGATCTTGCCCACTACACTTCATTGGGCTTTCCGTATAAAAATCTATAGACATATAGCACCATATGTCAAGTAGTTTTAGTAGGTATATGATTGCCATATCTCACGAAGACGAAGTGTCCATAATCTAAGTGTATTTTTTTATGGCTTACGTGTATATGGCTCCATGACAAAACAGCGCAGGACAAAATGGAGCAGGACAAAATAGCGCAGTACAAAATAGCACAAGGACAAATAGTTCAAGACATAAAAGCGCGTGTCAAAATATTCCAGTATTTTAATAAAAAAAAAAGATAGTGTTTATTCAGATATCGGAATTTTTATGACTAACTAATTTATAAAATAGAATAATCAAGGGTAATATACCAAGACCTTGATAATAGTCGGCTATTTTTGTTGAATCTAAATCTCGAGAATATTTTAATATCAATTTGATGAGACATAATTTTTGACATTAATCAATTGATTATTAATGCCAAAATTATGTAGAATCAAATTGTAAAATGTTCGCGTAATTTAGCAACAACAAAAATAGTAGAATATTAATCAGGGTCGTGTTATATTTAGAACGACTATTTCACTAGACCAAATATCGACTATTTCTCTAGAGAAATAGTCGCTGAGATAGTCTTAAAAAAATGCATTCAGCTTGGATTTGAACCCCGGATATTTCTCATATGAAGTCATCATTCCAATTTTCAACAGTAACAAATTGCATAGTAACATTTGCTTAAATTAATTTTGTTTTATTAAAATTTACTGTTTCTTTGTAAACATATAGACGAATATCTTGTGTATCGATCCTTCACTAGAATCATTCATTTTTAATTAAAAGTAACTTTGATAATTAAAAATATACGGACAATTAGTTTGACAGATTTATTACAATTTTGAAATTTATTTGGGCACTAAACGTGCTCTGTGCTTAACGGATTTCATATTGTCATGCGAGCCATTTTCGACCAGTCCGGTCCTGCTTCAATTTCCAGTTTTCCCGTTACCAATATTATTTCTCAAATTAGTCAACCTCTGAACCCCCTATGATAGGCACATGCTCATCATCGCCAATCGAAGTAATATACTTCGAGTATTTACTGAAATTATTACTAAACTAAATAGTCGCATATCCTTATGCGTCACACACACTTCAAATGTTATATTCAAAGACAATAAATAATTTAAAGCAATCCAGCGGTACCTAAATTATTTATTTCAACTCGAGAGAACATGAAAACAACTTAAAAAAATGTTTTCTCTCTGCACTCACTTGAACCGAGATGCTGCTTTTTTGACTTAGATGGTTAAGATATGAGGAAACACATATACACATTTCTAAGATAAACGTATTTACAAGAGTTTGACTCTAAAATTTATAGAGGTCTGTGGGAAGACAATCTAAAGACACCAGTTATGATCCATAAGTTTCTGTATTTTAAAAACATTAGCTAACACAATCCTGTAGAAGAGACATTTCAGAAATAATTAAGAAACATTATTAATTTTAAATATATTTGTTATAAAAAAATTAAGCTGTTGTAGAACTTCCTTCCCATTACTTGTTTTACTATTCTAGTAGGTTCCATTAGTTCTATGTAGTAAGGCCAAATAAACAAATTATGAAAGGAACTATTTTAATAGTTAAAACAAATACAAATAATATTTATTGCTACCTAATAATATCTTCATCTAACATGATTTTTCCTAAATTACCAGTTCTAAATGCCTTTAAAAACATATTAGCAGCATGATCCAGATTTGGAGCAATAATATAATTATTCATGGTATCTTTAAATTTTAGATATTTTTTATTGACTTTAGCAACATGTGTTAAAACATCTAAAATATTATCACTTTGTTCTTCTAAATCAAAAACCTTTACATAATCAAAATGTTCATTTTTGTTTAGCCAGTACAGCAAATAATCAGCTAAAATTCTTTCTCCTACCATATGATCAGCTATTGTAGAACACAAAGCTAGTTTTAAACCTGTCTCAACATTAGAAATTTTAGGTGATAATATTCCAGGAGTGTCTAACATATAGAACAAAGGCTTATCTGACAATTTTATTTTATGTAACACACTTCTTGTGACACCTGGAACAGCTCCAACTGTAGTGGCATTGCCTTTTCCAAAATATCTTGCTCTAAGAGCATTAATCAAACTGGATTTACCGACATTAGGAACACCAATAATCATAATATTGCAGTCTTCTTCAGTTGCTCGATTATACCTATCTGATTCCTTGATTAACTTTTGGGCTAATGGAAATATTTGTTTAAGTCCATTGCACTGTTGATTTTTACATTCGGTAAATATTACATGTTTGTAGTCATCTTTCAAATGATTTTCTATTAATGATTTGTAACGAGCATCTATTAAATCCACTTTGTTTAGTACTAAAATATGAGGTTTTATTCCACTCACTGTATACTTGAAATCAGTATTTATTCCAGAAATTGGGATTCGCGAGTCATGGACTTCTATAATGCAATCTACAGACCTTAATTTGTGTTGCATTTGCTTCAAGCCTTTGCCCATATGACCTGGAAACCATCTCACTAAGTCTTTGTCTATAGTTTTGAAGACACTTCTAAAAGAATTAGGTGCAAGTTTACCGGACATTTTCGATGTTTGATCATTAATCTTAATTTAAATACATGCTTTCTTTTTTATCGTCAGTTGGATTCTTTTCCTATATATCAAGTTATCAATAAATACTACACAATTATAAATAAATTAATAACTACACAATTAGGTTATGTAACCAATTCAAAATTTTTATTTCTTCTTCTATTAGGAAACAAACATTGACTTTGAATATCGAGTCAAAAGCCAGAGCAAGTTTGTCATGTCTGTACCATGTTTGAATGTTTTAAATTCTAGCGTTCTAGTTAACGTCCATGGAGGTAATATTGTACTACATATTATTCAATCTCATAATCTCATTACCTCACTGCCCCCATTCGTATCGTCGTTAATTTTAAAGGCGAGTTCGGTCAGTCAGGGGCTGGAGCGGGACAAATTTTAGGGTGCTTTTAAATGACATTTAAGCGTGTTAAACTGTCACTAATCGGACTAAACAGAACGCTAAAAGAGTCGTTTGGAGTTAAAAGTGTTAAAGGAGTTAAAGGAACGTGGCAAACCGAACGCAATGTATGTAGTTCATAGTGAGTACTCTCATTGCGTTCGGTTTGCCACGTTCCTTTAACTCCTTTAACACTTTTAACTCCAAACGACTCTTTTAGCGTTCGGTTTAGTCCGATTAGTGACAGTTTAACACGCTTAAATGTCATTTAAAAGCACCCTAAAATTTGTCCCGCTCCAGCCCCTGACTGACCGAACTCGCCTTCTAGGTACCATCTACCCACGTGCTACCAACTGGCAACGTTGCAAATCTGCAAAAGTGACACATGTGAAAGGGAAAAATGGAAACGTCAAAACTTGATACGTGGTACAGGTTATGATGTTCAAAATATTTGTTTCAAATTTTTTAAATACTTTCATTTTTAATCTAAAAAAGTGTTGTAAAATTTAGTAAAAAACACAATAATGGGCAAGGCAGTCAGCAAAAATTTGGAACTGACAGCAAATGAATATTGTTTAAAGTTTGTGGGAAATGATCCCATTTCTAAAAATGATCCCTTTTGGAACAGGTTTCTAGCATACAATTTAATTCCACCGATGACACTGTAAGTCTAATTTGCTTATTATTTTTACCTGCAGATCTCCATTTTTTTTTTTCTAGAGATGATCAGTTGTCTCTAGAGGCAAGAATTGAACCTCTATGTAAAGAACTTTTGAAGAATAATTTAACCACTGGAAATTTCAGTACACTTATTCATATATTCCTTGATAGATCTACTGAATTATTATCGGCAACAAATACACAAGCGTAAGTCAACTAAATTGTTACCTACAGGAGTTATATATAATTGAAAGTATTCCTTAACTAAAGATGTTAATGTGCACCCTCATGTCACAATAAGTAAATGATGCATAATATAGTTGTGTTAGGTGAAATACTAAATCAACATTTTCTTTTTTTTACTAAGGGCTGATCTTTTCACCTCAGATTAAAGTTACAAGTAGGTTTACTTGACAGATTAATACACAATAGCCCTATAGTTTAATTAGTAAGTAGTTACTTTCAACTTTACTCAGAGGTTAAAAGATTGGCCCTAATAGTCATTTTTATTTCATTGTGTTTAACTTAATACAGCTCATATTTTTATGAAAATATGCTACATGCTTGCGATATGGCACTTTGATTATAAAAAAAATTACACAATAAATTCAAAATATCAATTCTGAGAAACACTTTAAATTAGTTGAAACCTTTAACATTTATTTTATTATCATTTTACAGAATGTGTGACTGCATTTTTTGTCAGTATGTTTTAAAATATGTACTCTAAAATAACTTTATCATCATTATTTTTTGATTTTATCATATTTTTATTCTAGGAACTTATTTAACTGGCAACTGTTTAATACATTATTTATAATAAGATGTATCTTGAAATTTCTAATAGAAATTGTTTCTGAGGATGAGCTAATCAAGCACATAGGCTTAAAAGGCAGTGTAAATTTACTGGAGTCATTTATAGGCACTTTAGTAGGTTAGTTAACTGTCTCATATTAAAAACTTTCTATGAAACTACCATTTGTAACTCAATGGAATAGTACCATAATGCACAATAAATTGTAATGTTCCATAGACAAACCTCCTATTTTAGATTATTTTTGTTATAATATAATTTCACTGAATATAATGTAAAAGCACAATAATAATTTAAAAATTATGGACCTAAAGCCACAGCAATGAAATGTTCTTTACTTTTTTCGATGATGGTGGGTGGGGTTTTCCTCACCTTTAAGTCAAATGGCACAATCAATCATCTTTAAGTCGCCTCAGAGTGCCACCGCAAATAATAATAGCCCTCCCTTCCTCTACATAAGTAACTCAGTTGGCTTCAGGGGGTTCAAATTCACTCTTAGGGAGAGTATTATTATTTAAAATGGATAATGACTTGATTGATTGTTCAAAAACAAAGGAAATTATTGAAATGACTGAGCAAGTTAAGTTCTGTAGTATTATTTTGTGTGGCCCGCATTGCCATTTTTTTGGACTATTTTTTTTTTATTTTTGACTTTTAAATAGAGTAAAAATATGTATTCCTTGAGATATTCACTGAATAGTCAAAAAAAGAACATTTTGAAAATTAATATACCAAAACACAAGATGAAACAATTAAAAAACGTAAAAAACTTTAAGCTGAACCTTTTGTTTGGGTTTTTATTTTCACAGAACTATAATGCTGATGCGTCGTAGGCCTATATAGAGGCGTTCGAGCACATGCATTATCATAGATATATTGGTCGTCCGTCAACAATTACTTGTCTCTTTTCAACTTCAAAGCGGGCGCATATAGTTATATCTTTGTCTACTGGCAATGCACTTTTCCTTGTGGATTGCCTTATAACCCAAGAGGTCAATTTAAATATACTCAGGCTGTGCCAAGCGTGCAACAGATAATAATGAATTGTTATTAGACATTAGTAATCTTGACTTCATTGGTAATAATTGGGGAATTTTTGCAAGAAAATGTAATTGTACTTTTTTAAAGATATCAAATATTTAATATTGTTTGAAATAAATTATGGGTCATTGACCAAGTGACCTTATGGAGAAGCCACGCATGTATTTAACTTATTACAAAGAGTTAGTTCCACCATAACTTATTTAACTGTGTAATATCCAGATATAACAATGGGGGTTTGATGAACTTGGTCTAATTACAATGTTACATTGATGCAATGGTACTATAATGTTGCATTACAAAATAACGAATAGAAACATTAAAGGTTTCTACTTCACTAGATCTGACTGTGATCTGATAAACACATTAAAAAAATACTTTTATACATTATTTTGTACCCATATATGGGAAAACGTGTATTGGTTGCAATATTGATCGTTGCACCATATTTACAATAATTTAAGAAACAAATGTATGTTATGTAAATAATGTCAGTTGAGAAAAATACTATAGTAAGTCCTTTTCTATTAGTTTTGAGCATTACACATTTGAAAGTTTGCCCTATAACGAAGACAATTATAGGAAATTTTTGTTTCCCATATGGCTTCATAGGACTTTGGATAGTATTGCATGAGCTAGAATTAAATAGTACTTAAGATATTATGTCAATAACTTATTTTTCAAAAAATGGACATAGGATAGTTTAAGTAGACATAGGATAGTTTTCTTCTCTCAACTAATGATGTATAAAAACATTGTTTAATACTATATATCTATAAAATGTATATTAATGTAGTATAATACTCTATACCTTTATAGGTATTTTAAAGTAAATAAAGATTTCATTCTTCCTTCTTAATGTGTCGATCTGATTACGGTTAGGACATACTCAGACCTAGTGAGCAGATACCTTAATTTGACTCGCTGTCTTTATAGGTATAATAGTAGATGTTCCAGTTGAAGATTCAACATATCTAATTCATTTAGAATCGGTAACATGTCTTTTGATTTGCCTCTCCACCCAGTACCATATAGGTGGCAGGTCAGATCAAAGCACAATTTACAGACTAATGATGAGTGGGAAGCATGTAATACACTCACCTGTTCTAGTCAAGAGTCTGATGTCTAATTTTATAAAACAGCTCAGGTTACCTGCAGGAAGTGAGGGTCACAGTATTGTTTTAGGTAAGTAAATAAATAATTACAAATATTTAAATTATATTTAATCAAATAAAAGTAATAGATAATTTTTGAAATAATAATTGAAAATTATCTTACTTACTTTTTTGTGATGTTTATTGATAGGTATGTGATCAAATATTGCATTATTTATGTCTTAATTTTGTTTTGTATGGTTTTCCTGTAATTAGTAAAACTTTTGTTTGAAATAAATAAATTATCAATGTTATAATTTGTTGTTCAAAGTTGTTAAGATGTTAACTTCAATACATATATTGGATGAATAAAATTTTCTATTTTCGTATCCATTTGACTTTTGACCCTGTATCTGCCATTTATTTTATTATTTACAAATATATAGTAAATACATAATTCTTTCAACTTACATTCACTTGAAATTCACAATATACATTTATTTTATAAGTATTAATTAAAAAACTAACGTTATATAATACATTTTGAAAAATTACTCCCTTTTGTGAATAGATATTATCTATGTAAATTTTCATTTGTAGATTTGGCTTCCAATATTTGGTCAGTTCTAACATTTGCAAAAAAACCGACTGAAGAATATTTGGAATCGGACGAAAATTCCTATCAGTATACGCCCTTAGCAACCCAAAGCTTGCTTTTACTTCTAGTTTTAGTTCATCATTGGACCACAAAATCGAACCCTTATAGAAATTGTTTATTTTCGTGTCTAGATAGTCAAGGTGAGTAACCAAAAATTGCACAAAATGGTGCAAAATCATGTAAAAAATTATTTCTTGAAACGGTAGATTTTGGGAAAGATTCAAATTAGTTAATCTTCATATTTTTGGGAGGTATATTTAATATTTATTAAAATTAACTAAGGTTAGTTTATTTAACGTTTTTCATGTTTAGTTTTTAGTCAGATTATATACCGTATTCCTACATATCAGTGCATTTAATTGATTCAATTGATATTTAAAAGCTTTAAAAATTCATTCATGTCCACATAAATTTATGGATTTTGTCATAAACTTGGTTAATTTTTAAAAAAATGTGTTTTTAAATAATTCTTCACTCTGTGAAATCCCCAATAATCTAATTCAGTATTTTTTAGACACAAATCCTGTACCACCATCCAAAGTTTCCGGTTTATTTAAAATAGATTTTAATAATTTGTACCTAGCATTATGTAAAAAGGCCTCAGGGGATGCTGCAACATTGCTTCTGTATTTGTTATTACATCGAAATCAGTCATTTAAATCTTACATTTTACGAAGGGAAGATTTAGATCTTTTGGTAAGTTAAGTAAGTTAAGATGTATATATTTTTATTAGATAATTTTCTGTACTAAGGGTGAGATTACAGAACGTCTGCAACTTTGCAGATCTGCAAATATGGCGGACTTACAGATGCAAGAATCAAGTTTTCGTATTCCAAAAAATATCTGCAAATTAGCAAAATTTATTGTGGTTTATTGCGAATTTGCAGATATTTTTTGGAATACGAAAACTTGATACTTCCATCTGTAAGTCCGCCATATATTTGCAGATCTGCAAAGTTGCAGACGTTCTGTAATCTCACCCTAAGTTGTTAAGAATTGTCCGAAAACCATCATCAATTCCTCACAGAAATGAATGCTTATAACATCTTGTATACACATATTTAAAGCCCATGAATTTTTTATAATTGTCAAAACTTTGACATTTAATTACTCAATAACTTTTTTGGGGTTGGTTCAGTTGTGATTTCTTAACTGCAACATGGAGTTTAAAAGTGATTTTTTTATATGATTTGTTATTTAATCAATGACGATAAATTGAGTGTGACTGCGTAAGTTGTTCTTCCAAAATGAGTGGGGTCAGCCAAAAAAACAATTTATACCATCAATAAAGAGGACGTACAAAACAATGAATTGAAATCTCCTGCAAGAAGAAAAAAGCGGATATGGCAGTCAAATTCTCGCGAATATACATATGATGAGGGTTTTAAGACCTTATTAATTTAATTTACAATGTTTTTTAATTATTCTGCCAACTTTGAATGCAATTTATAATCGAGGGAATGAGAATTCAGCATCGTTCTCTTTAAGAACCCTAATGTAGATTGATGAAAGATATTGGTTTTGAATGCGAATACGAAAACTATATTTAATATCTTTAATAAAAAGTAAATATACCTACATTGCCATTACGTTTATAAACACATTTTAAAATGTGGTTCATAAAATAGCTCTTGATTTGTTCTATTAAGCTTTCAAGCTGTTGTGTATACTTTCTATACATAATAAATAATATATTTTTCAGATTGTTCCAATTTTGAAAAGTTTATACAATGCACCCAACAGTAATTCTCATCATATTTACATGTCGTTAATAATTTTGCTTATTTTAAGTGAAGACGACAGTTTCAATGAGGTTATACATGATTTGGTAAGGAACTTTTAATTTAATAAAAATTGCGGGTGATAATTATTAACATTTTATTTTTAGAAACTTAAAAACGTTACCTGGTACTTGGAGCGAGCTTTAACAGATATATCGTTAGGAGGTTTGCTCATTCTAATAGTAATACGAACTGTACAGTACAATATGTTAAAAATGAGGGACAAATACTTGCACACGAACTGCTTAGCAGCTCTTGCCAATATGTCAGCACACTTCAGAAATCTACATCCATATGTAAGCCAAAGACTGGTTTCCCTTTTTGAAACACTCGCCAAAAAATATAATAGGTTGGTAACAAGACTGAAACCTGGGAATTCTCAGATAGACAATAAAGTAGCTTTAGAGGTAAGGTTAAGTAAATATGATACCTATAAATGTCACCAATCTACTTCATGAAAAAATCACGTCACTACAAAATATGTTAAATATTTTTAAACACAGTTCACACATTTACATATAATGGCAAAATCAATACATTAATTTAGTGAAATATTACTATTTTATTTTTTTTACTGCAGAAAGTGCTAATTAATGAAATAATGCCTTTAAATAAATATGCCGAAAAAAGGGAATCTTTATAAAAAAACAGTGGATTCTTTGGTGCCATGCTTTTTTTGAATTAGAAGTGTACAATTTTTTTTGTGAAAATTATATTTTACCTCTTAAATTTTTTAATACGATTTGCAGATATTTATATTTTCAAAATTATAATAATATTGTGCCTTAACTACTTATATTAAAAAATATTGATTGATGTTATAATTTTTTTATTTGTTCGATTTAGTAAACAGTAAAACTCACTCTTTAACAATAGAATGAAACAGTCTTACTTCAAAAATATTTTTCAATAAAAGTTAACGCCGCCATTATTAAAATAAAGTATACTTAATCCTCCAAAATAATATTTATTAATAATATTTATAAGCAGATTATTTTTTTTTTTTAAACAACAAATAGCATGCGATCACAGTCTATGGAATTAATGCGTTATTTGCTAAAATCGAAGAAAAATTATATTTTATATCCTGACTTGTTTCCTTCAAAACCACTCTGTCATTCCCCTAATAGGTCGGAAGTTACAGTTGAATTTATTTGACATAAAATCGCTCAAAAATCCTATTATTGATGAAAATATTAATCTATATGTATTTTTCAATTGATAAAAGCTAAAAATGCACTGCAATTTTACTTCTGACAGTTTAAAAATGAATGGCCAGTAATATTTACCATTTGCCATAACAACACATATGAATCTAACGAATTTTTACACGTACTATGCCCAGTTTTAGCCATTTTGTTTTTGGAGGTTGGAAACACCTTTATCATACATCATCCCGTCCAAAATAAAAAAATTTCACAAATTGTGTCTATGTACATACATTAATCTGAAAACCATTAATCACAACCGGCCTAGTAGACATCTATCTATTATTTTAATAACAATACTTTTAGGTTGAACCAGAATCGAGTGATGCCGAGCAAGACATTTCTGTCTTAGAAGAGGTATTAAGGATGGTTTTAGAAATCCTTAATTCGTGTCTAACTACACAACTGGGCAATAATCCGAATCTAATTTATACGTTGCTTTACAATAAAAGCACATTCGAAGCGTTTAAGGACAATATTGTTTTTCAGGATATCATTTTCAATATTGACACTATCTTGAAATATTTTTCACAGCTTTTACATGAAAAATCATTGGATCATGAAGTAGATGCTCGCCATGTGCTTCTCATTATACAACAAGGAGTGAGGAGTTGGCCAAAAGAAAAACTAACGGTAATTTTTATGAATCTTCACTAATGCGTCATTTATATAAGACATACTTTTCATGTAACATCGTTATCTACTATCTGTAAAATGCAAGACACCGATGTTCACGATCTGTCTTAATCAATAATGTATGTTGTTTTCAAGACCGACTACATACTGTAGTCATACAAAGGACAACCTTTAATCAAATAATACTCTATTTTAATTTTTTCATTTCACTAGCGCAGTTTTATGTCCAAAAAAGTGATTTTTCGTATTTGGAAATTTATTAATAGTTACTTTTCTTGTTTTTCTTTTATATATAGTCATATGGTTTGTCAAGTTTTTTTTTTAGCTCATCTTTTTAACTAGAACAAATCTGAATACAGGTATAAACTCTCATAATTATCTTTAGTGTCCCCTGTCCTGTATTTCTAAATCATAGCTGTTTAAAAGGTTTTTAAATTAGTTTAAATAAAGGTGTTTACAAATATTTTTTTTTTTTAAAGTGACGAAAATATACTGTTTTTTGTTTTTAGAAATTCCCTGATCTCAAATTTAAATACGTAGAAGAAGATCAACCCGAAGACTTTTTCATTCCATACATTTGGGCCTTGGTAGGCCAACAATCAATATTACATTGGGTAAATGATAATTACCCTTCTATAATGGTAACTTAACTCAGTGAAAAAATCCAAAAATGTATATAATTATTTAAATAATTTAATAAAACGTATTTATGTATAAATTTGTAAGATTGTTAATAATATATTTTATAAAATATAACTTTATGAATAATGTTCTTATTATTTTGAGTTTATATGGTCATACTGTCATAAAGTTAATTTAATTTCTACAAAAACAATACAAGAAATTTAACAAATAATATTGCTTGAAAACCACAAAAAAGCGTAACAAAAGCAGAATATCTATTTATCCTTCATGCTCTGGGGTCCCGACCCGAAGGTTACTGGTCAAATTGGATTATTTATAAGTATGTATAACAACTGTGAATACTAAAATAGCGATTTTTGTAAAAGTTTTTATAATACTCTCCCTAATTCACCTCCCTCCGAGTGAATTTTTACCCCAAAATCTGAGCTTGTCTGGGGAAGGGACGACTATTATTATTAATAGCCGTGGTACTTCGGGGCGACATAAAGATGATTGATGGTGCCATTTGACTTACAGGTGAGGAAATTCCGCACCCACCATCATCAAAATGGCGATTTTTACAATCTGGATATATCAACAGCATTTAAATTTCTGCAAATACGGTATCCATCAAATCCTATAGAGAATCATGCAAATAAATTCACATGGGCTTCTGTAGGATTCGATTTGCTCACAAATGAATGCGAGCGCGTTAGACACCTACGCCACCGCTCCGATAAATGAGGTGATACTCTAGCAAGATTTTTCGTTAAAGAACCAGTGGATGAAGCGAAGTAGAGCACCCATAGCACTTAGGCCTTACTAGACCTATTGTGCGTCCTCCTGAATCGGCGAGGCCACACTTGCTCGTTACCTAAAAACTTAATGTAGTTGACAACGTCGCCAAGAGATGTCTGTCGTACAGTACTATATAATATGTTCAGTTTTCTTTTAAATAAGGTACATGGTGTTTCATAAGGAATGATAAATATTTTAACCAAAGGTATTAATATTTTGCCAAATGCAAAAAGTATAAACTTTTAATTTGTCATTTTTACTAGAGAGCTGTATATTTATATACATGCTGTTCAGCGACGGGTAGACATCGGTATCTGACAAAACAATGAATGATTTTTTGTAAAAATAGTAAACAGGCTATGATCTTTCCATCTTAAATATTCTGACAGTTCTGTTATTTCAGTTTTATTTTAAATGGGATGTCAGTTCTATTATTCCTGATACCGATGGAACATGAAATGTTGCTTATTTGGAATATATACCTTTACACAACGCTCATGACGTCAGAGACCGTGTTTCAGTCAAGTATAATTTAAAATAAAATTAAAATGAACCCTATTAAATTGTACCTTTACCTAACATTTATGGCATCACTGGCCGAGTTGGCATCGGGTATATTTTCAAATGCAGAAACTGAAAGTTAATCCTATTAAATTTGTACCTTTACTTAACATTTGTGACGTCACTGGCAGAGTTTGCATGGTATACTGTCAAATGCGGGTTTCAAGGCATTTTAAAATATAAACCCGATCTCGACGAACTTAGAAACTCTTCTGTCACTTAATATTTTAATCGTTACTTCCTCTTCGCTTTTTGGCTGGCACAACAATTATTTACATTTCTTTATTCCTTACAGCGTGCGAACCAGTACGGTTTAAAGAAATTTTAAAAAACCTACATGAAGATGTTGATGATTTTCTCGTGGATCCCATCTTCAGATCTTGACTAAATGTATATAGAACTATTCCTTTTCTAACAAAAAGAGAATAACAGAAATCGGGCAACGTGATAAAGAATTATCGCTCAACATACATAAAAAAAATATTTCAATGAATTGAGAATATCCTCCCATTTTAAAGTATATTTAAAAAAAAATGTCAATAAAGTGTAAAGTAGGGCGTGAACATATATTATAAAATGATAGATCATTCATCGTTCAATAAAAAAGTGTTAGATACAAAACTCTTCGTATTGTAAGGTCAAAATATATTTAGAAATCAAAAGAGTCATATAAACAAAAATCATTGTAAGAGAGATAACTACCAAATTAATGATTTATTTTTATTATGTATTAAAATATTTTCCACTTTTACTAAATTATTATTTAAAAAATTATCTCCCAGTGATCAGATCTGTATTTCGAAGTTTTTACAAAATAAAAATTGTTCTTGCCCTTTTACTTTGTTTGGTTACGCCCATGTGGACTCCAAACTGTCATGCTAAATACATTCAAGACTTTTTGATGTTGGCCATCATGGAGAAAGGATGGTTGGCACTCTTGAAAACTGACAGTCAGATGTCAGCGTCAGAAGGTTAATTGTTGATCATATGACCGATTTGAGAGAGGGTTTGTCTTATCGCTTATCGTCTTGATCATTTCAGTCTTGCTTTAGTGATTATTCCACCTAGTTTTTTAAAATAAGTTTTGAGACATGGCAAGCCATCAAAGCCATGGTGTTCAACAGCTTTTAGCAGCTGAAAAACGCGCTGCAGACAAAGTTACAGAGGCTAGAAAACGTAAGTAACATTTATGGAAAAAAACAAGTGTACTAAATCTGGGTGTTAACGCAGTCACGAGATTGTATAAAAAAAAGTTTTTTCTGTTTCAACTAATTCATTTATAATGTATTATACATGAAATATTATTTAGATTATTCCGTTTAAAAAAAACACTTAGTACTTTTAACACAGTAATTGAAAAATCAATAATTCTTAGTTCATGTTATTTACTCTAGGCAAAGCTAGGAGGCTAAAGCAAGCTAAAGAAGAGGCTCAAGATGAAATCGAAAAATACCGTAAGGAAAGGGAACGCCAATTTCGCGAATTCGAGGCTAAACATATGGGCTCTAAAGAGGATGTTGCCGCAAAAATTGAAGTAGACACAAAGCGTAGGATTGAAGAAATGAATAAGGCTATCATAAGTCAAAAGGAACCAGTAAGTTTTGTAGAAGCATTGATATAACCTCCCGATTCACATGATGTTGATCAAGGTCATACATCTTTCTTCCCTTAAAACCGCTTTAGGGCTTAACAACTTTAGAGATAAATTCTGGCAAGAAGTGCAAATATATTGTCCAATTCACAACTTTGAGAATCTACTGAACCATCAACCTTTTTTATTCTGGTTACAATTTAGAGATCTATTAAATTCATTAGTTAGGAATAGGGATAAATAATTGAAGACTTCCAATCTGGCTTCCTGCAATCCCTAATTTAGTCATTTGCTTCCTATATCATATAAATACCTTGCTTCTGTTTTCAACTATAGGTATTACAAATGGCATCAGCTCTTCTATACTTTTCTGAATTATGCAAAAAGACATCCATTTCCCAAATGTAAAATACAAATTTGTCACACTGTAGCACCACAAAATATTTTACAAATCCTAATGATGACTTGTTAGGACCAAAAGTAGGTCATACTATTTTGTGAATTATGATAATTCAATTTTGTCCATTAATCCAAATCATTAGCCAGTCCTGTCACATTCATACTTGGCTCTGCTTCAGGACATTTAATACAACTATCTCCAAACCTAAAATATCTAAAGATTTGAACTGCACTACCAGAGTCTTGTAAACTGCCAGCAACAATTAATAGAGTCTAGCATTTTAGTTTTAATCCATAACCAAAATACCTAAATGGCAAATTGAATCATTTTTTTAATCATAACTATACAATTGTGGTAATCTTTGAACTTTTTTTTAGGTTATACTAGAAATTTTGAAACTGGTCTATGATATCAAGCCTGAAATACACAAGAACTACCGCCAATAGTGAATCTGTGCAATATTTTATTGATAGGCACCAAAACTCTGATCACTTAAATGTTTATAGATGTTCATTCCATTTTAATGTACTTCTTTTCTTTATGTAGTAATTTTATAGACTTATCATATAGTGAAGCAATGTCTTAAATCTCTATAGATACTTATATTGTTAAACGTGTACTAAGTGATATATTAAAAGTATTGTGTTTTATGTTGATTTTATTTTATAAAATATTTGTTTCAAGATACTTAAAACATTTAATATTTAATTTGTATCATTTATAGAGAATATCGTCAGTACTTTTCCAAAATATTAAACATTTTATTGTATTTTCACCAAATGTAAATTTTGAAATCCTATAAAAATAAATAACTACATAAAATATTTAATGCAGATTTTAAAAAATCTTGTTTCAATGTAGAAATTGTTAAAATTAATAGTTTTTTTTTTTTGTATCAACTGATCATTAACTACGTGTTGAGTACCTAGTATACAATTTAAAATATATTATTTTTGACGTTTGGTTCATAAAATGCCAATGAATAATGATCCAGGATATTAAGAATATACAGGTTAAACTAGGAACTTTATAGGAAGGCAATAGGTTCTTTGCTATACATTTTTTCTCTAGGAATGGCGCCTTTGTCGTCAACTAATGAAGTGACTGAAGGAGTATGTATATTTAAGCTGTGATGCAACAGTTAATGCTCAAGTGGTGAAACCTGCCTTGGAATTAAAATTAATAATTCTAAATTCATTATAAATTTCCACCCGCCTATGGGAAACGATGAGCTTGGCAAAAAATATATCTGATAACTATATTACATAAATGAAAAGAGAACCTTGACACAAGAAAAATGTCCGGTCCCTATTTACCCCCATTTTTCTTTTCACTTTGAAACTGTAAGAGATATTAACAGCATAACTAACTGCGTCCATATGCCCTGCTTGTAATTATTTCGAAAACGCCTCCCCCTCCTTTAGTGTAGAGAATCTAAAAATGCTGTACAGTGTCTAATTTTAACAGATTCAAACGCAATTCTGGTATTTGGTACTAAATCTTAAGTGCTAAAAAATATGACACACCCATACTAAAAATCTAAATCTATTTTTCCAAATTTTGTGTAAAGGTTTGGAGAATTTGGTTCCCATTCCTCACGCAATGCTTCCGTAATTATTTTCGAGAAAAATTCAGAAACTGAAAGGATTTGAACCCACAGGTCCAAAAATCCAATGAAGCCACTCCCACCCCTAAAGAAATGTTATGGGTATACTTGAGTATGAAACAATAATTTGACAAAAAAAAACATTTATTTACATTAATATCAAAAAAACAAATTATTTCCTTCCCCCTTTACTTTTAGCTTGTTTACTCCTCATTCTGTGAACATTTTTCTTTATTTCTTTCAACTTTTTGTATTTATTGGCTTCTATACCTTCAATTTCTTGTCTAAATTTATCCAATCTTGCATTCGTTTCTTGTTTAAGTTTGTCCTGTTTCTTATCATATGACGCCCTTAACATTTTCATCATGGTTGATATCTGAAAAAAAAAAAAAATATAATGTTAACCCATCCTCCAAAATAAAAATCTGATGTGTCCAACACATGACTTTCTATCTAGTTATTTATAGGCTTTTCCGGTTATTTTGTACAACCTATTGCAGCACCTCTTTAAATGTTTAGAGGATAAACTAAATATATACATTTTCCACATACATCTACCTCGAAACATTTTTCTATAGATATTAATTGAAAACAAATACTGAAAAATTTAAATTTAGCACTTTTCCTCCAATTTTTCCATTACGGTACATTTTAGAAAAATCATGTATAAACAAAAATTATAGAGATCGATATCGCAAACAACTTTTAAATCAACAATTTTTTTAAAAATCAGAATTTTGCACGTTTTGTTAAATTTCTCGAATACGGACCATTTTAGGAAATTTTGTATGAAACAAAAAATACTGATAATAATTATTGTAACTTTTATTTGAAGAATTTTCGTCTCCAAACGTATATAACAGATATATTCCATAAAATATAAAAATGATTACGTATAAAGTACCCCCCCAGATGTTCCGACTCTGCCCAAAATCTAATCTGTTCATTGGACGCCGGAATAAAGCTTAAGTTTAAAATTTGGTGTTTTTCTTTGTATTGGTTCATGAGTTATGGTGGATACAGACACACACACGCACCCACCCACGCACGCACCCACACAAACATCATCGCGAAAATAGTCGAAACGGATTCAGTGGACCCCAAAACGTAAAAATCCGTCGAAAACTGGAGGTCGAAAAAAACCATGATTCCTATACTTTCCTTATATCTGTATACAAATAGGAAAATAAAAATGAGAAAACCAGAAACTCGTGAATCTGCTGACTGCCTGCTATGGTTGGACAGATGGATACACCTCTACCGCTAGTGGGCTGGTGTACACTGTTCTGCCTCTGTCTAATTAACAGTATCGCTTATTCTATACCGATCTTCTGGCGTCATTGTGGGAAACTTTACATACTGTATATTTAATGTCCTAACAGGTTTTTAACCCGTTTATAAGACAAATATTTATAACTTTGTGTACTAATGAGAGCAACAACAAAAATATATACTATTTATAAAACCAGTAGCGAAAAGCCTTATTTTATGTAACGAGTTACATAAAACGGCATTTCGTAATGTGTTACATATAATTTTTCTAATTTTGACTACAATATTTATGTTTCTATAAAAAAATTACTGACATCTAGGCAACCAATATTACTATTTTCTTGTATTGTTAGTTGCCTATGATTAACTTCATTCTTTTATTGACAAATAGAAAATAATATTAATTTATTCTTGACGACTTGTTTATTTTGTTTGGTAAAGTTATTTAGATTTGAAGAAAATAGGTTATTTTGTCGCTAAATTAGTGATGATGTAATTATGGTTCCATTGACAGATTTTTTAATTGCGATTACAAAAAATGTCACTTTATTTCAAAATTAGAAAAAATTATTTAGTGTAATTTATGTATTAATTCTAAGTAATAATTGTAATATTTAGTTAAAAACGGATGATCTAAACAAGCATCACAATATACAGTGTGTCTAAGTAAGTCTACATGTTTTATCAAAAAAAATGTATTCTTTGTAATAAGTTCTGCATAGACTAAAACCTAAAATTCAACCATCAGATATTAAATTTTTTGAGCCGTATACGAGGTGCTTCAAAAAATATAAATTTTGCGTATGAGGAAAATACCTCAATTTATGACAAACCTCGTATACGACTGATAAAATTTGGTATCAGATGATTGAATTTTAGGTTTTAAGTCATGAAGAATAACTTTTTTTGGTGGCATATGGAAAAATCTTTTATTATTAATTTTAGAAGAAAAAAATATATATTCTTCATAAAAAAATGTGCATGGTTTAAAACCTAAAATACAACCATCAGATATCAAATTTTATGAGTCGTATACGAGGTTTGTCAAAAATGAATGTACTTTACTCTTGACCAAACATCATTTGTTTGAAAAACCTCGTATACGACTCAAAATTTGATATCTGATGGTGGTTTTAGGCCATGCACAATTTTTCATGAAGAATACATTTTTTTGATAAAACTAATAAAAAAGTACGGTTCAAAAATGTTAAAAACTGCTCAAATCGAGTAAGTTACAGAGTGATTAACATAGTATCCAAAATCTAAATAACTACAACACCCTGTAACATGTTAACTATCAACATTTTATTAAGGTTAGTCATATTTACTAAATAGTAATATTTAGACATCACTACTACACTCTACTATGTACAATTCATTATGGGACAATCTGTATAGATATCCCTAAAAAATACATCCCTGCATTGTATTATATTGGACAACGGTAAAACCCATATTTATATTTCTTGAAAGTGTCTTTAAATTCCAATTTTTACGTTTCATCTTCGATTTTTGAAAAATCCTCAAAAACAAATGGACTCGCCCTCGTAACTGGAAAATGGTAAAACAAGTGTATGTCTTTAATTTTACAAGTCTACACATTTTTACCTTTCTAACTTTTTCGTCTTCTGAAATATATTATTTTCCCTTTTCACCATTGTTACATAGATTTTAAATTTTGAGATAAATAAAGTTCTTACAAAACTGGGTTAATAAAAGCAATATACCTAATTTTAGATCTTTTTTATTTGTTTACCTAAAGTCAAGAGAAGATTATAAAATCTTTGATCATAAACTCCAACAAAAATAGATTATAGGATAGGCCACGCCCCATTACTGCACCTCAATAAACATTCTCTACTAGCATTGAGTGAAAATTTAAAATTGTACCCTGCGTCATCTATCGATCGTACCACAAACTACACCCGTTTAAAAATCAATAAATAAACACGCGTTTCTAATTCTAGAAACAGCAAAAGTTAAATCAATATCATGTACATGCACTAAACTAGTTAAAATGTCTCATTCTTCTCAAGGAGTTTATATTCCTTTACCACAATCTCTTAGTGATTCTGATTCAGAAAAGGAAGAAAAATCAAATTATATAAGTAATGGTGTGAACTCGTCTAAAATTAAATTTTCACAACCTAAAAATGGACACACACAGATGCACGAATACGAAGATAATATTGGAAAAATTAAGAATTTAAATAGAAAATTATCTACTCGTCGTAGAGCTGCACTTGTTTTTTCTATATTTCTATGCTTTTTACCCATTGTTGTATTTTTATGGATATTACCTTGTCAAGATACAAACACTTGTTCATTAAAAATAGGTAATTGGGAATCAATTCATGAAAATTTGGAGTTAATGGGGCCAATAAATTTAGTGAGAGGAATATTTCATAAGAATTGGAATCTAGCACTGATTTATAAAGGTAGTTATAGCAATCCTAAATCTTTTAAAAACGGAGTAATTTCGTTACTTGGAAATAATGGTGCTGTAGCGTGGGATTTTCAGCAACAAAGTTATCCACATGAAATAAATTGTACTACAATAGATGTAGAAAGTAATGGCTATTATGATTGCCTCGTGGTAGATAGTAGGGGTTTAAAGGTGATAGAAACGATATCTGGTGAAGCTCTTTGGCACGCTCACAGTATAGAACAAAAATCGATACCAGAACTAGAAATGCCTATTAAGATAGAAGACTTTGATAATGATGGTACAAATGAGTTATTAGCAGTATACAAAAAAAGTGACTTGCTAATCATATCAGGAAAGACTGGTCAGGCGCTCTCAAATATTAAACTACCTTCAATTTGTTCATCTATAAAACTACTAAAGACTGGGAACCTAAATTCAATCAAATATATATGTTCAAAAACAGAAGGCATAAAAGCAACATATGAAACATCAATGAGCGATATTAAATCATATTACTTAAATTCAGGAGCGAATATAAAATTAAATGTTGTAGAAAATGAAGATAACTCAACATTTTACCAAGCAGGGGATAAAAAATTAATTATAGAAAATTTAAATATTTGTCCAATATGTCAAAGTGTAGTGACTCTTTATAGTTCTAATAATACTAAGCTACATTTATGGAAATTTGATAATGCAGTAGTAATGAACCCGATACCATTTACATTTCCATCTTCAAGGCCTTTGTATTCTTTTGAAACTTACATACACGGGTTCATTTTAAAAATGTGGTACTGGCAAGATAATTCTTTAAAACTGTCACCAGTTACCAGAATTTATAAAAGAAATGTTCCAGTACATAATGAAACATTTCACTTAAACAAAGTATCAGAAAGAATTATTTTGATAATTCTCAAAGAAAATGATGTACAGATTGAAAATGTTAGTTTAACAGATATTTACTTAATCTGCAATGGACCTCAGCACAATAATTGTCAACCGGATTTCAACAATCAAAAAGATTCTCTATTGATAGCAGATCTCGATTTTGACAATTCTCTAGAGTTAATTAGTTATTCAAGTTCTTATAAAAAAATTGATATCAATGGAGATGACACTTGGCATCTCACTTCTAAAATAAATGTATTTAGATTAGAAAGCGAATTTCCTAAATTGTTAGAAATTAAATAGATATTTAATTTAGATATTTGTTTTATTTCAGAATAAATGAAAAAATTATATAAACATACCAAGTATATTTTGGAGAGAAGACCTTCCTATGGTCGGTCAAATAATTGTTTATATGTATAATTATTACCTTTAAATTTAAGTTTCGTCGGTCTAATTTTTAAACCTCTTAAGTCAAAAATTTACTGAAAATAAGTTATGAGTTATAATATCTTACATAGTTGTAATTAAATTATTTCAGCACATAATACAAAAATCAATGCATTTTCCGAAATTGGATGGTTTTTTCCTGTAGAAATTGTCAAAACTGACTTACAAGGTTTTAAAATTAGGCTGATGATTTATATTTTGTAAGATCATTTTGTGGTTAAATAATAAAACAGTGTTTCATGATTTATATTTTGTAAGATCATTTTATTGTTAAATAATAAAACAGTGTTTCTTAAAGGTCAAAAACCTAGCATGTTAAAGTTGAACCTTTTTGACAAGGCATTGCAATTGGCAACAGAATGAAAAGTACCAAGCAACTCTGATAGGGAAATTAAAAATATAAATCAAGGAATCGAAGATGTTATAGAAATGTAGGAAATTAGAAAACAAATTAAAGGGAAAAACAGAAGACACGATAAAGAAGATGAAGGAAACCTTAAGGTTTAAGAATTTAAGACGAAAGTAAGAAAGAAGTTGGTAGAAAAGAGAAAAAAAATGAGGAAAATACATGGAAGTATAAAAAATAAGGCAAATTATAGCAAAAATAAAATATAGGAATAAAAAACAGAGAGAAAATGGAAAAAGATCATCAATAATCTGGGACTGACAGAAAAAGAAAGAGTAAGGGCAGAGGAGAATGAAAGGGTGTAAATGTTAAATGAAGGACGGACATTTAGATATTGAAATTAATTTGGAACAAGGTACTTGAGGTTGGGATTTTTATAGAATATAGTTAGATATTATAAATAGAAGGTTAAGATGACAGATGAATGCAAGACGAAAGGAAATACAGAAGAAAGATAAATTAGGTTAAAGTTTGTAGAAGCGAGAATTTGAAAATTACGTTTAATGTTAAAGTTAAATTATGTGGATGAGGTTAAAACAAAATACTTTATCACGTCAATAGATATGTGTACTAATATCAATAACGATTTTATGAAAAAGAATATGTTTTCTTAAAGTATTTCATGTTTGAAATGTAAAAATGCAAATATTTTTAGAGACATGTCTGTGGATGTTTCATTTAATAAGCATTGTATTAAACCTTACCTTTTGTTCTTCAGGTTCGGCAATAATGGCGATTCTATCAATTTTGTTTTGTTCAGAACGTTTAATGCCTTGTTTAGGTTTATCTCTGTATGGTAAGTTCTTTTGCAGTTTTCGCGGTATTATCAATGGTTTAAATGGCTTTTCTTCTCTTTCGATCGGCTATAAAAACAAAAAAAAAGATACTATTATATCCGATTACAAAACAAATTTGTTACTTAAGCATAAGACCGTCTTAACGTTTTGTTAATCTAAAAGAACTTTTATCGTTTATTTAAACATGCCAAATATTAGTTAAAATAATGTATCTAAACTTACGGTATAAAGACTATCCATATTTGCAGCATTCCTAACACCAATTTCCCTTTTTATTTCGCCAGTTGTTCTTGCTCCTGTCCAAACGTTTCTCTTGTCATTCGGAAGCAAAAGTGTATTTACAGGATTATAAAATTTAGGGACGTCAACTTTAAACCACGTTCTACAGAAAACTATATCTAGAAAAAAACATTAGAACTGAGTGTTTTAATTCTACACAATATTTATTTGTTACCGATATAATTAATTTGTCTATTGGGATCTTCATTTAAAATTGGTGGCACAAAATAAAATAATAATTGTACTGTCTGAAGGACCTAGGTCATTTGTTTGTAAAGTTTATAACCAATAAAGTGCTTTTATTATTATAATATCATAAAAAAACTTTACATTTTTTCTTAATTTGGCAACAGAAACATGTGTCTGCCTTTCCTCTCTTTTTTTCTGTGCGGGATAGAACAAACTATTTAAATAATTAAAATTTATAAAAAAAAACTTACCACTTAATTGAATTTTATCCTCAAAAGTAGCTCTAAAACAACCCTCGGGTTTATTAATAGCTTTTTTTATTTGGCCTCTTATACCAGAAACGGTTTTGATTCGAGCACCTTCGAATTTTGCCACTTCTAATGAACTATTGAACATATCTTAAAAAAAAAAACAAGAAAAATATTGAAATTTAATTTTGATTTAACTGATTTTACTCACCAGATTTAATCAGTCAAATACTTATTGAGAAAAAATTAATTACAATTGAAAAAGTTACCTTTGATAAAAGCTGTCTTTTTGTATATTTTCATAGGATGTCCGATGAGTTTTAATTTTTTCAATACCTTAGTATTTTTATCTAATTCTAATACTGATCCAGTTGCTGCTATTCTAAATCCAAGTTTTTTGATATTCTAAAAATAAGATATTTAATAAATACAATTCTGCAAAAATATTGGTTGCAGACTGTTTACGAATAATTATTTATTCTATATTTTTCAAATTGCTATTGGAGGTATTTTTGACTTACACTGCTTTCGGAATCTACGGTTTGTAAAGCTAAAAATCCGGTTCCTTGTGGCGTAATAGGGCCCCAAAAATGAGCATTGCATGCCAAATGTTGAGGTGTATATTTAAGATAACGAAACTTCATATCATCTTCTAACTTCGAATAAAGAGGTATTGTTTGGAATCTCCTCCAACCTAAAGAAATTATTAGAGGATCGTTGGTTTTAAGGATTTTGTTGTACCAACGGTGTTTTTTGATTTTTACATTTAAATAACCTACATTTTCTTCGCCCATGTTTAAAGCGCCAATAACTGAAAATAAAAAATATATCAGTATGAAAAAACTTTTTATTTAATGTTATAATAAAACCATGAATTCTAGTGAATAAATACAAACAACTAAATTCTCAATGCGAATCTTAATTTGCCAGATTTTTGTGTTATGTTCCTGGTCAGTATTAACTACAGCAAGATATAAATACTGTAATATGATGAAGACGATCAAACCAAAGGTGGTAGTGTCGTTATAAGTAAGGAATCAATCAATCATTTCAAAGAATGTCACTTAAAATGGGTTGATATTCGATTTACAGTGGTGGATATTAAAAAATGATTTAATATAAGTCAACTTACCTAAAGGATATGTAGGATCAAAATTCTGTATAAATTCAGAAGGAACATTTTGAAACTCTACCCTTATATACATTCCAGGTCTGTAGCCCTCAATCTGAACTCGAATTTCATCCGGAACATCATCAAACACGGTCTTATTTAACTGAGCCTGTTTTTCTGCAGATAATTTTAACTCATCATAATATGTCAATGTTTCCTCATTATCATACTCAGCATCAAACCTTTCTTTGAGTTTCTTCTTTTTTTCAGCTAAAGCGACGGCATCTGCGTTTTCATCTTTTTCAGCTTCCTCTCTTTTGCGTTTTTCTGGCTTCGTTTTGGATTGGGAGGAGTGTTTTTCGCCCGTTTCTAGGTCTTCAAAGTCGCCAAATATTTCTGAATTTGCGTCACTTAAGTCTTCTGCATCGTCTAGTTTAAGAAGCTCACCAGCATCTTCACTGTCTTTCCATTTACCAGTGACAAAGCAGTTGATTATGAGATCTTTATTCTATAGAAGACAAAAGTGGATAAATAAAAACAATGTGATAATTAATTTAAATATCCTCTAATATATACATGGTCATTGAAAAAATATAAAAACTCATAGGGCGGGTTGTACAAAGAATGCCGTAAACTCAGTTTAGCTAACAGGAGTTTAATTTTTAACTGGTTCAAAGTACAAATGTCATTTTTAAAACTTTGTTTAACAGTAAACGATGATTATACAATAAGGTTTAGAGTTTAAACTAAGATTATATTTTAAATGCCTATTGTACAATCCACCCTTAGACATATATTTAAAAAAATCATTTTAGTTTAAAAGTAAGTATAAATAAAACAGAAAAATTAGTGAGATCCTAAAAACTTGTGATTTATCTTATTTAAAATAACTAAATTTGTAAAAAAATGTCCTACCTCTGGTAATGTCCAATCTTTCATAATAGCATTCCAAGGCAGCATTAATGATGATTCTGGCAAATTCATAACATCTTTATTCTGTTTAAGCTGATGCTGTTCTTTTGTAACTTTCTTAAATAAACCACCAATCTCATCTTGTTCCATTTCTTTGGTTTCATCTTCTTTTTCATTTGATTCTTCCTGAAAATCTAAATACATATTTTTTTAATTGGGTTATTCATTTTTTACTACTAGCTGACAAAGATCTAATCTAATCACATCATACATTGAACCATTTACAGAGAAGTATGTGGTTACTTTTTGCTTTCAGCACAGTCATGTTAGTTAATGTTCAGTAAAGAATGCTCAAGTTTTAAATCTACATTTTGTCAATTTGATGTTTCCTACCCATGAAATATTGATTTTAAATTGAAAAGACATTCACAATGACTTTATATTCATTATTTTATTCAGAGCCGTGCGTAGTTATCATAAAAAAACTGTCTCTATTCAGTGTTAGATTGGGACCTCCAGGGCCTACTGGCCAGGAGGGAGAAAGGCCCATCTTTTTCATAGTCTGTTTTTCATTAAAAAGCAAAAAAAGTTCCTCTCTCACTGAAGTGTAAAAAAAGGTCCTCTCTCAATGAAGAGCATGTAAAAAAAGGTCCTCTCACGTATTACCGGGGTTCTTGCATTTAATTTAGGAGTACCCACTGCCTGAATAAGGGCCTACTGGTCTTTTGACCGGTAGACCGAAGGCTTAATCTGGACGGGTGTGAAGTTATCCACATCCACAAATGTACACTGAGAAAAATATAACTCTATCGTAATAGTCATATAACTTGGTTCAAATTACCTGTAGAGGCTTTTCATTTGTAGATTTCAATTGGGGAGGTTTCAATACACAGCAACCATACCCGCAATTAACTTTTGCTTTGTCTCAGGGGGTGCAATTGGGGGTGAAATTAAAAAAAAAATCATAGAAGCCACAAATGGCTTTGTACACCTTTCTGCTTGGGATATGTTATGTAGTTTACTCTTTTCTTCATCCCTGATACCATGCTGGAGTTTGTCGAGCCGTCTGAGGGGGTGCAATTGGGGATGAAATTAAAAAAAAAACAAATGCCACAAATAGCTTTGTACACCTTTCTGCTTGGGATATGTTATGTAATTTTCTCTTTTTTTCATCCATGATAGCATGCTGGAGTTTGTCGAGCCGTCTGAGGGGGTGCGATTGGGGGTGAAATAAAAAAAATCATAGAAGCCACAAATGGCTTTGTACACCTTTCTGCAAGCGATATGTTATGAAGATAGCTATTTTCTTTATGCCTGATACCATGCTGGAGTTTGTCGAGCCGTCTGAGGGGGTGCAATTGGGGGTGAAATTAAACAAAAAATCATAGAAGCCACAACTGGCTTTGTACACCTTTCTGCTTGGGATATGTTATGTAGTTTGCTCTTTTCTTCATCCCTGATAGCATGCTGGAGTTTGTCGAGCCGTCTGAGAGGGTGCAATTGGGGATAAAATTAAAAAAAAAATCACAGAAGCCACAAATGGCTTTGTACACCTTTTTACTTGAAATATGTTATGAAGATAGCTATTTTCTTTATGCCTGATACCATGCTGGAGTTTGTCGAGCCGTCTGAGGGGGTGCAATTGGGAGTGAAATTAAACAAAAAATCATAGAAGACACTACTGGCTTTGTACACCTTTCTGCTTGGGATATGTTATGTAGTTTGCTCTTTTCTTCATCCCTGATAGCATGCTGGAGTTTGTCGAGCCGTCTGAGGGGGTGCAATTGGGGATGAAATAAAAAAAAAATCACAGAAGCCACAAATGGCTTTGTACACCTTTTTACTTGAGATATGTTATGAAGATAGCTATTTTCTTTATGCCTGATACCATGCTGGAGTTTGTCGAGCCGTCTGAGGGGGTGCAATTGGGGGTGAAATTAAACAAAAAATCATAGAAGACACTACTGGCTTTGTACACCTTTCTGCTTGGGATATGTTATGTAGTTTGCTCTTTTCTTCATCCCTGATAGCATGCTGGAGTTTGTCGAGCCGTCTGAGGGGGTGCAATTGGGGATGAAATTAAAAAAAAAAATCACAGAAGCCACAAATGGCTTTGTACACCTTTTTACTTGAGATATGTTATGAAGATAGCTATTTTCTTTATGCCTGATACCATGCTGGAGTTTGTCGAGCCGTCTGAGGGGGTGCAATTGGGGTGAAATTAAACAAAAAATCATAGAAGCCACAACTGGCTTTGTACACCTTTCTGCTTGGGATATGTTATGTAGTTTGTTAGGTGTACAAAGCCATTTGTGGCTTCTATGATTTTTTTTATTTCACCCCCAATTGCACCCCCTCAGACGGCTCGACAAACTCCAGCATGGTATCAGGCATAAAGAAAATAGCTATCTTCATAACATATTTCAAGTAAAAAGGTGTACAAAGCCATTTGGGGCTTCTTTAATTTTTTTATTTACCCCCAATTGCACCCCCTCAGACGGCTCGACAAACTCCAACACGGTATCTGGGATGAAGAAAAGAGCCAACTAGATAACATCGCAAGCAGAAATGTGTACAAAGCTATTTGTGGCTTCTGTGATTTTTTTTAATTTCATCCCCAATTGCACCCCCTCAGACGGCTCGACAAACTCCAGCATGCTATCAGGGATGAAGAAAAGAGCAAACTACATAACATATCCCAAGCAGAAAGGTGTACAAAGCCAGTAGTAGCTTCTATGATTTTTTGTTTAATTTCACCCCCAATTGCACCCCTTCAGACGGCTCAACAAACTCCAGCATGGTATCTGGAACGAAGAAAGGGGCAAACTACATATCATAGCGCATGCAGAAAGGTGTACAAAGCCATTTGTGGCTTCTTTAATTTTTTTATTTCACCCCCAATTGTACCCCCTCAGACGGCTCGACAAACTCTAACACGGTATCTGGGATGAAGAAAAGAGCCAACTAGATAACATATCGCAAGCAGAAATGTGTACAAAGCTATTTGTGGCTTCTGTGATTTTTTTTAATTTCATCGCCAATTGCACCCCCTCAGACGGCTCGACAAACTCCAGCATGCTATCAGGGATAAAGAAAAGAGCAAACTACATAACATATCCCAAGCAGAAAGGTGTACAAAGCCAGTTGTGGCTTCTATGATTTTTTGTTTAATTTCACCCCCAATTGCACCCCCTCAGACGGCTCGACAAACTCCAGCATGGTATCAGGCATAAAGAAAATAGCTATCTTCATAACATATCTCAAGTAAAAAGGTGTACAAAGCCATTTGTGGCTTCTGTGAATTTTTTTTAATTTCATCCCCAATTGCACCCCCTCAGACGGCTCGACAAACTCCAGCATGCTATCATGGATGAAAAAAAGAGAAAATTACATAACATATCCCAAGCAGAAAGGTGTACAAAGCTATTTGTGGCTTCTATGATTTTTTTTTTAAATTTCACCTCCAATTGCACCCCCTGAGACAAAGCCAAAGTTAATTGCGGGTATGGTTGCTGTGTATTGAAACCTCTCCAATTGAAATCTACAAATGAAAAGCCTCTACAGGTAATTTGAACCAAGTTATATGACTATTACGATAGAGTTATATTTTTCTCAGTGTACATTTGTGGATGTGGATAACTTCACACCCGTTTAATCTGGCACTGTCTCTATCAGTCATGGCCTTAGAATTACTATTTATATATAATTGTTTATTCTTAAAATAATTTAGATATTATAAAATTTATTTGTGTATTTACCAGTTATATGTAATTGCCAATTATTGTTTTTAAATTGGATCTATAACACCCCGTCCCCCAAAATCACTCTAACTGACGTCCCGCCCCCCAAAACCACTCTAACCGACGCCCCGCTCTCCAAAACCCCTCTAACTGAAGCCCCCCAATTCCCCCCACCCCACCATTCCTCCCACCATTATAAATAAACAAACTTACCATAAACAAGTCTCATTAAATTTTTATTAGTGCTTTGCCTATCCATAAACGATTCTTTTGCTTTTTGCATTAAATTTCCCTTCCATTCTAGACCAGTATCATTTTCCTCATCACTAGTATCTTCCATCTCTTCTTCCTCAATAACTTCTCTCTGTCTCTTCTTTTGATTAGAGTCTATGCTATTCAAAATATCTTTAACTTTAGAATGTACTTCATTGTTTTTATTCTGTAGAGACATTACATATTCTTCATGCTTTTCAAGATTTTTATCTTCATCACTATCAGTGTCTTCGTCATCATCATCTGTATCTTCTTCATCATTTATATCATCAAAAACTACTTTTCTTCTAACCCTACCATTGTCTTTAACTTCTACATATTTTTTTCTCAGTTTGTTTAATTCATTATCTAGTTCTGAGTTTTCCAATTTTTTCTCTCTTTTTTCAAATAATTGAATATCTTCAGTATTATCTTCGTCACTGCTTAATATATCATTTGCTGTAATCTTTTTACCATCAGTAAAAATCTGAAGCTCAGAATGTTTCAATTTTTCATCCAAAGTTTCTTTTGTACTTATTAAATTTGATACTATATTTTCAGTCTCACCCTCCCTTTCATGATGACTGTGGGAACCACCTAGCTCCATATAAACTGCATCCTTATCATACACAATACCTCCCACCCCAGAAAATGGAGCATAGATAAGTTTTTCTTTTTCTATAAGAGCTCTTTTCTTCAATTGCTCAGGAAGTGGGCATGGATCAGGTAAGTATGATAGATCATGGATTTTTAAATCACCAAAACCTGCTATATGTACATAACTATCTTTTTTTAAAGGGACACCTCTAATGTATCCATATAAGGCCACATTTCGATCACATTTAGGATTTACTCTGATTAATTCTTGATTGGTAAGATCCTCATACCGGTCACCTAATATATAGCTATGAGTGGTCCTCCATTGTAGTGGCCTAAACTTCATAACACTTATGAATCTACCCAAATTCTTGATTTCGTTCCTTAAATATTCATCATGGATAATACCTGATAAGTAGAACAATTTTGCTCCTGAATACACCTCAGTCCAAAATCTGTGTTTTAAAGTTTTTTTAGTTGTCTTTAGAGTCTTACTATTTTTAATCAAGTCTAAATGTGTCAATACTCCCATTATTCTAGGCATACCATGTACCTGACATATGTTTAGGAACTCGAAAATTTCCATTTCAAAACCAAAACTAGCATCACAAAGTAAAAGCACTAAATCTGCTACTTTTGCTAAATCAATCATCGAATTAACATCATTATTACACTCAAAAAATGTAATTCTTTTCTTTTTACCAGTAACAACAGTAACAGGACCTTTAACGTCTGTTAATGGCACCTTTGTAAAAAGTTTTATTAAATTATTAATAACAGTGCTCTTTCCAACTTTTGGAGGACCTACTACAGCAACCACTACAGGCGGCGGTTCTATAGGAGTCCTATCAATAAGTGGAATATGCTGTTTCTTAGTGTTTAGATCTTCTTTCCGTCTAAATCTACGTTCGGCTCTTACTGCTGAATTAAAAGCAAAAGCTTTAGGGTTTTTCAATTTTGGATCTTCATTCGATACAACATTTTCACTCGCTTTTTTAGCTTTTTTCTTCTCAACTTTCCTGCCTAAAATAAATTATAACTCAACACATAACAAATGATAATAAAATCAAACTACATACCTGAATGGCGTTCTCTATGACTTTTTTTCTTTCCTGAATTATCTTCTTCCATTGTAACTTTATAATATTTTAAGTACTAAGATAATAGGTATATTAATTGAACAACTTTTTTATTTCAAATCAAATAATCAACAATCAACAACGTGAAAAAAGTTAGGTTAATAAATGTCAAATTCTTCTTCTTTTTCTTTTAGATTAATTAAGGAGAGAAGAATTCCTGCGAGCAAAGTGGTCCCTGCATATGGCGGACTAGTGTTTCCGTTTTCCAGTGACGTACTCTTATAAAAGGGTAGGAAAGAGAATATTTGATTTCGACAAAACCAGTCGTAAAATTATGATCAAATTTCATCACAAGTAAGTCATTTGATCTTTTAATTTTACATATTATGTAAATTATGGATATGTCTCCTTTTATTGAAAGACTAGGCTCTTGCGAAGACAAGTAGTTTGTATTTTTTTAAATTTGCCATTAAAATAGGTGAATAAATTAGTCTAGCAAGGCTATTTGATGGTCTAAGCAGTTCCTACAAAAACCGCTCTCGTGCCGATTTACAGTGCTCTAAATTATAGTTGATTTGGTAAAAACAACATATATCCGAGTTACTTCTATTAAAAACAGAATTTGTCCAATACCTATGTAATTTTTGCTGAAATTGAAACGTTATAACTTGTATCTCATATTCCGTTTTCCATTCATTTAGTTAATTCGCTTGTTGACACCTCGACATAAAAAATGAATATAGTTACCAACGATGATACAGGGCCAACTAATTGGCCTAAAAGGAAGCCAAAAAAGATAGAGCTATCTGCATAAATACGGAATTCAAACAAGGTGCAACAGGTCTGTTTCTGGCAAAAATAACATATGTCACTCTAATTCTGGAAAAAACAACAATCTAATTGTTTTTTTTTTCTTTAAAAATATTCTGTTAATATTTTTCATCGATTGTTCGGACTCAAGAAAAAATTAAACAACTTTTGGACGAATTGGTAGTGTTCTACTGGTTCTGAAATACATCAAACCACCAGGACATCTATCAAATCCTTGCCTGCAGCCCACAATACTTTCTAGTCATATTTGCTGCATATCGTGGCTCTACCCGTGACAATCCGTTATTGGAATATCAAGGCTTTCTAAAAAATTGTACACAGTATATTTATTTACAATAAGAAACTATTTATTTTATAATTTATTAATAATTTATTTCACGTTTTATAATACTAAATTATATGGCCAAGATTTATGTGCCCTGAGCGATCTCTTACCTTGAAGTGACTATATAACAGCAAACGTGGGCCTATTTATGTACACATGTAGCGTTTCTTGAATTATTCGTCATTATTCTAGTATAGTCTAGATCACGGTGCATCCACCAAATTTTAAAAGCCAATGGTTCACGACGAATGACGGTAACTGTAAGGGGTTTCAAAAATTGACTTGTTCTATCGAATATTTTTGGTAATCGGATATGTGGAGTCCGTAAGAGACCTAAATAAGGCAGAGAGGGACTTAAAGGATGGTTCGCACGACAATATTGAGCCTTATGCTCCTCGACAGGCCGAAATTGCAAAAATCTAATAATAAACCGCCAAAATAACACTTGCTCTATCATAGTGATAGTAAAGTTGTACGGTAACTGAAATAATCGCAAGTTTATACTAATGGTGATATTACTGATTCAATTATTATTAATATTGTAATGATTGTTTAATTCAAAATTAGTTTATTTATTTAAAACACTTTATATATAATTTATTTACACTACGTACTAATTAATTTATTTAATACTTAAGCACTATTTATGTTTTTAATTTATTTAATATATTTAATTTATACTAATTTATATCACATTTATTTTATATATAAATTGATGTATGCGCTAGATTGTTCTCACCATTTATTAGACAGGCACCTCCGGCACTTTTTTGAATTTACTTCTAGTACATTCTCTAATGAATGATTCATACCGGCCATCTGTGACCATAGGCGTCCCTATAGTTGGGTAAAGCGAGTTTATCCCCTTTTTTTAAATATTCCTGGTTTTAAGGACAAGTGGGGTCGTAACAAAGCCCAAACAAGGCAGAAAGACCCAAAGGATAGAGCACGACCAGATTGGTTGGAAATGGCTCACATTGTTAATTATTATGCGTTGAACTAAGAAACCAATGTGTTTTTTAAACTGATAATAATTGGATAAAAAATATATGTAGACATAGGGTTTAACTATTTCGGAGCTCCCATCAGGCCGATGCTCTGTGCTTATGACCCAGGTTATTATGGTAAAAAGGGAACTATGTAGAGGTAAACACTTTTGGGATTAAATTGGAAGGTTTTTATTAAAAAAATTAAAGCAATAACTTATCTTAAACAGTATATTTATTATGTTTAACAAGGGTGGTAGACATATAGGATATAGAATACCAACGACGAACAACTATTAGATCAATTTTGTTTACAAAAGGCGACTTGCAAGCATTTACGTTGTTAAACAACATAGTTGCCAAATTATTACGGAAGAGTATGTATATTCAAGGATTGTTTGTGGTTATAATTAGCAAATTTACTTAAAAAAGGTTCTAAAAGATAAAAAAGGCTTTCATAATTATTACATTAAGGAAGTTTCAATTCTTAATGTCAGTTAAAATTAGTTTGATATCTTTTTCTGGTTGTAACTATTGTAGTTGAAGGTGATTTCCAGAAAGTACGTTATTTATTTTGCAGTGTAACAACAGTGTAAAGCAAGCGCCGTAGTTGTAAGTGCTGGTTTATTCTTTAACGTGTGCTTGCAAACACCATCCCCACTCAATTTATAAGGCGTCTCGTTCTTTTTAATGCGCCAGCTCTATCTATCTCACGAAATGAATACTTGCAAGTAAACAAATGCTTATTTATGAACGAAATGAGAAGTCTAGTAGACATTCGCCGTTGGGATAGATAAATAGAGAAAAGAAAAATTCCTAGTACTGCTACTTGAAGAAATCTTTATAGTTATGTAGATAAGTTTATGAGACTTCACATTTAATATCAGTAGAGGAGCAGGTACAGTTATTGTATATTTTTATTATATATTTTTTTTATTATTTTAATTTTTATATTCCAGCACTAGATTTTCTATAGTTTTTAATAGTCTATAATTAACAAAGCATCTTTAAATTTATCCACATGTAAATCCTTAAAGTTAGAAAATGTGATTATGATGACTGTTCTATAGAAATGGGCGATATTTTAGGAACTGTTATTTGCTTAGTTTAATCTTAAACGTTTTTCTATCGATTTCATCAGGAAATTATTAACAAATAATTTATTAATGATTTGAGGAAAAACTACCTAATTTATTTAATTTGTTTCAAAAACATATGTATAGTGCCTGTACTTAAGTTTTATAAAAACAATAAAAACAACCGAATAAACCATTGAACTTTTTATTTATATATAATTTATTTAAATTTTACCATTTATATTAGTGATTGAAAAACCACGGGATCGTCCACCTCTACTTTTTATCAATTTAAAAATGCTTTTAAAAAATTTTATATTCTTTCTGTCTTAAATACGATTAATTTGCAACGTTCTGTTTAATTTTAGTTTATATAAAGTGTTTTATTAATTATTGTACATGTCTCGGTTTTTTAATCTTATTATAATAATATAATGGTTGTGTATCCAACTAAGATATGAAAAAAATCAAGGTGACAATAAATTATCTGCAATAGGTTATTTAATGTCGTTTTTATAAAAAAAAAACGTATAAAATGGAAATAATAGAATATTTTTTTATAAAGTATTTATTTTCTATATTTTATAGTAGGAATATCAGGTTTAGGTAACAAATTACTAATTTATTTTAGCCTTAAATTAAGATAATCTGCCATTAAAAACATAACATTATTAAAAAAGAGGTGAAGATAGTTTTGCAGATAAGAAAGAAAAACTAGACAGTTCTGTGTAACAAAATAGAAAACTTCCTATTTCGACAAAAAAAAATTATCACAATATAATCATTAGATAAGCTCAAGCAACTAGACACATGCAGTGTACATTGATTCCTCTACGTTAGACGGGTAATGCGTATTCCTCTTGGAATACTTCGGCTTGTTTCTAGTTGCATGAATTCATCATTTTTGTAAGCCCCGAAACGGTTTTCTCATAGGTACCATTCTAGGATGCATAATCTTCATATAGTTTATCCCAAAATTTCAACCTCTCATTCTCTGTATATTCAGTCATCTTAATGGTATTGCCTATCTCTAAAATGCTACTAATCGGTTCATCTACAACTGGACTCCACTTTGTGGAGTTTAATACTTCAAGGGCTTCAGGTGTAGGATCGCCATGCTTAGCGAAATTCGTCCATAGTTTGACAAACCTTTGTATGTATATATCTTCCTCACTGCCTATCGCGACTTTCGGCGACAAAGAAGTACTCATAAGGTAGAATAAATCGTCGCCATGAGCAACGCCATCTAGATGTTTAACCAATAGTTTCTTCCGTAAATTCTGGAATAGGTGTTTTAAAGAGGATTGTCCTGACCATCTGATGAAAAGATTATACATTCCTACAGTAAGGAAATAGTTAGATTGACAGCACATTGTTAAGAAGTTTAACGGGCTTGATACCGTCATTTTGTAGGCGTATACTGGTGTTGTGCTATATTTTTTGAGTAAATTAATAGTCCTCTGGATGCCGTGCAAAAATAAGATGTCGCTGCTCAACTAAAAAAGAAAATATAATAAAAATGCAAACTTGTCGATCTTAATATGACAATTTAAATTAGGAGGTGTGTGGTTAGAAAAATCGGATTTGTGCTAAAAATTGTTTATTGCTTTTTTCACATCATCTCCTTCAATATACTTCATCACTTTACGATACCTACACTACTCATGCAAATTATTTTTTGAAAGCATAGTTTTAGACCTTTTTTTCATTGACAACACCACTGTATCAAATCTGGTTATATTCAGTGCTTATTTAAACTTGGTAATATAATAATTTACATAAGGCGAGATCCGGTGATTAGGTTGGATGTTCCAATACACGGATTTAAATACTTGGCCAAAAACCTATTGATGGACAGCCTAAGTAACATCTAAAATTGGTTACATTGATTTGTTCAGCAATTTAGCTGATGTATGGTAGTGGTGAAGTCTCAATAAGCCAACGGCTAATCAATAGGTTGCATAGAAGCTTCTTCTACTTCTAAGCACTATTTAAGTCAAATTATATACCTTTATTCAGCTAGTTGGCATAGGCTGAACATAAAGCTGAAGACGCCTTTTTGTAGTCCTAAAGTACACCACACATCAGCAATTAGAAATACTCTGTACAATAGGCTGGAAGAGCAATAATAAAGTCAAATTGTATACCTTTATTCAGCTAGTTGGTACAGACTGAACATAAAGCTGAAAAGCCCTGTTGTAGTTCTAAATTACAACATTTATCAGCAATTAGAAATATACTGCACAATAAACTGGAAGAGCACTACTAAAATCAACTTATATAACTTTATTCATCTAGTTGGTATAGATTGAACATAGAGCAGAATAAGCCCTTTTGTATCCTAACCTAAAGTACACAGCTCATTAGCAATTAGAAATAAGCTTAACATTTAGCTGAAAAAGATCTTTTAGAGCTTATTTTTTTAATATTGTCCAGTAGTTTAAAATTAGCTGACCATTGAAACAGTTCGCGAATCCTAAGTTGATATTTTTTTCTGAATCAGGGCCTGGGATTGTGTATCAAAAATTAAGTCAAATATGAAGTGTGTTTGTTTTTTATTTGTTTTAAAATTTTATACCAGAAGTTTGCAGCGGATTTTTCGTTTCATATATTATATGTTTCAAAAAGTCTCTTAGATAATGTTAAAACGTAAGACGCAAAAATCGACAAAAAATACAAATTTTTAAATGCGTATACTGAAAGTTTTTGAGCTTCTATTGAGTTTCTATTACTTTTTAAATGTTAAAACGTCAGACGGAGGCAACAAAAAATTTCAATGAGAAAATTATACATTTGAGTACGTCTGACACTCCTTTAGCAGTGCCCTAGACATCTGACGATTTTCATACCTCATCTGTGACCTTCAAAGAGGTAATATGTAAATTTTCAGCCGGAGGTACGATAATTTTTTGTCAATATTTTTTATAACTTTCAGTTGCCTGTCGTCTCGTTTACAGGGCTTCTAAACTAGATATTTCCTGATAGTCCCGCCAACCACTTCACAAACTTACAGCTTTAGGTACGATCGTAGGGTTCGTATGCAAAAAGATGAACACATCAATTGGTGGAGTAATTCGTTGGCTATCGCCGCCTACTGGAGGTTTATAAAAATATAGGAATAATACTTTATATGTTGGAAATTCGAAACAATAGTTATGACGTAGCGGTGTTCTTCTTATTGTAATCTGACTTTACCACCTTACTGCCTCTAACTCTTAGACTAGAGGTTTTGAAAGATAACTAAAATGTCACCTTCTTTTAGCAACAAGTTTTTTTTGCGATTTTGATCAATGTTGGGGCTCAGAAATAAATTTAAATCATAACACTTACCATAAAACGAATATTTATATTCTTCTTCGATAAATCTTTGTCGTTATAATAAAACTGTTTCATTTCTTCAGCAATCTTTTTAGCAGTTTCACTTTTTTCGGAAATGTTTAATTCGTAGGGAATATCAACCTCCAATGAACCAGGTAGTTTAGCGTCAGACCTCACTTTTCTTATCACTTCATATAGCAATCCCTCCAAAGATGTGTAGCCAATAATAACGGGAATTTGTTGGTTTTTTCCAGCTTTGATTATTTCAACCGGATCTTCATCAAGGAAGGCTTCGTCATGTTTGTATTCTATCACCGGGCCAAAAGGACGGACTACACTAGTAAAGGTATTCTGGAATAAAATAGAATTTTAGATTGAAATATCTAAAATTATTGAATAACATACATCTACGACTTTATTTTGTGCCTTAACTATACTTTTCGTACTAGCTTGACGAAGTTTTTGCAAAATTGTCTTTTCGTCTATGTTTGGTTGATAACCCATAACTTTGGCAATGTCAGCGGCGTTTCTTTTTCCTCTTGCCCAAGGATTGAAAGCGCTGCCACTTTGCATGATGGCTTTGTGAAAAAGACCTAAAATACATTTATTATTAAGTAAAAAATAATTTCCAAATTGATCAGAAAAATGGCAATGTCTCTTGGTAGGAAATGGAGTAGTAAAACCTCTATTTTTTTGTTTCGTAAATTTGTTGTGAAGTTTCAAATAACATTTTTGGTGTCGTTGTGCGCCGCACGATCTTGCCTGGGTTTTTATAAGAGAACGGTTCGACTTTTTTTTTTGAGTATAAACAACGAAGATAAAAGCGGATGGAATTAATAAACGGTTTGCTAATAATAAAAAGGCTTAGATACGCCACTGGTATACGGTAAATAGGTCTCAATGGGAATTTTAAAGCTTACAAAGATTTTATAAAGATCATAGATTCCTATATTTTTTCCATAAACATTATCATTATATAATAACGCAGAATTAAAAAGTATTAACAAAAATAGTATATTTGCGATTGTAATTTATATTTTATTTATTTTTAGTTCGAATGAACCCATAGAAATTAATGATTAAAACTGGTTTCCTATCAATAAGTCACAAGATTCCATTTCAGCCATTCACAATAATCAAAGGCAGAAATCTAATCATTTGCTAAACATGTAAGATTTAAGGGATGTTGAAGAATATCGTAAAATAATAATTTATTGTTTATTTAAAACCTTTTCTGATGTCTATTATTTCCAGCATCGTAGTCTTTTTTTCACTTTTAAAAAAGGTGGCAACCCTAAACGGTCCTGTTTAGATCATTGATTCAACAGAAAAATGTGATTGCAGATTCTGCCAAAGAGATGATAAAATCGTACAATTAGAGAAATAATTGATATAAAAGAAATCATTGAGGTACAATATATGCAAAGGTGGCAGTGGGGTAGGTTAAGGCCTCTTGCATGATGTAATATGTTATGTCTTTTAATATAATCTCTCTTTCAGTTATCAGTTGGTTATGAGTTGGTTGCTTATATTCTGCATTTATCAGTTATCGACTTTTCTTATTATTATCATTATGGTATAACATTTTCATATTATTTCTCGATTAAAATAAATATCCAAATATAAATCATTTTGCATACAATTATTTTATTTGATTTCATTCAGACGCAAAAATTTACGGAACGTGTAGGTACTCGATAAAAACATTCATTGTAATAAACTCACAATTGATAAAAAAGTAAAATAGCTCGATAACAGTCTTAGATAAAGCAGATATGCTTTTCAGGTTTGGATCCGCCACAACGTCCTTGTATAGCAATCAATTCGGTTAGATAACGTTTCATAACAAATAATAAGTAAATGAAAAACCAAAAACGAAAAACTCTGATAGAATTTAGCAATTCTTGGGAAATAAGGAAGGTGATACTTTTTTGTACAAATTATTTGAGATATCTTTTTTTTTATTCACTTCATTGTTTGATAAGGGCACCTCTCGGCGACATTGTCAACTACATTAAATCTAAGAGAGACCTCATCGATTCAGGAGGATGCACAATGAGCCTAAGGGTTATGGGGGGTGTAACTCATATTCCTCTCCTTACAGATGCATAACTATTTTATAAATAGCGATCCACACAAATGTTTCTAAAGTAGGAGATCACCCATGAACAAGACTGAGATAAGAATCGTGTGCATGATAGTTATGTAGGCCTCTGAATTATAATCAATCTTTTCTAAAAAATAAGAACTGTGAGCTTAGATATAAACGATTTGTTTTATGACCTACTTTAGAAACATTTGTTGTGGATTACTTCCACAGCTGGACAGAGTATTGCGTTAACGTACTCATGAGTATTTCACAATGAGTAGATTTACAAAGTACTAATAAGTATCTGAGTATGACTACTTATATGAATAATACCCAAAGCAAATGAGTACTTTTGCAAATTTTAAAAAGTACTCGTGAAACATCTAGTAACGAGTATGGGTATTTTAAATAATTATGTTAGTGACTCAAGTTTAGGAAGAAGAATTAACAATAATTAATAAGTCAGTAAGTAACAAACAAAAATGAGAATATCTTTAGTATCTTCTATGAATTGGTTAGCACCTACCATTAACCATTAGTACACCCAACTTTTTCATTTTAATGTTAAAGTAAGGTAATAAAGGTATTAGTTAGGGGCAGAGATACATATAGAGACTGCTCAAAAGAACAGTAATATATTTTAAAACGTATATTGCCATGATTCCTTCATTTGACATATTCTTAGGGTTGTAACGCCGATTGCAATGACATTTTAAAAATTACTAGAATTTGCAAATATATTTTGGGATAATTGTCAGGGGGTTTTACAATTGTCAGTTGGGAAATTTAAAAAAAGTTTGAAAATATATTGAAGTTGAGATAGATAGATAAATAGATATTAAATTTGAAGATTTTACTTCGTAGAGATGAAATAAAAAAAAAAGAATGAAAAAAGAAAGTTTTATTTAAATGGAAGATAAGTGCGAATTGAATATCAAGATGAATTAGAACTTAGCAGGAAGGAGAGTTCAGAAGAAGGAGTAATAAGAGAAAAAAGTAGAGAAAAACAACAAGTGAAGATCGGACAGGAGAACAGGAGGTATAGAAAGTCAGGAGTAAGATCAGAAGGCAGAAAAACCAGGAGCAAAAAGAAAGAAACGAAGCGAAGCAAAAGATTTACTTTTTTTTTCAAATTTAACGTTTTTCAATTAGTATTATTTTTATTTATTTATTTTTTATTTTTATAAGAAGCCAAAGGAGTTGTGGCTCCTTAAAAGCTCTAGAATATTGGAATGGTTTAACCTTTCCAGCGTCAGTACTCGTACTCACTATTTGTCAGCTGTAGGAATCAGATGTACCGAGTACTCTAAAATGTAAAGTACTTGAAATTTTTTGAATATGAGTCCAATTAGGCGTACCAATTACTGAGTACTTTGATAACTCGAGTACAATTTTGAGTACAAATTACTCGAGTACTGCCCAGCTTTGATCACACCATACTTTTGTTCATTTCTGTGAAGAACTAGTGCATAAAATCATACGATTTATTAAAGTTTTCTTATTTTGACACTTATCCGATTATTCCCAGTGACCATAATATTTAATATATATGTAAATTTAATTGCACGTACCTTTGGTAAGTTTTGAGAGTGTTAAATAATGAACGGAAGCGCTACCAGCACTTTGACCGAAAATTGTAACATTATTAACATCTCCTCCAAAATGGTGAATATTTTTTTGAACCCATTTTAGTGCCATCACTTGGTCCTTAAGTCCAGCATTTCCAGGTACGTTTAAAGATGTATCCTCCAAACTCAAAAAACCTTAAAACAAAGTTTCACTACAATAACAAAATTTTCAAAATTTAATTTTAACTTACCTAAAACTCCCAATCTATAATTAGGTATGACAAGAACTATGTCCTCTGTCAACAGGTATTGAGGCCCAAAAAAATTTTTCTTATTTGAACCAAATATAAATCCACCACCATGAATGAATACCATTACAGGTTTCTTCTTCGTATCGTCCGTTTTCGGTAACTGAAATTAATATAAATGAAAGTTACCTAAATACAGGTTGTTTTTAAATATCTTGTACATACGGCTTTTTTCTTGACTAAAATGTCATATAAACATACATAGGTCCCCAAACGTTTGGTAACCGATCTACAGGGTATAGAAATTTTAAGATTTCTTTTTGTTTATAGCTCTAGCAGTTTTTGATATATTTAGTTCAAATTTGGAGGTTAGGTTGCACTGTAGGGTTTACATAATTGGCCATACTAAATAATCTACAAGATGATATTTTTTTCAGGGGTCTTGCTCCTTATTCTTCCCCTATACTTTTTTTGCGTAGCGCTGCTGGATCATTTTAAAAAGCAAAATGAATTTGCTGTTTTGTTTAGAAACATTTTGGTCCCTAATAGTTTTTTTTCCGTATTTTCGGCAGTTATTGAGGGAATAAAACGAAAAAAGGATTTTCTGTAATTTCTTTGAAAGTGAAAGTTTTAGTTTATTGGCTACTGCTTCTTAAATGCAGATTGGTAGAATAATCATCATGATGTCAAAAAACGGAGAAAAATTAAAATAACCGATAAAATCAAATGGATCTTATCGGTTTTTTTAGTTTTTCTCCGTTTTTTGCAGTTTGGCCCCCAATTTTGACTTCAGATTCGTGTTCAGCGGTAAAAAATACGTCGGAAAATCTTTGTCGAACACCCAGCACAGACCACTTTTTTTTTGTGGACCTGTGTTATTTTTATAATTTTTATAATTTGACTTTATGGAAACCAATAATGTTACTAATAAATAATTTGTATCCAGCTTAAATGGAAAAGTAATTGCTATAGTTAGCCAGTATTTGAATATATTAGCGTAGTTAATTACTTAATAAACAAAATAAATAACTAGTATTTTGACGAAATAAAAAATAATTAATTTATGACCATGAATTTTGACCACATATTTATTTTATATGTAGTTACTTGCCTCTTTTGTGTACACATTCAGATTTAAACAATTATCTTGTTTACCCACATAAAACTTGGGCCTGAGAAACATTTGAGGACATTCTGGACCTTCTTTGGTTCCATCTCTGACTCCTTCCCATGGATCTGCAGGTTCTGGAGCCTAAACAAATATATAAGTTATTTATCCGCCACTTAATGTATCACATATAATAATTATTATATTATGAACGAGGTGTCATTCGATTTGGAAGAGCGTGTAGGGTGGCGATTTTTGAAAAAAAATCAAAAGCCGCTTGCAAAAATTACAAAACAATTAACTGAAAAAAATTGGGTTTGGTTTTTTGCAAATATCTCAAAAACTATTTGATATTTTTGAAATTTGAAAAAAGATTCAAAAAGAGGAGGAAATTTTCCCAAAAAAAGTTTTATCACCCGGAATTGTAGGATCAATATTTATAATTTTCCCAGAGGGTTGAAAATACGGCCGAAAATGGAGACTCTGGTTTGCGTAAGCTTTGCCCACTGAGGATCTTTAATGAATAAATATTATTTAAACTTATTAAATATGAAAATTACGAATTGAAAAAAATTCAAGCTTCTACTGGATATATGAATAAACAATAATTCGTGGTCAAAAAATTTTTATCGCTATTTTCCTGTTAATTAAGATTAATTAATTAACAATTTTTTCTTACTTGAACATTAACATTGGAAGTGCTATAAATGTTAAATAACAAATAACAAAAAATGTCTCTTGAATTTTTTGCCCAAAATAAACCAGTTCGCAGCAAAAAATTATTTTACGAACAACTACAGAGATACATCGTCATAAATGCGAACTGGAATAATTTTTTGCTGCGAACTGCTTTATTTTGGTCAAAAAATTCAAGAGACATTTTTTGTTTAGAATGAAACAGGCTATCGGACATAAAATTTTAAAAGGTAAACAAATAATAAGACAAAAAGTTACGTTGGAACGAAATTTTAGGGGTTGCGTTTTTCACCCCTTACAACCATGAGGTAAACCAAATAAATTACTAGCTAAGTGTCTTTTTGGTAGTAGAAAATGTCAGGTTAATTTCAATATTGTAACTTGTTTAGTGCTTGTGAAAAAAATTGTTAAACAAATTTTATGTACCCCCTTTAAGGGGCTGTATCTTAACAAGGGATGCTCCAATGAAGTTTCTTTATATGAAAGATCCTATCTTTTTTTCGATGAGGAATCACCCCCTTAAATGTTTTACACTTATTTAGTTATATTTAATATATGCGCGCATGGGCATTCTTACTCGTTACTCGTCAGCTGAAGGAATCAGAAGTACTTTAAAATGTAAAGTATTTGAAATTTTTCGAGTATGAGTCCCATCAGGATGAAAGTACTTACGAGTACCAATTACTGAGTTCTTTGAGTACTCGAAAACAATTTTGAGTACAATTTACTTGAGCACTGCCCAGCTCTGACCCGCTCTGACCCCAAGGTAGTAGCATCCTAGGACCGCTTTATTTATCTTAAAATGATTTAAACATCTTTGTTGATTGTGATTTTACAAATATATTTCCAGATAATTCTTTAATGGCTTGTTGTGATATTTGGAAAATGCGGTACAAAAAATTAATCGGGATCTAAAATATGCTAATAATTATTTAATGTATCAAAAACTAAAGCTATGATAATGACTACTAAATATAAATATAACAATATAAATTTAAATGCAATTAATCTTACAATTAACGATGAGAACAATTATATTGTAACATCAACTAAATACCTTAGCTTTGAACTTGATAATTTTTTATTGTTTAGTAAATATTTTAATTAAATTAAAAAAAAATTATGAAACATATTCATGATTGATGTGATAAGTGTAAATGTTGATTAAATGTGCTAATTTTTTTTAAATATTTTATTTGATGGTATCGATGCGTATATTTCTGTATATTCCGTATATATTTTATAATTTTTTATTTTGAACTTTTATATTTTGTTTTTTTTTCTATTTTGTTCAGTCATAAATTGTATTTTTTTCCATATTTTGTATTTTGAATTTGAGTCTTTCTTTTGTAACATTTCAAAAAAAAATGTTTGTATATTATGGTTACCTACTTCAATAAAGATATTTGTATCACAATCATTTTCTTATATTGCTTTTAAATTGTTCAATCATTTACCGCAATATAACAGAAATGATACTGCAAATTTTTGTATATTAATATTATAAGCTAATTTTAAAATTTAAATTTAAAATTGAAACAAAATAACTAAATTTAAAGGATTAAAAATTTACATAAGTAATTTAAAGAAGAAGATAATAAAAATAAAAATTAACTATTTTTTATTTATTTTTAAATTTTGTTATTTCTCTTACCTTGAACCTGAGTTCTCCAACAGGTGCTTTTGCGTACGGTATTCCACTAAAACTATAAAATTTTCCACCATGATAGTCTTTTCCTACTTTGCCTTTGATTTTTCCATTTTCTGTAGAAACCACTAAATGTTCTGTCATTTTCAAGAAGGATGTTAACTGTTTTCCAGTTAATTTTGTCCTCGATATATTTATAAAAATCATAAAATACTTATAACTTGATTTATCAAATCAGTTGTATGACTTTTGAACCCATTTATCAACGTTTTCGAATTTATGACGGGGTATCTTAGATTGTTTTTTTTTTAATAGGTCTGCTGTAGATAACAGTCACAATTACATAAAAAATATTATGTCGTATTTTGTCACTAGTTTAAAATTATATTTACTTAGAAAACCCGTTTGATAATTTTTTTAAATAAAGTCTTATAATAATCCTAGCACAAGTTTTATATAAATACCTCGCTTTTATTAACACATTTATATTTTGAAGTGATTCACAAAGACAGATGCGGACTAACTTTTTTTAATTTGCTAGTGATTTATTTTTTTAAGAACAAAAAATGAATAATTTATAATTGCAGCAAAACAACATCAAAGTTATTCAAACAATGCCAGCCCGGTTTGTTGATAATAAATATTTACATTTATAATAGCTAGGTCAGATTGTTTAGAGTAACGGATTCAACATTATCAAATTAAAAAGCAGACTTTTATATCGCTGTCTTGATAAAGTTATTGCAATAAACAATATATCGAATTAATTATTTAGACTGGTATGCGATATGAAAGAGAAACATTCGAAAATCCAAAATATTTTGGAAAATCAGGAATTATTAAAAAAAAACAAATTAAAAATGTGTAAAGTAACAATTTAAAAATAGTAACGAATGTTTTTTCTGCCACTTTCCGCTATTAATATGTTTGTACACATAAGTAAACAAGTTTCCTAAAATGAGGTTTTTTAATAACCCCTAGTAAACAGTTAACTTAGGCACCTGCTTACAAACCACAAATAATGTTTCTGAAGCTGCTTTATTAACCACAAAATCACATATATTTATCATTAGTTAACTTTTACTTATGGTTATAAAACATTCACTTACGGCTAGCGACTGCTTTAATACAGTAAGCCCCGATCATCACCGAAACATCAACGAACTAAGAGTCGATTAATCTGATTACTTATTTGCGTTAACTTGTTAAGTATTTTTGTATTGTCTTTCGTACCGGACGGTCACAGCTTGCAGGGCAGGTTAGGTGATACACGTGTAGGTATTAATCATATAACCAAGACAGATAGGATTGTTTACAAAAATTTTGAAGCCAACACGTATTCACAATCTAAGTGTCCTTGGCAGCAACGCAATATTCTAATTGAACAGTGCAGCCAAGTTTACGGAGTTCTGTACAGTAGTAATGCATTCGTTCTCATACGAAATGTGAAATCTAACTACCGCGCAGTAAGAAAATCGATATTTGTAGTATGTAGTAGTAAATTTGGTTTTTCATTGATTATTTTACAGATTTAACTCGGAGACTTGTTTCTCACAGGTTCATCGCATAGGCGTATAAGAATTTAAATATAAAAATGACATAAATGACAGGTAAGTATTTATTTTTGTTGATGTAGGTGGCGCACAGGGGGTTGATGTGGAGTAAGTTATGTATTTTGTCATTTAAGTTTCCATTTCTTATACTAAAACCGGCTTTAGGCCTTTGGTGATACCATTATCTTTAGTTTTTTAGATATAGAGCCATTATAAGTTTTTCAATTATTGTGATTTTATGACGGCCTACCCCCGGTACCCCCATTTGATCGTTGTTTTACTCTCTGAAATGTTATTATTTACCTCACAAGTTTATTATATTTTATTTTATACTTACTGTATTTTGACCTTTTTCCTCTAGTAGTAAAAGTAATCGCCTAGTAAATTAATTGATAATTTATATACCCACGTTGTGATAATGTTAATTACGATAAACCAGTATTCGATGCAAATGGATAAATAAAACATACAAATTCATATTTAAACTCTTTTTATTTTTAGAAAAGTATATTACAATTGTTACTATTTACTGAGATCTCACTTGAGTCCCGTTCCAACGCAGACCACGTTCATTTGCTATCAATATATATTTTATTTGGGTTGATTGCCAACGGAGTTAACGAACAGCGCTAATTCGCTAGTTGGTTAACTACTGTGTTGATGTTTATATTCTTATTTAGGTTGATGACCAACGAAGTTAATGAACAGCGTCAATTCACCAGTTGGTTAACTACTGTGTTGATGTCGATTTGATTCTATTCTAGATGTACACAGGTTGTACCCTTTTAGGTAAATATTTCGACGAGTCTAGAGGTGATGACCAACGGAAGTAACGAACAGCGCCAATTCGCCAGTTGGTTACTTTACTATGTTGATTTCACATATAATTTGTTTCAAACCTTGTAGAATGGGTGCCTTAGCATATAAGTGTCCCCCTTGAGCTAACGAACAGTGTATTCACCAATTGGTTAACTTACTGTTAAATTTTACCATCTCGGTTTGTACAATTTTTACAAGATAGCACATCCCTGTATATTTCTAAAATATTGATTTTTATAATTTTTATTGAAATGACTTACTACAACCTTGTATATTTTTTAATATTGATTATTATAATTTCTTTTGAAATAACTTAATACAACCATGTATATTTCTTAATATTGCTTTTCATAATTTCTATTGAATTAACTTAAATTCACCCGAAAACAGATGACTAACCTAATTGTCTTTCGGGGTGAACGACTGAAGGTCATATGGTTTATTGGTTACATTGATATTTGAATAAAATGTCAGGCCATCGTCTAAACGACCCCGGTGGTATCTCAAAGAAAGGTACATAAATCTTTTAACTCACCATTGAAAATATAGACATTAGATTATGTACTAATTTCATCTAGCTTTGTGACGGCGTCGATTTAGGTATGTCGCAGCGTTGAGTGTCGCCTTGCATCGAGGCGTCTAGCGTCGTGTTAAAGAGGAAGGTACTTAATACGGTAATGCATTGAAACAAATATACGGTACTGCATTGGGACAGATATACGGTAGAAATAATTAGGTGGTGCGGGACGTGATGATGGATATTATGAAGGAAATATTTACGGGCAGCAAGCGTCGAGAAGTAGAGCGATGGGACGTTGGGCGTCGGAATGAATGGAAGGTAGAAAATACTTAGATGATGCGGAATGTGCCAGCTTTCGAGACGTTGGTAGGTAGGGAAGTAGGGCGTCTGGATATTGAGCGAGGGATGAATATAATGGTAGGAAATATTAAAGTATTTCTAGAAGTGATAGCGTAGAAAGGTAGGGAAGTAGGACGGCAGGACGTTGGGCGTCGAGATGTTGACACCTTCGGGGATAGGCGGTATTGTAGGATAGACGTCGTTTATAACTGGATACAAATAATAAAGTGATTGCTTGAATGTAAAATAATAAAATGAATGCTTGCACATAAAATAATAAAAAATGAATGTATCCAAGCTCATTTGGGTCTGGCTTCTTAAACTAGTTTTAATAGCTTTTTGTGACGTCTCTGTGTGTCTTAGTTCCCAGTAAAAAACGTATCTGGGTGGAAAAGGGGTGGCTGATTTATTACTTGCTTTGAAAATTTTGTGTATCGAAAACAACGTTACTATTCAAACGCACTTAAGATAAGTGTATCAAGTGTTTCTTAAGCTGGGTTCCCAGACACGTGCACCAAAATTGGATCTGTTATAGACGGGGTTATAGATATTATTTATTAGGTGTTGTAAATAAGATTTAATTATCAGGAAGATTTTTCGTTAAATGAAGGATTTTGAATTTAATAAGAATGCACTATTTTATTTAATAAATGGAATTAATAAATTATTAAGGTACCTGTTTGCGGTAGATTACACAATTAGATTTTTATAATACACAAGCTTCTTTTCAATGGCAGGCTGTTGACTTAAGTTTTATACCTAATGAAATTAGTAGGTACCCAGACAACACACCAAATCCCAGAGATATCCACAGAATATCTTTTGTGGATATCCAATATATCCACAGGATATCAGAAATATTCCGTGGATCTAATATGGATATCCAAATGTCCGTCTATATACAGAATATAGAAGATATCCTATGGATATTCAGCAAAATATCTAATGAGTATCTTCACGACAATACAAGAAATTCCACAGATATCCACAGAATATATTTTGTGGATATCCAACCAAATGCCCGTCTATATCCCAGGATATAGAATTCAGATATTCAGCAAAATATTTTATAGGTATCTTTAGTAGAGGTTCATAAATAACCAATGATTATTGAATAATGTCTAAAGAAAATAGAGATAAAAAATATTTCCAACAAACTGCCTTTGATTTTGCCCACTAAGGGCACTAAGGAGAAAGTCATCCTTATTAGGACTCTTCAGCAATAAATGGAAATTCTCGACTCCAGTCTCTAATGGAGTCTGATTGTGAAAAAAATGTCGATCGAACTCAATTACGGCGGGTTGAGCATGAGTAGATACGAAAGTGGTATCGCCATCTATACTTAGGAAGCAAAATAAAAAATTACATCTAGTGGATATCCACGATGGTTTGCGTCCGCGCTTAGACTTTGATATATTTAGTGGATGTCCATGGGATATTGAATACACCTTAAAAAAATTAATTTTAAATATCTGGACGGTACTATTAGCCACAATGGCGTAATTTTTTAATAATTTGCTATATAATTACTATTATTTATGGACATTTGCATGTCTATAAATTACATTTCATGGATATAAAATAGATATCCACCATGGACTGGACATTCCGTGGATATTGGGATGTTCAGTACATATCCAAAGGATTTGGTGTGCTGTCTGGGTATCCAAATTATTTGTATTTCAATTTTGTATTAAGCAATCTTAATTCAACATAGTCAATCTACAGTGTAGGTGCTAAGAGTCTAAAATAAATAAGAAAGGACGCCAGCCATATCTACGAAACAATTTATTTATCTGTTATTTTTTAACAAAAATCGTTCTTAGAAATAGTTGGAAATAATTTTTACGTGGTACAAATCAATGCAAAGTATTAAATATTTGTTCATGAGCGTATTAAATTTGTGCCATTTAAAGTATAATAATATTAATACTATTCCGATTCAATTGAATTTTAACCCCAGAGGCCCAGAAGTAGAGTTTGTGTAGAGTAGGGACGCCTATTATTTTTATTTGTCATTATTATTATTATGTAAGTACATTATGTTTTTTTTTGATACATCAATCGTGTATTTTTAACTGCGATATTTTTAAATTATTTTTATATTGTCCCTTTTCATATTTTTGTAACAGTTGATATTATTTTAAAACATCTAATTACTCAAATTTTTATAAATTGCATTAGTGGGTATCCATAGCCACTGTACTTAATAAAGGTTTAAAAAAATCTAATACTTTCTAGATAATAATAACAATAATAATGATAAACAATGTTTTAAAGTCGATAAATAATTTAAGATCATAAATCTACCTACAAGTAAACATTTCAGGGAATTTAAACTGTTTTTCTCAAAATTATGTTGCTAAGGGTTGAACTTAAATGCGTTAACGAAGTGAGAAAATCTATTTAAATACTTCAATTTCTATTGTAGAAATACACTTTAATAGTTTTAAATAAATCAAAAAATCTACCACAGTAAAAACTTTACTAGCAGTAAAATACACAATTAATATCCACATAACTAAAATCAGTAACTGTAAGTAAATAGTTCAATAAGAGTAGCTCGCCTAATAAGTAATTAAACTATTTACTAACCACAAGTGAATAATTTCAGAAATCTTATTTTACCCACCATAATTAAACATTTTACTTGTCCCATATAGTATATAACTTTTTATCTGCAGTAAGTAAAAGTTCGTTAACGGTTAGTGATTTTTTTCCGTGTACGTCGTACGTTACGTCACACTGGGCAGAGCGTGGAGTCACACTCAATTAAAAATTCTCGTACTATAGGCGAAAGCTCTCCAGTTCAAAATTATATTAATTTTCTAAAAGATACTGACTATAATCAAAAAATAAAATTACTCTTTTACTACTCTTAAAACACGTTTCTAATTGCTCCATTTACAGTATCATTCATTAATAGTCTTTAACAGTATAATGTGCGATTTATCGCCATTTTAAAAAAACCAAAAATTATTTGTACATAAAACACAGACAACAATAAAGCTTAAGGCACGTATATACATTTTTAGTAGCTGGCTTTTATTGAATTCAAATATATCTGCGAGTTTTTATTGGAACCCCTGTAAATAATAATCAAAATAAGCAAAAGTAAAAGTAGGTATATGTTTTTGTGAAAATATTGTTCTAATGTCTGATAGAAATAGGTACCTACCTATATCCAGACCTCGTCATCGAAAATAAAGACTGTTTCACCAAAAATGTATCTAAAGTAGGCCATGACCGATTAAGACAGATGATACGAGTGATGTTCGTGCTAACTAAACAGGGTCCTAAATTAAATTCAAACTGAAAAAAGAATTTTAGGCTTCGACTTCCACATACCGGATTTTTTAAATTTCTACTTTAGAAACACTTTTTTGTGATTCACTCCATATAATATCAAAATAAAAATAAAATAATGTTTATAAAATTTACTAAAATTTATTACGGAAAAGAGGAAGTTAAAATGTCCCGCATAGAAATATTGATCTACGTAAGCAGGTAAGTATACCTTTTTAATTATAAAAACTATGAGGAAGGGCTTTAGGTAGAATTTGCCAGCACCGTACCCTCACTGAGACGCTCGAACACAGACAACGATCTATTCAACTGAAAAATGAAAAATAAATCCTACCTACGTGTTAGATTATTCCATGCGATGCGAACTGACGCTACGGTTTGCGTTGGACGCATGCGTCACCAAACCGCTTGTCGGCTTGATACGTAGCCAGTCTACATTTTACATTCTACATGCATAGGTCAACAATAACAATACTTTTAATGCACCTAAAATGGCTGGAAAGTACTTTTTCAGTGCTAAAGAAGACGAAAAATTGGTAGAGTGTGTGGCCGCCTTTCGTACTTTGTATGATAGCGACGATAGGGATTACAAGGATCGTAATACGCGTGAAAGTTGTTGGGACCAAATATCTGGTAGTGTAGAAAGACCTAGTAAGTACTTTATATTTATTTAAGACTGCATAATTACATTCAAGCTTTTTTTGTTAAATTTGATTTTAGCAAGTTTTGACATTAGAAAAGAATGAAACTAAAAGTTCCCTTATTATAAGAGTTTGGGATAAATTATAACGGTTACTGTCATAGCGCAGTGGTATCGCTTTTGCTTCCGACCAAGAAGGTCTCTGGTTCAAATCTCATAATATTGCAGTTTTTTTTTTTTTAAACTAATAGTCATAACTATTTTTATTAATTACAATTTAATTTAAAAACAATTAAATATGAATGGTTGATAAATAATATATATTTATAAAATAGATATTGAATACGCAGAGAAAAATCAATCCATATTTTTTATTAATTAGTTTTTGACTTTCTCGTAAAATTTCGAGGTAACAAATTAAAAAATTCAGGATTTCGGGAGTAATTACCCTATACCCCCCTCATGTATCCGTGCCTGGACATATATCAGATAAAAATACAATCCCACATACATTTAATTATTTAAATAAATTTAAACTAAAATTTAGCTTAAAAATTAAATTAAATACATTATAAAAGAAGTTTAAACTAACATTTTTGTTGTATTGTTTTTTTGGTGTTTGTTTTTTTCGTATTTCTGATTTTTATTTTTGTGTTTTCGTTCTTATTTTTGACTTGCGAATCTTTTCTTCATGATTTTAATGTTTACTTTTCAAGATTAATCTCTTTTATCATGTACTTAATTTAACATTTTTATTATTTTGGGGCTAATAATGGCTCTTAGGCCGTTTAAATTTATTTATTGTATATAGGATTGTTTTTGTGTTTTTTAAGAGGGCCGCCGAGAGCCAGGGTGGGGCCCCGGGTCATTTTTATAGAAAAACAAGTCCTTTCTATGTGACATTTCTAAAAAAAGGCCTTCAAGCAAAATCAGATCCTTTTTTAGAGAAATCTAAAAAAACTCACTTTGTGTATTTTTCGTAAACCAGATCCTACCCTAAGTGGCGAACTTCTAAAAAAAATTATACGTCCTCAACTAAAGCTGCCGGGCCCCCTTGTGCCCGAGCCCCAGGAATTTGTCCCCCCTGTCCCCCTTTCGTCGGGTCTGTCTATTTTATTATTGAAGGTGGGCACATTTGAGATGTTGAAATTTGAATACCCTCCAGGTTACTCTGCCTATTTAAAAATAGCCGCCTGTAGGCACACATACTATTTATATTAAAGAAGATAGGATTATTGGTGCCTTGCTAGGTTAAAAAATTAATATTTCAGTTATTGTAATATTTGTTTTGTTTTTAATACTTTGAAAACCACATCTATAAACATTCTTAGTCATAGTTAGCTGACTTTCTTTTATGTTTTGGTCTTATTTTTTTAACATTTATCAAGTTATTCAAATAGTTGACATTGATTTTTGTGTAACCATATTTATATGAAATTTTACCTACTGATTTTCAGTTTTCATTGTAAATTTAATAATTTTCACATGTCGCACATGTCAATTAAAATACTTAATAATTTTGTTTTTTATAAAATACTTTTTATACTCCTTATAGAGTTTGATTTTTATTAAAAAATTCATGTTGATTTCGCTTTTCATTTTTGATTTATGATTTTTACTTTTAACCCCCCTTAAACCCCTATTTTAAATAAGATTTTTTTTCAAAATCTAAGGGCTTCTTCTCCTTATAGAGCTTTTTTGCTGAAATTTCATGTTGTTATCGCTTTTTGTTTTTCGTTTTTAATTTAGAATTTTTTTTTAATATCAACCCTTATTCCCTTATTTTTAATCAGATTTATTCAAAATCAATAGGCTTTGTCCCCTTATAGAGCTAGTTTTTTGCTTAAAATTTTCAAGTTGATATCATATTTCGTTTTTGACTTATCGTGCAGACAAAAAACGAGACATCGGACAAAGTAAACCTATAATACTCTTCGTAGACTACTGTGTGAAGAGTATAATAATAATATAATCAAGGCTAAAACAATAACATAATAGACTAAAAAAATAGACACAATAAAAAAATGATAAAGTCAAAGTTTTGAAAATTATTTAATGGGAAATCAGTGTAGTGTACCGCCTCTGTTTGTTTTTATTATGTTACCAGGTGATTTTTAGTTTTAGAGAAGACAGATGATATTTAAAAATATAACAAAATATATTTGTCAGAAAAAGTAAAACCTTTTAATCTCATTCGTACACCAGGTTAACTACATGACCCCCACAATCAGTGCCTTGGAGGTAAACTATAGTCATTCTTATCAACTTTTTAGTAGAGCAGACTGAATAATAATAATACTCTCCCTAATTCACCCCCTTACGAGTGAATTTTAACCCCTGAAGTCCACTGAACGACTTGTGTAGGGGAAGGGACGGCTATTATTATTATTTGCCGTGGCCCTCCGGGGCGACTTAAAGATGATTGATGGTGGCATTTGACTTACAGGTGAGGAAAACCCGGAAAACCTCACCCACCGTCATCGAGACGGCAATGCATGGCGATTTTTTAATCTGCATGTCATATCAACAGAAATTGAATTTCTATTAATACGACACACATCAAATCCTAAACCGAACCATGCAATTTAATTAAAAATCCACATGGTCTGGTCTGGGATTCGAAGCCCAGCAGTCTCAGACTCATAAACTTGCCTATAAATGAATAACGGCGCGTTAGACCGCTACACTACCGACCCGAATGTTATTTGGACACTTTTGTATTCCATATTTACATAGGTATATCAATTATATTTCTACAAGAAATGCATATTAGCCTAACGATTCATTCCTTTTGATATAATAATGCCTGGTACGGTATTAGCCAAGGAAGTAGTTGTTTTCACGAAGAAAACGGTCGCTCAATTTTGCTGTGACACGGACTTTGAGATTTTCTCTTTCTCTTTGTTTTTCACTAACGATTTCAAAAGAATATATTCAATATTAGATTTACAAATGCATATATCGTCGTGGTATGTCAGAAAATGCGTTAAATTAAAAACCAATTTGTTGTACCTATATCAATTTCCATTTCGCTCACTAAGCAAAAAATTTTCGAATGTAAGGTATCAGAGTACTTCAGTTATCCTGAGGAATATTCGTTATTTTAATTACATGAACTAGTTGTTTTTTATTCCTCCTGAAAACTTTCCAAAATAAACGTTATATTGTCAATTTTTGTTACAAAACATTATTGTATTCGAACATTATCTTAACTTTACCTACGAATATATCTGTTAGTAGTGAAAGTGGTGAATTTATGAAATATTAGAAAAAGCTGAAGCTGCCATACATAATTTCTTACCGCTAAAATCCAAAAAAAGGTACGAAATTACGTATCGAAAATTTATGGATTGGCGACACAAGTATATGTCCTTTATTGGGCGTAGAAAAAGTATAGTACGTTACAGTAGTTGTAAGCCTATTACGCACTCGTGAAATTTATGCAATCGCCGCTGCGCGGCTTCGTGCGTAAACTTTTTTACTTCGTGCGTAATGGGTTACTTACAACTCGTGTTACGTAATATACTATTTTATCTTTCAGCCAACAGTATGAAATATGCTACAATTTTTCACTGATATACCTGCTCTGATGATTATAAAAAAATGTTATCTTCAACGAATTATGAATTATGTTTTGCAGCTGAAGAATGCAAGAAGAGGTGGCGTAATATAAAAGACACATATTTCAAATTAAAACGAAATAAAACGAAAAACGGTGCACGCTCGAAATCTAGATGGCCTTTGTTAGAACAACTAACCTTTTTGGACAAAATCCCATCCAAACGACGGTAAGTTTATATCAAACTTGATTATGTAGATACACTGGTCAAAAAAATTATACAATGGTATAAAACGATGACATAAAAGGCTTTATAAGTTTTTAATTACTAATTATACACAATTTATGTTCATTATAAACAAAAAGGATATACAGTACGTTAACCAAGGCATCAGGCAAAAATAAAGATGAGACGTTTAATCATATTTGAACCTTATAGGCATAAACAGAGTAACTTGGTTTAAGTACACATTTTCGATATCAAGGATGGGTATATTGCAGCCCGCACTCGGCGATGCAATATTATATTTCTGTCTATTCAATAGTATTGTGTTTCTATACCATTATCCTGAAGTCAATATCGGCAAGTTAATGTATTGTATGTAGAAACAAAGAAAGTAGGTACCTATATAAAAAGTTCTTATGTAAATCCGGGAGATTACTCACATATTCTGGGATACCTTGTACATATTGATTGAAATTTCTTAAAATTTTTGTTATAGTTAAATATGTTTTTAGGAATATCTTCTATGATGATGGCTTTGTAAATATTCATCCTTATTTTATTAAAAGTAACTACTTGTCTTTTACGTCTTACCTCGGTAAATTATTATCTCAATCTTCTTATTCATCTGATTTGTCTTACTTCGCTACAGTCAAAGAATAACTTTTTTCTACGCCTATAAAAGTATTTTTTTGATTAATACCGTAAATTGCAGGAATATTCCATCCATTTATGGTTCACGCCTTATATTTGAATTCAAAAAATCTATCTAAACTATGTTTAAATGATAAAAATGGTTCCATGATAAAACAGCGCAGGACAAAATGGCGCAGGACAAAACCGCCAGACAAAATAGCGCAGGATAAAATAACGCAAGGACAAAATTGCGCAAGAACATAACAGCGCAGGACAAAATACCGTAAACGAACAAGATATTTTTTTTAATTATTAATGTAATTCATTGAAATAATGCGTAAAAATTACTGTTCCGACGACACCTATGCAGTGAATGTTTGGAATGTAGCTCCGTCTCTCTCACATGGTATGATCCGATCCATTTTAGCGTAGGACAATTTTGCTGTTACAAATTTGTGCAGGGGCAATTACATGAGAAAAAAATAGCGCCTGGTATAAAAAAAGTGAGACCAATTAACATCTGGTCAAATTATAGTGAGTTAAGTAACCGCTTAGTCAAAAAAGAGCGAGACACATTAGCTCGCGACTAAATTTCAAATAAAATTAAAAAAGCCATCTCGGGTTGCTGTATATGGTCGCAGACCGCACAGGTTAGGTAAATTTTTCAAGTTTTTTATTTTTCTCTTTTTTTGTATATTTTTTTTCTCGAAACAACTTGATATGGCTCCAGGCCGCTCAGGTTAGGTAAATTAATTAAGTATTTTTTAATTTTAATTAGAATATTGAAATATTTTGTTGCGTTTTTTGTTCTACGCTATTTTGTCCTGCGTTATTTTGTCATTGCGCTATTCCGTCCTGCTTTATTTTGCCCTGCGCTGTTTTACCATGAAGCAAATAAAAACATAATGTACAAAATGTTGATTTAAAAAAGTAACTAAAACTGATCAGCACCGCTTACAGTTCATCAAATTTCTAGAGGTGTTCGACGCCCAGACAGAGAACGCGCTACGTGTGACTAAGATAGCTATTGTACAGTCTGCTAAACAAGTTATTTTAAATAGTTTTTAATATTTTTAGGTAATTAAATTTTAAAAGTGTGGAATAGTTTAGGGATTAAATTGGTCTGATTGGACTTTCTTAGAACGTTTTTAAAAGCAGCTAAAGATAGTATGTAGAATTGAAAATAATTATTATGCCATAAAAGGTGTTTTGGAATTCCTTCAACCTTTTGAAATTGAGTCAGAAAATATAAATTTTATAGGATAGCGGAAAATACCTATAATTTTTTTGTAGGCCTTTGTAAATCGTGGAAATAGTTTATATTTTATTTCTACCTTATTAAGGAAAATACTATTTAGAAAAAAATTTATTTCTCTTATAATTTTATAAAAAATAACAGGGGAATATTTACATTTCTTGATCTATTAAACAAAACGATAAATTATCTCGACGAATGACACCATGTTCTAGTACGGAAGCTAGCTTTACATTTTTGTTGGTGGTTTCATGGGTTTCATATCATTTTTTTGTAATTGTAGTTTACACGTACATATACCTCTTAACACTTGTTTGCTTTATTAAAAAAGTGTGTTGTTGTGATTTACGTCGAAATAAGTCAAAAACAACTTGAAACCCCATATAAAATCAAAAAGGAGAAACGGAAAAAAATTGAGCCTGTAAATGAACACAACTCAGAAACAAAAATAGCTATCTAATAATAAAAAAATAAAATTTGATTCTTGTGCAGCTTCATCTATATCATTAACTGTTTTTGGTTTTTTAATGGTTTTTCTTGGTGATGAAAATTCCGATATCTCACGGTTATCGATTCTTTTTTTCTCTCCAGAAATGCGGACGACAGTGTTTTTAGATACTCCTGTGGCTGCAGCAACACGATCATTTACATTTTTAAATGGTATTGAAGGTGAATTAAAGTTTCCTTCTCTTCTCATAAACTCTATAACATTGGCTATTATTTCGCGAGATTGACTGTTAATCACGCGGCCTCTTAATTTGCTATTAAACTCCATACTTAGGTTCTATTAAACTGTAATGAGCAAAAAACACAAACGAAAAGTTTTAGCGAAATTTACATCTGACATTTACGTCTGAATGAAATAGTGAAATACTTGATGCGCAGAGTGTACTTTCATTGCGTAAATCCGTCGGGATGCCTGTCAGTAGTGCTTTCTCTGTCTAGCCGTCGAAAGCCTCTAGAAATTTGATGAACTGTATGTTACATATTATTTATTTAAAAATTGTGTCAAAGAGTCTATTTAATAATGTTTTGGTAGGTAAGAAATGGCTCAAAATCAGTCCCATATAAAGATACTTTATTGATTATAAGACAACCGGTTTCGGCATTATGCCATCATCAGGTCTAAAAGGTTAATAAGCGCGAACAATACAGCATATCTTGATTCCACTTGCCTAGCAACAACAACAACAACAACAACAACCTATTTGTGTTAAGGTTGTTATGTATTGTTAAAATTTAACGTTTCTTTTTCCATTTTACAATTGTCTTTTAACTGCTAATTTTTACAATTTTTTCCCACCTTTGAATTTCTTGTATACCCACAATAAATTTTGTACACTCTTTTTTGTCACACTTGTGTTGATAAATTGTATTCAATATTTTTGTATAGCCTTTTTAAATATTGGAGACGTCTCCTCACGCAGTATTGTTCACGTTTATTAACCTTTTAGCGCTGAATATGGCATAATCTCGAAACCTGTCTATAATCAATAAAGTATTTTTATGTGGGACTGATTTTGAGCCATTTCTTACCTTTAAGACTCAAAACATTTGAGCAGTTGGCCCTTCTTCAGTTAATAATATTTTGTTTTTAGACCTCAACCTTCCGAAGATAGAACCAATTATGAAGAAATCAACGAGTCAAATGACGGAAACATTTCATCGCCCGAAAACTCAATGGATTGTTCTGATCCCCTTCGGCCGACATCAAAACGAACTTCCTCATTCTCATCAACCGTGTCACCAAAAAAACTCCGAGAAGGAAGTACACACAGTACAAACATGTTCGAAGTAATAGAACCGGAATCTGAAATATCCGAAGCTGATAATGTACAGAATTTACATTGGAGAAATGACGACGATGATCCTGTGTTATTATTTTTTAAAAGTATGGCTATGACGGTAAAGACGTTCGAACCGCAAGTGATTCCCGAAGTGAAATCTAGGATTTTTAATATAATTAATGAGTTTGAAGTTAAAGCTATTCAAAAAAAGTATGGCTCTTCTATGCAAATAGAAGTCATTAGGGAAATCTCAAATCCAGATGAGGTTGTTGTTGGCGAGACATCTCTAAATATAGAAGACAAATACTCTCACACTTCTTCATTCCATCATTCTAATATCCGTTGATATAGTTATTTTTAATTTTATTTGCAGACATACTTTTTCATAAATACATACTTTTTCATAAATACAAATTCGTTTAATATATAATAGGTATAGAAAAAAGTTTTAATTTTGGGAGCGATTGGAGATACATTTATTAAAAAAGCTCAAACTAAAAATGTTTTTGCACTTTTGCAATTTTAACTTCATGACGTCATGCTCCAGAAATTTCCATATCAAATCCCCCAAATTGATGTCACTTTTGCAAGAAACATATTATGAATAATATCAGTTTCCAATTTATTAAACGTAATTTTGACTTTTGAAATTTCAATTTTTATTTTTTAATTTATTAAACTGTTGGATTGGTAACATTTAACTATTCATAAACTTTAAATTCTTACTTTTATACCAACGTTTCTTCTGTATATTTCTCTTCTTATATGCACAAAGTCTTTAGTTTCTACCTCATTCAATTCATACTACTCTATTTTCTGCTCTATTGTCTATACTGTACCAGGTAAAATTTCTCTTACATTCATTCTTACTTTTATTTATAATATTTAACTATATTCTACTAAATGTACCTATTCGACTTCCACGTTCTCAAGGCAATTTCAATTTTCAGATTTTAGTCCCACATATCTAAAGTGAATTACTTTTTTTGCCTTTGTTCTTACTTTTTCCTTTTCTGTCATTCCCCGATTCTTAATTATTTTCAAACATTCATCTCTACATATCCTATTTTTTCTTTCATTCTCGCTTTTCATCTCTTTTAATTTTATTCCTATTTTATTTTTATTTACTATTCTATTATTCTTTTCATCACCCTGAATCTGATTTAATTTTACCCTAGATTTATTTGGTTACTATAACTTTGTTTCTTTTTCCTGGTCCTATATCTGTATCTGTAACGTGTGGAGGGTGGGTTACCCCCACGGCACTTCGGTCTCACTAGGCCCATTGTGCATCCTCCTAAGAAGAAAGGCACCTCCTAGCTCGTGAGACATCCTACAGATTTAATGTAGTTGACAACGTCGCCAAGAGGTGCTTCTCTTATATTGGCCGGTGTTAGCCGATACTCGCCGAACACAAATCTTCTAATAAATGATATGCTTGATGGTCTCATCTTCTTGTTCGCACCCTCTGTAGAGTGCGGATTCTGACACCCCCATAATATGGAGATGCTTCATCCGTATTTGGCAATGACCAGTCAGAATGCCTGTGACCAGGCGCAGATTCTGTCTAGTCATGTATTTGTTTGCTGCAGTGTTGCCAGGATAACTTAAGAGCTCCCTGGCAACTCTGCAGTTTCGTGTTTCATCCTATCTTTCCTTGAATTTCACAAGGGAATGTTCTTTAATTAGGTATGTCACTACCGATTTGGTCAGGTCAATAGAAGGGCTAGGTCCAAAAAGAATTTGGTTGGCTGCTTTCTTGGCTAGTCAATCAGCAAGACGGTTACCTTTCGATGTGGCGTAACGTTTGATCCATCTTAAGATGACCACATTGTTGATGGATACTTCGGTCAAAGCTTCGTGACATTCTAGTACCAACCTTGAGTAAATTCGTGGTCTGTTTAGGGCGAGTAGTGCTTGTCTGCTATCTGTATAGATGAGCATGTTCTTTCCAGTGATATTGTTTCTGGTGATTTCTTTTGCTGCTATGAGAATTCCCGTTAGCTCTGTTTGAACTACACTGGCAGCTTACAGTCCACTTTATAATTAGATTTAAGAATCTGGAGTATATTCCACATCCTGAGCCTTGTTTTGTTTTAAAACCATGGATGTAGATAGATTTATTTTGTTACTATAACTTTATGTTTCTTTTTTCTGTTCACATATGTTTTCTTCTCTATTGTATCTTGTCTCCTTATTTATTCTGTAATTTGTTTTCTATTACCTTCATTTTTTTTCACTTCCTGCTTTAATTCTTTAATTTTTATTTTTTAAATTCTATTTACTCTTATTTCTATCTTTTTCTATATTTGTACTTTTCATTTTCTTTATTTACTGCTTTTTCTTCAACTTCTATTTCTTACTTATTTATTTCTATTCTTTCTTCCAACTTTTCACTTTTAACTTTCTCAACGTTATTATCCATTACTTTTTTGTTACCCTGCTCAAATTCTTGAATTTCTTCTTTTATGGTGTTCATCTTGTTTCCCATTGCTTCCTCATTTTGTTTAATATTTCTTTCTTTCCATTTGTCTTATGTTCACTCCAATGAGCAATTGCATTAGATCTTCCATCTTTATTTCTTCTTCCTGTTGGTTTTCTTCTATAACTGTTTCTTCTAAAAATGTTCTCATCCTGTAGATTCTTGTCCTATCATTTCTTAATGTTCTTCCTGCAGCCCAACTATGTTTTCCCTCTTAAATCCATTTACTTTATATTATCAGTACTGGTACTACATACATACAATATTGACACTATGTTACTGTCATCAAAATAAGAAAATCTCACCTTCTGTTATCTTATTCTATCGCTATTCTATTTTACCTGTATTCTATTAATTTTATGGTATATATAATAATAAAAGCGGAATTTTAAATTTTCCCCCTCAATATATAAACAAACAGACACACAACTTTACACAGATACTGTTCTACTGACCAAATAAAACTCTTTCACAGTCAAAACAACAGTTCACTACAACTAAAAAGATAAAATTCTTACCAAATTTTGAATTCTAAATTTCTAAAGGTTTTGTGTTAATTTTTTCCTGCCCCACGTTGTCTACGCCATTTGCTGTGGAAAATCAGAGATTTCCAATCAATAAAAGAAAAATTTCAATTTCGGTATGGTTTCAATTATCTAAAAATATAATAGAATTCTTCTTGTATTTCTCTGTGCTCCGACTTCTCTTGTACCTCTCTGTTTGTATTTGCCTGTCTTTTTCTGCCGTGTGTGTCTGTCCTGACTTTACCTGTCTCTGTTGCTATGTTGTTTGTCTACCTCTGCTTTTCTGTACTTGTTTCTGCTTATCTTTGCCGTGTTTATGTGTCCTGCCTCTAGCTGTCTTTGCTGCCCCTTCTTCATATCAGTTCCCCCTATCAACTTTCCTTCTTTCCAATTTAAATAAAATTTATTTAACTTTGCTTTTGAATTATTTTTATTTAAACTCTTTCAACATCTTCAACGTAACAATTCTTATAACAACTAAATCTTTCTAAACAAGTCAACTTTTCAAAACTTTCAGAAATTCCCATCTGACAATCATTCCCACAAAACAAAAACATCCCCCTAATTACATATTGATTTCTAATTTTAACTTCATGACATTCATTATCCTCTAGAAATTTCCATATCAATAAATATCTATAGAAATGTTTTTCGGCTCCCAGAAAACTTTAAATTTGTTTTCCCAATTGTTGTATATTAAATAAATACTAATTAAAACTTAATTTAAACATTTATTTACAAATTAAAATGGTCGTCCTACGAAGCATATTCTTCATAAAGTTTTTCCAAAAATAAAATTCTTTCTCTATCCAAATTTTTAGTCTCTCTTAATTCAGTTCCTATCTCAAAGATATTATCTATATTTTCATCAGAAACTTGATTCCATTTTATATTATTAAAAAAATCACTTGTCGTTGGTATAGGATCGGCATATTTAGCAAAATTTGTCCAGAGTTTAACAAACCGGTGAATATAAAAATCTTCTTTGGTGCCTTTTTCCGTATCGTAAGCTAACATACTACTAAACAGGTAAAATACATCATCTCCATGGGCTGCGCCCTCTAGTGCTTTTTTTGGTAGATTATTTCTTATACTGAACAAAATTTTATGGAAAGGATTAAAGGGAAGTATTCTCAACCAGTAGTTAATAGAAGTAAAAACTACTAAAGTGTTATGAAAGGTAGCTTGAGAAAATTCTTTTAAAAAGTTCAATGAGCTAGTTACGGTCATCTTATATACATAAATCGGAGCTGAGCTGTGTTTTTTAAAGAGGCGAATGGTTTTCTGAATACCCTGGAGAAAGATGATGTCACCAAACAACTGAAATTAAAAAAAAAGTATTACAATAATACATCGTTTACATATTCAATTTATTAAAAGTTAAGAAAGCAATCATTTAGAAATGATGACAATCCCAAAATCAGGAAAATCACTTAACGAAGTTTTATCTGTAATATCGAAACTAATGAAAAATTACTCACTAAAAGATTGAAATGAATAATAGAGGACTGAACTCCATAAATTCGGCTTCAAAGAAAGGCATTCTTTAGTATAAAAAATGTACAGAAGCTATTACAAAAATGTTCCTGGACATATCGCAAGTTTTGATAAAATATGTCACCAAGGATTATTCCACAAGCCCGAAAAACTATTGTCAAGACCACGAAGAAGCTGCCTGATGTAGGATCTGGTGGGGCGAGACGTCGCTTTTGGAAGGAGGCGCTCGATACGCTCCCACTGCTTTAAGCGAACATGGACTCCATCTCACCGAGATATATTTTCCATAAGCCATATAAAGTTATAATAGAACAAATAGAAGAGCCAGAAGTGGCAGGCACGATTCATATCTACACCTACGGTTCTAAAACAAAATAAGGCTCAGGATGTGGAATATACTCCAGATTCTTAAATCTAAACATAAAATGGGCTGTAAGCAATAGTGTCAGTGTAGTTCAAACAAAGCTAACGGGGATTCTCATAACAGCAAAAGAAATAGCCAGAAACAATATTACTGGAAGGAACATGCTCATCAATACAGATAGCAGACAAGTACTACTCACCCTGAACAGACCACGAATTTACTCAAGGTTAGTAGTAGAATGTCACGAAGCTTTGGCCGAAATATTAATCAACAATGTGGTCACAATGTGGCCACATCGAAAGGTAACCGTCTTGCTGACTCACTAGCCAAGAAAGCAGCTAACCAAATACTTTTTGGACCTGGCCCTTCTATTGGCCTGACAAAATCTGTAGTGTCAGATCTAATTAAAGAATATTCCCTTGTGAAATTCAAGGAAAGATGGGATGAAACAAGAAACAGCAGATTTGTAAGGGAGCTCATAAGTTATCCTGACGACACTGCAACAAACAAATACTTGACTATTACTAGACAGAGTCTGCGCCTAGTCACAGGCATTCTTACTGGTCATTGCCAAGTACGGAAGCATCTCCATATCATGGGGCTGTCAGAATCCACTCTATGTAGGAGGTGCGAACATGAAGATGAGACAATTGAGCATATTCTCTACGATTGCTCGACGCTCTCATTTTTTAGATGTGTTCGGCGAGGATCGGCTAACCCCGGCCGATATAAGAGAAGCACCTCTTGGCGACGTTGTCAAATACATTAAATCTGTAGGCTGCCTCACGAGCTAGGAGGTGCCTTTCATCTTAGGAAGATGTACAAACGGCCTAATTAGCTCTAAGTGCCGTGGGAGTAGCCCACCCTCCACACGTTATAGAAGAAACGGGAAGTAATTTGAATTAAATTCAGAAAAATATACTGTTTGTTAGGAAGAAATTCCAAGCTCCCTATTACAAATTGCCTCTCTACAAGCAAAGCCCAAAATCTTTCTAGATATATGGCATCTAGATTTGGGGCTATGTAAAAGCATTAGTTATTAAAGACAGAACAAGATACTAAAGAACATCGTTGATGCACCCTTGTACTGCCACTGATCTTCACTGGGACCTAGGAATGGAGTATATCAAAGAAACTATCACCGAGTTTCCCAGAAGTCATCAACAAACACTCTTCAACATAAACAAAGTAAGAAGATTCAAGAGAACTGAAACGCTTGAGTTAATCTAGAAGCGAAAAAATTAAAAATGTACTTATAAAAGAAAATATGTACTCACAGTGTAACGGATTTGAATGTTATCTTCCGATATGCTTTCACCTCTGTAATAATATTTTTCTATTTTTTGAGCCATTTCTTTAGCTTTATCACTTTTTTCTGGTATATTTAAAAAAGCCGGAATATCCATTTCCAAATTTTTAGGCAAGTATACCTCGGATCGACATTTTCTTAAAGTTTCAAATAACAAACCTTCATTTGAAGTATACCCAATGATCATTGGTATTTGGTTGAATTTTCCAGATTTCATTATTTCTTCGGGATCTTCAGTTAGAAAGGCTCCATCATGTGGATATTCGATTACAGGTCCAAAAGGTCGAATTACACTAGCGAAGAACGGCTAGAAAGTAAAATCTTAATATGTTATCTAGAAGTATCGTGTATTGGAGTTATACCGACGGAATACTTTGATCACAATTTAACTTGTGGAGTTATCCATCTCTATCATTTTAATTTTAAAGTCTGCTGGTATAACCTCGTCTAATTACATAGCTTTTCGTAATCTTAGTACACGGTACCTAAATGTTATCAGTATTTGATTCAAGCAGTAGTATAACAATTTAAGTCCAATAATACAGTGACTCATAATAGCGCAAACACCCTTGAAAAAAAATTTGAAATAACTAAAGACGATTGTTGTTTATAGGGCTAAATTTGGTTTACTTACATCTACCATTTTAAATTGAGCTTTTACTATCGATCTTGCACTGACTTTGCGGAACTTTTCTAAAAATGTTTTTTCATCCATATCTGCATTATACCCCATAAGTTTGGCAACTTCCTTAGCATTTCTTCTACCCATTGCCCAAGGGTTTAATGCACAACCACTTTGCATAATAGCTTTATGAAAAAGTCCTGATATAAAAAAATACTGTTTATTACTTTAAAATCAGATATGACATGAAGAAAGCACATTAACCAATTAGCTTTACAAATTTGGTAAGTAAAATGTTATTTATAATAAAATTGGTTTAATGGTTATTTTGATTTTTATTGTTTTATTATTCCAAAAAACTGTACCAATTGTAATTTGGTACGGGAAGTAACCTAGAACCTTTAGCGTAGAGTCCGTTCCATTAAATAAAAGTACAGCTACAAAAAAATTTCAAAATTTAAATAATTGCTAAATCCCTTACCCCAAGCCCTAAGTGTATCATTTAAAATCGTCTTTGACATATTTACATCCAATAAGTTTGCAAATTGCACACATTACGTGTGTCCAACAATTTCTCAATAAAATCAGATTTTCCACAAGGTATTATTCTTGGATCTTTACTATATGTATTTTATACAGTGGATCTATCAACAAAAAGTAATGAAACATACATGAAACATTTCATACTTTCAACAATATTCAAGTACCATAATTCACAAGTAGGAAATATCTAAAAATGCACCTGGATTTAAGACACTGGTTAATCAGCAGAAAATGCAAATTGACACTAGAACTGGACGTATGGTATTGAGCTCTGGAGATATGCAAGTATTCAAAAAATCAATCAAAAATACTTTGTATGATAACAAATGTACCTTGGTATGTGTCCAACGTATCATTCTATGAATACCTACCTAAAAATTTTACTGATTCAGGATGAAATCTCATAGCCAACACTACTCCATCCACTTCTAGGATCCCAAGTGCAAGAACCCAACTAGCACATAACGTTGCCAAGCCTTTCGGCGATGTTACATTAAGGGAACGTAATAATATTACTATTCAACGTAAATGCAACGTTCAAGTTGTTGAAGGAAATTAAAACCTCGCAAAACTTCTATTTGTTACTTACCTAGATAACCTACCTGTTATATTAACATAACGTAATACAGTAATTTGCTAAAATAGTATCCACGAGAAGTACCGTGAACATCATAATTCTGAATTCGGAATGTTTATGTCAATTGTCACTTGTCAGTTTTCTTGACATTTGTCATTTTTTTGATGGTTTGATTTTTGACTTCCAGATATTATTTTATAAATAATTATTATTTATACATTCGAGTAGATTTGGTAAGGGTCCTCTATAAAATAGAAAACTTATTATTTCATTCATTAAGTATACAATAAAAACAAAGAATTGCAAATAAATCGTTGCAAACGAGAAGATAAACGTTTAACCGAATGTCCAGTAACATTTTACACCAAATATTTATAAAAGGTAATTATGCTTAATCCATAGCCCTCAGAAAGTCTAGATACCGCTTGGCGTATGCTGTCAATACAAAAAAATGACCCCATTCAAGCTTGTCGCCATGTTAGGTAAATTTATGTTTTGGCTACACTGATTTTTAGTTTGTGTGTTCTGTAATACGTGAACACCGATAATCTGCACTTTGTTATTAGTTATAAGTGAGTGAGACGCACAATTTCTAATTTCAAATTAAGAACAAAACTTTGACACACCTATTTGATTTTCCTAGATCTGTTCAGACAGGACCGGTTTTATAAAATTTCTCGTTCTTGAAATGTTATTTTTACATGGTTATATATTATTGGATAAGTGGTTTGTGTACATATTGCTATGAGAATTATAGAGAAATTCAGTGAGATTTATGTAATATAATTCAAATTACAAGTAAACCATCTGTTCCTGTTTGGCAATATGGAGAAAATACCTACTTCAATGTCAAATGTACTATTTAAAAGAATGTGATTGTTAACCGGTCATTTATTTATATTATATTATGAAAATAAAAACTCGAATTTTTTAACTAAGGAAAGATATACTTACATCGGTAACAAGGTATTTTTAGAAAAACTAATAGATTACTCCTATTCCTATAGTTTATTTGAAAATGAATAATAGCAAAATTATCTAAAAATATGGACCTTTGCCATAAAAACTGTGCTACCAAGCATTTTCAAATAAACTATAATGATAATTTGATTTAATACAGCGAGTATAAGATCTCACCCGTTAGAGAAATTGGGGCATAGGGAAGAGATTATGAAGCAGGTAAGCAAAGTCATTGCAAAAGATAAATATATAGAAGTTATTTTAAAAATTTGATAAAAAACTAGTGGAACAACAAATGGAGTTGTCGCTATCGGAGATCCAATCAGCAGAAAGTAAAAAAAAACACTTTGGGAATGTTGGAAAAGGGCACAACAATAGGCCCAAAACAATTCCTTGGTTTTTTCATAAATATAATCTGAGATGCAAAAAATACTGCTAGAGTGGAGAAGCAGTATTGTTCTAATGTAGAAAACCCAGGGACATACAGCAGTGCACTAACCATAGGCGAATAGTCACTAAATTATACAAGAGTCCCATCTCAATTTTATTTTTAAATATTTTTGAGAATACCTATTATTATTTGTTACATTGAGTTTAATAAAACCACATATTTCGAATGTATTGAAAGTTATTTAAAAACTACCTCTATAAATATATAGAAAATGTGTATATGACTAACTGGTTTTATTAATCTTTTTTTGGGGTAGGTAAATATATTTTGAAAAATTTACAAACTTCTTTTGAATAAAAGACAAAATATTTCTGTTTTTATTAACTGAACAATATTTTATACGAACATAATATTTAAAAAAAAATATTACATTTTACAAGTATCGCATATTTATATGAAATAACTTACTCAATAAGAAAGAATTAAATAAAACAAACTAATAAACAATGGATATGAAAAATTGCTTTAACAATTTAATCCTTAGATAAACTTATTCTTACATATTGCTTTAATCAATTTATTTACTATAAAAGTATATTTCCTATCATTTATTACATATAATAAAATAAAGCATAAAACATACAAACTATAATACGTACCTACTTAGAACGGAACTAATATTGTTGTATCAAGGTAGTAATAGTGGACATTTTCCGAATAAAAAAAGTAAAAAAGAAGTAACGGTCGACACGTTTTTCTGACTATTGGTCTTCATCAGTACGGTGCAGCCAAGTTCAAAGGATCATGGAACTTGTGTTGGAAAAATTGTACAATAGGTCACTAACAAGGAGCCAATAACACATTTGCCGTTTCAGCTAGTATCCCCAAATTTTCTGGGCTTATACTAAAGTCACAAAATGATTCAATGGTCTTCCTATGGCTATCAGTTATTCTTTCCTAACATTTTTTGGTATGCTACAACAAAACATACAAATTATTTGATTTTGTAAATACACAAATATTTGTGAAAACTTACACATGAAATGTTATTCCTTCCTTGTATCTTCTACCGTTAGATGCATTGTTACATTCACGTACAAAACAAAAAGAGATTTTGAAAATCCTGTAAAAATTTAACACCAAACCACAAATGTTTTTTATTAAAATAAAACACTAAACGACTAAACTAAAAAATAATGTTTTAAATAAAACCTTTACTAGAAGAACAAAATAAACAACACAACAGATAATAAAATCGATTATATACGTCGAACGCCGATCTTACGCTTATTACCAAACTTGCGCCGATTCTGTCTTGTCAGTACTGCCAACTTAAAATTTATTGACATTTATTTATCATGGCGCCCATCATATGGGGGGTCAAAATGTTTTTACGATGCGGTATCTAGACCTTCTGAGGGCTATGGCTTAATCAAACTAAAAATACATTTTAAAAATATTATATTTTAGGTTTCCTTTGTACCTAATGACATTCCAGGAATTTTAGAAGCAAAAGAAAATACTAGAGAATTGTCTGAAGAAGAATATATAACACCTGAAATTTAATAAAAAGTGAATCTATAGGTACATGGTATGTCAGGTATATCAAAATTCAAGCAGTTCATTCTCTTAAACAGGCTAGATGTGCAAATAATCCAAAAGAAAAGTTGAGAGAAATCACAAGTGATGCTCTCGAGTATAATAGAATATCTTGCTAAAAAAGACGAGTTGTTTTTTATAAAATCTGCATATCTACCTTGGAAATCAAGCATAAAATTTGTAAAATTAAAATCAATACACTAACATTGGTTGTTTTATTTAAAACGACAAAGTAAGGCATAACAAGTTGTCAATTTCTTTTTTATTCAATGTATTGAGAAGTAAAATCTTTTTATATAAAAATATAATTTATCTTCTTCTAATAAATTATCATATATTTAATTTACATTATAGCATTTTATAAATATCTATACAAAAAAAGTTAAAAGGCTTGATTTAAAAAAGATGATATATCTCTGCGTCTAGAGGTAAGAAATCAGGGAACTTAACTATCCTCTAGTAATCTAGTATAATATGTACCTAGTCATTGTTGTATTCGTCTATTATTATTCACCAATCTAGCTTTATCATCGTTCACCGTTTAAGGTTTTGCAATATTGGTACCTTATTATACTATTTAGCTAATTTTGTCCAATGGTTCAGTACTTTTATAGGTAGCTTCTTCTATCCCACATGTGTAATTGTGCTTGCGATATAAGGTGTGTTCTTTTATTCAATAATTGTTCAATCAGTGATTGATGTCATGACGTAACTGATTAATTTCTGGTGCAAGATATTTGCGCTAAAAATAAGAACGAACGACATTTCTCAAATGAAAAATTTTACGTTTGACGTCGCTTCAAAAATTAGACTTAATTATACGTGTAAAAATATTTATTTTAAATTTAAAAAAGTTATTTTTCATAATTTTTCAATGTTAATCGAATTTATTTAACAAGCAAACGAAATTATGAAGAATTATTTTTTTAATTTAAAATAAATATTTTCACAAGTATAGTTAAGCCCATCCGTGTACACTCTGTATAATGCTGTAGAACTAATTCACATCATAACATCTATAGAAAGTTTCAGAGCAACTTTCGGGGTAAGAACCGTAAAAGTGCTAGTGTGATGTTTTCGAACTTCACTTTGTAACCTCTGTGAGATGTGCTATAAAAGTCTTGCCGTTGCGGACATTCGGCGGTCGTAGAGATATTATGGTTACATTAAAAATACATCGCATACGAGCTTAAGAGTCTAACATTTTTGTAACCAATATAAAGTTTAAAAATTCTATTTTTATTATTTTAGGGCTCTATCAAAGGGTTCCGTCCCAAAAAAGTTTGAGAATCGCTGCTCTAGATCTTCTAGCGTGTTTTATCCATCACAGTGTCTAGGTACACACTAACTTGTACGCAATTCAAAAAGTTATATACACGCGAAACGTCTTGACAGAATAGGTGAGCTGTATCTAGGCCGTTGGTGTTTATGCCGGTCGGCGTAGCTAGGTATGGATTGAAATTTTCTTGTTGTCACGGCATTATTATTATTTGTTCATGTATGTGAAATTTGCTTCTAAGGTTTATAAAATACTACTGCTAGTCACGGCGTAAATGAAAACAAACAAGACGCATTCACACAAACACCTCCCATCACAGCAATATGACGTTTCGCGTGTATATAATTTTTTGATTTGTGTACACTTTAGCGTGTACCTAGTAACAGCGTTTATCCATTTAATGGTACCACATTCTACATCGTCACTTTTTTTTGACTTGTGAAAAAAGTACTAAATATTTAAGGTCATCTATTTGACTCTCCACTTGTTTACTTTAATTGAGAGGTAGTTCTAAAAAATAAATAAGATTGTACATTGTTTTAAGAGTTTCAATAAAATATTAGTTTTATTAGCAAAAATAATAATTTACCATTAAATTTATCACAATCTTGTAGGTATATACTTATTGGTATAAGTTTTATCTTTTTTTGTTTCTGTCTTCTATTTAAATATTTGATTTTCTTTTTACCAGAATCGACTAAAACAGAGTTTTTAATTTCTAAAGCAATTAATGATAATGTTTAAGGTTAAATCAGCTTATATCGGTTATTTTTAAAATAACTTCTAAATAGTAACTTCACCCTCGTGCAATATTTATTTATATGGTTAAAATAGGTAGAAAAAGCATCACAAAAAATTTGACCATCTGTGATCATTTCATTATTATGTTTTAAAACCGAAATAACAGATTGTTTACCTTTTTTTGATTTTACAAACTGCAATATTTGCTTGAGATCCATTGAAATAGAAGTCTCAATACGATTCACATAACTATAGTAATCTAGATCAATTAAATATTTAGATCTTCTCTTAGTAGCTTAAAAGTTAAATAGTCAATTTAATTTTTATATTTTTTCCACTTATTTATATATTATTAGCTCTTACAAAGTTTTCACATAAAGCCAAACAAATCCTCGAAAACTCACAACTCGCCACAGTCGCCACACCCAAATAAACTACATTTTGCTGAAGCAATGTAAGAAATAGCAAAATATAGGCATATTTAACACCAAATTTGTTTTTCTAAAAGCAAATTACAGTTTTAAATCCGAAACTATTAAAACTTAAAAAAAAAAAAAACAAAAATACCACTCACAGTAAATGTTCACTTAATTTTAGGGCCCTAAGCACATTTAGTTGAACAAAAACGACACACCAGTTATAATATCTGCCCTGTATGTTCATTTTAGGTACTAAAAAATCGTTTCTAATTTAATATTAATTTATTTTATTATTGTTTTTATTTTAAATTCATTATCACGAAAACTGGCAACATTGGCCCTAGCGGCAGCCACGATAAATACAAATCCCGAAGGTAGCCGAATAATAATTTCGAATAAGCGTTCTTGCTTGAAGACAATTTCGTGAATTTGAAATAAAAAAAGTGATTTTTAAAAATTAATGTTAAAGAACTTATTAAAAGTAAATACAGTGTAGTTATTGAGTAAGCGTGTTAGATAATCGATTAATATTTGTATCTGAGTTAGATCATAAAAATCTTTGAAACAAACAAGTCGAAGCTTGTTGTGTAATGGCGTAGTGACGCGGAAACTTTTTGAATGATATCAGTTAAACGAAACGTGAACGTGATAATCAACTATTTGCAGAAGAAAATTTAACTCTTTATGTAAGTCTGTTATATTTTTCTTGAATTCCTGTCTATTTCCTAGTTGATAGAAGTCTATTTGTTTGATTTCATCCAAAATACCTATACGTAACCTCTATTTTTCGACAGAAAATTTCTGGATAGTAAGTAGTTAGCTAGATAGTAATTATAAATATAAATAAACCAAGAACTTATGTTCTTAATATCACTATAACCATCATTCAAAATAAAATAGATACCCACTAAAGAAAAGGTTATTTATAGATATTTCTAAGGTCGAAAAAACCATTGGTATGGGTATATTTTTTAGTACTATTGGAAAGTAGAGTATTTACATATCAAGAAAATAAAAAAACATTTGCCGATTATCCGCGTTTAATTGAGAAATTTGATGTTAAAATATAAAAAAATTGGCCATTTCTAAACAAATAATTTGACGTATTTGTACAGGGTTGCTACGCATTGAAATATATAAGAAGATATATATTATCTAATTTTTAAATTCAGTATATTTGAGTGGTTCAGTACCATAGTTGCTTAACCAACAATTTATTAAAAGTGATTAAACAGAGAACAAAGTACTTTACCTGAATCTACTATAGACGAAACTGCATAATCTTTAGGTATAGATGGTGGTACTAAAAATAAATAATTTTAAGAAATAGGCTACTTTGGCACACACAGACATTATTTTAAAATAGTAATATATGAAAAAAAGGTTGTTTTAGAAATTTTGTTGGTTAGGCAACTGTAGCACTAAGCTACTCATTTTTAACCGACTTCAAAAAATTCGTGGGTATATATTTTTTAATGTATGTTTAGGGATAATTCTTAAACACGGTGTCCGACTTTAATTATTCTTTTAGGTTAGAAAGGGAGTAATTTAGAGGTGGTCCCATATAAATTTGATCAAAATTTAATAATTGGGTCCATGGGAAAATCCTCTAATTCTTCATTTTTTATGTATGTTTAGCGATAATTCTTTACCACCTTGTCCGATTTCTATGATTCTTTTTTGTTAAGAAGGGGGTACCTCAGGGGTGGTTTCATATAAATTTTGTCAAAATATAAAAATTGGGTCCATGATAAAATCCTCAAACTCTTCATTTTTTATATATGTTTAGCGATAATTCTTTACCACCTTGTCCGATTTCTATGATTCTTTTTTTGTTAGGAAGGGGGTACCTCAGGGGTGGTTTCATATAAATTTTGTCAAAATATAAAAATTGGGTCTATGATAAAATCCTCAAAACTCTTCATTTTTTTTTATATGTTTAGCGATAATTTTTTACCACCTTGTCCGATTTCTATGATTCTTTTTTTGTTAGGAAGGGGGTACCTCAGTGGTGGTTCCATATAAATTTTGTCAAAATATAAAAATTGGGTCCATGATAAAATCCTCAAACTCTTCATTTTTTATATATGTTTAGCGATAATTATTTACCACCTTGTCCGATTTCTATGATTCTTTTTTTATTAAGAAGGGGGTACCTCAGTGGTGGTTCCATATAAATTTTGTCAAAATATAAAAATTGGGTCCATGATAAAATCCTCAAACTCTTCATTTTTTGTATATGTTTAGCGATAATTCTTTACCACCTTGTTCGATTTCTATGATTCTTTTTTTGTTAGGAAGGGGGTACCTCAGGGGTGGTTTCATATAAATTTTGTCAAAATATAAAAATTGGGTCCATGATAAAATCCTCAAACTCTTCATTTTTTATGTATGTTTAGCGATAATTCTTTACCACCTTGTCCGATTTCTATGATTCTTTTTTTGTTAAGAAGGGGGTACCTCAGGGGTGGTTTCATATAAATTTTGTCAAAATATAAAAATTGGGTCCATGATAAAATCCTCAAACTCTTCATTTTTTATATATGTCTAGCGATAATTCTTTACCACCTTGTCCGATTTCTATGATTCTTTTTTTGTTAGGAAGGGGGTACCTCAGGGGTGGTTTCATATAAATTTGGTCAAAATCTAATAATTAGGTCCATGAGAAAATCCTTAAACTTTTCAGTTTTTATATATTATATTTAGCGATAATTTATTGCCATCTTGTCCGATTTCTATGATTATTTTTTTGTTAGTAAGGGGTTACCTCACGGGTGGTCCCATATAAATTTCGTTAAGATGTGGTGACGGCATCTGCACGATTTTAAAGTTGGTTTTTTAAAATTACTTTTAATACTTGTTTAAGTAAAATTAAGTATGGAAAATTATGTTTTGTTTGCTTTTTTCATTTATATTATAATAAAATGCGATATTTTGACTATTTAACCTAACATTTTCTCAATATTTGGTCAAAATCTAATAATTAGGTCCATGAGAAAATCCTTAAACTTTTCAGTTTTTATATATATATATATTTAGCGATAATTTATTGCCATCTTGTCCGATTTCTATGATTATTTTTTTGTTAGTAAGGGGTTACCTCAGGGGTGGTCCCATATAAATTTCGTTAAGATGTGGTGACGGCATCTGCACGATTTTAAAGTCGGTTTTTTAAAATTACTTTTAATACTTGTTTAAGTAAAATTAAGTATGGAAAATTATGTTTTGTTTGCTTTTTTCATTTATATTATAATAAAATGCGATATTTTGACTATTTAACCTAACATTTTCTCAATATTTTCTTCCATAAAACATACACCAAAATAATTTACCATACCGGTAAATTTTATTTAATCACTGCGTCTATGTTCAAGTTTGTTTGTTTTTAAGAAATGAGCTCCGTATAATATTAGGGACATCGGAATTACTGAGGCCATTCTTATAGGGTGGGGCCCTGCATTCATGCAGGCGAAAAAATGTTCTTATCCTCACTGTTTAAAATGGAAAATTTACATTACAAACTAAAAGACCTGCGGGGAAACGGTAGTTTAGTAGGTATAAAAATTACAACTTAAGGGTGGAGCCTAAATACTACAAAATTACTTCCGAGACCAAACAAAATCAGCATTCATTAAATTTATTTTTAAAAATAATCTTTACAAATATATTAGCATATTTATTCTTTAAATACAGTTTTTTATGAGAAAGTAAGACTTTAACAACAATTTTCGAATTATAATTAAGTTTACTATTATTTATTGATTAGATGGAGTAGAAAAAACTAAAAATAAGGTTTTTGAAATATTTAGGTTTTGTTTTTTACAATAAAATATATAGGTTACCGTGGAATTTATTGAGAAATTATTATTAAAACAAGGTTACTTGAAAATTTTTTGTGATTTTTTAATATTAATTTCTCAATAAGTTCCACGGTTTACTATATATATTTTATTGTATAAAACAAAATCTAAATATTTCAAAAACCTTATTTTTAGTTTTTTTCTACTCCATCTAATCAATAAATAATAGTATAATTCGAGAATTGTTGTTGAGGACTTACTTTCTCGTGAGGCAATGTACAAATACTCACATTTAAAAAAAAAACATTCTCAAAAATTTGCAAGGTAAGGTATAGTTAAAAGTTCAGTATTAGATAAATAAGGACTTCAACTATTAGAAAAAAAATAATTTTAGTCATAATCTAATAACTTTTTTTTTAACATTTGAGGCGAGAGGTGTGGCGAAAGGACCTCCTTAAAATATGTCAAAAATAAACTTTAAAAGTGGGGTACTACGAAACCCTTTCATGCTCTGCTCTAAAGCCAAGTAAATACTCCTCTTAAGACTTTTTTTCACGTTTCCGATTAGGTATTCTAAGTCCAAAAATTCAAAAACCATTAGTCTGATCATCTGTGCGTATGTTTGTCGACATGATAACTTTAGAAAGCAAGATCCGATTGACTTGCGGTTTTGATTTTTTTGAATAATTGCTTCTAACTTAGAACCCTAGATTTTCAGAATTTTCGGTCCAACCTAACTACTTTAATATCAATGTTCTTAAAATCCAATGCATTCCAATATAGTAAAATGCCTGTCAAATTGGAACCAATATTAAAATATTTGGTTTCTCAAAAGTAAATAATAAAAGAATAAAACAATAATATGTACAAAAACGCTATAATTTTAAATAGATTAAAAAACTATAAATATATAAATTCAGGTATTAAATAAAAACATTTTCCTAGAAGAAAAATTTTAAAATGGTTTTTAAAAATATTAATATTCACACAATTTTCAAATTTAGAGTTTATTTAATAATTTTGCGGCCGTATATTTCAGTAAGTAATAGAGATATTTTAATTCTGTGGAAGCCAGTTCATAGAGCGCTAAAAGAGCTTCAGTTTTAGATATAAATTAATTTTAAATAGGTCAATATGTAGATTGACAAGGGGGGTAGCCATGTGTGAGTTGAGGTAATTTTAAGGTGAAGGGTGAGAAAAAGTCCTTTATATCTCACAAGGAAAGTCAATGTTTAATTGTTTAACAAAACATTGAGTGCGACCGGTTTCGAAGTGTCATCACTTCATCTTCAGGCTCGCCTAGTGGAAAGGAGAATATGTGGTGTAAGGTGTGTTAACTTGGAAACAAAACGATATATAAAATAATAAAAAAGAGAAAACTCACCATACTCTCCATCCACTAGGGAATACTACAAAAACAAGTTTCATCAATTTTGGGTTGAAATAAATTGTAAAATGAACCGATTTACACGTAATAAAAAGTTAAAAATATTTGAAAAAAACAAATATTAGTCAATTATAGTAAAAATTTAAAATATTCAAGACTATACAAAAACAAATCACATACATTAAACAGATTATTTAATCTATTTAATGTATGTGATTTGTTTTTGTATAGTCTTGAATATTTTAAATTTTTACTATAATTGACTAATATTTGTTTTTTCAAATATTTTTAACTTTTTATTACGTGTAAATCGGTTCATTTTACAATTTATTTCAACCCAAAATTGATGAAACTTGTTTTTGTAGTATTCCCTAGTGGATGGAGAGTATGGTGAGTTTTCTCTTTTTTATTATTTTATATATCGTATTGTTTCCAAGTTAACACACCTTACACCACATATTCTCCTTTCCACTAGGCGAGCCTGAAGATGAAGTGATGACACTTCGAAACCGGTCGCACTCAATGTTTTGTTAAACAATTAAACATTGACTTTCCTTGTGAGATATACATGACTTTTTCTCACCCTTCACCTTAAAAAAAAAACAATATGTAGATGGCGCTGCCCTCAATATTTTTTTTTCGATGGAAGGATCTTTCTTATATTCGCGATTCAAATTAATTTTCGCGCGCCTGTCATTTGTCACGTATAAGTAGGATGTTTGTTTATTTACGTGTTGTGGGATTTTGTATTTGTGATTTTTTAACTGTTTTTTAGATAATATTCTTATTATAATAGGGTTTTTGAGTTTCATTTAGTGTTAATTTAAGTTTAGTTCTCGTGCTTTAGTTATAAATGTAATTTTTCATGTGTAGTACGAACTAATTTGTTGGAAATATTGACCTATTGGTTGCTACAAGAACATCTAGAAATATGTATTTACTAAACCCAGGACATGTTTTATTATGTGGTTTAAAGGACATATCAGGTACCAAACGTTTATTATTGATGAACTTCTTTAAAAATCTTACTATCCTTATTCTTATATCATGAAGTGAATTGTGTAGTACTTTGTATACATGTAAATGGTAATAAAACCGTTACAACTCATATTGGAGTTTGATTCTAAACAACGTTTTGCAAAATTTCAATATTGTGAATTTGTAGATACCCATTTATCATAAGAAACAGAATTTTATGACTTGCACTTGAAAAATAATGAATACTTCAGTTTTGATTTTGACAATAACACCATACAGATTGCAATTTTCTGGAGGCCTTTTCGCAGATTTCATTTTTAATTTAAATACTATCACATACTATAAGAAATAAACAAATTTAAAGCTAAAAAGTAACAAAAAACTCTAATTGTAATTGATACAAATTAAAATGTAAACAATGAACACGAACGCCAATGTTGCCAAATGATGAACTGATTTTGTCTCTGACTGATTTTAAAACTAAAATTAATAAATGAACTGATATTTAAAAAAAAAATCAATATAATAAATCGATTTAAAAAAAAATCCTTAAATAAATAGTATGATTACATATTACTAGGCACAAATTTTGGTTCTTAAATAAAAGGTCTTATCAATTTCTTCAAAAACTAAAATCCGACGACGTAACGAAATTTTGCTGCTTCTGGCAACACTGAACGTCATCCTACTTATAGGGACCTTTTACTAATGTCCTCCAGAGGAGCTTGAATCGCGAATAGCACATCTGCATTTTTAAGCAGATTTTGTTCTATAAACTAATTCGATAAATCTAGCCATTTTTGATATACAGAGTGGGTCACTCAAAACAGTTTCATCCTATTTTTCAGCATTAATCATCATTCCTTGTGAGATATAAAGGACTTTTTCTCCCCCGCCTTCACCTTAAAATTAATCATTAGATTTTTAGAAAATGCTAAAAAGGTCGATTTTTATTCCTTATTGAACACATTTTTACAATACAGACATCTGTCATGTGTTAACCCCCTCCCTTCCAACCCCTTAATTTTAAATAAGAAATGTACCATGTACGGCACATCACTGAAAAGGTAATTTTATGACAAAGTAAGAAATATGACTGTTTATTGCAATACTTTCATTTTAGCGCCCTCTATCGGGATAAAAAAACCTGTAACGTATTATAAAGTGTGACACTTCATTTGAAAGCTAATTTAATTACTAATTCAATGCACCACATAACATTAATATAAATATTTCCATATTGCACTTGCAACAAAATAAAGTTAGCAATAATGTTTAAAATAATGTATGACTAATTTTCAAACTATTGCAAGTGCTATATGGAGGATATTTATATTAATGTTATGTGTTATGTGGATAAGTAATTAAATTTGCTTTCAAATAAAGTATCACACTTTATAATACGTACAGTTTTTTTTAATCCCGATAGAGGGCGGTACAATTAAAAGTATCGCAATGAACAGTCATATTTCTAAATTACATTTTCAATGTTGATGTACATGGTACATTACCTATTTAAAATAAAGGTGTTAGAGAAGTGTAAGGGAGGGGGTTGACACATGACAGATGTCTGTATTGTAAAAATGTTTTTAATTTGGATTCAAAATCGACCTGTTTAAGCATTTTCTTAAAATCCAATGATTAATGCTGAAAAACAGGATGAAACTGTTTTGAGTGACTCACTCTGTATATAAAAAATCTGATGTGTCCAACACATGACTTTCCTATCTAGTTATTATAGGCTTTTTCCGGTTATTTTGTACAACCTATTGCAGCATCTCTATAAATGTTTAGAGGATAAACTAAATATATACATTGTCCACATACATCTACCTCGAAACATTTTTCTATAGATATTCATGGAAAACGAAAATACTGAAAAATTTAAATTTCCTACAATTTTTTCATTACGGTCCATTTTAGAAAAATCATGTATAAATAAAAATTGTAGAGATCGATATCACAAACATTTTTTATTTCAAAAACTTTCATAAAATTCAGAATTTTGCACATTTTGTCAAATTTCTCGAATACGGACCATTTCAGGAAATTTTTACATAAAACAAAAATTATAGATAATAATATTAGAAGTAACTTTTATTTGAACAATTTTTTTCTCCAAACATTAATAACAGATATATTCCATAAAATATAAAAGTGGCCTCCCATAAAGTACCCCCCCAGATGTTCCGACTATGTCTAAAAACTAATCATTTCACGTCAGGCCGAAATAAATCTTAAGTTTAAAATTTAATGTTTTTTTCTTTATCCGTTTTTGAGTTTTCTTCAAAATTCGAAATTTACACATTTTCTCAAATATCTCGAATACGGTCCATTTTAGAGAAATTATGTATAGAATAAAAATTATAGAGAATTATATTACAAACAACTTTTATTTGAACAATTTTTATAAAAAAATATTTTTTTTACATTTTGTCAAATTTCTCGAATACGGACCATTTTAGGAAAATTTTGCATACAACAAAAATTATAGATAATTATATTAAAAGTAACTTTTGTTTGAAGAATTTTCTTCTGCAAACGTAAATAATAGATATATTCCATGAAATATAAAAATGACCTCCTATAAAGTACCCCCCCAGATGTTCCGACTCTGCCCAAAATCTAATCAGCTCATTGGACGCTGAAACAAAGCTTAAGTTTAAAATTTGGTGTTTTTTTGTGTATCGGTTCATGAGTTATGCGTTATACAGACACACACACACACACACACACACACACACACACACACACACACACACACACACACACACACACACACACACACACACACACACACACACACACACACACACACACACACACACACACACACACACACACACACACACACACACACACACACACACACACACACACACACACACACACACACACACACACACACACACACACACACACACACACACACACACACACACACACACACACACACACACACACACACACACACACACACACACACACACACACACACACACACACACACACACACACACACACACACACACACACACACACACACACACACACACACACACACACACACACACACACACACACACACACACACACACACACACACACACACACACACACACACACACACACACACACACACACACACACACACACACACACACACACACACACACACACACACACACACACACACACACACACACACACACACACACACACACACACACACACACACACACACACACACACACACACACACACACACACACACACACACACACACACACACACACACACACACACACACACACACACACACACACACACACACACACACACACACACACACACACACACACACACACACACACACACACACACACACACACACACACACACACACACACACACACACACACACACACACACACACACACACACACACACACACACACACACACACACACACACACACACACACACACACACACACACACACACACACACACACACACACACACACACACACACACACACACACACACACACACACACACACACACACACACACACACACACACACACACACACACACACACACACACACACACACACACACACACACACACACACACACACACACACACACACACACACACACACACACACACACACACACACACACACACACACACACACACACACACACACACACACACACACACACACACACACACACACACACACACACACACACACACACACACACACACACACACACACACACACACACACACACACACACACACACACACACACACACACACACACACACACACACACACACACACACACACACACACACACACACACACACACACACACACACACACACACACACACACACACACACACACACACACACACACACACACACACACACACACACACACACACACACACACACACACACACACACACACACACACACACACACACACACACACACACACACACACACACACACACACACACACACACACACACACACACACACACACACACACACACACACACACACACACACACACACACACACACACACACACACACACACACACACACACACACACACACACACACACACACACACACACACACACACACACACACACACACACACACACACACACACACACACACACACACACACACACACACACACACACACACACACACACACACACACACACACACACACACACACACACACACACACACACAGACATCATCGCGAAAATAGTCAAAACGGATTCAGGGGACCTCAAAACGTAAAAATCCGTCGAAAACTCGAGGTCGAAAAATATCATGATTTCTATACTTTCCTTATATTTGTATACAGATAGGAAAGTAATTATATCTGTATACAGATAGGAAAGTAAAAATGGCTAGATTTATCGAATTAGTTCATAGAACAAAATCTGCTTAAAAATGCATTTTTTACAAGATGCGCTATACAAGATCCTCCCATCGAAAAAAAAAAAAAAAAATTGAACGCAGCGCCATCTACATATTGACCTATTTAAAATTAATTTATATCTAAAACTAAAGCTCCCTTAGCCGCTCTATGAACTCGCTTTTAAAGAATTAAAATATCTATTACATACCAAAATATTCGGCCTGGGAGTTTTTATTAGTACACCCTGTATACAGGGTGTTTCTAAATTCATGAGAAACAGTTCAGAATGAAATTCCTCATTGAAAATCACGAGGGGTCGGTGATATAACAAAATTTTCTCGACGCGACCAGTTATAGTTTATTTGAAAATGCATTATTATTATTTTATAGAGAAATAATAAAATGACCCACCTATAAATATTCTCCCTTTTGAAAGTTTTAAAAGTTCCTATTACTAATTGTTGTTTTTCTTTTCAGCGAATTCCCGTAATGAAAATTTAAATCGCCGCAAACGTCTCTAGTTAATCGGTAGTACGATGTCAATGGTCTGAGCTCATGTTCATTTCACCTCTGACAATAAAGACGTTTGTTCTTAGAATGTACGTCCTGGAATGTACCTTCCAAGATCAAATGGACAAGGCTGCAGATATACTACCCAGAGACATATTTACGTGTCGAAGGGTTGATATAGAATTGAATATGATCGATGATCGTTAATATCGTCGGGAATAGAAGATTTTCCGGACGCGTTTTAATCGGGATAATCTACTGGAAACAATAGATATTATGAAGAAGTGGAAAGATACTTGGAATGTCAAATGGTGAGTGTTTTAATTAAAATTTATACTAAATAATGATAATCTTATTTCCAATTAGATATAATTTCTTGATTGTGTCGGCGTTTTACTTGATGCAAATTCATATTGTTTAAATGAGAAAACCAAACTTGGTAGATTTTCATAAACATTTTTATTTAAAAAATTAAAATTAACAATTACTGAAGACAATTGTTTCGAATGTGACTTTTGGTGTCTAAAAATTTATTATGCTTGTATTATATACAAAGTAAATTAACTAGTTAAAGTACTGAAGAGTTATTGCTCTGCTGACAATAGCAAGAATTTTTTTATTAATAATAGACATTCTGTTTTAATCCCAGAAGACAGCATTTTAAAGATAATACTATAATTTGTTTATGTGCAAAGAGAATAAGTGGCACTAGCTCTGGGTTAGCATATTTTTTTGAAAAAATGACTTGTCTCGCCAAAAAAAATTAGTTTATTAAATTTTCTAAAAAATTGACAACTTTTAATAGAGAATTAACATTATCAAATATGCATTATTATTTAAACGATTACTATCAAGTGGTAAAGAATCTTTTTCTTAACAAGATTAAAAAATAATTTTTAAAATTGGACGTAATTTTTAAAAAAGCAAATTAATTTCGGGTCTAAAAATGATTGCAAAATATGACTACAGAAAATGAAGATTCTTAAGCAAAATTGGTAAAGATCAACTCTGTGAATAGAATTTTAAATTTCGAAACCAAAATACACGTAGACGGATTATTAAGGATAATGAGTAAGTAGCCATTTTGCTCAATATTTATTTGATAATATTATATGAAAAACGTCATGTATCGAGTCCTTTTTCTGGTTCTTCTTCACGCATATCGTATACTGACCTTAACGCATTATTATCGTATATCTGAATCACATGCTTAAAAATTGCCCCGAATAATTTGCAAATTTTGCCGGTTTATTTTACGGGAATTATTTTGAATGTAGTATCAAAATAATCCAATAATAATGAGTTATTCTTTGGCATATTCCATTTTGTAAATAGTGCTCCTAAAAAGTGCATAAAATGCAAGTTTAGTGATAATAAACAGGTAAATAAACGATGTTTTGTTGAGTTTTACAAAAACCTAGATATTGATAAGCTAATACTCTGCGAACAAAACGATTAAAAATTCCAGTGCAGTACCGGTTTGGAGGATCATGCAATAATTAAAATGGATACCGAGTGTATAAAATGTAAATTTAAAGGGAATCCAAAAGACTCTAAAAATCCAGTATTTGTCTATGACAGTTGTAAATAAGAAAACATTTGCAGATGCAGTCAGTCTTAACAGTAGCTGCAACACAATTACAAAACAGACAGAACAATATATACCAGCTGTTATCATTAAACCCATAAATCCACGAAACTCAGAATCTACAATGAGAGAAATTCAAAATAAAAACAACCACACTGCACTTTTAGGCTATTTTTAGGCTCTTGAAATATTATAAAACTTTACTAAAAAATTGCCATTTAAGAATAATACAAGGTGCTTTGTTGGAACAAAGTCAGCAGAGCACCTCGGTTTATTTTTTTTTTCTGTAAACATCTACTTATGTCACATGTTTAAGCTCTTTTTAGGCTTTTAAAATATTGTAAATCTTTTCGAAATAAATAGTGTTTTTTTTTAAAATACAGGTTGCTTTGTTGGAACAGATGTACTTTACTGGCTTCGTCTAAGCTAGCAAAAGCAGCCTGTATTTTTTAAAAATAATATTTTAAGAGGCTTAAAATATTGTGTCGTTGTTTTTGGAAAACACTTAAAAACTGAGGTGCTCTGCTGACTTCGTTCGAAGCTAGCAGAGCATCTCTTGCAAAAAACGAGTAGCATAAAAATAGCTTTAAAATATGGAATAGGTTTTAACTCAAAATTGCCTAGGTGCGCTACTGCCTTTTTTGACATTACAAATTAGCAATAAATATCCAACATAAAAAAATCCTAAAATGTAACACTTGCCTTCCTTCATCTAGTGCAGTCCAACGATTATTTTTGTTTGCAGGTATAATCGACGCACCTCGAAGGACTTTGAAATTTTGGTGCTATGTAAGGTCAACCTAAAGACATTTTTGTTTCAATGTTTGTTTATTAATTTGTTTTTTTTTATTAAAATAAAATATATTTTTTGTAAATTCTAATTTTTTTAAGGTTCATATTTATAGAAAAAAAGAAGTTTATTTTCTTCAACATCTTCTTGTATCAACCATTTGTATGCAAGTCCGTAATAGACACATAGTTGATATTGATATTAGATTCGGAAGTATACATAATACCATGGTATGACATTGTCAGTAATTCGTATTCGTGATCCGAAAAAATGGATTCGAATCACTTGATTCGAATCCTTTTTTATTGCAAAAAGGATTCGGACATAGGATCCGTAGTGTATATGCATGACGATTTGGGTGTAGCGGTGTTAATGTAATTACCACATTCCTTTCATACCTTTCGCATAGTCTTTCCAATGTTTTCATAAGGCTAATTGGTTGGTATGTTCTTGGGATAGTGTAATTCTTCCTTCCAGGTTTGGGTATAAATACTACTTTTACCTCGATCCATTTTTGGGGGATATACCTTAGAGCCAACGAAGATCTGAATATACTTACCAGTTGCGGTGTGAGTTCTTCCAAACCCCACTGAAGTAGGGCCTATTATACACTTAAGATAATACTGTTATTTCTGAAGTCATCCTCTGGAATAGATTCATTAGACAAGCCTGTATTTACAGTAAACATAAGAGAGTCTACAGCATTATTGAAAATGTGTTTTTTAAATTCGCATTTCTTTACACAATTAACACTAACACACAACACTTACTTATAAACAAACTAACCTCTTGAAATACTTAAAATAGCAATTATTTTATAAATAAACCCTTTGAAACAACCTCAAACTTAAAAGACAAATAACAATATGGCCACTAACCTTTTCCAACTTCTAAACAAAATTCGACAAACTTTTACTAAAGGTCTGTTTCAACAACGATCAGAAACCAGTCAATGACACCAGGATTCTGCGCAGTAGATTATTGGGACCACCAACTTATCTACTGCGCAGAATCCTGGTGTCAGTGACTGGTTTGGGATCGTTATTGGAACAGACCTTAAGTACTCGTATCATTCATGGCATGTCACTGTGATGACCATTCACTAATCATTGCAAAGTGTTGTTTGGTAATTTCAAAATTTGGTTTCTGCGTCTGTCGCCATCTATGACGTCTCTGTACTTTGTTCTAATGGAATAGACTTTACGCTAAATTAGTGAAGTCATAATTTTGGTTCTACTGTCAATTACAGTGACAGATGCAGCGATAGTAGACTTGTTTATTACTTAGAACATTTATTCAAATGTTAATTATTAATTTTTTAAAAGTGTTTACCTAAATTATTTAGTTCTTGAACTTTTACAAATTTATTTTTAAAGTTTGTAGATAAATGCATCGAGTACTTATATAATTGTTTAGTTTTCAGCGATAAAATTAACATAACATCTATTTCTTTTTACACTTTTCGATAGTTTGAAACAAAAACAAAAAATAGTAAAAATGTATATGTCAAATTTAATGACAGAATAGTTGGAGTTAAAAGTTTAATTAAAAGTTAGTTATGTCCAAAGAGGTTAGAAAGGGTAGAGGTAACATAGGAAGCATTTCTCGATGCGCGAATTTTGCCAAAACCGAAAAACTGGGTGGAAGGAGTAGGGAGGTGTTCTGGGCCGGACTTAAATATTTGTATTGTAGTACTTAATTTTGGTGGGTAATTAAAAGATGAAAAATTATGAGACGTTTGTTTGACTTTATTTGTTAGCACGATTCATGTATGATGAGGGCAATAACACTTTATCAATATATAACTAGCTAAGGGCCGATTCCACCGTTGTGTCAAACGAAGTTTAAATTATTAAACGAAGATTAAAATGACATTGTTAATATAAAAATGTCATTTTAAACTCCATTTAGTAATTTAAACTTCGTTTTTGTTAATATAAAAATGTCATTTTAATCTTCGTTTAGTATTTTAAACTTGGTTTAATAAAACGGTGAAATCGACCCTAAGTAAAAGTTAATAAGTACTTTTTGCTCGAATTACACACAAGATTTTTTCTAATAACGGTGTTATTTTAAAAATTAAACGCAATTTACAGCTTCTCTTTTTTTGTTTTTAAACGTAATATCATATTTTCAAATGTGAAATGTCACTATTCATTGCCTCTTTTTCGATATTTGGTTTTTTCGATTTTTCGTTTTTTGGATTTTTGGATTTTTCAATTTTTTATTTTTAGATTTTTCAATTACTCGATTTCTCGATTTTTCGATTTCTCGGTATCTCAATTTCTCGATTTTACGATTTTTCAACTTAGAAACCAAAAAAGAGGCAGTTTTATTTATTTTCATTTCGTAACTGGTGACATAATCAACTTTTCGTAATCAGTTGCATAATGTTCTACTTTATGCAAATGTCCATATAAATATTCATTAAATTTATTTAAGCCAAAAATTATTGCAAGGATCTCTCTTTCAATTTGGGAATATTTTTGTTCGGACTTTGATAAGGTACGCGAAGCAGAAACTATAGATTTCTCAATAATTTTTTTTTTTTCAAAAACATGTCACATCATGGCCCTTATTCCCACATTTGATGTATCTACGAATAATTTAATCGGCTGAAAATGCACAAGAGCATAATTTATTTTTGATTTATTCCAAAGATTCCTTGCAAAAATTATCCCAAATCTATTTCACCCATAAAAAATTAAATAAAAAAAAAGTCCTAAAAAAAATTACTTCCCAAAAAACGGTCCTCAAGCCAGGTCCCTCCATTTTGTGGCGATAGTACTGTTTTTTTTTATTGTGATTATTTTCTTCGCGGAAACTTTGGCTTTACACTTAGAGTAACACTATTATAGAGAATTACTAAATAAATAGTTTTGTGAAAACTATTGAAACCAGTTGTGAAGTTTGAAACGAATAAATTGGCAATGAAATTGATATTTTTGTATTTGATTGTATGTTTCTCTTTTCACTTCCTAAAAAAGATTCCCTATGAAATAAGAAATAGTAAACAGTTTGAAATAATAACCTTTATTTGCTACTTATAACATGTACCAATGACCAAGTCCGATTCTGTTTATTTTCAAATCAACAAATATGGACGTCGACAGAATCTTTAAAAAATAAATATCTCACCGAAATAAATATAAGTTTCTTTTATCTCCATCACATTTCGCAGGTTTATTATAAATAAAGCTTTTTACAACACATCTTGGCATTTTCAACGTTAATTTCCAAAATTTAAGTCACTAAAATACCAAATTAATTCTCGTTGACACATTAACTTTAGATGGACAACGGTCTGACATGTAATGTTCTCAACTGTGATTGGTGGGTGTGAATCATTTTGGAATGGGATTATGCGCAGTGTCTTATGTTCCATCTAAGGTTTGTATAATCTAAGGTTATGTCACAGAGATGAAAATTATTCCGATTTATGGGCCTTTTATTCAAAAAAATATGCTAAAAAGGGAATGGCTAAAGGCAATGGCCCCCCCCGAACATTCGTCTTGGAGCCGCCTTTGACACTAATATGGCATATATGGATACTATTTAATTATTAGTACTAACATACCTTTTGTGAGTGGTGATAAAACTAATAGATGAACGGAAGAGCTGCCAGCACTTTCTCCAAAAATTGTTACGTTATTGGGATCTCCTCCAAAATTATGGATATTCTTTTGAATCCATTTTAGTGCCAAAACTTGATCTTTTAGTCCAGCATTGCCGGGAATCTCGAGGGATGGATCATTCAAACTAAGAAAGCCTATATAAAAAAAGATGGTTTAAATCGGCGAATACCAAATAGATGAATAATAGTTTAACTCAGCAATGTGTTAAGAGAAAGATAAAAGATAGTACTTTTTTTCTTTGGTCTGTGTTGTCACGTTGCGTTTAATAGTATGGTTAGATGTTTTTAGTTTATACTGTATGTTAACTATGCCGTCGATCCTGATACGAAGCTGTGATGTATTTAAAAATGGTTACTTCGTTAAATTCTGGTATGCTTGTGCTTTTTAAATCATTAGTACATAAATCGTAATTTTTTAAATGCCATAAACACATTTTAACAAATATATCTTGTTTTATCCTTCCTCTTATTTCATTTTAAACTTCTTCAGTATTATTTTTTTATAAATAAGCATTATTGTACAATAAATGGAAACATAAACATTAAAAATATACTGAAATATTTTTTTACCTATACAAATATTTTGTACCTAAAATTCCTAGTCTGAAATTAACTACTACAAGCACTATATCTTCAATCATTAAATTATCAGGACCATACAAATAACTTCTATTGCTTCCATAAAAATAGGAACCTCCATGGAAGTAAACCATAACCGGCTTGACGTTATTGCTACTGTTTATCTAAAAAAAAAAAACAATTATTTTTAAGCAAATATTCGTCATTTCCTTCCACTATATTGAAAATGAAGCTTGATATTAACTTTACTTTTTAATTTTATTATTACTGATTTTTATCATTTGAGTTTGAGTTTTCTCTTTAATAAACATAAATATTTATCCAAGTTCTGTGAATAGAATAATTTACAAAGTAAGAGGGGAAATGTCAGTGTTCATAGGATTTACCTAATGCCTACTGTATAAAAATAAATATATTTATTTTTAAATTTTTGTTTCTACCTTCTTTGTATATACGTTTACGTGTAGACAATTATCTTCTTTACCCAGTGGAAAGGTCGTAGGTATTAGTACCGATGGACTTTCCCAACCTTCTTTGGTTCCATCCCATGTTCCCTGCCATGGCTCTGCTGGTTTAGGAGCCTAAAATTTAAAAGAAAACATAAAATAGAGTATGTTAATCTCATTTTAACGTGTAAGGGTGGTCCAAACAGATTTATTTCTATATGAATAATTTTTTATAATAGAAAGGACCATTTATATTATTTTTTTTAATAGTAAACAATAATCTTTTGTAAATTATAATTTCCATTAGCAACAGGAAAATCTAATAAATCATAAACAATCAAAGAAATTGAAGCTGGAATAATCACAGGGCAGTAGGCTGAGACCACTCCTATATCTCCTACACTAGTGACCAAATACTGGACCAACACAGCTTTTCAATCTTAGTTTATAAATTTCATTAAGATTTTATGAGACTAGTCATTAAATCCTTGATGAAGAGGTGAGATATTAAAATGAATTTTAAAACCACTTTATTTTTCTGGAATAGTACGAAGATAATAAAAATGCTACATAAAAAGGAGAAGATATGGTGAAAACCATACAGGCAAAGATAATTCGTGAGTACGGGCATTTAAAAAGAAAAGAAAATGAATCAATAATTAAACAGAATGAAATGGTACAATTCTAGAACAACAGACCTAGTGAAATACCGAAAATTCGTTGGGATGACCAAATAATAAATGAAATAAATAAGATGGGGATTGATAGATGGAGAGAGTTGGTCATAAACTTTTATACTTCTAAAACATCGTTAAACAAATATCTTTTAAATATAAAATATCAAATGTTTTTAAAAGTTTTAGTTAACTTTAAACTTTCACCACATTTATATGCCGCGTTTGAATCTCCACATCGGATGCATCTGAGATGTAAATTTTTGTAGATGTAAACTTTTTTTAATAAATAAATAATTTTTGTTACAATACATTATGGAATTATTTGCTGGTGTTTTTCATTTGAATTTCATTCAGTAATTGATATACGTCTTATGCCTGGATTTGTTTTTGCTAACTTTATAATAAGATAATTCTTATCACAAATAGCTATCAATATGATTAACATTGCCTAAGGATATGAAAGAAAATAAAATAAAATAAAATAGAACATAAAATATATACAAAAATATTTGTTGACCTAGTTACTTTAGTGAAATAATCTTTATAGAAATATAGAGCACTCAGTCTATGACATGAAATGGATTAAATTGAATTTAAACTATTTCTATGAATTTAAAAACATTTTTTAGTTAGTAAGGTTTCTTTTGGTATCAGAGCTCTCTTGCGAGTTAAAAATAGTTTCATTTATAATTTGTAATTCAATAAACTACAAAATAATAATCTGGCTAAATTAAACATTAACTGAAATAATTAAAAAATATAACTTTAGCAATATTCAAAATTTGTTACCGGTGTTATATGGAAACATTTAGCTAATAAATACTTTTTGAACCTGGTTCCTCTATTGGACTGACAACATCGGTAGTGACATACCTAATTAAAGAACATTCTCTTGTGAAATTCAAGGAATGATGGGACCAAACAAGAAACTGCAGAGTTGCTAGGGAGCTTTTAAGTTATCCTGTCAATACTACAGCAAACACATATTTGACTACGACTAGACAGAATCTGCGCCTGATCGCACGTTTTCTGGTCACTAGCAAGTACGGAAGCATCTCCATATCATGAAGCTTAATACTCAGAACAGCGGAATGCGGATTGCGTGACCAGAGATTCGCCAGAAATTAATCATCGTACTCATAACGGCGAATTTCGCGTTAAATTTAACCTAAAATACCACTAAAAACGAAGAATTTAGACGCAGACGACATTTGTTGTTTTATTGTATTCGTTAAATACTTTTTGAGTTTTGATTGAATTTTTAAAAAATAAATCAGGAAGGTGAAATAGTTTGTTAGGTTTTCTGTATGTAAATAATAAAAATAAATTAAAGAAAAAGAAGCAACCACGACGTTAGTGGGTCAGGCAGATTTTTAAATAGGAAAAACCACTGAAAAAAGGAGCATTTCACAACATACATACAAGCAATGTTATATTTAAACTTTAGTTTATCCCAAAATAATCATATTCTGTATTAATGGCAAAAAAATAAGAAGGTATAAATCAAAATAATAAAAACTTATGTTTATATTGATATAAATAACTAAAGTAACAACAAATAACAAAATAAATCGTAAAAACTATGGATGAACCTTGATGAACAAAGTGAGATATACTAACCGAGAGAGATAACTTTATAAAATCCGCCAAAAAGTTAAAATAATTTCAACTTTTTGCGGTGGAGTTAAAACATTCGCAAGAAAATTGCGCCATCTGGTGTTTACGTTTATTTAGACCAATCACCTCAATTCCGCAAAATAAATTTCCACTTTTCGTTGTTGTTGAGTACTAAGCTTCAGGCTGTCAGAATTTGCACTCTGTAGAAGGTGCGAAGATTTGTGTTCGGCGAGTATCGGCAGATATAAGAGAAGCACCTCTTGGCGATGTTGTCAACAACATTAAATCTGTAGGCTGGCTCTCTACGCAGGAGGTGCCTATCATCTTGGGAAGATGCCCAATGGGCCTAGTGACCTCTTAGTACCGTATTGTAACCCACCCTCAACACGTTTCAGATATAGATACAGACCTGTTTCGGGAATTTTTAATAGTAGGTATTGTTTATTTAACTAATGATGAATTTGCGTTACTTTATGGACGCACGGTATATTCGTTTATATTTACAAAGAAACCGTAAATTTTAATTTTATTTTCTTTTTCAAGTTTATTTTATTATAGTTTTAGTTTGTAATAGAAAATATATACTATACAACTAAAGTGGATTATCCATATGGTACACAGACGATTGAGACTCCGCGCCTACGGTATTGTGTGATATCTGCACTATCCAAACTATTTCGTATGAGGTGTTATGCATTAGAACAAATATATTTACAAAAAAATTAGGATTTTTTCTTTAAAGACACCACCAAAAATATATCCATTAAAACTTTTCTCGCGGACATCTGGTATAATTTGCACAAAATAATTGATGATAAAACTCAAATTGGATGTGTCAACTTATTAATAAAGAAAAAATATAATATTAACAATTTTAGGTGATGATATTTTTTTTAAATTAATTTTATTAATTAAAATTGATTCAAAAATTCATATGCAGGATTCCTTACTCGACCATTCACTGTTGGATTCTAATTAACAGTACTGTTCCTAAAGTGGCGCTGAGAAACAGTAACAAATCCTACACAGAACAAGAGGTTAATCACCTTAGGAGTTGATGCCGATTACACCTAATAAAAAAAATAATTTGATACCTTAAATCTAAGTTCTCCGACAGGTGCTTTGGCGTATGGTATTCCGCTAAAACTATAAAACGTTCCTCCGTGATAGTCCTTTTGGATTTTCCCGCGAACTAGACCACATGATGTTGAAACAACTAAATTTTCTGGCATGTTTTCAAGTTCAAAGCTAATCAATTACTGTAGGTGGGTATAACTAGTAATGTATTTGGTCAGTGGACTTCGATTAGATAAGAGAAGTCTCTAATTTTACTAGAAACACGAATTATATCACTGAGGAAGCTGAATAATTATCTTGTATTTTGTATTTTGGGCAGTGGCGTACCGAATGAAAAGGTTGAGAACATCTTTATGCAAGATTATAGGTATAATATTCAAGCAAGTAATTTCACTGTTTTTTTATTGTTAATGGTTCAATTATTGCGATATAGTTTATCACCCAAAGTGCCTTTCCTCAGATTAAACAGTATTCAGTGCGAAACGTATTTAATTTACATATACAGTGATGCTTCATTCAGTTATGAATTCATATTTTAAGATCAACCAATTTGAGATTCTAATTTACTGGAAGTTATTGTTTATTCAGAAGTTTCCAGTTGTACCATATTATATTATTCAATACCTTCATGTAATGTTTTATGGTAAAAATAAATTAAAACCTTTTTTAAATACGTATCCCGATTTTAGAAGATTACCCAGACAACACACCAAATCCTTTGGATATCTACTGAACATCCCAATATCCACTGAATGTTCAGTCCATGATGGATATCTATTTTATATCCATGAGCTGTAATTTAGAGACATACAAATTTCCATAAATAATAGTAATTATATAGCAAATTATTAAAAAATTACGCCATTGTGCTCGCCATTGTGGCTAATAGTACCGTTCAGATATTTAAAATTAATTTTTTTAAGGTGTATTAAATATCCCATGGACATCCACTAAATATATCAAAGTCTAGGCGCGAACGCAAACCATCGTGGATATCCACTAGATGTAATTTTTGATTTTGCTTACTAAGTATAGATGGCGATACTACTTTCGCATCTACTCATGCTCAACCCACCGTAATTGAGTTCGATCGAAATTTGTTTCACAATCAGACTCCATTAGAGACTGGAGTCGAGAATTTTCATTTATTGCTGAAGAGTCCTAATAAGGATAACTTTCTCCTTAGTTGGCAAAATCAAAGGCAGTGTGTTGAAAATATTTTTTATCTCTATTTTCTTTCGACTTTATTCAATAATCATTGGTTACCGAGTTGGTTACTTGAATGAACCTCTACTAAAGATAAATATAAAATATTTTGCTGAATATCCGAATTCTTCTATATCCTGGGATATAGACGGACATTTGGTTGGATATCCATATTGGATATCCACATAATATATTCTGTGGATATCTCTAGGATTTCTTGTATTGTCTGGAAGATACTCATTAGATATTTTGCTGGATATCCATATGATATCTTCTATATTCTGGATATAGACGAACATTTGGATATCCATATTAGATCCACGGAATATTTCTGATATCCTGTGAATATATTGGATATCCACAAAAGATATTCTGTGTATATTTCTGGGACTACATTAAAGTGATCATGAGTAATTTACAATGAGTATCTGAGTATTAGTACATTAATGAATAATGTTTTACTGAGTACTTTGGCAAATTTTAGAGAGTACTCGTAAAAATCGAGTATGAGTATTTTAAATAATTCTAGTTACTAACTAAAACTGTTACAAATATGTATTAAATCCTTGAAATCTTCGTTAATTCTTTCTAATTTTCTATGTAGATTAAAGTCTGTTTTTTTAATGTATATCTACGTATTTGCATTTACGATGCTGTGAATAATAATTAATCATTTAAAACCCAAAATTCAAACTTATATAAATGGAGTCGTATTTATATAATCATTACATTTTTGGACAGCCAGCACCAAACACGAACTCATCAAATCAAATAATACTTTGTAATCGTAACAACTCACACCACACCTATGCTTTGTACAAACTGTCTAGAAAAACAAAAAATGTAAAATAATAATAGTAAGCAGTGTAGTTCTATAAGTAAGACACAACAAAAAAGAAAATGTGAGACTTGCCTAGGCCGCTATTTATACTCGATACTCGTCAACTGTAGGAATCAGGAGTACCGAGTACTCTAAAATATTAAGTACATTTTTAGAGTACTGAGTCCCATCAGAACGAAAGTACTCACGAGTACCAATTACTGAGTACTTTGAGCACTCAAGTGTAATTTTAAGTACAAATTACTCGAATACTGCACAGTAGTGCACAGCTTTGGCAGTAAGATGAATTTCATTTTAACGATTAGAACGATTAGAAGAATAACAACTATTTTTAAAAGATTAAAAAAATCTTCCATGATAACACCTACTTATTTGAATGCCCGGGTTATCAACTTTAATTTTATCAAAAAATACTTTCTACAGCAAACATAATTAAACAAAAAATGTTTTAAACAAAGACTATCTAATCTTAATTGATAAATACACAACTTTTAAAATGTTTCTATCTAAAACAAATTTACCACTTTTCTGTTGTTGTATCACATTAATTGCATTTTTTATTTTATTACATAAGTGCACGTAATTGTCACTAATTTTACACTAAGTATCTGACAAGTTATATTAGTTTTACTATTGTATAGTTTTTTTTTAACTTTCAATTTTGTATTGTTTCTGGTTGTATAATTATTGTACAATCAGTTATGAGGTTGGACTTTTATCCTTTAAAAAATAAATGCATCAAGTGGTAGGCCGTAACCTGTCAGTGAAAAAAAAAAAAAGAATAATTTGTGGTTTTAGGTTCAATAAAACGTAGAAGTGCACAATTTTGACAATTTCAAAATCCCTATTGTTCTTTGATTATTTATTTATTAAAATTATTTTAGATACGAGTACATTGATTCTTCCCTGTCACATTTTATACTTTTCATACAGGCCTGATGATGGTCTAAAGCAGCCATACTCAACCTGCGGCCCTCCAAGCTTTTTTTGCGGTCTCAAACACTATTATTAAAACTATAGGTTTCTGTTTTTATAATCTTAAGCGAAATGCGAGAAAACATTTATTGGTCGCAACGCTAAATAGCACGTTAATTTTTAAATAACGTTTGGAATTTTGTGGGGATACTGCAAAAAAAGACAGCTTCACTTTTGGAATTTCCGAGTTAAGTATACTTTCTAAAAGTGGGAACGAAGTCTATATTCATGATAAATAGGTTGCAAATAAAAACTAAATCCATATTAATACATTAATAATAAGCACAAAAAAGATGGAGTGGCATTTATATCAAATGTTCAATTACTAAGTGTGTACCAAAACCAGATAATAGGCATATAACTTATTTTTGCAAAATATATTTAGTCTGATTCCTAATAGTGTTTCTGCCAAAACAAGATAAAGGCTAGAACTGAGGGGAAACCACTAAGGTCAAAACAAAAATTTTTATGTGATTTCGGTGATTTCACTGAAAATCCACCTTAATTTTATACGATGATCTTTTTTTCTCGATATTTACGGTTTTGAGCGACGAATTGATTTCGGCGATGATTTTCACCATGATTTTCGTTGATTTTGGAATTTTCCAGAACATTTGTAGTTATTTTCAGTAAAAACGTACTAGTATTTCGGGAGTTATTTTTGTTGAATGGGTTTTTTGAAATACTGCAAAATTGTTCCCAAGCCATTTGTTATGACTAGAGCCATCTCTGATCTTTCTCGATTGTTCCGAAATCCATGAGTATGATTATGTCACCCTTTCTTTGCGCGGTACAACTAACCTTCATCAACCACTAGATAATAACACGTGATGTCCGAATCTTTGTGGTGAACGAGTGATTGGTCAAGATGTAACGAGTGATGGTCAAGCTGTAACGAGTGATTTGTCAAGCTGCAACGAGCGAATCTTTAGGTGAAAATAAAAGTATTAGTGGTAACAGATGAATTTGAATTTTAACCATACTTTCTTATAGACAACTAATATCGAAAGATTCAGCTATCCAAAATACATTCCACTAGAAAAATAGATTTGATTTATCAATGGGCGAGTATGGCATTCAGATTTATATGCCAAACTCGCACAGTATTTATTCAGAGGGGTGCATGAAAGGATGAAACAAAGTTTTGAAAATACTTACAAAAAAGTGTGTTTTATTTATTAGAGGTACCCACAACTAATTTTAGATAGATTGCCTAAAAAAAGGTCATCATCCAAAAATATTTGCGGCCCGTTTAACATAGCTAACATAAGACTGTGGCCCGAAGGAAAAAAAGGTTGAGTATGGCTGGTCTAAAGGTACATGGACCGAAATAAATTAAACACTAAATATTCTGAATTTTCTGTTTCCTATTAAATAATATGTAGAGTGCTTTAGTATCTAACATGAGATGGGTATTTTTTTTTATTAATCCCACATCCGAAAAGCTTTAGGTACACATAATGGAGCCAATGTGTTCTCTAGAGGACAATTCTAAAATCAAAGATCACCTCTAGATCATTCACTGATGTAACTTTTATGCAGCACACTATCACCAATTTTGTAGAACAGTATCACCAATTTTGTAGGTGGTTTAGAAAAGGGGTTAAATCTCTACTGAAAGTGATGGTCTTCCATTTGTTGGTATTTAATGAGAGATAGACCACCTTGCACCACTGATTTAATACCTCTAGATCAGTGGTCGCCAACCTCTCAATGTGTTGAACTACTTTGTTAATTTTGGAATAAACAGCGAGCTACCCACGTAACGCAACGCAAATGAAATAATCCACAGTTAATTTATCATTATATGTATTTATTTTACTATTTAACTGGTAATACATACTACATAGGTACTAATAATAAACTAATAACAAAATAACTAATATTACTAGTACGTACTTGTTCATAGCTACATTCCTGCCTACCAAACGAAGGTGTTTGAAAAATAAACACAAACTTTTATCCAGCCACAACGGCATGTCACGTAAGATTTAAAAATAGTTAATAATAACAACAAAAAAGTAACGCACTATCATAAACATAAACATTGAAAAATAAAAAAGCACGTTCAATGAGAAGGCTGACACTCAGACTCCAAATGTTCATCTGTAAGTCGATTGCGATATTTGTTCTTAATAAACTTCATATTGGAAAAAGAAGATTCACACAAATAGGTTGAACTGAATAATGCTTTCACTTTCAAGGCAACACGGCATAGAACTGAATATTTGTCTTTACTTACAATAGGCCAGATACATTTGGTACTTGAGACTAACGATTTTAAGGCTAAATCATTTTGAAACTCAATTACTTCCATTTCTGTTGCAGCGATGTCTTCGCCAAAGTTCTGCATAACACAAGTTGCAAACTGTTGGATATCAATTTCCATAAAGTGCGCTACTAAAGCCATTTCGCTGAAATCCTTAAAACGATTTTTGAAGTTATTCTTCAGGGTAGAAACTATTTCTACATGATATTTGCTGTCATAGGGTTCTAATGGATTTTGAGATATTTTTTCTGAAAGAATAGGAAAATGCTTTTATATCAGAAATCATTTCCGCTAGTTCTTTGTGTCTCCCCTGAAGCGGCAAATTAAGTTCGTTTAATTTCTCTGTAATGTCCACGAGAAAACCAAAATCTCTAAGCCAGATTGAATTTTCTAGTTCCGGAGTCGGTTCATCGCGTTGTTTGAAAAATTGAACTATGCCAGATAGGACATCATTAAAACGTTTCAGCACCCGTCCTCTACTTAACCATCGGACTTCAGAGTGAAGGAGTAGGTCCCCGTATTGACAGTCAACTTCATCGGCCAAGGTTTATAACGCTTGAGCTCTAATCTTGTTCACAATTTTTACCACCAGTTTCATAACGTTGTTTAGTTTCAGGAAATTTCCACACAATGCTTGCTGATGGATAATGCAGTGGTAACAGAGAAATTGCGGAAAAGTTTCATCTTTACGACATAACGCCACCAGACCCTAATCACAACCCACCATAGCTGGAGCGCCATCGGTTGCCTACCATTTTCGATATAGGAATTTTCTCGTAAGAAATAATATTTTTTAAATGAGAAAACAACTCCTGTCCAGTAGTGTGTCCTTTCAGTGGAATAAACTTCAAAAGATCTTATTTAATCGTAAAATCACTAAAAACCATCCTGACGAACACAGCCATCTGGGCAGTGTCAACGACATCTGTTGATTCATCCAGTTGAAGTGAAAAATAAACACAGTTATCTAGGTCAGTTCTTAACTGTAAAAAAATATCATTGCTCATTACTTCTACACGTTTCATCACTGTATTAGCAGAAAGTTGCATAGATTTTATAGCTGAAACTATCTCGTCTTTATTTCTAAAGTTGGCAAATAACGAATCAGCAGCTTCTAAAAACGCCTGTTTTATCATTTCCCCGTCTTCATAAGGTCTCTTTTTTTTGTGCAATTATCTGGGACACACGGTACAATGCTTCAGTTGCAGCCTTATTTTTGTCGACTGTTCTTAAAAATATTGATTGTTGTCCAATTAACTGCTTTTTTAACTGTTTCAGTTTCTCCTTTCTGACGGCAGAATGTAGTGGGAATGATTTTTCAAAATTAGAATGTACAGTTTTATGATGTCTCTCAATATTTCCTTTTTTTAGCAACGGAGACCGAAGTATTACATAACAAACACACATTTTTATCTTTAACTTCTGTAAAAAAGTATTGTTTTTCCCATTTCGAATGAAAGTGGTGTCTTTACCTTCTTACAACTGCTTGCCATAATATTATTTTTTGTTGTTCTCTACTAACCCAACCGTTGGACGTTGGTTACGCGTTCAGTTTTAAACTAAGCGCAATGTCGCCGCGCCGTGCGTATTTATCCCGTTCAAAGCAATCCTGATCGTTCTCGAACACTAACGCGCTGGTCCGGCTGGTCGGTTCTAGCCGATTCTAGCTTGATGGCGTCAGCGGCAGATCGCTCACCGCAACGTTGCCGCTGTTTATGTTTAATATTATGACAAATAGATTTTTTTGTGGAATTTTCGGAAGCTTCTCTGATTTTTGCAGTTTGTATTTTTTAAATTAAAATCGTTGTGAGAGCTACCAGAATTGCCTCCGCGAGCTACCGGTAGCTCGCGATCGACAGGTTGGCGACCACTGCTCTAGATCATCGTTGAAAGTATATTTTTGATGAGGTTCTTAATTTTCTCCATTTTTTTTACATTTTTTTTATTCTGGGGAAATATCTTAACTCCAATTATTGTTGGTGCTTTGGCACAAATATTTTGAGCTTCGTAAATGGTTGACAATAATATTTGTTTTATTTCTGGTGTTCTGTATGAATGGATATTAGTACAACGATTAAAATTGACTGATTTTTATGAGTAGATGGTCAATTGAAGGTATTTATTTTAAATAGTTCATAAAGAGGTCGACATGAATCTGTTAGAGAAGCATCTGCTAAAGATCTTATGATCCTCTTTTGGGTCATAAATACTTTGTCAGCAGATGATGATCCGTCCGATACACAAATACCATACCCCGTACTATAGCATTCGGGCATCATCCATGGCGATTCCATGTTATAAAGTTTTCCTTTTATTTTCGTCTGATATTTAACAAGATATTTTTTATAAAAAAATTGACCATTTTTTTATATACCTATCCATATAGGTAACTACTTATTTGTCAAATTTAATCTTACAGAGTAGTTTGAATTCCATATACTTAATTATGGCTAACACTGACGAATATAGGGCCATTTACCTTAGTTCCTCATTTTTTATTTACACTGCCCATTTTAATAAATTATTAGTGAGAAAGCTAAATGATTATCTTGCTTTTTAGCGTACCGAGGATAATTATTTATTTTACTACGGTACATATATTCATTGAAACTTTCTTATTTTTAGAATATCTCTTAATTTTTTAACATGGCCTTTGGTCCTGTCGATTTTTTATCATATTTTTCACTACTCTATCTTTCCAAGAATTGTTAAAATATGTATTTTTGTGTTTTCAGTATTATATATTTTTACAATAATAGAATAGTAACTTTACTTGAACTTTCCTTATATGGCGTAACATTAAAAAAGAATTGCTCTTCAACTACGTTATTACTATTCTAGCTTGCAGTGGCCTACAAACATCGACAGAAATAAAATGTAAGTAAATCGAGATTTATTTTATATATAAGTCATACTTTGATTGGATGATGAAAAATCGGTTTAAAATTCAGAAAAACTATCCGTTATTTATCCGAAAAAACATTGGTACATAATATATTCTTTGAAACTCCCCAAATAAATTTTTTTTTAAATTACCTCTACTCATATGTTGTTAGTAAATATTTAACTTTTTTGTTATTAAAATATTATATTTTTTATTATATACGAAGAAATAAAATTCAACGCACATATTTATATATTGGACTCAAAGTGGCACTTTAGTCCCTAAAATGCGCGACTGAACTAGTTTATATTACTTGCTGTGTAAAAAGAATATTTAAAATAAAACGCAAGATTAATATCCTATGTGTTAATATTCAGGTGTTGAGCTCCTAAAATTAATAATTATACCTTTAAATGTTGTATTTAAGTCTGAGCTAATTTCATAATATTTTCAAACATAAATAGTCATATTCTATATTCATTTGCTTTCATTTGAAAACTGAAAGCGACACTGAAGTTTCCTTGTGATATTTAAGATTTCAGCTTTCAAAAAAACTGAATCCATTCACATTCACATTTATTAATTTTGGACATGACATAAGAGATATAATAATGATATAAATTAGATTTAATTTTATTAAAAACAGTATAATATAGAGTCTACATACTTTTTGACTCATGCTTAAGTAAAAATTAAAATTTCACTTTCAGCAATTTGTGACTCACCCTGTAACTAATAATGATTACGACATAGGTTATACTGGAAATATTATTTGATATCAGCAAAGTATTATTCTTGAAAAATATCTGTAATTAAAGTAATTTGTTAACAAGTGCGAGCCTTTAAAGAGGGTATTTACCATTAAGACACAATTTTAAATTTACAATATAATATAAAATAATATAAAATTCACAAAATTATAAATTTTTATAAAAGAATATAAAAAAAATATAAATTGCATCGTACGATGTTCCAAAAGGTAGGCAACACATTACCTATACATATTGAAGTTTTTTTTTAATCTCTGTAGAAGGTTATTAAAAATAATGTCATATCAATCTAGACAAAATTAGTTTTTCCTTTTAAGTATTTTCTGAAAGCAAAACTGGAATAATAAATATTTCACTAGAGATTATTTTGAAAACCCAAGCTGCCACAAATAGATAATTTATTACCAGTAAAATCCAAAAATAATTATAAAATAACTTACAGAAAATTTAGGGATTGGCGAATTATTGTAAAATCTTTTCAGAAAATCTTATGGCCCTTTTTAAGGAACTAAAATAAATAAAAATTGTAGTTTCTTTAATTCAATTAGGAATAGTGCATAGAAAAGGAATAGTAAATAACAAGCGATATAAAACCAATACACACTAGTGGAATTTACTAATAACCTCTTGTTTTATACGTAATTCTCCCAAATATAATCATAGTAGTCAATTACTTTAATAAAAATTGTGAATTTATATATCGTAAAATCGCCAATCAAAAGTCCGAAAAGTGGAGGTCGGGGATGGTCTTAATAATTCGTAGGGGGATTATTGAGATTTGTTTTCGAATTTTCAAATTATTCAATTATCTTAATGTTTGCAGTTTCGATTTTTTTTTTAATTTTTCACACAATTTAAGGGAGACTGTGGACATGGGGCAACAGGGGACAGTGCCATTTTTATCATCAAAAAACGTTTGATTTACGCGCCACTGCATTGCACGTTCTCTTCTTATTCGAACTTTAATTCTGTAAAGTTTAGCAGAAGTGTTCAGGCTTGCCGGTCGGACATATTATGTAGGTATACCTATGTATTTTTCAACGTTGAATTCGATCCCGAGCTCAGAAATGGCCCTCCACGTCTGGAATTGGCCTCAGGGGCCAAAAATAGCCTCTATATGGCCTGAAAGATGGAATAGTCAGGACTGGCCCAAATCGAGTTCCTGAGGGTTTTCGAGGTCGCTGATGATGTTCAAATTGAACCACAGCCAACCTGGAGCTCAGAAACACCGATGAACGTTATCTACGAGGACTATCGTAAAATTTACGCGGGTAAGGAGAGAAATTAGGCGCTCGGGAGTTTTTGAGTTGCTGAATTCAAATATAACATCGGCGACCACCCCCTGGACACCTGGTGCGCTGGAACCGGCACGTGGACGTCATCTCCGAGAAGTTTCTTGCCAAGATTGCCAAAAACAAGCCGAAAAACCTTGTAGGTATTTTTTAGGGCCCTTGATCCGAGGCTTCCGAGGATTCTCCAGACACAATCGCTAAAGACAAACCGAAAATCGTCATGGGGGTTTCTAGGCATGCGGAATCCATACCTCCGGAGACCTGGTGTACCGGAACTCTGGCCTAAACGTCATCTGATACAACTGTGTCTTATTAGAGACTATACTGTATCGTTTAAACTATTCTTTATACCTTACAATCGAGTGTAGAGGAATACATGGGTAAAGGATAGATGCATTAGAATCGGTGGATGGGGCACTCGGGATCTTTTAGATACCGGGGAAAATTATCACATAGGAGTAATTCTTGAATTAAGGCCGTAACCGAGCGTGATGAAACCTTCTCGACGTCAAATCTATTCGCAGAGTGGAAGAATATTGGCTTCACTCAATTTTCATGAGAATACCACTCGATTACTACGTCCCAAACACCCCTTAAGGGGTCGTTTTCCCGGTCCCAAAGGGGGAATTTCATTTGGCCATAAACTTTTCGAGAACAGTCTCAGTTCGAAAACTAGGACATAAAAGCGATTGCAACGTCCGAAACACGATTTTCTGGCCTCTAAGGGGCTATTTTTCCGGTCCCAAACGGGGAATTACAGTTGACCATAAAATGTTCGAGCACGGTATTCATTCTAGAATTTAAAAGTACATAAAATACCACCAATGCCATTGCAACGTCTGAAATACGATTTTCCGGCCCCTGAGGAGCCACTTTCCTAGTCCTAAACGTAAAATTTCAGTTGGCCATAAATTTTTCGAGCACGGTATTCATTCTAGAATTCAAAAGTACATAAAAATACCACTGATGCCATTGCGACGTCCGAAACACGATTTTCCGGCCCCTATCCGGCCATGTTCCGGGCCTCTACGGGGCCATTTTCACGGCCCGCACGAGGAGTTACAGTTGTCCGTGAACTTTTCGACCACAAACCCGACTTTGGCTTTAGAATGCACCTGCAACCATGCCTCAACTGGGAATCTTACTTTTCAGACCATATAGAGGCAATTTTTGGTCCCTGAGGCCAATTCCAGGCATGGAGGGCCATTTTTGAGCTCGGGATCGGATTCAGCGTCGAAAAAAATAGGGGAATACATGCAGCATCTAAAAATAATAGCTCCCAAAGGCAAAAAGCAAGTTGGTGCACTCGCTTCACAAGAAAGGAGTAGCCATCCCACCAGTTTCTATTTTCCCTCACGTGCACAAGAAAGACAAATTTACAGATAGAGCATTTATTGGCAGTATGGGACTAGCTCATAAATCAGGGTACATCACATGACCAGTTAATTATTTTTGAAGGTTCTGGAATATATTAAAGAACATCGCTTGCTCAACTAATTGCCGATTGTTGATATTGATGGACAACCATGTGAGACTCGAAGCAATCAATTTTACCAGAGAAGCCGGATTTAGTCTGCTATCATTTCCTCCTCCTTGTTCAGATCGAATATAGCCACTTGATGTGTCAGTGTTGGGCCCATTCAAAGGATAGGTTAAAGTGGCTATAAGTGACTGGATGCGATCATACCCAGGGAGGCTAATCAGTATTAGCGACATTGCCGCATTGTATGGCAAAGCTTATTTGTCAGTCATTACAAAAAGCTCAAAGAACCAAAACCTTTGGTAAACAAAATCTACAATCTATACAAGCACCACCTGTTAAAGAAAAACTGAAAGCCCAAGATAGGGACAAAAACGCAAAAGAATACACTTTTTTCCAAAAACTTAAACAAACTAAAGTTGAAGTTTTGGACAGCGAATCAGACACATACATGATTTTGGAATTAGAAGATGAAGAGAAAGACGCGGTCAATTCCATTAGTCAAATAATGGATGACGAGAAAGGCCGTCATATCGTCCATATTGGGACGGTTTGCTACAAAAAAGCCTTCAAGTACTACGTTGGACTTGTGGAAGAGACAGGGAAATGAGTTTTCTGTGAATTTCTTAGGCAAGAAAGGCGAAAAATTAGTTTCCCGATGTGCCAGACATACCACAGATAGATCGAAGGGATATCGTTTCAATATTGTAAGCACTAACTTATTTAGTCACTCAAAGGCAGGGCAAAATTTTCCATTTCAATAATAATTTTCATGGATATAATGTGTATTGATCAATAAAAGTTGATTTAGTAGATATTTCTTTGTGTCCACTTTAGCTCCTGTAAAAATACGTCTTTGTCCACTGTGACCCCAGTCCGGGGTTAGAGTGGACAAATAACATACCTTGGTAAAATGTTTATTAGCTTGAAAATGGTTGCTATTAATTTCCTTGTAAAGATATTATGTAAAATTGGTCCATTTTGCTTTATAAAGTATTTTTTACTTATAAAGAAAAAGCGTCCACACTAGCCTCGGTCTCCCCTAATAAGAGATAAAATAAGCATTGATGATGATCTATAAGAGGACGAAAACGCTTTGCGAAAATAATATAAGTTTTAAAATGCTACATATTACTACTTTTTCTGACATCTTGGATCAATGTATTCTTAATTTTATTTCAAATAATCCTGTATTATTAATAAAATTAATTTATTAGTTTATATCCTGAATGTACTAAGAACTAATTTTTTAAACAAAAGCTAATAAGAATAAATTTTAAACTAAGTTTTTCATTTATTTCCCATCTTGTTTGAATAGGATCCCAAGTGTTATTTACTGAATGGCTAAATCGCTGTGTAAAATTCCATTTCTATTTTTAATTATTGTTTTTCAATTTAAATTAAATTACAGTTTATTTCTAAATCAGTTTTCTAAAAAATTATAATTTAAAATAAAAATATAGTGCAACAACAAGATAGTTTTAGAAGTATATTATAAATAAAACAAGCACAAAAATGTTTAACGAGTTTGTTTGTTCAATTTTGTACGATTTTCAAAAACAAATATAGGAAATGATTGTAAACTAAAATAGTAAAATTATTTATTCATTTATTTTAGGATATTCCTCTGCTTATTGAGTCTTTTGGTTTTAATTTTAATAACAAAGTTTTATTGGTCAAGGCGGCATCTTTATTTAGCTGCAGCTAAATTTAATGGCCCAAGAGGTTTACCATTAATTGGAAATGCATTATCTTTTTTCTGCAACTCCGAGGGTAAGTAACCATTAATTTCTATAATTTTCAAATCCTCGAGTTCACCTTAAAGACGAATTAATGTAAGGAAAGAACACAGCATCGTAACTATCCGAAGAGTTTCGTGTGGGGGCTCATGTAAGATGGCAAAAAATTAAATATTGTTTTAGGAAGTTGGCGGTGTTTTTTCTTAAAATTATCGCCGCCTGCTTAACGGAGTTGTTAACTATATTATATGAATAATCTTGTAGAAATCTTGTTGATAAGTTGATATATTGATTGTCGTGGAATACAGAAATTTTATAAACTTTGTATTCAATAACCACATAATAATTGATTGATACTCTTACATGTAAATAAGGTCAGAATAAGCTTGTTTAAAATAAATTTCTTTATTTTTTATAATCTTACATTTGTTGATTATTTTGCGCGGAAATTGATTTGTTCTTGCTAGCTTGGAGGTTCGAATGGTTCTTTCTGGCTGAAAAATGTCTCGTCTTGTCGATTTAAAAGTATGTTACTGACTTGTGATTGGTTTAAAGAAATAGTGTGGTTTGACCAAGTTTAGCGTGGAGAGAGATATGTTACAAACTGTTCAATAAGCGTGTGCATTTATTTTAACAATTTATTTTAAACGTGCTTATGCAGGTACGAGTGAAATAGGTCCGTGAGTGAGAGTAAGTCGGAGCTTATGTTTATTTAAACGGATTTTTTCTACAAAGTGAGAAAGCTATATCTTATATAGGTTTTCATCTGCTTGCAGATATCATGTTACCAGGCGGAAGCTTTTTTTAGATATTTAAAAATACGTTAACCGGCATTTACTAGGGTTGGCTTTGATTTTAGTTTATTATTTATGTAATTGAAACATGATTTTAATTTTATATAAGATTATTAAATTTGAGGATGCAAGATACATATTGAATAATGAAATATATATTGTTGTTATTATGTTATGCGTTATAATATTTATACGGGGTGGGTCATAAAGAGAGTAACAATTGTATTAAAGTCGTCAGTAAATAGTTAGTGGTCATAAAAATAAAAAGTTATTAACAAGAATTGTATTTAATAATAATGAACATAAAATGTGTGCTATATTAAATTAATTAATATCTCATTAGTAATTAAAGATAAACAAAAACATGAAGGAATATTAAACCTTTAAAACATCGATTAGAAAACAGCTTTATGCTACTTAATAAAAATAGGTATATAAAATATATGATATTGAATATGAATATTATAATGTATGCCTAAATAATAATGTATGTACCTAATAGTAATGGATCTATAAGCTTTTCCTTTATTTTTTCTTTATTTTTCTTTAAAAACTCTAAGTTGATTTCTACGTCATTTTGTGTGACCAAGCGAGACAAATCTGAATCTATTTCTTGTGTCATAGTCGTTCTTAATCAATTTCGTTTGGTTGGAGAATATTATTTTTTATAATGACCATTTCTGTCTTCAGTGTAATATTTAAAAGGATTCGATAATGTTCGATTAATGTAATTGAACGATTGAACTCTCAAGATCTAACTGAAAATAATAATAATTCCATACTTCCGTAAATAATTTTTTATTTTGAAACCCCTTTATAATGCCGATAATTCTGTAAACTATATTTGTCCTTCAGTACTCAATTACTCCCATGTTATTCCCAGAGGATGTGGCTTCTATAGAAGATAATCCTATGGTTAATTCAGTAACAAAATCTACCAATTTCTTTTTATGGTGGAATTTCCAATGATATTTCACGTTTTTCGGCAAATTTAGTCACTTCTAAATGAAGGTCACTATCTTATTTTTCGTTTTCCATTCATTTACTGTAATAATAACGCTTTTAGTCAAGTTGATGACCTTTCACAGAGTCACTCTTTTATCTTGAAGTTATTTGATAATGAGTGTTTATTAATTGAGTGCCGATACTTAAGGGTGTAAATCATTCGGTGATTTTAAGAAGAAAAGTTATTTATCAATATATGTCGTAAACTTCTTAATTTTTGAGATACAGGGTGTTACAGTTAAAAAAAAATACTTTTTAATCGTAATTTTTTTATAATTTCAGATATTTTTATGAAATTTTGTACACACCTTTTAACCATTAAGGAGCATTTTTTGACTTAGAAATCTTTTTAAATTTTTCCGATTGACGTCCGTATGGGGTTTGAACTGAATATTTTTGAAGAAAAAAAAAAAAAATGGTAAACCAAAACTATTTTTGAAATCTTCATTTATTTTAAAGCAAATTTGATTGGTAGGCACCCACCATGCGTGGAAACACTTTTTGCAAAAAAATATATTAATTTTCTACTTCCACCAGTGACGTCCTTGTAGGCCTAATATTGAATATTTGGGTAGAAAAAACAGTAGCTTAAAAATTAAGACGTTTACGACATATGTCGATATTAAATTTTCTTCCTAAAATCACCCAAGGACTCACACTCTTAAGTATTAACACTCAATTAATAGTTAATATTCACCTAATACAAAAAAATGAATGATGAAAGGTGCTTGTTTAATGCTGGACTGTTAATAATTGTTTGTCTTTCTTATTGGGTACTTAATTCTCTAAAGTTTTCATATTCCTCTCAAAACATGTTTTAACAGCGTGATAAGTGATCTCGACACAGCCAGCGAGTATTTCTTATATAAGTATCAATATCGAAGTCATTTAATCCTTATTTATACCTACTATGGTTATGTGGATCATAAAAATGTTCATGTAATGCCTCTAAAATATTATAGTCCATTATCCGTAAGTAAGGTCGACCTTCACCCATCTGTTTAATGGATAAAAGTTTTTTTTTATTGAATAAAATATATTTCTAAATATAACGCAAATGGGTTGCCTAAGAAAATATGGTCACGGCCATTTTTTACTTTCCTTTCTGTGTACAGCTAAGGAAAGTATAGAAATCATGAAAAAAGTTGCTTATAATGTCATTCTTTATTATTTTGTCCCTATATACGATTTCCCTAAAATGGACCTAATTCGAGATAGAAGAAAAGTGCAAATTTCGAATTTTGAAGATAACTCAAAAACTGATGAAGAGAAAAACACCAAATTTTAAACTTTAATCCATCCTGCAGCGAGCTGATTAAAGTTTGGGCATATTCAAAGCATCTGGGGAATACTTCACAGAGTATCGTTTTTTTTACATTAAGAAAATAAATAGTCTGGACTCTATTTTCTTAGGCAACCCATTTACGGTATATTTATAAACATATTTTATTTAATAAAAAGAAACTTTCATCCATTAAACAGATGGATCTTCGGATCTTAGACCATTAAGCTAAATAATAATGAAACATCTGCACTACAACCAAATTGACTAATATATCTACTAATTCTCCATAAGATGTTTCTAGTGTTTAAACCGTCGGAGATAATAACGATAATGAAGATTCGGCAAAACTAAATTTTAACCTAACAGGGAACCATTGATATATAATATTAGCCCGTTTCAAGTACCTATGTACTAATTTAAGTGACATAGAAAACAATTTCAAACACTTTTGGCACCAGAAGTTATTGAATTTGCTAAAAGAAATGAAGTTAAAATAGACTTTTAGAACTTCTTTCGGATTTTGAAGGTGGGCTCGAAATAATATGTAATTTCAAAACATATTTAGGTATATATAAGGTGAAAAAAATATTTTTTGAAATAAAAAAAAAATGAATATATCTCAGGGGGACAGACCCCTTTAGTTATGCCATTGCAATAGAATGGGTGGTCAAAAAGGACACGAAAAGATATTCTAGCGGAAGATATGTGGATTTAAATCCCAATATGTTGTAATAATTGGCATTATTATTAATTGAAAAAATCTAAAGAATTTACCAAAAATTCTAAACAAGTATTTAATGTTTAAGTGTTTAATGTTAAATAATTAAAAAGACACAAAGAAACAATGCTTCAATTTATTAATCTACATTGAACGTGACATTGTTAAATACAATCAACAGTCACATAAATTTTGGTTTATATAGAAAGGATCACTTGGGTAAACGCTCAGTCGGGGTTCGGACTAAGGTCCAGAACTTTCGCTTCTTGGGCGAAACCCTGGTTTTGTATTGTAAAGTAAAGTGTAGAGTATAGTTTTTGTGTACGATGTGAATTATGGGTAAATATTTTAACTTAATTTTACAGGGTTTTTGTTTAATAATTAATTGATTGAGTGATTTACATATAAATGCCAATTTTACATTTTCGTCCCGAATTATATTTATCTTATGCATATCTTTATTTCTATTAGTTATAGTGCTTTATTCCCTAAATGGAATTTTGTTCATTTTTTTCTTAAGACTATTTGTCAAGTTTTATAGTTATTGTTAATATACATTTGTTAATGTTTTAATACTTATTATTAATCTCTTCTCCCTTTCCAAACCAGCAAAATACTCCGAGCATTTATGAAGCCTCGGCGTTTCTATTCCCTTAGGACTAAAAGAGTCTTAAACTAGTTGCCAAGAACCGCTCGACATATGCTATTAAGGGATATTTTTTTGTATTTTATTATTTTTTCTTTATTTTTTTTTTGCCACTGGCGAATGGATGTTCCTTCAGGACTCCAGGACCCTTTAGCTGGTGACGTCACTGCCCTAATCCCTTAATAGTATATTAACAACAGTAGCTAAAGACCTATCAGTAGTTACAAATGGTCTTTAGGCTAACTGGTTGTTACAATGTGTCTGTAGGATATGTACAACAAGAAAAGAAAATTAACCATTAACACCACAGAATATCAGTAGTTGGGTGTGATGAGAAATATATTCTGCAGAAAGCATTCTTATTAACTCATTTATATGTTTTCTTGTTTTCAGATGTACAAGATAGAATTAAACCAATCTTTGAACATATACATCATGAGCCAATCAGGTTTTGGTTAGGACCGTATTTACTAATTGTACTGCAAAATCCAGTACATTTAGAGGTATGCTATTGTTACGTACTAAAAGTCTCATACTTTATATATAATTTTTATTAACAATTTTACTATTCTAGAATAGAATAATTAAAGTTTTCACAAAGAAATGAGCAAGGGCACTACTAATTCAATATATTTTTTTAATATATCTATTTTGATATTCTTTAATTGTAGCTATATTTCATCTTCAATTATCTTTACCTTGATATCTGGTTTACCTAAAAATAAACGAATTAAAACTAATATTAGAAATATTTTAGTAAATAAGTAAATATAACCTTAAATCATGTTTTGATTCTTCTTCTACTACTTTTATCATCGTCTGTCAAAGTTTATTCTCACAGAACGATAAAACATAAATTATTGGAAAATACCATGACGTCATGCACAGTTCAGTGTAGCCAATAGTGCAAAAGAATAATTCTCTAGATTCTTGTGGAATATTTCGGTTTAAAGCCCATAAGGAGAAAACTATCTTTTTTCGTTTTAAAGAATTTGCTTTTAGAAGCAACCACGTTTTCCAAACCTCGCATTTTTGCGGATATTTACCGAAATCTCCGTTTGTTTTATTTAATTTCGACATTAGGGATAAAGTAACTAATATCACATTTTATGGATCTAAAAAGAAATAATCTATTTGGAGAATTCAATTATCAAATTCGCTTCAATTGAAGCCACTTTTAGGCGAAGTGAATCTAGTGATTAAACTATTCTAATGTACTTAATATTTATTTAGACAATGCTTTACCAAATTATATTATTTTCAGGCCTTCTTTTTCCAGTTTTACTTTTACCTTTTGTACTTAAACCTATATCTGGGTTGATAGAATATCTTATTCAATGAAGACATCACATTGTATTGTCGCCTATAATAACTCCATAACATCGAACGAAGCCCTGTAGATTCTGGAGAGAAGCCGCCCTTCTGGAAAAAAACAGATAAACCTTAAAAACTTTAATTCGTTTTTTTTATTTGAGTCAGTGATTTATGTATATGTCCTATATTAATTTGTCAATTTCCTGATAATTTATTTATGTGTAGATTAACTTACCAGTTTGCTGATTCTTCCTTAGAAAGTAGAACTTTAAACCTTTCTAATAGGAAAAATTTGTGATAAGTTTAAAATAACCAAAAAAGGTTGACAGCTGTGTGCACGTAGTTTAGATTCAAAAGGAAAGACTTGTATTTCGTGCAAAACTTTAATTAATAAATGCAAAGCTTTCGGCTTATTTGCCATCATCAGTGCTTATCTACAAAAATTGTGGATGTAAACTTACAATTTAAAAAAATATATTATAAAATCTGAATAAGACTTTTAAGTCAAAAGTTAAAATTGTATATATACGATTGTTTGAACAAATTAACAATTACAAGAAACAAACAAAGTGACAAAAACTGGTATTGGGAATAGTGAGTGTGGGATAAGCCCTTACAAATCAAATCTGATCTCCAGAAGCAAGTTAGCTTATGTGGAATTAAGGAATTATGCCACCTTCACTATTCACAAAATTGAAAACAAGTTACCAAATTAGTTAAAATTTAAAGAAATTTACAAATAGAGGGTGACTGTGGAAGATATATTGAAATTTGAATCTAGAATACAATATTTAATATGAAGAAAGTTAAACGCAGAAGGCCAAAGTAAAAAAACTGAAGGTTTTTTTTTATATACATTATAATTATAAAAAAGTCTACCTACTGTCCACAACGTATCCAACAAGTTCCTGGTCATCCTCACTCCCAAAATTAGATATTTCGGGATATTTACAACTTGCTAAATCATAATCTTAGTATTATTAATATTTTCAAATTTAAATTTATCTATTCATTTTTATTTTTATTCAAGTTGTTTAACCGTTTCCACATGACAGTGGTGACAAGCGACACTTGAAGACGTTGACTTGTCAAATGTCAAGAGAAGGAGGTGCGTTCACCTCAGTGTGGAAAATGTTTCTCCGAGTGTGATTCGAGTGATTGGAGGTGGTTAACGGAGATCAAAATTTGTTAGTATTGAATTTAAAGATTTGATTTATTGTTAGTTAAATTTAAATAAATGTTTAATATAAATGATATTATTATTTTGATGTCAAGACAAAACAAAAATGTCACTCGCGTGATTCTGATGTGATAAGGACATGATAGTGATCCTGAAACAAAATAGGTACTAATTATTAAAAATATACAAAACAAAATATTCAATGTTGAAGATATCTTACAATTATTAGTAATTCTTTTTATGGTTCTTGTTGAACTTACTTTTGAAAATTTTGTAAATATAAATACGTATTTATATGATTCTCGTACAAATGTTTCATATAATGTATTGCTAAAAGATCATTCTAAAAATATAATAATCTGCCTGCTCGAAAGAAAAGAACTCCGCAGTAGCTTTTATTTGCTAACCTTCGAATGTTTCCTGAGATTGACCCCTCCTGGCTTTGAAAAGGCTTTGCCTTAGTATCCTGAGGTAAAAGTGGGCGCACAAATTGGCGCCCAACGTGGGCCTTAAACCGAACCATTCTGCGAAAATCTAGAAAATTATTCTTTTGCACTACTGGCTACACTGAGCTGTGCATGACTTCATGGAATTTTCCAATAATTTATGTTTTATGGTTCTGTGAGAATAAACTTTGACAGACGATCATAAAAGTAAGAGAAGAGGAATCAAAACATGATTCAAGGTTATATTTACTTATTTTTTACTAAAATATTTCTAATATTAGTTTTAAATCGTTTATTTTTAGGTAAACCAGATATCAAGGTAAAGTTAATTGAAGATGAAATATAGCTATAGAATATCAAAATAGATATATTTAAAAATATATTGAATTAGGAGTGCCCTTGCTCATTTCTTTGTGAAAACTATAATTATTATATTCTAGAATACTAAAATTGTTAATAAAAATTATATATAAGGTATGAGACTTTTAGTACGTAACAACATTTTATTAACTAACCAATCTGTTATTCGCTTACTGGCATTGGTAATTTCCCTTTGTCTACTTTTCACTCACTTTAATTCATTTCATTTATTTATTGGTTATAATAACTAAAATTTAAATGAAATTGGAATCAGTTCAAAAAATTGATAAGGAAAAGGCAATACCACCAACAAAATATGTAAGTCATAAATGCCCATGGTTTATAATGATATTATTTATTATCTTACTTTTCAAGAATGCTATTCAATGCATGATTCAACTCACTTTGCTTGTTGATATTCCACGTGTTAATAATTAAAGTCTCTTATTTTAGAAAATAATGTCTTCGCAGAAATTCGCCTATAAACACGATCTATACACTTTTTTAGAAACATTTGTCGGAAATGGACTTATAAGTGCTTCAGGTAATGAACGGCAACGTATTATCCACTAATCAAATTTAACTCATTTTATATTTAGGACTAAAACCCAAGTACAAAATCCACAGAAGAATTATTCAACCTATGTTTGATTTGAAATTTGTAATTAACGCTTTTCCTATCATGCAAACTCACGTTGACATATGCATGAAAAAATTATCTAAATATCTTGGAAAGGATAATTTTAATATATTTACTGTTATTGCTCCTTGCTCTATGGATATAATGACAGGTAAATATCTTATCAGTAGTAGGTAGGTATTCAGGTGAAATATAATTTAAAAATATATATTTTATTTAAAAACAAAGGAAAAATAGAAAAATTCACGACCACTTACCCAGACAACACATATGAGTGATTCTCGTGTAACTGCGATTTTTATAACTTACATTTTTCTAAAATTAAAAATGTTTTAACACGTATGTTTTACGCGTTTTTGTTTTCTATTAATGCACACAAATAAGCCTGTAAAGTGGTTTTACTACAGCTACGACACAACGAAAAGTGTAACAAAATTTAAAAATTTTAATGCCACGGTACTGACATTATTTCCACGGTACTGACATATAAAAGATTATTTTTTTTTACTAATCGAAAGATTGGTACAAAATTGCAATAAAATTCAATGCAGTATGCATTAGATTGTAGTTATAAGAGGTAAATTTTAAATTAAAAAATTAATTTTGATAGAAATTTATATATTTAATTTCAAAAATGAGAATATGACATGCCACGGTACTGACATTTCGAGTATAATTTAAATGCAGCTTAAAAAAAATTACAAAGGTTTATGATCTAATTCATAATGTCGGTTGAAAAATACCTCTAAATTTATAATATTAATAACTTTTTGATGAGGAAAACTTATGCTAAACGATAAATAAAACACTGGACATAAAAAATTACAGTTATGCGAGAATAACCCATATAGTCCAATGGACGTCCACTTTAGATCCATTTGAGGGCCAGAACGTCCATATCCGTATTCGGATATCCAGTGTACGTCCGTTTATGATCATTAATTTGACAGCTGCATATCGGTGTCCAGAGGAAATCTGTTTTTGGACTTAATTTTAAGTTTAGTATTATTTTGACGTCCAGTGAACGTCCATCTTAGGTCATTATTTATTTAGCCTACCAGATAATACCCATCTATATATATTTTTATATTTTTAATTAAAAGTTGACAAATTAAATCTATTACATTTCATTCTATCAGCGGAAGTTTGAAATCTTATTCTATTATAACCGTATCTAGTAAAAATTTTTCAAGTGGCTCCTTGGTCGAGGTCGCCTAGCGCTTGAATGCCTAGAAAGAAAATGGACGTGTCGTGAGTTCGATACCTTCTCTGGTCAAGTGATTTTTAATAAAAAAATGGCGTAAAGTGGGTTGGGAAAATAACAAATAAATTATTAATATTATAAAATAGTGTGTGGTGAGTTGCGGTTGTGTAAAAAAAGTAGGGATGTGGTCTCAATGGAATATATAATCCAGAAATGGACGTTTTTTGAACGGTCAAAAGTGTGCTATTTGTATACTTCACTGGACGTCCATTGGACGTCGGAAGTCCAGAAAAAACTTATCTTTGGACGTCCAGACATCCAAAATTGTATATCTAATGAACGTCCAATGGTCGGGTATCTCCTGAAAACAACTATTCCTTTGGCTTATATCGTTACAGACGTTGCATTATATCAAAAGGAAAATAGCAGATATAGAAAATTATTTTCAACACTCTAACTTTAATTTTGCTTCCTTAAAAGAAGTTCATTCTTGGATCGGTTTCGTTCTTATATTAGGACTCTTCAAGAAATATACATTCTTGATTCCAGTTTCTAATGGAACTAGTAGAACTTTGAGTTTTTCTCTTTTTCCTTTTTTATTTATTTTTAAATTTCTCACATTTGAAAATTAGAATTTATTTCCTTTCATATTTATTTGTTAGAGGTAATACTTGGTCAAAAACTCAATATCCAAAATGGCGAAAACACTGAACTTTGTAAAGCGATGTTGAAGTAAGTTATTTTATTAATTGTATTATTATTATTATTATTACCCCATACATTTCTTATCTTAAATCTTTGCACACAGAATGTTGAATATTGGATTTACAAGAATGGTTAAAATATGGCTACATCCTGATTTTATATACAACTGGCATTCTTTAAAAAAGGAACAAGATTCAATATTGGCAACAATACATAATGTTGTAAATGAAGTAAGTATTATACTCCTCAATGCCGTACACTTTTATTTTGTAGAAAAACTGCATATTGTTACACTGGTTTTTGGTATCACAATTTATTTCAATTCAACTTTACAATAACTCAATTCAACTTTAACAATAACGATACAACTGATAACATCAACATGTAACGTCTATCATAAAACTGCCAACTGACGTCAGGTCGTCGCCTTATATAGCTTGCCTCGACCTTCTACAACCTTCTCGAACAATCTGGACTTTTCTTTGACATTTTAAGACATTTCGGGAATATTCTATCTTCTTCATTTACTCGTACCTTTATTTATAATGACCGCAGCACACTGTAGAGGGATGAGTAACATTCCACTTCTTTTTCTATCTGTACGTTTCCTATGATAGCCGCAGGCTACTGCAGGGTGCTGCGTAACAATATATATGAATTTATTTCCATTATTTAATTTTTAATATAAATATGTATTATAAAAAAAATAAAAATAAATTAAAAATCGAAATTAAACCCATCTGCATCTAACTTATACTCATCTTGTGACGTTAAAGTAGCAGGAACAGAAGTAAATATCTTGTTTTTGTAAAGTAACCTTAGATTAGACGAAAAATATCAATTTATTTTTTCAGGGAATCAGAATTACAGATTCCCTTATATCTAACTCTGTAATACATATGTAGTACTGCTTCTCATTCATAGGTGACTTTGAAGTCTAAAGAGTCTAAAGAAAATTAATAAGTGACAATGGGGTCTATTCTGTAACAATTCCTTTATATTTAACGGCCTTTAAAAATATTGGTGACCTTTAAAAATATGTTTGTATTCGTTAATTTACTTCTGTCATTATTTAAACAGATTTCTTTAAGACAGTCCTCTAATGTATTTTAAAGATCCGTTTAAATAATGACAGAAGTAAAGAAGAAAATTTTGGATTCGGAGAAATGTAAATTGCTACCATGACTATGGTAGCCAACCGGCACAGCGGTGCGGCGTTGAAAGCCGTGCATCGTCTAACGTCATTTCAGTTCGGCAGACTTCGGCACGGTGTTAGGTTTATTTTCGTTACGGAATTTTTTGATTTGGTCGCCGCGCTCAAAGCCCACGATAAAAGCTATGCAATAGCTTAAAAACAGTACAAGTAACAATTGAATTAAATCAATAAAAAAATCAAATGTGTCAGGCAACAGGGAAAGTGAGGCATGAATACAAAAAGGTAAAGTAACTATTACGGTTTGAAGAAAGTTTGTACTAGAACAAAATAAAAAAACTATAATCTAAATTAAAAAAATAAAAATAAAATGTGTTAGAAAGCCAGGAAAGTGAGGTAGGGTATCTTGTCAAATAACTTGGTTATTCTGGCTTAAAACCTGTGATGCCAGATATAAACTACCAAAAAACTGTCCTTATTTTATAAATTTAAAACAAAAGATATAAAGAACAAGGTACTTGGGCCTTAAAAACATAGTAAGAATTACCAAGAGAATAAAAAATAAAACAAAAAAAAATAAAAACCATGATGGGACACTACAATGAGAGAAAAATGCAAATCTTACTAACAGTAAAAGTAGTTTTTTTGAAGATTGTTTCAAACCTTTACGACTAGTTGAAGCCTCAGATTGTGTAACCAAATTGTTTTGATCAACATGTTCGAAATGTATATCATTCGAAGTCGAAGGAAGTTCATCTGGTGCATGATCAAGACACAGAACTTCCGATTCTGAGAGGAATAATGTTGGATATGCTTCAACAATTAGACCTCTGTGAGTTTCAGGAACTTTAAATTTATCTTCAAAATCACATACTAAATAGTTTTTACGAAATTGTTGTGCCGTTTTATTATTGAAAAACGGACTGTGAACAGCCAATACCCAAATTTGAAATAAATCATTATTGGGATCGGGTTTGGGAAAACGATGCACACAACAATACGGCATATTTCAACTTTTAAACAAAAAATCACCACAAAAATTTAAAATAAGCTCACAATTGTCAGAAAGATCAAGTAAACAAAATGAAAATTAAACACAATTGAACAAGACCAAGTTGACAATACAATAAACAATAATTTAGAAAATACTTACTATTTATTCATCCAGGATCCAGGACACTCCCAAATACAAACAATTGAACAATAATTGTTGATAATAATATGATATTAATCATAATAAATACTGGTAATGGATGCCAATGACCAATGACAAAATACACTCCAACACTCCTCCCCCAACTCCCACTCTTTCCACCATCAATTGTGGATTTTTGTAAATTATGTGTACAGCGTCCCCTGGAATTAATTCTGTGAAACTAAAACATAGTTTCAGTTCGGGCTATTCGCGATTCAAATTAATTTTCGCGCGCCTGTCATTTGTCATGTATAAGTAGGATGTTTGTTTATTTATTTATGTGTTGTGGGATTTTGTATTTGTGATTTTTTAACTGTTTTTAGATAATATTCTTATTATAATAGTGTTTTTGAGTTTCATTTAGTGTTAATTTAAGTTTAGTTTTCGTGCTTTCGTTATAAATGTAATATTTTTCATGTGTAGTATGAACTAATTTGTTGGAAATATTGACCTATTGGTTGCTACAAGAACATCTAGAAATATGTATTTACTAAACCCAGGACATGTTTTATTATGTGGTTTAAACGACATATCAGGTACCAAACGTTTATTATTGATGAACTTCTTTAAAAATCTTACTATCCTTATTCTTATATCATGAAGTGAATTGTGTAGTACTTTGTATACATGTAAATGGTAATAAAACCGTCACAACTCATATTGGAGTTTGATTCTAAACAACGTTTTGCAAAATTTCAATATTGTGAATTTGTAGATACCCATTTATCGTAAGAAACAAAATTTTCTGACTTGCACTTGAAAAATAATGAATACTTCAGTTTTGATTTTGACAATAACACCATATAGATTGCAATTTGCTGGAGGCTTTTTCGCAGATTTCATTTTTAATTTAAATACTATCACATACTATAAGAAATAAACAAATTTAAAGCTAAAAAGTAACAAAAAACTCTAATTGTAATTGATACAAATTAAAATGTAAACAATGAACACGAACGCCAATGTTGCCAAATGATGAACTGATTTTGTCTCTGACTAATTTTAAAACTAAAATTAATAAATGAACTGAAATTTAAAAAAAAATCAATATAATAAATCGATTTTATAAAAAAATCCTTAAATAAAAGTATGATTACATATTACTAGACACAAATTTTGATTCTTAAATAAAAGGTCTTATCCATTTCTTCAAGAACTACAATCCGACGACGACGATTTTGCTGCTTCTGGCAACACTGAACGTCATCCTACTTATAGGGACCTTCTACTAATTTCCTCCAGAGGGCGTATCACTTAGCTTGAATCGCGAATACAAGTTACCGATACCTGATTCCTGATTCCTGTGCAGGATTGGTAACAACAAAGTTATCGTAGTGAATCTAACAGTAAATTTCTAGCTGACAAAATTCCGAACATTACCGAATGATCAGAGCGCTGTTCAAATAGTTATTTTAAAATACTTTTGATATAAAAAATATGAACTATTATCGATCCTTCCAACAAGGGTTAACTGCTGTTATAATAATAAAATAATTATTTTACCAAAGAAGGAAATAAGTTTTCACTTTAAAATGTATTTCAGGCTATAATTGATTCATGGGTAAGAAGAAAATTGACAAAAACTAATTCAAAATTTATTCCTATTATAGACACTTTGTCAGAATTCAAACAAAATAATCCAGATAGCATTAATCAAGAAGATTTTGCGAACCATTTAATAACATTACTCGCTGCGGTAAGTAGATTTGAAAAATAAACAAAATTTATATATTATGTCCACTATTTTTTCTACAATGAAAATAGTAAATGTAAATAAATGAAACATTTTATTAATTCGAACAAAAATACACTAATTATTTTTTAATTATTTAATTAAACTAAAATTAAAATTGAATGAATATTTTTTGTCAACATATCATTTTCTAACAATATATTGGAAATTTCGGAGCAAGAAATATCCTTAACAAGTATATTGAATTTTCCATGCTGCAGCTATAGCCACATAAATCCGGCCACAATATTTTTGGGTGATAACTAGAGTAAATGTAAATAAAGGACAATGGATGACGATAGGGATTCGCTTTAAATATTTTATAAAAAAGAAAACCAAAAAAAAAGAGTCCTCATGTTGTTTTAGTTGTTTTAATAGGTTTTGAAAAGTCGCAAGGATAATTTGTTTCAAAAAAGGACTATAAGTCAACTATTTCAATTCCTAGTAATAGTGTTTGGGGCTGCACAGAAAGCTTGGAGGGGCGCAGGTTGAGTATGGCTGAGCTAGAGTATCAACACACAAAAATATAACAGATTAGTTTTAAAGTATCGAAAAGGAGAACAGGTAGGAGGACGCTTTTCGAGGAAGAACAGAACCTAAAAAAGAAGAACTGTCCTCCCTAAAGAAGGATGATTGGGCATCTTAGTATATACAACACCACTAGATTCGCGTTTATCAAGAATGACCGAACTATCCATAACTGTTCTATCCAAATGATATACGCCATAAATATGCCAATAGAATCATTTATATTATTATTTAGGCATTTCATAGATTTGGCAGGATTATGCCGATTTCTAATTGTGTATTAAAGAATATAAATGTTAAATTACTGGACAATTAAGGTATTTGTAAAACTGCAACAATATCCAACGATCTTGAAGGAACCCAACATAATTAGGCATTCCAAACAAAATGGATGTCGTGGGAAGGGTGGTATATTTAAGGGGTTGCGACATGCGATATATTATATTTACAACACGTGAAATCATGAATAATGGATTAAATTTAAATATTTTATGACGAACATTATGAAAATATTATTTAAAAAAACTGCTTATGAAGTTTTCATAAATTGATATGCTTGGCGACTACTATTTCGAATAAAAACAGCGTCTGAGATGGAAGACTATGTCGCAACCCCCTTAGATATACAAGCCCTTCCCACCGGCAGAGCTGGGTAATTACATAATACTTCAAAAATAATTATAATTACAAAGTAATAAAAAAAGAATTAATTACAAGTACAAAGTACATGTTGTAAAAACAGGAATTATATTAATTTAATTACATTTACATAAAAAAGGAATTATTCAAATACTTTTATAATTACTTTTCTAATTACTTTGTGGATAAAACAAGATATGATAGAATTGAGGAACCATGAGATGACAGATGACAAATTTTGTATGGCATAGGTACAATCTAAACACCATTTAGCACTTAGGGCTTGTTTCCCCAAACATTAGACTGCACCTACAAAATCGGAAATTAACATGTATCACCTAAAACTGAGCTACACTTTAAGTAAGCTTTATACAACCAGCCCTAAACGTATTGTTTTCTATACCATTTAAGGTCTCCTTAACTTAAGGGAAAAGACAAAATTCATAACAAGTAACAATTAGTATCAAAAATGGAACAAAATGTAAGCTTTTAAAAGTTTAAAAGTTCGTGTGTCTAGGCTTAGGTACTTTTATATTATAATCACCATACAATATGTATCTGTAACGTGTGGAGGGTGGGCTAACCCACGGCATATAAGCCTTACTCTGCCCATTGTGCATCCTCCTAAGTAGATAGGCACCTCCTAGCTCGTGAGCCAGGCTACAGATTGAATGTAGTTGACAACGTCATCAAGAGATGCTTCTCTTATTACGACCGATGTTAGCAAATTCTCGCCAAACATAAATCTTCTAATAAATGAGGGCGTCGGGCAATCGTAGCTGATATGCTCTATGGTCTTATCTTCTTGTTCACACCCCCTGTAGAGTGCGGATTCCATAATATGGAGATGCTTCCGTAGTTGGAAATATCCATTCAGAATCCCTTTGATCATGCGCAGATTTATTTTTATCATATTTAACTATTTGGTCTCTGTGATGTTGTCAGGATAACAGGATGTTCCTTAATTAGGCCTGTCACTACCAATTTTGTTAGTCCGATAGAAGGGCCAAGTAAGTCTAAAAAGTATTTGGTTAGCTGCCTTCTTGGCAAGTGAATCAGCAAGACGGTTACTCTTCGATGGATACCTCGGCCAAAGCTTCGTGACATTTTATTACTAACCCTGAATAAATTCGTGGTTTGTTCAGGGTGAGTAGTGCTTGTCTGCTATCTGTATAGATGAGCATGTCTATTCTAGTGATATTATTTCTGGTGATTTCTTTTGCTGCTATGAGAATTCCTTTGAGCTCGGTTTGCCCAGCTCTGTTGTTTGATAAATCGTTGGCAAAAAAGGAAACATGCTATGGGAACTAGATCCGTGGTAACGGATGTTGCCAAGGAAGTGAATTTAACTTTCATCAAGGCTGCCACTTAATGAAGGTTATCCGATAGTTGACAAGACAAGTGTGTAAAGTTCTAAGGTACGAATGTATGTAGTGCAATCGAGGCACTACACAGGCACAAACCCAGTAAAAAGCTATCTTCCCATGTCACCACTAAGGGGTGTAGCGAAGATTGTTCACCGCATCTTAAGAATTATAGGTAGAAAATCCAATCAAAATTGTGCCATCGGAACAGTATGGTTGCAGTGCAGGACAGAGTGCAGTTACACAAATCATTCGTGTTATTCATTATGCCAAAAGGTCTTCAACAAACAGCAACAGAGAAATAATTAATGTTTCAGTACTTTCGCTGCATCTGTATACTATTATCAACCGTGACCCGTGAAATGCCCATGGGACATCATAGTGTAGGTATAAGCGTTGCATGCCAATGCAGAAATTGCGTACACGAGGCTGGACATAACTATGGGAGGAAAACAAAAAAAATCAACTCGAATAAAAGCATCTTAATATCAAAAAAGATATCTCAAAGAATTATGTCTATGCTAAATGGCAACATGAGACTACGGTCTCAGATGAGATTACATATCTTGGTTTCGTACTGGATACGGGATTAATGTTCAAGAGTCACATCTTAAATATGGCAAACAAAGCTACCTATAAGTTGTGGATAATATATTATACAATGTTGGATAGAATAAATTGATATTATAAAACCAAATATTGCCATCAATCTTAACGTATTCCACTCCGGAGAGGCTAGCCTCCACGGTCTCGCAAAAACTAAGCAGTGAGCTTTCCGGTCACGTCCTGAATGAGTGACTGCTAGACGTTCCACCATGCTCCCATAGAACTAGACGAATGGAGTTTAACCATCGACGACGTGGAATGAATGACAAGAAGGACTGCGTGAATGGAAAATTAGTTCAAATAGTGGCACAATACATTCCAAACGCATAAGGAATGTACACTTGGAGGTGACCTGATAGAAAAGTACAAATAGACTAGTGGTTATTATTTTTGTAACCATATTATTAATATTTATCAGAATTGAACACTTCAAAAAATTTGAAAGAAGAAAAATGCAATAACTATATAAGCAACCGGTTGGAACAACCTGCAAAAGGACACTGTATCATCGAGATCAATTAATCAGTTTAAGATTTGGCCCGATGAAGAACTGAATATTGCTTCATACATTCTAGTCCATTACATTGCATAACTTATGATATAAGTATGATATAGATTGTTTTATTTAGGATGTGAAAAGTAGTTAATGAACGTGATTTTCTCTGTTTTAAATCTACATTCTTATCTATAATTAGAGGAAAGTAGAACTTTATCCAAACAAGGGCGGAAAGTTTATTTTTATTCACATATAAGGAACATTCCATAGGAACCAGTAGGCTCTCATATGTGGTCGCAGAATAACGCCTTTTCATAATTTTGGGGCAATTTTGGAAATATGATACATATCCTAAATTTTAAAAATAGTTTTTGTTCCTATTGTACTGCTTAAAACGAGTATTTGATGTTTTAACAATATTTTATTTTTAGTCAGAAGATCCTTTTGCAATAATTTCGTCTTTTACAGTTGTATGTTTTGGAATGTATCCTGAATATCAGGTAAATGATTTCAAAATTAAAATTTAAATCTTTGAGTGACAACTATAAAATCCGTATTTACAAAGCATTTTTAAAAGCTCTAAATGAATTCAAGGACTTTTTTTAAGAACAAAGCGGCACAAGAAATTAGAACTGTAATTGGTGAAGAATATAGAAATATCACAGTGGAGGATATTTACAAATTAACTTATTTGGATATGTGCGTAAAAGATGTGATGCGGCTGTTTCCAATAGCACCTTATATTTTAAGAAAAACTTTAGAAGATTATCATTTAGGTAAGATATACAATATTATTTTTAATGGCAGGAGAAATAACTAAGTTTGCAATATACGGTTTTATAGTTACCTTTTGAAAAACTAATAACCAGTGTTTGTGATTAAACTTCATAGTTAGAATTAGAAATATACTGAATTTAGAAAAGTAATTTAAAAGGGGACAAGGGAATTTTGTAATTCATGAAAAATAGAGCCATAAAGGTTGCTAAAAAAGTTATTTTAAAGTCTATAAAAAAAATAGAACAATTTTCCAAATCCATTCCCCGAAATCAAAATATTTGAAAAATGTAAGTTTGAAACAGGACAGTTTCTAGGGACACTTTGTTGAGAAAAATTGAGTATTTGTTGCATAACATCATCAAAATGTTTCGAAAAACATAACCTTTTAATCACTTCAATGGGATTTAACTCTGCGTGATAAGGGGACAATCTGACTAATGTTAATTCAACAAAAATTTATTGACACATTTTTAGATAAATGGATAATACCTAGAGGAGCTGCCATAGTTGTGCCAATATATTTTTTACATAGAGATCCAGAATTTTGGGCTAATCCGGAACATTTCCATCCAGATAATTTTTTGCCAGAAGTTAGCCAGAAAAGGCATCCATATGCTTATTTACCATTTAGTGCTGGACCCAGAGGGTGTATAGGTAAGCACAAAAGTATTTATTCGTTTATTGTTTGCTAGACTGTCTTCTGTCGAATCATTCATTAATTTGTTGATTGTATAATTAAAGCAATAATAAATCAGTTATTGTCTTAGTTCCATCTTAATTTTTTGGTTTCCCATACCATTCACAAGCTGATACTTTGTCTAGGTATCAGTTGCTCTTTGATTTAAACTTTTACCTAATAAATACCATCGATAAAGTATATTTCATTTCAAAGCCTTATGACTAAAAGAGTATAGGTATAAAAGTAGTAGGTAGAAGTATATCAAGAAATAATAACAACTCATCCTACAATTTCTACGATTATCGATCCTTCTTCATCGAGTACTATTAAGGGTAGCAATTCCTGAAAAGCCCTATAAGAAAGGGAAGACAACTTATTATTTTCTGATAACGTCAACAAATCAATGACTATTAAATTTCATTTGACAGTGAGAGTTCGTTATAGACACACTTTTCAGATCACAATAATGTGAAATGTACGACTGTTGTCTGGAACCAATGAAAACATAGACTCCTATGACATTTATTTTTTCGTTAACCCCTCATTGGTCGTTCGTCGACTAGGGCCAATAAAAACATGTATTACATAAATTTTGAACACGACTATATTTCGGAACATGCTCTTGGTAACGAATCTAGTTATTTTTTCCTGTGTAAATGCGTCTTTTCAATTCGCTCCTCCTAGTTTAAAAACAGAGTATAGTCACTTATAAACGATTCAACGTGTGATTGAAAAATTACTAGCTCTTAATTTTTCTCTAAATTGACGTTGACGTTTCTATCCGCTAGGTAACTATTTAAGAATACTTCGTGAATACAGATGTAGATAATACTAGATACCTACATTGCATAAATAATTACCTAGAAGCAGATATCTAAAATGTAATTTGAAAATATTTTATTGCAGGTAAAACATTAGCAAATATAGAGATAAAATTATTTTTGGCCAATTTCCTGTTGAGATTTGAAGTTGTGGCTGATGGTAAAGTTCCTGACATGGCATTACAAACAGATATCTCGATGAGACCAAAATTTGGATACAATTGTCGATTGAAAGAAAGAAATTGGAAAACTGATGCATTCTAATAAAAAAATTCTTAATGTTCCCTCGTAGTATTTTATTTGTGATCCAATCAATGGTCCTATCCTAGGTTTAAGAGTAAAAATAATAGTAGTAGTAGACGAATAACGTTTTAATTTCATATGGACTAAAAATGGTTGCTAAACATATTACCTGAATATGTAACCTGTTCTATAGGCAACCAAGTTTACACCGATTTTATTCTTCCCTTTTTAGACAATCATTTATACAGCTCAGAGTATTGCGTGTTATATAAGAGTGGAGTTCAAATCAAATTCATTTATAACATTTACATTTTTTTTAACAAATTTTTAAGACCCGTCTAAACAAAGTTTGTGTGCGGAATCTTTAATATTAGTTTTTTATTTTAAAGAGTATTAAAGTTTTAAATATTGTTTAAATTATATCTCTATTATATTATAGGTAGAAATAAAAATAAAAATTTTTGAAAAAAATAGTTTATCTTCTAACGATTTACAATAAAAAAGAAACTATTATAATCCTAAAATGGTTTCTTCATTTTTACTAATATTATTTAAAAAAATTTTTTTTGGAAATATTAAAAAAAAAAGTTTTATTACCTCCCAGCAAACATTTTGTGCAGGGTAATAAAAGGCCGAATAACTGTTTCCCTCCAATTGCAATGATGGCCATTTAAATTTTATAATTAAAAGGCCGGCATATATAGCTCATTATATTCTCGTTACTACGGCCGATAGTCGGGCCGAAGTCACTTAGCCATTAAATTCATTTTTTTATAGCTGACCATAATATGGCCATATCGAGGTGGACTTTTTTTTTTAAATTGGAACCCCAATTTTTTACATACTCTTTAAAGTACATAAAAAAATAAAAAACTTTTGAGGGAAATATTTTACTTTTTGAGTAACAGCTACTTAAAAAAATTTGCTGTTCGAAAAAAGTTGGCCATATTATGGTTAGCTATAAAAAACGATTTTAGCCAAAATTTTCCCCACAAAACTATAAAACTTTATATAAAAGACGGTGTTTAATTTGAACACCCGGTATAAAATATTCAGTCTCGCCTCTTCAAACTCTTTTATATTTAATGGCGGAATGCCTAGAATTAAATAAAACCATAGTGCATGGTCTTAATAGTTCATAATACAAAGTTACACGTTTCAATTTAATGACAGAGACATTACAGTTTTCTGAAAACTTTTCTCAGTCCTTAGTTACTTCATAACCTACTTACATATTTTCCTTGGGAAAAACCAATTGGCATTGTACGTTATCAATGCTTTTTATTGATTTAATTCAAATAATTTATTATTGAAAATTACACTCCCAAGCGAACCTCCCATTATTTTATATAATAAGCTGTCTTAGCTACCTTTAACAGGTTTTGTAACTATGAATAAATAATAGGAGAATTTCCTTCGATAATTATTTTTCCTTCAAATTAATGGAGTCGGTTTACTTAAGAACTTCCTTCATTAATTTTTTATTTAGGTTAGTTACTAACTATTGAACAAAATATTTCGAATAAGAAAAAATACATTTAACAAAAACTTTCATCATCATCATCATCATAATTCACTATAATGTCTTCTAATAGAAGTGATTTTCTTAAATTTCATGGAATTTATATTAATATTTTTTTTTTATTTATTTAAATAACCATCATGATAACCTGGAGACTAATTTTAAAGTCCCAAAAATGTTTTGAGGGGGCTTCTCCAACGAGAAGACCTCTTCCACCTTATTTTAGGTTTATTGGCCAGTTTGTCTTTAGTCTTCTACTGGTTTTTTTCTTCCAATAGTTGTTCAAGTAGTATATTAGTATACAGTGTGGAAAAGCCAAATGGAATAAATTCATTATTTCGATTACTGTACATATTTATATAAAATCCCAAAACACGTCAAATTTAAATTATAAATTGACATTCTTTAAAGTGAAAATGTGATCCCTACCTTCAACCCCCTTTGAGTAACAGTTACAACCCCTAATTTTTTAAATGGGAAGTATAGGCTTGTGATATATCGTTTGAAAGGTCTCTTCAGTCTCTATCCAAAAATGTTATTGTTTCTAAATTTATTGCAAAAATTAACATAAAAAAAAAATAAAATAACTGATAACCGAAATTTGTTACAATACACTCAATATGTAATATTTAATTGTTCATAACGTAAAAAATATGATTGTCAATGAAGTAGATGTTCAAAATGCTCACCGCGAACGTCTTGGGGCAACATCCTAATCTTGAATAAAAATGTCTTCTAACGTTAATTAACATATCAGGCGTGACCGATCTAATCGCAAGCATTATTCGTTCTCTTAAGTCATCTAAATCACGTGGTTTAGTTTTGTAAACAATATTTTTCACATAGCCCCATAAAAAAAAGTCTAATGGGGTAAGATCAGGTGATCTTGCTGGCCATTCTATTGATCCTCGCCTCCCTATCCAGCGATTTGGAAATGTTAAGTTGAGTTACTGGCGGACATTGATTTGGTAATGTGGAGGTGCTCCATCTTGCTGAAACCATATGGTATTTGCTGGAACTTGAGGGTTTCCTGGATCAGGAAATAAATTTGCCAAACTTGACATCACATCATTTTGTAGTAGTGCTAAATAATTATCGCCATTCAAATTTCCCTCAATGAAAAAGGGACCAATAATATGGTTTTCAACAATCCCTGCCCAAACATTAACCTTTTGAGGGTATTGTGTATGGACCTCTCTTATCCAGTGAGGATTTTCCGTTGACCAGTAGCGGCAATTTTGGCGATTAGCATGTCCGTTAACGGAAAAAGTGCACTCATCAGAAAACATAACGTTTTCTAATTGGATGGTATTCTTATTCAACATTTCCATCATTTGTTCGCAAAAATTTGTTCTCCTATCAAAATCGTCTTCCATGAGTTCCTGAGTCGGTATCATTTTACAGGGATGCATTTTATTTTCATTTAATATGTTTAGTATCGATGTATGGCTGACATTAAATGTTGCAGATGCTTGTCTACTCGATGTATGTGGGTTTTCCTCAAACTCAAGCGTCATATCTAATTTGATATCATCACTCAGTGCATTGGCAGCTGTTTTTTTCATCTGCTTTACATGTCCAAATTCGCGAAATTGCTTCTCTATTTTACTAATTGTACCTTGGGATATAGGCGGCAAATTCGGAAATTTTTCATGAAATAGGCGAGCAACTTCCATTTGTGTTCGGGTGTTACCTCCGTAACCAATCATCTGTAAAACTGTTATTTTATGCATTTCTGTTAATCTAACCATTTTTATGAAATTCAAACGACAATTATAATATTGACAATATCCTGTAGTTATAATTATTACAAACCAATTTGCTAAGGCGTTTTAAATAAACTAACATTGCTATGATAGTTTTTTAAAGGATTTTTTTAAATTGATATTAAAAAAGAACACTGATTTGGTTTTTGCTTAGGTACTGTCTTATTATAAAGACTGAAACGGGAAATAGTAGTGTAGGTACTCTAGAGAATTTCGGTAATAAGATGATTTTATTTTTTTTATGTTAATTTTTACTTAGACCTATTTCAAAGTTCGCAGGAGTATATTAAGAATAATATAAAATCATTTTAAAAGGCTTTTAAAGATTATAGTAAGAATAATCAAGATAATCATAAGATCAATTAGAAAATAATCAAGTTATAACAGTATTAATTAATATTAAACTGCTTTACCATTACTTTGTCAGCAATTATAATCTTGTAAAGATGTTCTGAAGCAATTACTTAGTATAATTTGTTTGGACGTACGCTGGTATATTCATCAATTTTCAAACAAACGCCAAAATGCCGTTAAAAGTGATAAATTATGGAAGGATTGACAGTTATTTAATACAAAAAAAAAACATTGTAAATATCGTATATAGCGTTATAAAATGATTAAATTCGTCTTTGATGTTTTAGATATAAAATAACGAATATTGCATTTAACAATTATACAGGGTGGAGACCTTAACTGGAAGGTGAATACAGACACGTCAACGTTTTAATATATTTCTTACTTTTTGCAAGCAATTGAAAAAATATAGCCTTTCGGGGTTAGCTGAAACCACCCTCAATATGTTTTTTTTTTCAAATGAAACCCTGTGTCTTGTGACCCTTCATTACAAGGCTGATGGAACGAGGAATCCAGCGTGCAAATTTTAGTTTCTAGTGCCTTAGAGGGTTGCATAAAATCAAAACGTAATTAAAAAGTTTATTTTATTTTATATGTAACAAGTGCCCATAAGCAGGTAGTAATAATTTTTAGGTGGCAACAAATTTTTGGCTATACTGCCAATCAAACGAAAGAAAAAGTAATTTAATTATATAATTTTCTTTCCTTTATTCCACATTTATTACGCTGTTTAATATAAGCTGGTTATACTATCAAGCATTTATTGGAGATAGAGTTTCATTTCAGTTCACATAGTTTTCTTTAAACATTTACGTCTAGTAATTATTATTGACTAGGTAACTTCAGACCGACCGTTGCCAATATTCTTAAAGAGAGGAGGCACTTTGCTATTGAAATGGATTTGAGTGTTGACACATGTGACATTTGTTTTATTAAACTATCTGTGAATCTCAAGGTCTTTGAGCAGATTTAGTTTAAAGTTGCAATTAAACATATTATGAAGAACAGTAACATTCTCAGAAGGAGTGAAGTTATGATTGTTGAATTTAATATGATGTCCGAAAATATACTTATCTGGATATCTGATGTGTTCACCAGCTCGTATGTTGAGTCTTCTCTCAGTTTTCCCTATATAAGACGTATTACAGTCGTTACAGCTTAACCCTTTGACTCACGAGTTTTTGTTTCAAGAGTAAAAATTATATTTTGGTCATATATTGTCAAAATATGATATTTGCAAATACTTCGGACATTTTTTTGGAATTGACACCCCTAGTAGTACGAAAAAGTGTCTGCAATTGTAGACATCAGTAGTCGATGAAGCATATTATGATATTTATTGAAAAACGAAAGAACAATGGTTACATAAAATCAAATATAAAAAACTGTGTTCATTCCAAATCAATTTTTGTGAAAGTTCTTGAAACAGTTGCTATTTTTCTGAAGGCACAAATGTACCTTACATTTAGTGCAAATCCATCGGGACTTGCCCTTGCAGCCAACATTTTTACATCGCCCAGGCAGGGACACCCCAGTGTGCTCTGGCATATGATATACATTGTCCAACTGTACATCTGCGAGAGGCCTCACTTCATTTCTTTTTCGACTTGGCTGGACTGGAACGTCATCTTTCGATGGCCTCCCTACCTTTTTTCTGGAAATTTAATTTCCCTGTTTGATGAGCACCTCCCCTATTTCCATTCTAAAGTGTAGTAAATCTAGAGTCTTTTTTGCTGACCGACCAAGCAGTTGAGAGTCTTTTCTGAACTCCGTCCATGAATTTATGAGTGCCATATCCACCGCATGAAATATCATCCTCAGTGTCCATTTCTTGGACCTGATTTTTGTTCGATATAATGATATGAGTGCGTCAGCTTTGTCGACGCCACCCATAGAACTATTGTACTCCTTCACTATTTGCGGTCGGTTCACTTCAATACGAGATTTTTTATTTTTATCCCAGCGTTTCACATTGTCCTGGTCGCCTATTCCAACATAGTTTGATGCCAAAGCTACTAGTTTATTATCCAGCCAGTTGACCAAAACAACTCCTTCGTTTGATATAACTTTTTCAGAAAATCCCCTCTGTTTTTTACGAAAATCCCTATCGTTTGTGAGAGGAGGCTTGGAAAATGTATTCAGTCTGACAGTACCAGTCACGAAAATTGACTTTTGATTCAAAACTTCGATCAAGTTGTAAGACGTGAAATAGTTATTACAAAATAATGTATGCTTTCGTGGCGCTAACATTTCTGATAGTTGTAATACTATCGCAGCACCTTGCCCAAATTTTTTTGATAACTGTGGATTTATTTCTGTTGTATTTCCTTGATATATGATGAAATTGTATGTTATACCACTTGCTCCACAGAGAAGAAATAATTTGAAGCCCCAAGGATGTGGCTTATTTTTATATACTGTTTTATATTCGAGTGGCCTTTGAATGGGACCATCTGTTCGTCTACGCAAACATTTTTTTCAACATCCAGCTCACTGCATCTATTGAGTACGAAATCGAAGATTGGTCTCACTTTCCATAGCTTATCGTTCCGATTTTGGTCATCCAAATTGTTGACGCAATGTAGATTGGTTCGAAGTTTGTAGAATCTATTTATAGCCATTGTCTCGTGAAATATTTGAACTTTCAATGACCTATTCCAGTACATACTCGTGGAAACTTCAAACAGCCTGTGATTATGTGCAACCCAAAGAAAGCTTTCAGCTCTTTGGTATTGGTGGGTGGAAAATGCATGTCGTTGTTTTGAAGTGCATAAATATTGGTGCACTCTACCATTTTCTTGAATAAGTTCTCTGGGAAATATTTCATGAAGTATTCTGTTGGAGAAATTTCATTTTCAAGGGATATATTTTGCACTTGTTGATCTTTCAAGAACATACTTCTAGTTTGGAACTTGACACTTTGCATCCATTCGATTTCGCTCTTTTGGGATATAGATATATTTCGAAGAGTGTCTTCGAAATTTCGGGAATTTGGTATTGGTTGCTCATCATCTATAATTCTTTCTTCAATGATATCCTGGTCCTCGTCTGGTTGTTCAAAATTTTCTTCAGTATCCTCCTCTATGTTATCTGGCAATGGATCTCCAGTTTCTCTTGGTATCATAATATCTTAATTACTATCTTCACTATCAAGGCCTTCTATGTCAGAAAGGCCCTTCTCTAGTTCTTCTAGAAGTTCTCTCTCAGTCAAAATTCTCTTTCTGTCCATGATTTCCTGAAATGAACAAAATATTTTATATTTCCGCGGAACAGATAATCAGTTATTTGTATACAAATGTCTACAATTGTAGACACGAGATTTTAGGGGCCTATTACAATTTTTAGGCGGATTATTTCACGAAAATATGCATGAAAGCGTCGAGATAAATCACTTATGATAGAAGGAAAAATGTAACATTGACTGGATTACCAGTAACTTTCGATATAATTATAGAATTATGAGAACTTACCTGGATAGAACGTATAACAAAGAAAACACGATGCACGCTGCTGTATACGTGACTACTTGTCTATAACAGATGTCACCGCTAACTGACTAACACATGTGCAGTGACGTCTACGAATGTATTCAGGGTTGTATAAACGCGAAACGAAGTAAATTGTGGGTATCACGGATACTGGAAAGTTAGTGTCTACAATTATTGTATTATTATTTTGTCTAGCTGTTCGATTTCATCCTTAGTATGTGATAGTTGGCTTTTAATCGAATTAACATTTTTAAAAGAAATTTTAATATTGTTGCAATCCTTAAAAACTGCAGCGACATCATTGGAAATTTTCCCGAGATAAGGCAGCGAAAAGTATTTAAAATTAGCAGGAGGTTCGTTAGTAGGATTAAAAGCAAGTTGGTACCTTTTCTTGAGTTTGACTTTATTGATAACCACGTTAATAATGGAAGGATTGTAGTTGTTAAAAGCTAATTGTTTTAAAACGTTGATTTCTTTATTAAAAATAGTATATATGTTTATAAACATAGATCCGGTTCTGTATTTTCTACGTAGCTCTGTGCGCCACTGTGAACAACCAGGTATGGTTGATAAAAACAAAATATCGTATAAAACCAAAAATTATATTTTTTCCTCGCCATACATCACTAAATTTCATGATTCTAGATAAATTATTGAACAAAAAAAGAAGGCAAGTAATTGATTATTTTTTCGATTACGTAAAACAGGGTGTAATTTAAATTCAGAACTAACAACCGAACCAACAAAATAACAAAAGTATGGTTCAATTAAATCTTCGGACTTCCGGAGATACGACCCATTATATTTATACACCCATCAACAATCCGTCTGGGTTGGCCTCATGTGTTTACGGTTGGGCAGCTAGGCGTGAACTGCACGATCCCACTTCCCATATTGCCTATATCCAGGGCCGAAATAAGAATTTTTTAGCCCAGAAAAAAATTCAAAATTAATTCCTTAAGTCATTAACGTGAGGTCCGTATTAAACGTCACTTTCATGTGGATGATGTGTGTGCTTTTTAATTTTAATGAGTTTTAAATAATTTGAGAAAAAAACAATTTTAATAGCTTAAAGAGTAAATACGGATCAATGAAAGTATGGGACCTAAAAGAAAAGTTAAAAAGAAGGGGTGATATAATGATTTGAACTAAACAAAATTCATTGAAAGGTAAGCGGTAATTTTATAAATAATTTATTTGTAGTAATTTTCTGGATTTCAGGGAACGCTCTGTAATACTCGCTGAAAAGATAATAATATGGTGTATTGATATCGTGCCGGAAGTTCAAAGAAATAAATAGATGTGAGCACATTATAGTGGTACCTTGGTAATGTTTGATTTTTAAGTTAAATGTCCGATAACATCACTTGTTTTAGATTAATTCCGCATACCATAATGTAATCCTTTTGTAAGTAATATGTCTTGAATATGTCTTGAATATGTCTATAGACAGGGCCGCCGAGAGCCAGGTGGGGCCTTGGGACAATTCTCCGGGACGGCCCTGCGACAATTTTATAAAAAAATAGGCCCTTTTTAATATTACATTTCTAAAAAAAAGATCTTCCAGCAAAACCTCCTCTTCACTGAATCTCTTTAAAAAAAAGATCTTCAAGCAAAAACTTCTCCTCTTTACTTGAATTTCTCTAAAAAAAAACAGGTCTTCAAGCTAAAACTTTTCCACGGAACTGCTGAAGCAAAGTAAAAAACGTCCTCACAAAAATTGCCGGGCCCCCACTTGTGCCCGGGCCCCGGGAATTAGTCCCGGCTACCCCCCCTCTTGTCGACCCTGTCTATAGGTGATATTCTAGTTTTTGTAATAAATGTACCTGAGCTATTACAAGTTTTGGGTCTTTTATTGGTCCTTTATAAACATAAGCTGTACAGAACAATAGAAAAAGGTTTGGACAGGCCAAAAGCCCTGTGTATTAAAGATTACATAGCCGTATCTTAAGATTATTTTCAATAAGTACCTATTTGCCAATTTTGTTTTATTCTAATTCCAAGAATTTCTTACAGTATTCGAATTATAAGTAGATAAATACCTTCCCAACAAATTTCACCGAAAATGCGATTATAGGTTTTCCTTTTAGTAAGGAGGTCCAAGTTGTGTATTCTTGACAGTTTACTAAATGTCGTTTAGTTGCAACTTGCAAGGTGCAGTGTGAATTCTAGTGTGATCATGGAAAATTTGGAAGGGCCGCGTAAACGACAAAAAATCGGTCCTTTAACAGTTAATGAAAAAACATTAATATTTAATTGTTTTAAATCATTTACAGACAAACATTTATGTAAAAGTGTTGATGACTCAGTGGAATTAGTTAGTAGTAAGTACTTGGTGTTGGGAAATCTACGATTTACAGAGTTGTTAAAGAAGAGAAATGTGGCGAGTTTTAAACAGCACGTAAAGCTCCAGGAAAACCAAAATTTCAATTAGAAAATCTTTTGAAAGAAAGACTTCGAAGGAAAGTGCATGCGTTCTTCTTTAGAAAAGAATTTCCGACAGTAGACAAAGTTCTTGCCACGGTTCGAGATGATAAGGATTACCCTGAAATGAGTCGAAGCACACTATGGAAACTTTTAAAAGAAATAGGTTTTCTATGGAAAAAGCATTCCAGAAAGTCTATTTTAATAGAAAGAAGCAATATTGTAGTATGGAGAAGAAATTACCTAAGGACTATAAAAGAAATGAGAAACCAAAGAAGACATATATTTTATTTAGATGAAACATGGATCAACGAGGGACATAAACCAAATAAATTTTGGCAAGATGAAACTGTTACAAGTCGAAGACAGGCTTTTTTAAATAATTTATCTACTGGTTTAAATCCACCATCAGGAAAGGGGCGCAGACTAATAATAGTACACATCGGTAGTTCAAACGGTTTTGTTAAAGGTGGTTTATTAACTTTTGAATCTACTCGTACCGGTGACTACCATGAGGACATGAATGCTGATGTCTTTAAAGAGTGGTTCGAACAAATTATAGATCTTCTTCCTCAGAACTGTATAATAGTAATGGCTAATGCAAGTTATTACTCGAAACTTATAGAAAAAATGCCCACAACCAAGTGGTTAAAAAAAGATTTACAGAATTGGCTGAATTCAAAGAATATTAAGTTCCATCCCGGTTCTGTGAGAAAAGAACTGTATCATTTGTGTTCCCTTCATAAAGAGAAATTAAAAAAATATGAAATTGATGAAATTGCAAAAAATCGTGGGATGACGGTGGTTAGATCACCACCATATCATTGCGAAGTAAACCCGATTGAACTGATATGGGCACAGATAAAGGGAGAAGTTTCAAGAAAAAATAATTCTTTTAAAATGAGTGATGTTAAACAGTTGTTTTTGGAGGCTGTAAAAAATGTGAAGCCTGAAAACTGGGAAAAGGCACTAAATCATACGATTAAAGAAGAAGAGAAAATGTGGAAGTTGGACAATATTACTGATGAAATGATCGAGCCACTCATTGTAAATATTGGTTGCGACAGTTCATCTTCTGATTTCGATTCTGATTTGGATTTGTAGGTAAGAAGTAGTTTTTATATTAAAATTATTATTTATGAACGTAACGTTGTTTAAAAGTCAAAGTTTAAACCCTTATACCTACATAACCCGTTTGACACAATGTTCTTAACATACCTTGTGGAAAAATAAAACATTTTAGAAAAAATTGCACTTTTTTACCTTCAGCTGTTTAGAAGTTATAAGCAGGTTAATTAGGTGAAAATATATGTGTATACTCGAGGAATAACTTCAAAAAATATTTTAACTGTCTACTAAAAGAGTGCTACGCCTATGGATTACGAACGCTTTATTATTTTAATACTCTCTCATACATAAAAATAGACTATATTTTAATGCAATCCATAGTGTTTTTTTCTAAAAAAATATTCGGTTTACATATTTTTAGAGGTAAAAAGAGAAAAATTGAATAAACCTGAAATGTTTGAGATTACAATAAACGTCATAAACTTAAATTTTCACAATAAAAAACGAAATTTTCTCTGATATCGACACGTTTGTGTACTTTATGACATCGATATCGACTGAAAAAGAAAATGATCAAAAAAATAAATTAAAATGCGGAGAACGATCCTTATTCATCTGTTCACTTCCTAAATATTTCACCGTCTCTGCCAGACCAGTTTTATTACATTCCTAATATCCTTCCGACCAAAATTTCACACTGGAAATCAGACATAAATAATCAAAATGCTGTCATTTTCCAGTTCCGTATTTTGAATTTTTTCCCAATGTATTAATTATTTTCATTAAAGGTTTATCGCTCCGTCGACGATAATGGAATAATACAAGGGGAATTCCATGAATTTGACATACACCTTTTAATAATGAATATATGATAAAAAAAGCTTTCTATATCTATAAAACGACTTGTCAAAAAACGTTTTAATTTGAAAATGTTAATAGTCTCATTAAAAACGGAACAGTGCCTAAACGAGTGAAATGATAATAAAAAAATAATTGCCTTGCCCGAATACCAATATCTATCACATACCCCATTTTTCTAATTCTTTGAATTTAAAAAGCTTACTTTCTTCCAAGATACAGGGTGCGAAAACAATGTTGCAAAGTTTTTTTGTATATAGCATAACAATTTTTATTTGAGGGTGACTTTGAATTGCGTTGTAGACGGCCGGCAATAACGTTTGTTTCGTTGACAAACAATTTTTTTATACCATGCCTTACATAAATTTTGGTCATTCTTATTTAATTTCTGAGTTAAGGAACTTAAAAAGGATGATATTGCTAACATCATTGTCCATACCAATAATTTAACAAAAATTACCTGAACTGCGACACTAAAAAAATGAGTCTTCTCGGTTATTAATATGCTATTCATGGGCGCCGCCAGAACTTTTTTCAAGGGGGGCAAGAATGCAAAATTGTAAATTCTTTAAAACAAATTACAGAAATGTAGGGATTTATAGACTGCCTTGATTTTATTGAAGCGGATAAACATACTATTCAACTTAAGTTGCCTCTATCATGTATTTGGCAAAACACAAATCATTTTACAAATAAAACAATTGCAAAATAAAAACTCTTTAAAAATATCCACGCTGGTCTTATTATATTTCCATAAACATTTAAAGAATCAAAAATATTATATTTTAAACAAAATTTTAATTTGCCCTGAGATAAATTGACAAATATAATGTTTTGTGGGGTTGGGAATACCCTGTTACCATACCTATATAAAAGTCATTTTTCTATTTTTACCGACTTATCTAGTATTGGCTGTGAACACTCGATACAATCTATTATTATCAGTTAAGCTTATGCCTCAATAATGGTTTGATTTTTATTTTGGATCTTGGAAATTTCCAGGGAGATAATTGCCCCCTTTGCCCCCCATGCCGGCGCCCATGGTGCTATTATTATAAAAATAAGTACTACTAACAGGACAATTAACATCCCTTTCCAATGAGGTGCTTCCTGACCCACTTTCCTATTTCAAAAATATTTGGGGATTCTCATTCACAATTCTTTAGAAGGTATGAAAGTATTTTCTTAGGCAATAGCAATTTTAAATTAAAAGTCGACCTGTTTCAGAATATTTTTAAAACGTTCATAATCCATTTAATATTAATTATATATACCGCCCTTATCATTTTAGTTTCGAATAGACATTAATAAATAATATTATTAATATATAATTATTGCTATTTTAGTTTGTATTTATTGTTAGCAATAAATACCATATCGTTAAATATTACACGAACAAAGATGGCTGAAATTTCCTTGCAAACTATTGATTCAATAACAACCCCTACAATGATAACTTAATAATTTAGTTGTTTGCTTAAAACAAACATCAAATTTCAATTATTCCAACATTATACATTGTTCTGTTTCCTGTTCATCGTTTTATTCCCTTTCAGTTCAGGCCGTTTCGGTTAAAACGTTTATTTATTCATTTTGTACTGCAATCTTGAAACTGCACGTAAGAGCATTATTTAGATTTAGTTGGGGACTTTTAGTATTACCATATGGATATAATAATGTATTATTTAAAATATTTTTTTTTTATTATAAAGCATGACTTTGAAAAAGTGTTTTTGAAGAAGTAGATATCCCGAAAACTTAATTACTTATCTAAAAATTCCTCTTTGGAGAATATCACAAGTTGGTGTTAGTATACTATTTTACACTAGCACTAACAGTAAAATTCACAGCATAAGTTCGAATAATGGTTTCTTCTTCTTGAGCCCTCTGATGAGTAGAGTTGTCCAGTTATTACAGCGCTTCTTCATTGACGTGGTAGTGGAGTCGACTGTCTTGTATCGCAGCAAATTTCTTGATTTCTTCTTCAACTTTTGGCCTCTTTAGGTCTCTATGAAGATACTCGTTTCTATAGAACCAAGGTATATGAACGGTGCATCTTGGAAATATGAAGCAACAGTTTATTAAGCCATGTGTGAGTTGAGGTTAATATACAGGGTGTCTGTAAAAGGTCTTTACAAAAACATACCACATATTCCTTAGACCAAAATAAGTCGATTAAAGTAAAATTACCTTAGTACAAAGTTGCTTCGTTTGGGCTCCAGAGGACCTTGAATTTACAATTTTTAAATCGTTTTTCCCATATAAATTTAAAACGTCATATGCGATTTTGCTGAAATTTGGTATATTGGTAGAGTTTTATGTAGCAAAAAAAAGTGTATTAAAATTTTGTCCGATAATAATACATCGGCGTAGAACTTGATTTTTTAAATAATTGCACCTTTAAAAATTCTACGCCAATGAAAGAAAAGGAGTTTGAGTATGAAATTTAGATTGCACAACTCATTTACTTTAAAAAAGATACTCTTGATAAGACTCGATTACTCTCATGGTTTTGACGAAATTTGCATTTTAGTAATTTTAGAACATAAACAATAATTATTAAAATACAAACTTTCTCAAAACCATGAGAGTAAATCGAGTGTTATCAAGGGTACTTTTTTGTAGTAAATGAGTACCCAATCCAAATTTCGTACTCAAACCCCTTTTCTGCCATTGGCGTAGAATTTTTAAAGGTGCAATTATTTAAAAAATCAAGTTCTACGCCTATGTATTATTATCGGACAAAATTATATACGATGAAAAACATAAAAATGTATTTTTTTCATATCTTCTTCAACACCTCTAATCGAGACTTTTAACAAAAATGCTCGATTCTTGCCATGTACGATTTTTTGAGGAATATTAATTATTTGCCTGCAATACGTATACAAAAACATTTATTGTTGGTTTCCATAGTTTCATCTAAATAAAAATATTGTCAAGTTTTAACACCTCTTGTTAACGATTGAAAGTGTTCTATCTGACTCAATAATTAAAAAAAAACAAATGCGTGGTTTATTAATATGGCTGTACAATATATCAATGCAGAATATACCGATATGTTACTGACATTAGGATTTTGTGAAGGAAATGCTCGAGAGAGTGTCAGGGTGTACTCTGAAAGGTTTCTAAATCGTCGTGTACACCCAACTTTTGCTGCTGTTGAGAGACGTCTTCGGGAGACCGGTTCCTTTGCTCCCAACACTGTTGATAATGGAAGAGAATGTTTTGTAAGGATTCCTGAAGTTGAAGAAGACATTTTAGAACGTGTTGAAGAAGATCCAGAATTAAACACCAGACGAATTGGAAGGGAACTAGGAGTAAGTAAAGATGTTGTTCATAAAGTGCTTAGAGAACAATTGCTGTATCTATACCATAAGAAGCCAGTACAAGAATTACTAGTCCATTATCCTCAAATTCTTTTGGGTTTGTGTTGATTTGTTAATATGCAAAGAGAAAGAGATCCAAACTTTGTCAAGAAGGTTCTCTTTACCGATGAAGCGGGTTTTACAAGAAAAGGTATAACTAATACCCATAATGAACATGTTTATGCCGTTGAAAATCCGCATGAAATAAAGGTAAACCATTTTCAGCACGAATTCAAAATTAATGTGTGGGCTGGAATAATTGGTAATTTCATTGTTGGTCCTGTCATACTTCCACGAAAATTAACTGGAGAAAATTATTTGGATTTTCTACAAAATACGTTGCCAGAATTGTTAGAGGATTTACCTCTCCAACTTCGGAGAGATATGTGGTTTATGCAAGATGGAGCTCCACCACATTTTTCTTTAAATGTTAGAAACCACTTGAATGAACAATATCCACACAAATGGATAGGCAGAGGTAATGACGCACCTGTAAACTGGCCACCACGTTCCCCAGACCTAACACCGATGGATTACTTTTTATGGGGACATCTGAAATCCACAGTTTACAGGGAACTTGTAGAAAATGAGGAACAACTCTGGCAACGTATTCAAGATGCAATAAACAATCTTAGAGGTAATGAAGAAGTTATGGAAAGGATACATTTTAATTTTCTTCGACGTATAAATCTTTGTATGCGTGAAAATGGTGAACATTATGAACAATTTTTGTAAAATCTCTATTTTGATTATGTTGTAAATGAATATTTTTGTGAAACCTATACACTCTAAATTATTAAAACAGAAATTTAGCCAAAACCAGATTTCATTGGCGTTGGTACATTATTGGTAATTAAATACATAAAATAATGCATTAAGAACAAAAAAATAATTATTCCTAATGATTCACAAAATAATATTAATTTAAAACAAAAAAATACACGTTACAGGAGCGCCATCTTATTACCCTTTATTGCAAAAATGATTAGAGATTTTGCTGTGGTATTAAACAAACTTAATCAATCCATACGTTATAGTTAAAATACCTTTTTCCCCTCTCCACTTATGCATTTCTCTTTCAACGTTTCTTTTCTATTTCCATCTCTTTTAAACAATGCACTTGACACAGCTTGCGGTTCGTATACATTTTAAAGTTGTTCAGACGATTTCCCCGGAGAAAAACAAACCAATCCAGTGGAATACGGGACCGCGTGCTTCCATTGTTTTGCACGACAGACTTGCCAATTGCTGGCAAACACTGGCGCATCCGCCACTTGGATTTTTATTCCTAGTTTTTTTTAGTGGTGCTTAAAACAAAGGCAACGTGTGTGTAAGCTGTCAAGAGATCTTGAAGGGGAGTGTGATTTTTTTGGATCCTTAAATAGACAAAAGGTTTTCCGTTGAGGATGACTCGTACATTACGTTACTAGAAGTTATTATGTCTGTAAAATAAGTGTTTTATTATATTTTAATTAAAAAAATAAAGTAAATTATAGTGGGATTTGAGTATTGGCGATTTAGCATTAATTTAATTTCTATTAATACGAGTTAGATATTTATATATCAGTGTGTTACCGTTTCAATGATAACGCGTAAAATTTTCCTCACTTGTAAGTCAAATATCGCTGTAAGTTGCCCTGGAATGCTACGGGAAATAATATTTCATATTTAACACAACCCTATATCATTTAAAAACAAATTATGTAGGGCTTATTAAAAAAATACAAAGTGTTCCATATCTTGATTTTATACGAAATTTAAAAATTTTGTGGAAGAAAAAAATACAGTTTATTAATCCAAGAAACTTCTATAAATTAACTATAAAACGTATACCAAGCACAGTTGGCATTTATTTCTGTTTACATTTTTATGAGCTCTATAATATCTTAGCTTCTATCTTTTAACCGTTTACGATTACCCCGAGCTCTGTTTCAAATGAAACAATGTATTTATCTTCAAGTCCAAATACACAACTATTTCTCCAAGCGGAATCTTTCTGTGTGAATCGTGGAACGTAGCTGAGATTGACTTTGGAGTTCGTTTTTCAGTGTTAAGGGAGAGGAATTATTCATTCTGAGAAAGACCAATTAGCTTATGTAAACTCGAACGGGGACCATTAGAACGTTGACGCTTGAACTGTCACACAACAGCTTCAGCTATTCTCTACCCCTACATAAATGATGAACGTCTGTTTTACACTGTTGCCGATCGTTTGGATTGAGAATTCTCTGCAACATATCTGGTTATAAAGGGTGATTTGGTTTTAAGTAATTACTGAAATATTACCTATACCAGTGGTCGCCAACCTCTCAATGTGTTGAGCTACTTTGTTAATTTTGGAATAAACTGCGAGCCACCCACACGGAAGCCACGTAACGCAACGTAAATGAAATAATCCACAGTTAATTTATCATTATATGTATTTATTTTACTATTTAACTGGTAATACATAATACATAGGTACTAATAATAAACTAATAACAAAATAACTAATATTACTAGTACGTACTTGTTCATAGCTACATTCCTACCTACCAAACGAAGGTGTTTGAAAAATAAACACAAACTTTTATCCAGCCACAACGGCATGTCACGTAAGATTTAAAAATAGTTAATAATACCAACAAAAAAGTAACGCACTATCATGAACATAAACATTGAAAAATAAAAAAGCACGTTCAATGAGAAGGCTGACACTCAGACTCATCGATAATTTTTTTAATATTTGCAGTATAATTTGATACAGCCATTCGAATACAATTATCCAAATGTTTATCTGTAAGTCGATTGCGATATTTGTTCTTAATAAACTTCATATTGGAAAAAGAAGATTCACACAAATAGGTTGAACTGAATAATGCTTTCACTTTCAAGGCAACACGGCATAGAACTGAATATTTGTCTTTACTTACAATAGGCCAGATACATTTGGTACCTGAGACTAACTATTTTAAGGCTAAATCATTTTGAAACTCAATTACTTCCATTTCTGTTGCAGCGATGTCTTCGCCAAAGTTCTGCATAAGGGGGCGTCCATTAATTTCGTGAGGTATTTTTGAGGATTTTTTGACTCCCCCTCCCCCCCTGGCGAGATTTGGTAAGATTCCCTAATCTCACGTGAGATTTTTCCAAAATTCGTGTTTTGGGTGTAAATGTGTTGGATTATTAAAAAAAAAAACAAAAACACAATATGTTCCATTACTTTTATTTAAGACTAGCAAAGACTAGTGTTTGAGAGTGTTGCAATTATTTAAAATCACACTTCCCAACCTTCAATGACGTTAGTAATGACAACATTACATATATGGTTGTAAATAAACATAATTATAAGATTTTTCCATATTTTATTCTAGAAATACTTTTACTATAATTTAACTTTACTTTCACGCAATTTTACACCGTTTTCTACTAGAAAAAAAAAAAAATTACGTGAGATTTACGAAAACCCCCCTCCCCCCAAGTGAGATTTAGAAAGATTTAGTTTTATCCCCTCCCCCCTTGAACACCTCACGTAATTAATGGACGCCCCCTAACACAAGTTGTAAACTGTTGGATATCAATTTCCATAAAGGGTGAAACTAAAGCCATTTCGTTGAAATCCTTAAAACGATTTTTGAAGTTATTCTTCAGGGTAGGAACTATTTCTACATGATATTTGCTGTCATAGGGTTCTAATGGATTTTGAGATATTTTTTCTGAAAGAATAGGAAAATGCTTGGCATCGCTGTTAATTAGGTTTTGTTCCCAAAACTCCAGCTTTTTGATAAATGCTTTTATATCAGAAATCATTTCCGCTAGTTCTTTGTCTCTCCCCTGAAGCTGCAAATTAAGTTCGTTTAATTTCTCTGTAATGTCCACGAGAAAACCAAAATCTCTAAGCCAGATTGAATTTTCTAGTTCCGGAGTCGGTTCATCGCGTTGTTTGAAAAATTGAACTATGCCAGATAGGACATCATTAAAACGTTTCAGCACCCGTCCTCTACTTAACCATCGGACTTCAGAGTGAAGGAGTAGGTCCCCGTATTGACAGTCAACTTCATCGGCCAAGGTTTTGAATAATCTTCTTTGTAACGCTTGAGCTCTAATCTTGTTCACAATTTTTACCACCAGTTTCATAACGTTGTTTAGTTTCAGGAAATTTCTACATAACGCTTGCTAATGGATAATGCAGTGGTAACAGAGAAATTGCGGAAAAGTTTCATCTTTACGACATAACGTCACCAGACCCTTGTCACAACCCACCATAGCTGGAGCGCCATCGGTTGTCAAGCCTACCATTTTCGATATTGGAATTTTCTCGGAAGAAATAATATTTTTAAAACAACTCTTGTCCAGTAGTGTGTCCTTTTAGTGGAATAAACTTCAAAAGATCTTCTTTAATCGTAAAATCACCTAAAACCATCCTGACGAACACAGCCATCTGGGCAGTGTCAACGTCATCTGTTGATTCATCCAGTTGAAGTGAAAAATAAACACAGTTATCTAAGTCAGTTCTTAACTGTAAAAAAATATCATTGCTCATTACTTCTACACGTCTCATCACTGTATTAGCAGAAAGTTGAACAGATTTTATAGCTAAAACTATCTCGTCTTTATTTCTAAAGTTGGCAAATAACGAATCAGCAGCTTCTAAAAACGCCTCTTTTATTATTTCCCCGTCTTCATAAGGTTTCTTTTTTTGTGCAATTATCTGGGACACACGGGACGATGCTTCAGTTGCAGCCTTATTTTTGTCGACTGTTCTTAAAAATATTGATTGTTGTCCAATTAACTGCTTTTTTAACTGTTTCAGTTTATCTTTTCTGGCGGCAGAATGTAGTGGGAATGATTTTTCAAAATTAGAATGTACAGTTTTATGATGTCTCTCAATATTTCCTTTTTTAGCAACGCAGACCGAAGTATTACATAACAAACATACATTTTTATCTTTAACTTCTGTAAAAAAGTATTGTTCTTCCCATTCTGAATGAAAGTGGTATGTCTTTACTTTCTTACAACTGCTTGCCATAATATTATTTTTTGTTGTTCTCTACTAACCCAACCGCTGGACGTTGGTTACGCGTTCAGTTTTAAACTAAGCGCAATGTCGCCGCGCCGTGCGTATTTATCCTCTTCAAAGCAATCCTGATCGTTCTCGAACACTAACGCGCTGGACCAGCTGGTCGGTTCTAGCCAATTCTAGCTTGATGGCGTCAGCGGCAGATCGCTCACCGCAACGTTGCCGCTGTTTGTGTTTAATATTATGACAATTAGATTTTTTTGTGGAATTTTCGGAAGCTTATCTGATTTTTGCAGTTTGTATTTTTTAAATTAAAATCGTTGTGAGAGCTACTAGAATTGCCTCCGCGAGCTACCGGTAGCTCGCGATCGACAGGCTGGTGACCACTGACCTATACAAAGAACAATAACGTAGAAATTGTAAAGGTTTTGTGCAAATGATATAGATACATAAATAATGAAAAACTGACATTTCGTGCAGTTTTTATTTATTTTTGGGTTTGTTTTGGTTCAAATAGAACCGTCGATTCCAGTTTTCAATTACAGTGGACGAATTTTGAACTAGTTTTAGAAAGAACCAAAACAAGTCTTTTGTAAATTAAATCAAGTTAAGACAGTATGTTGTTTAATTATGATTTGTTTTTACGTTGGTATCATTAGGTTTTTAATTCTTTATAAATTTAAATTTAATACCAAGAAAAAGTTGTATAGATCATATCTTAAATCCTATTTCTTGTGGAGGAGACAGTTTTGTTGGAAGTAGTTTGTGTCCAATGGAGTACGTTGGATACAACTAATTTTGAGATTAATTAAACTTTTTTAAAGTCGTTCACCTAGCTATTGTAGCCGAGAAGAAGGAAACTGACAAAACTTAATTTTCATTAACATTTTCGCCGAACATATCAGATGGCGGCCCCCCTTTATTGTCGCGGTTTTCCCTTGGTCGCAAATAGAGATAAGCAAAACTAAATATACAATAATCTTATTTTTATTATATTGCAGAATAACAGAAACAAATTTTTTGAAATGTGAATACTATGAAAAGAATTTTAAATTGTAAGATTAGGTTCTTTAAAATGTCTTAAGTATTAAATTTAATTTTGCATATTTTTATATTCAAACTGTATAATATATTTAACTGTATCTGTTGATGTCCTGCCCTTACGTTTGGCCGTCTTTTTGTCTGCACAACCTGCACACCCCTAAGAACGGCCCTGTTCCTGATGAGTGTAAAAAATGTCTATCTAAATATCGTGTAAGCTTATGATTCTCCAAAACAGGAGTTTCGGAATAATAACAAAGTTGGTCAACGGAAATGGGACAGTAGAAAATATAAATATTGATTTTGCTCTATTTTTTTATAACATCGCTTGGTGTATATTTAAAAAACCTAAAACTGTTTTGTAAATTTTGGTAATGTATGTATAATGTAATGAAGCAAGAACTGTTTTATATGTTTAGGAAGAGAAATCCAGATCTAATGACAGATTCGATGTACGTTGCAGAGGGCGCCACCAGCAGCACTTCGCCAACATCTAAAGCTTCATTACTATTTTGCCCTGAGATTTTGCCTTGATATATTCAGTTCTAGTTAAAAGTTCTTACTCTTGGCATTTGTTGGCCAAAAAAGGTATATATTGACTCCTTTCTCTCTTGGAGCCCAGCTCTCTAGTTTTGAGATGTTTCACAAAATGTATTTTTTCTCATTTCGTCCTGGAGGCAGTATTGTTAGGGATATTGAAATTGCTAAATTGTCAAAAGTTCAATGTCAAAATTGTAGACTTTTATGTTCGATTGTGCAACCACTAATAATTAATCTTTGTCTTTTTCACTGCCAGCCTATGTCCTACCACTATCCATTGCATAACATTCTTCTTTTTTAAGGATACAAGTCCAAGCAGCTACAAAATGTTTTTCGATGGCGACAACTTTTATTTTAATGCATACGATATAACGAATCGTAGATTTTTTGAGCTGAAATTGAGTGCTCATAAAATTTATCATATGTTTATCGAGCACATTAGTTAAGTTGAAGAGCATTTCTTTTCCAGATATTTTTTTTTTATTTGTGCATCGCTTGTAGTTTTTATAATTCTTATTTTTCTAATGGGAATTGTGATAAATGAACCTAGCTTTCGAGCTCAAATTAAACTTACACATATTTTGATCCTTGAAGATTTTGGGGAACATTTTAGATGTTGATGGCCGAGGCCAAAAAATATCAGCGATGTACAGGATATTTTGTAGGACCAACATTTTTTTTACAATAAGAATGATAATTAAAAACTTAACACTAAAATAACAAACCAATATATTTTTAACACTGAATCAAAAAAGTTTGTAAATATTACTTACCATTGACACAACACAGTGTAAAAAATTGCATTTTTCTTAGACGCCAGTTACTAATTTTTTGGTTATCCTTTAAATGACTGCATATTTAATATTATGATGTATAAATTGCATCACTACCAATATTTGTGAGTGCGTTATGGTTCCTTACTTCCATCTTTTGAAAAAAAATTTAAATTTGGAAGGTAGTAAAAATATATCTAAGCGAATCAAAATCCAATGCACCTTCAACAACTGCAACAGCTTTCAGTCCTTTTAATTCTTTAAATTTGAAGTTTTGCACGAGCTGACAACTGACTATGACCACTGTCATTTCAACGCGAGCGCCATCTCGATAAATAAAGTAGTACTAAATAACTTTCCTCATGCTTTTAACACAGAAGGACTTTTCTGTCGTTTGCTTAATATTAATTCTAATTTAGCATTATCCCTATACTGTACCGTACTGATGTCTATGCTTTGTCTTAATTGGATTATATGAAAATTATAGACGGTATTTAGCGTGTTTTCGTAGAAGATTATTAAAACCGTCTTATAATGAAAATATGCAATTTCAACGATTGGCAACGCTGACAATTCGAAAAGAGAAGAAACGCATAACAAATCCTCCTTCTCGAATTTCGATCTCTGCGATTAATTAAGGGCAGTGTCGACCGGGAGCGAGGATTTACAACTTCCTCGTAAAGCATTAATCCTATAAATAAGTCATTTCAACCGGTAATTCAGCATTTCAAACTCTAATAACAACTGCTATTCCGCGTCAGTTTTTTCTCAAAAAAAAAACTCTTTGAATATAGGCAAAGTATTATTTAAACATCTTGTTATTATGCACGATTATTTTAAAGCAACAAATAGTTATCATGTGCTAACTCTGGCAGTGCAGAAAATGCGTAACAATTTGAACTTCAACTGTATACTGTATGAAAATTCCTCAGATATATTGAAATTTTAACGTTTTAAATCTTATCAACAAATACTAACATATACATTGCACAATTAGTTCTTAAACTATTAAAAAGTGGTAGGTATATCCGTTAAAACATTTAAGTTATTTAACGTGTCTAGATATATTGTGCAATGTTTTAATTCAATGTATCAACTTAAAACTTTGTGTGTTACTATTTAATGTGTCTAGATATATTGTGAAACGTTTTAATTCACCGTATCAACTTTTAAAAACTTTGTGTGTTACTTGGAAGGGCTACTGCAGTACAGAATAACTGCTCTCTATAAATAAGTACCAATTAAAAATATTAACTGGACTCAGGATCCGGCACGTACCAATAAAGGAAGACATGGACAAAATAGTAACGTATCAGATCAATTATGTCATAAGCAACCAGGATCTTCCTAAGAGATATTTGTATTAGACTATTGAGGTTGATAATACCTCCATGTTTAGGATGTTTTTAGCATGATTTTTTTTTTAAATTTGACAGCTTATGCTGCCTGCAATTAAACCTAGTCTCGTGGTCTAACCATTAATTTTGTCCTGAAATGGGTGTATCTTATTATAGTGGTATCTGAAGTTTTTTTTTAAATAATTTGACAAACAATGAATTTATTTTATTGAAATTCGATCCATTACATTTTATTTGGTCACTTTTTGAAGATGACATCGGCCAAGTGGCCACCTCCGGACCCCACACACAAATCGTTGAATGGCAGCGATTTCTCGGCGTATGTTGGCCTTCAGGTATCCCCACAGGAAAAAGTCAGGTGCTGTCAAATCTGGTGAATGAGCCGGCCAGTCGAAATCGCCATATTTCGATATCAATCGATTCGGGAACATGGCACGCAATAAATCCATTGTTGCGCCGTCTTGCTGGAACCAATAGTCGCCCACCTCATTTACCACAAAATCGCGTAACATGGCCCGATATCGCTCGCCATTGACTGTTACCGTGACGTCGTTATCGTCTTCGAAAAAGTACGGGCCGATGACCCTTTCAGCACAAACACCGCACCAAACAGTGACTTTGGGGGAATGCAACGGCTCTTTGAAGATCATTTGAGGATTTGCAATACCCCAAAAGCGGGTATTTTGCGTATTAACAACGCCACACAGCGTGAAATGTGCTTTATTGATCATGATCAAACAGCTCCAAAAATCAGGTTGACCGGCAAGGATGTCCTGCATATTGCGACCGTATTGGATGCGACGCGGCCTATCAATTGGTAATTGTTGAGCGGTTTGCATTTTGTAAGGAAAGGTGCGAAAATCCACCCTTAACAATAAATTTTGCAATAAAAGCACGAATAGTCTTCGAGGTAGGCGCATTCTGGCCACGATACCTCACGCGTAACAGCGGAGTTTTTTTAAAAATAAATTTTTACAATTTCAGCACGTTGTTGTGGTGTAAGGTGGTTCATTGTTAAAATTGTACTTAACTGACGTTTCTAAAACATTAACAAACATGGCGATCTGTCACCTAGTTGTCAAATTATTTGAAAAAACATCGGGTACCACTATAAGATACACCTTATCAACTAAAGTCAATCTATCTATCTTCATTAGATTGTTCTGCGTTCTGCTGATGATCTCCTGCATTACTATGTAGGTGAAGCCTGGCTTCATGCTTGCCAGAAATCCTTTTGATTTATTCTTGCACTGTTGGAATTCCAAGGTCTCAATGAAGATCTGCATTGCACACATACCAAGGAGCGTTCACTATGTTACGCAATACTTTGTTTTAAAAGGTCTAGACAGACTTAATGTTGCTATCTTTGGCATATCCCCATAACTGAATGTCGTAGAGCCACACCGGCCGTATAACATGGTTGTAGATTATTTTTTATTATGTACAAACAGTTTTGAGTTTCTGTCCAAGAGCCAGTAGTACAGTTTATAAATTATTGCTAATTCAGTTCTTTTCTTCTTAACATGTACTTTCCATCGCAACTTGGCATTAAGATTCATGCCAAGGTTCTTTACATTTAGCTCCTGAGGTACAGTCTTTCCATTGATATTTAAAGAGAAAGGTTATGTTATTTTTTTATTAGTAACGTTCACATGAAGAGATTTCACTCCATCAATCCTAATTCTCCATCAATTGGTCCATCTAACTAGAGAATTGCTAGCAGTTTGGAGTTTTCTTACTGATCTTTCTTGGTCCTGATCATCTGCGAATGTAGCTTCAGTCATCTCTTCTACAGTTGGCAAATTATTAGCGTACAGTAAATATAAAATGGGTCCAAGAACACTTCCCTTAGGCACTCCAGCTCTTATTTCTTTTAGATTAGAATATTTGTTTTCCTGCTTCACTATAAAAAGAGGATTGATCCAATAATCAACAGTACAGACTCGGCTACGGACCAATTTGTACGAGGTTCATACCCTGACAGTACACGTAAGCCAACAGGTTAAGGATGTGAATTAAGGAACTAGCTGGTCTAGCTGATGATGATAGAGGACGATCAAAATTATTAAAGTATCTATTGAATAAGGACATATTAGCAACTGCACTCCGATGGCCGAGAGGAGCGAGGTTTTTAGTGATATTCATTGTTCTAAAAATTATTGTGAAACTGTTCTATTATTTTCAACAAGTTTATAATAAAGGACTTTAATTTTATTCCTCTTACATTATTTCTTTTCTGGTTATGTTTCCTAATGATTATTTCACCTTTATATACAATTACTCGTTAGTTTCCAAAAAAGCTTGCTATATGATTATGTATAGTAAACATAATGTACTTTTTATGTAAACAATTTATATTCAGTAATGAAAATAATGGACATAACCTCATCATTTTGAATGTAACTAAAGTATACTTAACGATTCTCATATTTAAAGGACATTTTGTTGGTTGACGTGTTTTATGCGTTATATTTTTCAGTCAATTACTCCTTTGCCTTTGTATTATATATTGACTAGAATGAAAATCGACATAATATTTCATCCATGGCAACCAGTACTCAATACATTCAGTAGATCAATAAAATTGTCACACAGTGGCTCGCAAGATCCGGACGTCTCATCAAAAAACCTTAATGAAAATTCCTTTTTAAGGATTTTCTTAATCCTCTTGGGCACGCACACGTCTCTAGTTCGTTTTAGGCGTGTTTCTGTAGATACCATTTACGTAAGAAAATAATAAGAAAATAATCTTATATTTGCAATTAATTCCAATACCTTTTTTCTAAAAATCTTTAATCTAAAAATTGATATACGTATTATTTTGATTTAAATCTTATATTACTTATAATTTTATCTGATGTAAAATTTACTTTTATCATCTTAAAACTGCTAATTTCTAACTGGTATATCTATAACGCCGAGAGGATGAGTTACCCCACAGCACTCAAGCCTCACCAACCCCATTTCGCAGCCTCCTGAATCGACAAGGCCATCCAAGTAACATTATTAGGAGAAACAAGTTTTATTTATGTTTTATTGGGATTTTGTAAAGGCATAAAAATTATTAATTATTTTACTACAGTTATTTGTTTTGCTAATAGGAATACAGGATAAATTTGTCTTATTACTTGGTTTTATAGATTCGTTTAAATCTGTTTAATAAACCTAGTAAAGTAAAGTAAATTATACTTTATTGTTGTCCTGTAAGGGTTAGTTAATAAGTAATTTTAGAACTATTTAGTTTGAAGATACTCCTAAGGTGTGTTTAGTGTTAAAGAGGCATACTTTTTGGCAGTTATCTTAAGTAGGTATTAAAACCTAGTTTTAAAATTTTTTTTAGAGTCATAGTTTTAGGTACATTTTCTACAATTTTATGACAAAAATCCTATAATTTATTTATTCTCATAAACGGTAGGCCTCTTTTAAAACTACATAGTTTGAATAAGAACTAAAGTTTGTTTTAGAGCATAACCTAGCTTCTCAACCCAATCACATTATGTTGACGTTGAAAGATAAATTGCTCAAAATAAAGAAAAGTAAGTTCTATAGAAAATGAAAAAAAAAAAATTATATGTTTCTCCTTCTCACTGTTTAACAAATTGATTTTGTGCCATTGTTTAACAAATATCAAAAAACCATTTCGTGTTCCTAATATTGTGGAAATGGTGAAAGAGAAAAATGGTTAATATACTATTACTAATTTTTATATTTTTAATGACTTGTTCGCAGAGTAAATAAGAAGCTGAAGAGTGTGGTTAGTTTATGCCCGTCTAAGGATGGAACTTATGAATGTTTTATTGAGGTTTAAGTTTTTGCCATTGTTTTATGAAATGCTTTAAAAAGTGTAGCAGGAGCTTTTTAAAACTGAAAAATCTTAAAAGTATTTTATTTTTGCTTCATTAGTTTTATAAGCTAATGTCGCTATTTAGGTACAGATAGAACACAATGAGATAATCCTCCATTGTAAGTATAACAGTGGCTGTTTAACCTTATATCTTGTAAAATAGTACCTGTCTACCAGATGACCATTGTTGTTGTTTCTGTCAGAGCCCCAAATTTAATTCTGGCCATTGAGGTCACTAACTAAACGTTTATGGGTTAGTTTCGAGAGAATATGACTGAAAGTTCTAACAGAAAACTGAATATCGGAGGGAATATATGAATTTATAATAAATATGTCCTATGTTTTAATTACCAGTATTTGGACATGTTAGGGAGAGCAATTTCCAGTTTGAGACATTTGCAAGAAATAGAGTTCTTAACGAATGTAGCTATTCCACCATACCCTTCATATCTATCTTTTCTGTAACAGCTGAACCATTTTATGTGTGCAGACTTGTCTACGGATAGGAAGGTTTCGTTTAAAAGAATGATGTCAATATGATTATCTCTGATTAGTGGAGTTAGGGCATCTCTATTAACTTGAAAGTTTCGTATATTCCATTGAATGATGTTTGAATCTTGTGTGATGGTGGAGTGTGGAGTTTGGGTGGGTCGTTGTTTTATTGTCCATCTGAGGGTGTGTTGAAATATTATTTGTGGATGTATGAGATGAGAGAGTTTGTACTGGGTGCTTCATTTATGTCGGAAGGTAAAGGAGTGGCAGAAGGAATGACTTTCATGTCACAGTCTTCTTGATTGTGTTGTATGTTTGTTGCAGGACAAAAAGAAGAGGTGTGAACATTTTTTAAATATTAAAAGAAAAAATTAGTAAAGTCACAAAACAATTATTGTCCAGTTTTTGTATTTTAGGAACCACTAGATTAATAAGTGTAATTTCCTGAATTCCAAACAATATTCTCTTTTAAGGTTGGATAATCGTTACTTTAAAAGCTATAAATGATTTACTATCTGCCTTTTAATGATTTAATGTTATACTTTGAAATCCATTTAGTTTATTTGTTGGCTTTCAATTTTTATTCAATGTAAAAGGGGTGAAAATTTGAAAATTCACTAAATCTATCTCACGAACTAAAGATGATATCAATCAGAAAGGTAAATAATATAATAATACCCTCTTACGATTTAATTTTAACCCCAGAAGCTGACTACCTGTGCGGGAAGGGGAGGCTATTATTAGATATTATTTTCCGTGAAGTTCTGGGGTAAATAACAAATGTTTGATAGTGCGATTTGACCTATGCCAAATCATATTTGACGTGATGTAGTGTGGTTATGGAGGTGTAATACGAAATAAAGGCTGCAATTAATTGTTTTCTATAAGATAGGAGTTACTAAAAATTACACCACTGGCTAGGACCTATAAAGACTTCTGAGTAAAGTCGTATTCAGGTCTAATTAAAGTCGCGTGTGCATAATTACATACCTAAGATTTGTTTCAACAAATAATTGAAATTAATCTGACCTACGTATTGCTTACTTATGATTTCTGTACTATTTGTAAACCGTTTTCTGATTGAATTTTTGTTTTCTTATTCAGCTGCATTCCTCTCAAATTGTTATGTAAATTATCAGATTTGTCTATATTTGGTGACTGAAAATCCACAGTATTCAGGATTATCACATTCATACACACACAAAGTAAATATTTAGGATCAAAGGGATCATATATTTTCTGTAAAACCTTAATAAGCATATTTGAACTTTATACAAGAATATTTGATGTCCAAACATAAATAATTTGTGATTTCAGCGAGGTAATGTGTTGGTAAGAAACTACTTGAATAACGCTTGTCTCTTTCAAGATCGGTGGATGACGCGAAGAGGATCAATTAAATGGTAGCTTAGATCTTCACATTTAACGCCTTTTAATTATTTTTATAGGAACACTTAAAAAGTAATAACCAATACAAATCATAAAATTTAGATGAACTAGAAGAATGCATCCAAATGGAGATCGCAAAAATAATAGGACAATAGGACAATAAAAGGACAATTTGTTGAATGCAGTCAATTTGAACATTGGACAGAAAAATAAAGACATAAATAGAACGTTCTTTAAATTTCAGAATATTACCTATATTAGTTTCGAAGTTTTAGATTAACTTCATCTTCAGGCAATTTAAAGTGGACAAGATATAATATGGTCAGATGTGTCATCTATAATTTAAATTTTTATTTGAAATAGAAAATAGCTCTTAACCATTACTTTTACAATTCATGATACCTGCAGATGAAGTAAATATAAAACTTCGAAACCGTCAGCAATATAGATGACATTGTAAGATTTAAAGTACGTTTTGTTTCCCTGTTAAATCCGCCTTACTTCCATATGGCTACCCACCTGTTTTATTTTCTGATATAAATCAAGCAAGAACTGCACCCTTTTCTATCGCATAGTATTTTGGTATACTATTCTCTCACTGACTCAAATGGTTTTGTCTTTTTGAGTGAGATTTTGATTTCTTCGACGACTGTTGAAATTATCAGATCTCTGTGAAGGTCCGCATTCTTTACGTACCATAGCGCATCTACAATTGCATATAGTACTTTATTTTAAAATAGTTGGATTGCTATTACAGTGGTTCTACTGACATAGCCCCATAGTTGTATCCCATAGTCCAAACTGATTTTAGTATTTGTAAATTAATTCTTTACATTTTTTTCCTTATTTGTTCTTTCGATTTCAATTTAATATCTAAGTCAGTGGTCGCCAACCTGTCGATCGCGAGCTACCGGTAGCTCGCGGAGGCAATTCTGGTAGCTCTCACAACGATTTTAATTTAAAAAATACAAACTGCAAAAATCAGAGAAGCTTCCGAAAATTCCACAAAAAAATCTAATTGTCATAATATTAAACATAAACAGCGGCAACGTTGCGGTGAGCGATCTGCTGCTGATGCCATCAAGTTAGAATCGGCTAGAACCGACCAGCCGGACCAGCGCGTTAGTGTTCGAGAACGATCAGGATTGCTTTGAACGGGATAAATACGCATGGCGCGGCGACATTGCGCTTAATTTAAAACTGAACGCGTAAACAACGTCCAGCGGTTGGGTTAGTAGAGAACAACAAAAAATAATATTATGGCAAGCAGTTGTAAGAAGGTAAAGACATACCACTTTCATTCGGAATTGGAAGAACAATACTTTTTTACAGAAGTTAAAGATAAAAATGTGTGCTAAAGAAGGAAATATTGAGAGACATCATAAAACTGTACATTCTAATTTTGAAAAATCATTTCCACTACATTCTGCCGCCAGAAAGGAGAAACTGAAACAGTTAAAAAAGCAGTTAAATGGACAACAATCAATATTTTTAAGAACAGTCGACAAAAATAAGGCTGCAACTGAAGCATCGTACCGTGTGTCTCAGATAATTGCACAAAAAAAGAAACCTTATGAAGACGGGGAAATGATAAAACAGGCGTTTTTAGAAGCTGCTGATTCGTTATTTGCCAACTTTAGAAATAAAGACGAGATAGTTTCAGCTATAAAATCTATGCAACTTTCTGCTAATACAGTGATGAGACGCGTAGAAGTAATGAGCAATGATATTGTTTTACAGTTAAGAACTGACTTAGATAACTGTGTTTATTTTTCACTTCAACTGGATGAATCAACAGATGTCGTTGACATTGCCTAGAGGGTCGTGTTCGTCAGGATGGTTTTTAGTGATTTTACGATTAAAGAAGATCTTTTGAAGTTTATTCCACTGAAAGGACACACTACTAGACAGGAGTTGTTTTCTCATTTAAAAAATATTATTTCTTCCGAGAAAATTCCAATATAGAAAATGATCGAAAATGGTAGGCTTGACAACCGATGGCGCTCCAGGTATGGTGGGTTGTGATAAGGGTCTGGTGGCATTATGTCGTAAAGATGAAACTTTTTCGCAATTTCTCTGTTACCACTGCATTATCCATCAGCAAGCATTATGTGGAAATTTCCTGAAACTAAACAACGTTATGAAACTGGTGGTAAAAATTGTGAACAAGATTAGAGCTCAAGCGTTACAAAGAAGATTATTCAAAACCTTGGCCGATGAAGTTGACTGTCAATACGGGGACCTACTCCTTCACTCTGTAGTCCGATGGTTAAGTAGAGGACGGGTGCTGAAACGTTTAAATGATGTCCTATCTTGCATAGTTCAATTTTTCAAACAACGCGATGAACCGACTCCGGAACTAGAAAATTCAATCTGGCTTAGAGATTTTGGTTTTCTCGTGGACATTACAGAGAAATTAAACGAACTTAATTTGCAGCTTCAGGGGAGAGACAAAGAACTAGTGGAAATGATTTCTGATATAAAAGCATTTATCAAAAAGCTGGAGTTTTGGGAAAAAAACCTAATTAACAGCGATGCCAAGCATTTTCCAATTCTTTCAGAAAAAATATCTCAAAATTCATTAGAACCCTATGACAGCAAATATCATGTAGAAATAGTTTCTACCCTGAAGAATAAAAAATCGTTCTAAGGTTTTCAATGAAATGGCTTTAGTAGCGCAGTTTGTTGTTTCACCGTTTTTGGAAATTGATATCCAACAGTTTGCAACTTGTGTTATGCAGAACTTTGGCGAAGACATCGCTGTAACAGAAATGGAAGTAATCGAGTTTCAAAATGATTTAGCCTTAAAATCGTTAGTCTTAAGTACCAAATGTATCTGGCCTATTGTAAGTAAAGACAAATATTCAGTTCTATGCCGTGTTGCCTTAAAAGTGAAAGCATTATTCAGTTCAACCTATTTGTGTGAATCTTCTTTTTCCAATATGAAGTTTATTAAGAACAAATATCGCAATCGACTTACAGATGAACATTTGGATAATTGTATTCGAATGGCTGTATTAAATTATACTGCAAACATTAAAAAAATTATCGATGAGTCTGAGTGTCAGCCTTCTCATTGAACGTGCTTTTTTATTTTTCAAAGTTCATAATAGTGCGTTACTTTTTTGTTATTATTAACTATTTTGAAATCTTACGAGACATGCCGTTGTGGCTGGATAAAAGTTTGTGTTTATTTTTCAAACACCTTCGTTTGGTAGGTAGGAATGTAGCTATGAACAAGTACGTACTAGTAATATTAGTTTGTTATTAGTTTATTATTAGAACCTATGTATTATGTATTACCACTTAAATAGTAAAATAAATACATATAATGATAAATTAACTGTGGATTATTTCATTTACGTTGCGTTACGTGGCTTTCGTGTGGGTAGCTCGCTGTTTATTCCAAAATTAACAAAGTAGCTCAACACATTGAGAGGTTGGCGAACACTGATCTAAGTTCATGAAATAATGAAATTATTCTTTTCATTTGCACCATCCATACTGTATAGATTTACTGTCCTTCATAAATAAATCGATTAGTAATCTATAAGAAATTACAAAATAAACACCGTCCACACAGCATATTACTTAATTGCGGTAAATGTATTAGAGTTAACAATCAACAAAGGCAGCAGTAGCACAAGCACCGGTAGGTATAACAAAAACATCGGTGGGGTTTGGGAAAACGAACGGAAACTCGATATATGGAACTTCCGCATCGTCGATATTGTGTTTGGAATAATTTATTGCCACTTTTTGTTTCTACACAACTCTATGCAATTGTTCGCTCGATTGGATACCCACCGGTATCTTCTTCTTGTTGTCAATAACGAGTTGAATATTTGATTAAATGAATACCTACCTGATTATATTTTGTATTTATCTTTTTTTTTACGTGGTAACGTTTCCATTGTTTAATCGTTGAGTTGATTTTTGCTGTAAAAAACGACTCGCACATGCACTAAACATAAAAATAACAAAACAAGTGTACGGTCATTTAAAGTTAAAGGTAAGAACAGTAGATTCTGAGAGTTTCAGATTTTTATCTGGCAGTCAACACGTTCATTATATAACCTGAATAATGCAATTTTTGAAAATTTCAAAACTTCAAGCAAATTTTTTTTCTGCAAAGAGTGGGCTGCTCAGGTTGATTTGTGGCTGTATTTTATCTATGATATATACACTTAATTTCTGAGGAACATAAGCTACTATGTCTAAGCAGTTAAGACGCTAGAGTCGATTTAAATTCACGAAAAATGATCAAAAAACACTAATTTTCAGCACGCTGCCGTTAATCAGAGGTATTGACTGAGCAAATTATCTGTGCTTACACTTAAACTACTATCTTTCTCCCTCTGAATTCGGCTTTAATAATGTAGTTATCTTCAAAAAAAAAAATTTCAGAAGAAAAGTTGATAAGGCTTAAAAATATCGATTTTTTAAAGTCTTTATTTAAATAGGTGGAAAGGAGTGCTTATAAAAATCAAACTCGTGTAAATTTTCTTCTTTGGGACCCTAAGGAATAGTTCCTCAAAGTTACACCAAAATATAAAATGGATCGGCAACATTTTTTTTATTTTCAGACGATTTTGTATGGAATGACTCGAGGTCACTTATCTAAGACGTGACTAGATGATTGACTGCAGTCTCCAGCAATTTTAACAACTACGTTGTTAATCGAATGATAGTGGTTATAATAATGTGTTGAACACATTTCTAATAAATTTGTAGAAAACAGCTATTTATCTACGATTACTATCCAAAATAGGCTTTTGGGCTTAGAAATACAACCGCTAAGTCGACGTTTTCCACGAACTGACATGTGACAGCTTTGTTGCTTGCTTAATTTAAATTAGATATATTATATTTCTTTTTAATAAATGATTTGTAAGTTATTTGTACATAGTTTGATATTTTTTGTTTTAATAACCAAGTTTACATTGACTTTAAATATCAACTCCGTTTTTCATGATTAACGTAGATATAGGCAACACATTATACACTACTTTTAACAAAATTTCTGTTTTTATATCTATTTCTTACTAATATGATCGTAGAAAAAACCTTGTGTGCATTTTGAAGAAGAACTATTATGTATTAAGAGCGGAAAGTGATACTTTGCCGCTTAAGACAAAAAGTTGCACGCGCGATGCGTAGCGGAGCGAGGGAAATATGTTGAAAGCTACAACAAACTTTTCGCTCAAAGTGCAATAATTTCTACGATCACATTATTTTAAGAAATATATACAAACTGAAAATATCAAATGAATTTAATTGTAAATAGCCTACTTTAAAAGTCTAAAAATTGCGTATCGTTTATAATATATTGCATACCTCCTGAATCTTCCTAGTGAAAATTGTTTATACATATGGTTTAATTTGGCTAAGAACTAATAATTATATTGTGAAAATATGGTATAAATTAATTTTCATTTACTAAATATATGTATTTGCCCCTGCAACATATATATAAAGATCAGACTGGATGTTGCCAACTTAAATGTGGTGGCAAATTTAAATATTAAAGTGCCAACTATATTTTTTTCACTTTTATTGATTGCTTTTGTAATACCATTGCAAATTTCTGCAATATTTCTCACTCTTTTTGGTTATAAAATAACTAATAACAAAAAGTTAAACTTATAGACATTTATTTAAAGTTTTAACCTTGTGATTAAAATAAACTAAAACGTTACAGAATAGACCCCTACTGTTAATTATTACAAAAACGAATTATAATTTAATCAAATGCTTACAAAATACATTCCAATACAGATTGGGCTCCCTAGGCTCTATACTCAATTCTACTTCATTCAAAGAACGGGCGAGCCTTTGAGGATCAATTTTAGTTTTCCAATTAGTTGCCACCATATACTATAACTAAAGACAAATAAATCATTGAATGGTTACATTGATTATACTAGAATTTAATCTAGTGTATTTTACATGGACGAAACAGCTGTTTATTATTTAATACTGAACCGATGTTTCACTTAACATATTAAAGTAAAACTTAGGCAGCTTATAGTAAAATATTTCAGAAATTAACTAGTCGTTTTTTCACTTGTTCTTCTTATTGCTAATATTGCTATTAATGTGATTTTCATAGATGCAGTTCTTAAAATGTGCCATAGGTATTATATTTTATAATTTTGTTTCGTTCATATTGGATTTTAGTTCAGAGGCTGAGTAGAATAGAAGTCGGTATGTGCTAAAATACCAAGTAACATTTCCAATGCTCTCTCCTCATATTCCAGAATTAATTTATGCATTTAAAATTTATACAAATATTATTGATGTGTATCTGCCAAGCCACATATAAAAATTTATTCACAATAACATTTAGCGGTTTACCTAAAACAAATAAAAAGACAAAAAGTTACGTTGGAACGAAATTTTAGGGGTTGCGTTTTCCACCCCTTACAACCATGGGGTAAACCAAATAAATTACTGGCTGTCTTTTTGGTAGTAGAAAATGTCAGGTTAATTTCAATATTGTAACTTGTTTAGTGTTTGTGAAAAAAATTGTTAAACAAATTTAATGTACCCCCTTTAAGGGGCTGTATCTTAACAAGGGATGCTCCAATAAAGTTTCTTTATATGAAAGATCCTATCTTTTTTTCGACGAGGAATCACCCCCTTAAATGTTTTACACTTATTTATTTAGTTACATCCTGTATATCCAATTTTTTATTACAAACTTTATCTCCAAACTTCCTATCTCACTAGAAATAATTACCTACTACTGCTACTATTAACAATTTTACTCTAATCTTTGATTTTACTTTAATTAAATTTTAATTAAATTATATTTACAAACATAAAATCTTAAACAATAGGAACTTATTTGTAGGAGAAATGAATTTACTAAATTAATTATCAAAGTCAACTTTAGTAAAACTTTTGAACATGACGGTTATATAGATGTCGGCCATATTTATTACTCAAAAGGCACTTAATCACATTAATCACTCTGTGTTGGTAGGTATTCATTTCAAATAGGATAAACTTTCTCTAAATGAGAAGCTTTAATCTAGAACTCTGCAAGATGCCATTCTCTAGTTCTGAAAAATCATTGATTCCTTTTCATTCCTTTTTGTCTTCGTTTGTAACTTTATTGTAACTATTTTGAATAACTTGTTCTTATTATTTCTGTTTATTTATAGTCTTATAGATTGGAATTGGGAAAGTGTGCAGTAATCCATAAAGAAATCATTTATTGAAAAGAAATATTATTGCATTAGAGCTAATTTAAATTAGGCGAGCAACAAAGCTGTCACTTAATGTCAGTTCGCGCAAAAGCCTATTTTGGATAGTTATCGTAGAAAAAATGCCTTATAAGATGGCTTTCTAAAATTATAAAGAAAGGAAGGAAAAAGGAAAGGAAAAAAAAAGAAAAGAAAAAAGAAAAATAAAAGGAATATGAAAAAGAAAAATATAGCGAAGAAGAAAAAGAAGAGGAAAATAAAAGGAAAAATAAGAGAAAAAGGAAAAGGAAAAAGAGAAATGAGAGAATAAAGGAAAGAAGAAAGAGTAATATAATTATGTTTGCATCAGTATATTTTATTAGCGGCATTTAAAGGTTTCTGCTTATAAATTAATAATGCTGGATCAATTTTTAACAGGTCATTGATATGGACTATGACATTGTATGAAAAATCTAAGCAACCTAAGTATGAATTTAAAATGTATGAGGTCTGTAAATTAAGTAATGAGACTGGCAACGTTGCGTTTGATCTAGCAACACTGGAAGCGCGGGGCTTAGTATGGCGGCAGAGGAACATGTGATCCACCTTCAGTACGAGTTTGACCTCGCTAGAGTCATTTGGTTGTGCGTAGCGATTGTTTTTGTGAAACAATTTTTTCTATTGTGTTCTAAAAATGAATGACATCAATTTCAAGCAACGGTGTGCTATCAGGTTTTGCTTCAGACTTGGGCACAGTGCAACAGAAACTCTTCTGGAATTTCAGCAGGCCTACGGAGATAGTGTTTTGTCAAGGGCCCCGGTTTTTCGGTGGTTTAAGGCATTTTCAGAAGGGAGAGAGTCGATTGAAGATGAAGCACGAAACGGAAGGCCTTCATCTTCAAGAACCGATAAAAATGTCGACAGAATCCGGGATCTTGTGCGTTCAGATCGTCGGTTGACAGTCAGAATGATAGGGGAAGAGTTAAATTTGACTCACACCACCGAAAAAGAGTCATTCGTGTGAGACCAAACATCAAGAACAAGTGTGTGTTGCATCACGATAATGCTCCTTGTCACACAGCAATTTCAATAAACGAGTTTTTGGCCAGTAAAAATATTCCTGTGGCTCCTCAGCCTCCTTATTTGCCTGACTTGAGTCCTTGTGACTTTTTTCTCTTCCCAAAGTTGAAAAGTCATCTCAAGGGAAATCATTTTGGGACAGTCGAAAAAATTCAAACGGCTGTAACTGACCAGCTGAAGGTTATTTCAGTATCGGAGTTCCAGCACTGCTATGAGGAGTGGAAGAAACGTCTCCAGCGCTGTGAGGCCTCAGAAGGAAGTTATTTTAAAGGTGACAATATTGAATTGTAATTCTTTTTGTATAAAAAATTTAAAAAAAAATCAGTCTCGTTACTTAATTTACAGACCTCGTATATTTAGATTATGAATACCAATTCTAAATGTTAGTTTCTCGTGCAAATATGACGGTGTCTTCATATTAAATAACTTTTGACTGAGACAAGCAAAATCTTCTTCTATTATCCATATTAACCTATTTAGTTTCTTTAAATTTAGTAGAAATTTAATAATATTTACGAATTCCAAATATAAAAAGAAGCACTTTACGAGAGCTTCTACCCAGGTTTCGTTCTTTCTAGACTGTGTTATTTTTGTATAAATAGCGTGACTTTGTCGATAGACGTCAAGTTTCAATGTAACTGGTGTCAAATAAAGATAAATTGTAAAATAAATAAATTAGAAGTGCGAATTATAAATAAATAAATTAATTAGTTATAGTGTAAATAAATCAACTGTTTTAAATTAAATAATCGTTACAGTATAAATAGTAATTACAGCGTTTAAGAATACTTGGAAATTGTGAGGTATAAAGAGTAAATAACAGAGGGCCTAAAATACTACCTTGAGGAACGGTGTAGAAGACATATTGTCGATTTGAACAATTTATTTTCACTGATAATGATTTGATTTTAAGATAAACACAGATGCATTACTAAATGTAAAAAATTTCAACATGGAAAGTTAAATTATATTATTTATATTGTCGAAAGTTTTCGATGAGATATAATAATAGTAATGCGTTTATTTTCAACAGGGTCACCCAGTAACAGAAAATAAATTGTATACAATAAGAAAAATAAAATACAAATATAAAAAATAAAAAATAGCAAGGTGCATAAAGAGAAGTATAAAAAATAAAAAAAATACCTATTGGTCTTTTATTTCTAAATAAGTCTTTAGGATGGTATTAATATGATCGTTATTCATGCTAACATGACGAAGGGGCGTATCTCAAAAATGTCTGGATTTGAGTTAGGTCCATCAAAAGACGTTTTCGATATTTATATACATTTATATACGTTATATATTGGCATTGACACAACATTTTATGTCATTAGCATTTTTTAAGCAAGTTAAAAAATCCAGATTAGAGTTAACACAAATCTTTAAACTGTAATTACTAAAAACTTGTAATTTTGAGATACGCCTGTTCGTCTTGTTAACAACGGCATACTTTGCTAAAAATATTGCACATAATTATAATTGGAGATCTAACTAAGATGTTTGTTCGACAATATGGATTATAAAAAATAGTTCATTACGTAATTAAATTCTAGGTATAGAGATATTAAGTTTACTTAAAATATACGAACATTCAATTTTTTTATTGACTAATTTATACAAAAATGAGAAGGGAGTACAGTTGCTCCTGTCAATAAGAAGTTCCATATCAAATGTAATTAATAATTGTGTATGATTGGTTCCTCCAAGGCCAAGAGAATCCTGAGCTTCAAGTCGCGGTAGTCTGTCCAGATTCTAAAAAAAACAAGTTTCTAAAAAAAATAACATACTGCTCTAGAGCTGCTGAAAAAAAAGTCATCAGCTTATAATAAACCAGGTCCTTAAAACCTAGATGCAATTTTGTTATAGTTCTTCCATTATCAATTGAAGATCCTACCTTATTTTATAAATTTATTTTATTAATACTTTTAATATATATCATATGCAAGAAAGTATTCGTTAAAAGGAAATCGAATAATTATAAATTGGACATTATTATACGCCCTTATTTAGACAGATGCACTTAATTGTAATCTTACTTGAACTTAAAAAAAATCATTATAGCTCGTTAACTTGCTACAACTGAATATTTAATTATAAAACGTAAAAAAGCGAGTAAAGTGTACCTGCCTGTAAGGGCGTTTGGTTCAAACAGGGTACCAGACGTGAACTGAACCCTATTTGTACCCCATTCGTTCTTTTTCTGGAAAACGAAATTTCAAAGAAAAAACCATAAAGAAAAATAAATTCTTTGCAAATAAAACAAAAGAAAAAAAAAATTCAATTCTAAAGTATCTTTATAAATAATCATGGCAGTCTGAATCCTCTGAACTAGAGTCATCATTTGCTTGAATTATGATGGGTTGTAAAGAGGGTAATACTACATACTCATCTTCTTCTTTAATAACATGTTCAACACAGTTTTTCCAAAGCTCTTGGCGGTCTGCTGCTAGAACTTTCTTTACGAGTTCTACAACTTCTTTACTCAGTTCTGGAGACTGATTACATTTTCGTAATTCTGATTTTAAGTTTGCCAATATTAACTCTATAGGGTTAAATATGCAATAGTAAGGAGGTAGTCTGAGAAGAGTTTGCACAGCTTGTCAATATAATACATTTTTTCTAACGTTTTACCTTTAATAACAGTAAGCAATTCTTTGTTTGTAGGTCCTTTTTTACTATCACTGGCAGGAATAGGAATATATTTTTCAGACATAAAAGCTAAATATGAGCTTTTTTACTGCAACTATTTGGTATTTTAAGGAGTTGTCGCGAGTGGTAGGATGCGTTGTTCATAACGATTACTGACTGTGGTGGAATGTAAGGTAAAAGCTGTTCATTAAACCGTTTTTCAAATAATTCTGCTGTCATATCTTCATGATAATCAGCTGCACAGTTTTTAATTTGTTTAGCAGATAATAATAAAGCATTAGGCACGAAACCGTCTTTGCTTCCAGCGTGTACTATTATAATGCGTTTCCCTTTAGAACATGGCCCATTCAAACAGCAATTTTTACTACTGCCAACCCAACCGAAATTTACTACATCGTGACTGTCAAACCATGTTTCATCTAGATAAATAATGTGTCTATTAGAACTTCTGTAGCCTTTTATCTGACGCAAATAATCTTGTCGTCATTGAACTATCCTTAACGATTCGGTGATTGCCATCTGTTTATTCAATTTTTTGTGTTTAAAACCACATGCTGACAAAATTTGACGCAATGTTTTCAAACTGGTATAAGTGTATCCTGAAAAATCTGCCACCTTTTGCTGTATTACTTCCAATGTCGGAACCCTGTTCTCCTTATATAAACTATAAATTGTCCTTCGTATAAAATCTTGGGTAGCTCTGTCAACTGATTTCAGTTTTTCTTTACATGTCTTTCGGTTTTATGAATAATCCACAGCAACCCCTTTCGTGACTACCGGATAAAGGGAAAATTTATTTACTTTAGTTAATTCAGCAATTGTTATTATGAACGCATTATCAGACTGCTGAATATTTTCCTTTTTTAAACATTCGAATATATTTAAAATAACTTGTTGTGTTTGTATATCTAAATCCTTATCGTTAAAGTCATACCTGTCTTTAATCTCACTATACTGTGCAATTTCATTTTCTTCATTCGCCCATGGTCTAAAGAACGCTATATTTATACTTTTATTTATTAAAAGAAATTTAAATTAAACCACACATAAATGTTCAACGGACAACGGGGCAAGAAAACGACAATGGCGGGCCGCAGGTTGTATGTTGTGCAGGCCTATTTTAGAAGATAATGTCCATACGATTTAAAATAAATATATTTCAGAAAATTTCGCTCTTAATACACAAATAGTTATTTTATATATTATAATTTTGAAATGTATTGTGTTATAGTAAAGTAGTAGAATTTAAAACTCGTCCTTAAAGGTTAAATCAAAAATAATGATTTTTTAAATCTGTAGTCACGAAATTTTCATTGCTTTCCTGTAAAATTAAATGTCCACTAACTGTTAGTCGGTGACATTGTTAGACAATGATGCTTTTGTATATCGTAAACGAAAAAAACGACATTGAAAAATGAGCCAATTGGCTTCAAAACAACTCTAGAACAAGATTTTCAGCAATTTTAAAATACAAATTTGTTTAATTTTTGTACATATGGCTAAGATCGCATATCATAATAGATTTAATCACATTAAGTAGATATAATTTTTATGTATCTACATCTATTTCCACAGTTCATTAACCGAGGAAAACGTACTTTACTTAGGATTATTTTATTGTTAACAGAATAAAGAAAGTTTATTCCTTTAATTTAACAATATAATACAAATAAACTTTGAACAAGTTCTGTACATTGAATCATTAAAATTTAGGTGAAAAATTTTGCATGCATTAATTTGTAGTCAGCAAATAAATACATGAATTTTCTTTCCAATGTATGTAGGTATTCGTCTCCTGAAATATAAATATAACATATTTTGTATACCTAGATGTATTGGTTGTTATTTAAAAAAAGTGAAAATTTTAATTATACATTGTGTTCAAAAAGTTGTATACAAATGGAAAAAAAATGTATTTTATATTTCACAAAAATAATTAGGTACTCTTCTGCATCTGCATTACTGGAAAAATATTTAATTAAACATGGAATTTATAAAATTAAAAAAAATTCAATACAAATTTTATTATTGTTGTGGTTTATTTATTGAATAAAGTAAATCGAAAACAAGTAAAAAGATTTAAATTTGAGCACATTTTTTAATTCCACTCAACACTTTGTTCTATATTAAAATTTACAAGTATTTTACTCTTCAATGTAGATCAATATTTTTGATTTTCCCTGTATACCACCTATATTTACAAAATTTGATTATACGTTTACAAGTGATGCAGAAATGATTATCAGAATAGTTTTTTTGTGAAATGTAAGATAAGCTTTATACAAAATTTTGGTACACCTTGTATACAGGGTGTCCCGAAATTAGACGTTCATATTTTAACAGCATAATCTACATACTAACATAAGAAGTAAAAGTTCATATAAACATAGGTCCGAAAACGTTTCGTTTTCGAGATACAGGGCGTTACAAGTAATTGCACATTATTTATATTTTCTAAAATTTCTTTAGTCACCGGTTTTCCAAAGTTAAAAAAATAAAATTTCTGATTCCACATGTTTACTAATTATTGTTTACACTTTCGAATAAGATAACATCAATTTATCATTAAATTTTCAAATGCTTTTCTCTTGAAAATGGTGCGTCATAGCGAGATGCAACAAAAGTAGCTTTATTGTAAAGAAAACGTTAGTTTTCCAAATGTTAAAAGCTGTCAACAAAAAAAACTTAGGGCAATTTTACCCTAAGCCCCCCTAATTTATCCACCTATGAAGATGATCAAAAACTGGGGTTTAGTTCATTAAATAGAGTGTAAAAAGGTAAGCATTTGTACCAAATTTCACTTTTTTAAACGTTTAGAAAATATTTACAAAAGTGTGTCAACAGGACTTCACTTTTAACAACCTGTATCTCAGAAAAAAAAAAACGTTTCCGGACCTATGTTTATATGAACTTTTACTCCTATTTTAGGGACACCCTGTATACATAAGACGTATTGTATGTCACTAAGTAATAAGCATTTGCAGCAAAGCATCTGCGTGTCAATGGGTGTATCAAATGTTTTAGTTTATCACATAAAAAATCAGGAAACCGTAGTAAACCTTCACAATTTTGGCGAAGGTGCCGCAACAAATATTTTTTTTACCAAGTATCAGGCAAAATTGTTGTCATCTTCTCTAATGGCTAAGCAGCTTCAAAGCAAATTCTCTCAAGACTGGTCAAATACTATCTAGAAGACCTGACAGAGCTCTAAGTAGTCAAAGTAAAGTGACTTTAGCCTGTGTACCAGGCCACGAAGGATATCAGTGCAATGCATCTATCAAACAGTGGTTGCAAGAAGAGTCTTAGACAGGGCCTTTTTATCGAACAGTGGCACCTAAGGAGGCACATGTGTGTCAACAATACAGCAGAAAAAACAAAATTGTACAGTTTTTATGAAGAAGAAGGCGAAACATCAATTCAAGTCCGTTATGTGTTAGTCTGAAAGACTGAATATATTAAGGTTTCTAACACTAGGTGAAGAAAAGCCAGAACCATGTAACTACTTGTGGGAGTAACTGTCAAAGCTTAAAAAAAGTTAGACTTAACTAGATCACTAACTCTAAAGAAAGAAGTACCACAATAGATCTGAAAATGTCCAACTCCAGTCTAATCTAAATCTAGACTTTCACAGTTTTGGTAAAGGTGCCGTTTCAGCTATTTTTTTCACTAACTATTTTCTTAGAGTTATGTTTTATAACGAAATAAACAATTAAGATAAAAACTAGTAGATATTAGAAAGATACTGCAAATTTCTATAACGTCAGCAACTAATAGTGACAATGTAATTACATGCAAATAAATTACATGCTAAAATAAGACTTATTGCATACCTCAATTTTGAGATTAAAGACATTGTCCTTATACATATTTCTAATCTCATTTTAAAAATTTTAAATTACAGTTCATCTTTTTTGTTGTCCATAATAGTACAAAATATTGAAGAAGCATTAGAAATTATAATTTTAGAAGGCGAGCGCATCCGAAAGCTATAAAGTCGCTAATAGTGACTGACCTTAAGTGATCTTGCAATAACTCTCTAATGTGAGTAAGTGGAGCTCTCTACCAAATACTGAAAAATTGATAATATTGCGACAATTTAGACCCACGTTCGATTACGAAAATAAAATTTTACACAAACCGATCTATCAGTTTTCGAGAAATTACAAAATAGTTATTCATACACATACATTATTTTTTCTACTACCGAAATTTTTACCAAAGAAATAGACGTCTAATCTTCATTTTTGAAATACGCAGAGAAATCAATTTCTAAACTGTGAGTTAAGGCTAAATGTCAATATTAAACAAATGAAATTACTCAATATTAGCGAAATCTCATTCACTTACAGCCAACTTAGGTAGGCTCCTACTTGGGAGTATACCTTATTTACAATGTTTAAAGCCAATATTATTTCACAGTATTAATTTTATATTTACTAAAACATACCTACTAAAATTAAATAAATTTTAATAATTCTTATAGAGATTTTATTCATTAAATATTAAGGCTAATTTAAAAGGATTGATGTACCTAAATAGCAAAGCATTAATTTTACTAACATTGGGCAAAATTAGATAAAACTTATTGCTTTATAAATTTAAAACTTCATTTGACGCGTTAATCTTAATCTATTAACTGTATAATATCTAAAGAAGAGGCCACTAAATGACAGAAAAGTTACTAAATATAAGAAGCCCTTTGGTGGCAATACCGTTGAACTAGAATTTGATAACTTGAATGGTGGACAAATCGAATTATTTTAATGCAAATTCCATTCAAAATAGTTACATATCTATTGCATCAATATTTATACAAAATACTCGTATGTTGCAATACATGAAGATGGTTACCTCCTAGGTTATGATAATTTAAATTAGCCTGTAATTATCTCTAGTTAATTTATTGTATTTTCGATAATTTATTTAACCACTTTTTCAGTAGATTTTTCGAATATAAATTACGATCGCATAAATTTTCACGAAAACCACAGGTTGATTGCCATATTAATTTACAAAAACAATTATCAGGGGCTCTATCCTCGGCTATCGTTTTCTAAAAAACGTATACGCTTTAGCAACATGCGAGCTCTTCGATATTCTCAAAATTCGTTTTAAAAGCGTGTACGTTTTTAAAACGGGTGTTTTACAGCAAGCGAAATTTTTCACACGTTTCTGATAAAACGTACATGTTTTTAAGGATTTAGCTTAACTTATATGTCACTTTTAGGATGACTAATAATATTGATTGATTTTAACAAATTATAGGTAAACTATAGCCTAAATATAGCCTAAAAATATGGTGTCGTTGGTTTTGGAAAAAAGCTTTAAAAAACTGAGGTCCTCTGCTGACTTCGTTCGAAGCTAGCAGAGCACGTTGATTTTTGCAAAAAACGAGGAGCATTAAATTTTTGAATATGGTATAAAAATAGCCTTAACATAGCCTAAAAATATGGTGCGGTTGGTTTTGGAAAAAAGTTTTAAAAAACTGAGGTCCTCTGCTGACTTCGTTCGAAGCTAGCAGAGCACCTTGATTTTTGCAAAAAACGAGGAGCATAAAATTTTTAAATACGGTATAAAAATAGCCTTAAAATAGCCTAAAAATATGGTGTCGTTGGTTTTGGAAAAAAGCTTTAAATTTTGCAAAAAACGAGGAGCATAAAATTTTTGAATAGGGTATAAAAATAGCCTTAAAATAGCCTAACAATATGGCATATGTTTTAACTCAAAATTCCCGAGGTGCTTTGCTGCCTTCTTTGGCATGTGGTAAATGTAGATCTAATAATTACTTCTGGCAAAATAAATACGAATATTTGCCGTTGAAAGTGAAAAAATTACCAAGTGGACGTATAAGACCGCCTTGCTAGTCAACTTGTTACGTGGGCTCATAGATATATTTGGTCTAGAAGTCAAGTACTATAATGTATTGAACATTTATGAAATTGGTCAGAAAGCAATTTCGCATAAGAAAGGTCGTTCAGAGGAAAATAATCATCCTGACTATTGAATATTTTCACCACAATCGAATCGACTAAACCGCCAGTGCACGTCAAGGTGCGCGCGCTATGATGGCGTCTACCTGTCGTCGTCGTCATCGTCGGCGGCGGCGGTGTGATGGTGGCGGTAGAGAGGGACGGCGAGCAAGGGACGGCATCGGCGCGGGGCGGCAGCAGTCTGAGGCAAGCACTGGCGACGGCGACACACTAACCCAGGCGCCGTCATCGCGTTCAGATCTACACTCGCCGTTGTTGCCGCCACACAAAACAAAAACTATCACACCTACGCCGCCGCTCACCTGAGAGTGCTCCACCCCCACTTGACCGAAACGTCGTATAGCCAGCATACACACTTAGGCGGCACCGTCCCATCTAGTCAACAGTCGAACATCGACAAGCGACTACAGCCTACCGGGATAAAATTTACAACGTACGTGCCGCGGAAACTTCTTAATTACTCTCTCTTCATTTGTTTTATTACTACCTACTCACTTTTCTTCGTTGCAATCGCATCAGCTGTGCGTGAAAACAATCGCGCGTGTGCATGTGTTGGACGAAACTGTGAGTAGTTAAATTTGGTGTTTGCAAGGGTTGATTTTGGGTTTTCACTTGTTTTTCGACGAAATTGATGGTCGATGGTGGGTTGATTGATACCGCAAAGGTCGATTTGAAGGTTAGTTTCCTCATACCAACCGGCATAAGTTCCTCCAGCTTTTGAGGTTAACACCCCCGAATGTAGTAACGTAAATCTTTCAGCTGTTTTACTTGCGTAGAATTAACCCTTAATAAAATATCCAAATTGATAAGAAACTATTTTGTGTTTACTCGGTCAAATTTGATTTCAAACTATTTTGAATTCAATAAAAACTTGAACAATTTTTTTTTTTTTTTATTAAAAGTTACCTTACTTTGTTTATTTTTATACGCATTAGATACCTCGTTTTTAGAATAATTTTTGTTTAGTAGTTACATGTTTTATTATATTCCCTGATCCTTTTATTTTAATATTAATTTAATATGTCAAAATAATATGGAAATATTAAAAAAGAGAAATTCTGCTTAAATTATTATTTTAGCTAATAAACAAAACCATTCTTTAAGCTGATGGTTTTCCCTTTTATAACCTTTTTTCACATACACATATTTACAGACTGTTTTGATCATCAGGTGTTTATATTTTAAATTTGTATTCGAAATAAATTTAGAATGAATAAAGTTCTTGCTACTATTTATAGCCGTATTAACTTGATTCCGCTTTACTTTTAATAAATTTTAAGCAATACTGTTAAAAAAGAATATCTGTAGTTTACGTTACAACTTACTTTTTTCATTTAGCACTTCAAAAATATTTTATTTTTAATTTAAATAAATGCTCTCCATTTTAATCTACTGATATAGGCATATTAATACATATAGTGTACTAAAAAAAACACAGCGCATGCGGGTTTTCAAAAGTAGGATAATCCACCCACCTATCGTAACAGGTAGGTTAATCAAATTTAGACCCTAGCGCCATATCTGGATGTAATAAAAGTATACATAAAAACTTATAACTGTTTTCAAAATATTCCCTCTTAGTAACACAAAAACATTTATTCTTTGAAATCAACCACTTGTTGACAGCTGAACATATCGTGACAATTTTGACTCCCCATTGCTTAAAAACCCAAATTTTAGTTATTTTAATTTTTAAATAATGGGAACTCGAAAGTTTTTAATTTTTTTCATTTTGAATCAATTATTGTTTTGCCATCTTTAATATTTGTATGTATTCTTTCTGTTTCCTGGTTTATTTTTCCAATTACATACTTTTCAACTATTTAGAGCTGGGATCGGCAGCTTTTTTAGGATCGTGGGCCACTTCAAATAATATATCCTTAGGAGGGCAGCACAGTAAAAAAAACCATTATTCATTGGCATAATTATTAAAATTTTATAATTTTCTTCTGTTGAGCATTGAATCAACTAAGGATCTGCATTTTTCAGAGAAAAATCCATTCAAAATTTGCTCTTTTTTGGCATTCAGTGGTAATGATCATTGTGGATTGTTATTTGATATCTGTTTCGTTTTATGCAATACTGTTTTAACGACATTAAGGTCAGAAAAAACCAAGAAAGAACAGTTACGTTGTGACCACTAAGCCAATTTCTTGTAGTTTTCGAAAATACTCTGATGCATCCTGCTGAAAAGTGTAATTTTCGCAAAGATATAACTTCATTAGGATTGGAAGCAGCATTCATTCATTCAATCATTAATAAATTTAAAAAAAGCCTTACCATGAAGTTTAAATTTATATTGACCCATAATTTTTGAGAATTGAATCAAGTCGGCATCAGTTTGTAATACAGAGATCCTTATGAGACCGTATTTATAAACAGATCTCAGATAAGTCCGACTCAGCTGAGTCGTCCTTGAACGAAAATCGAAGTGAATTTAGAGATGGGCAGTAACAAATCTGTAAATGTACTTGTACGGATTTGCTACGGTCCATTTATAAATTCCACTGCAACATCGGAGCCACCTGGAACTCTAGAGAAGTTATAACCGAACTTCAAATTTCATTCAAGGACGACTCAGCGGAGATTTGTTTATACATACGGACCTTTCAATGTTTTGTTATCGGTCAACCTTGTCCTGTACTTTCTATTGATAATATTAATTTTTGAACCTCTAACCTCACACAATGTGACAAACGAACTGCTTCAAGATGCTTGTAAGAAAGAATATCAAGGTTTAAGTTTAACTGATGTATAGTTCCAGGTGGTTCCAGCGTTTTGCAGATTCTAACTTAATGTAATTATTCGTTATTAATTGGCGGGCCGCACAAAAACTTAGCGAGTCGCATGGGACTCGCGGGCCGCGGGTTGTCGACACCTTGATTTAGAGCATGAATCAATAGGTCAATTTACTTGTTTCAAGAGGATGACAGGTAAATCTGTTTATCTAAATCAGCTTTACTTTAGACACCATTTAGTCAACGTCTAAGAAAATAAATGTGTTCGTAACATAACCTCCAAAGCTTTAATTACTTCCTTCGAGGTTTAAACCATCATAAAATTGCAGAGCTAAAATAGTTTGGAAAAATCCGCCAACGGTCGAACGGGCTATTTTTTTTAAGACCATTTTAGATCCTCTGAAACATATTTCAAAATACTTTTTTGCCATGCAAACGATTTAAAATATTTTTTTCTTACTATAAAACTTTAAAATGTGTCCTCTAATTTCGATGTTGAAAAAATTTGAACTACATCATTTTGATTAATTTCTTGTTACAGAAACTGCTAAATAATAATACTAGCCCATCTATAATGCACTAAACCATTCCAAAGTTTTTCGTAAAACAGTTTATTTTCTTAATTTACGACCAGGTTAAAGTTCGTCAAAATGATCTAATTTTCATGAACCCAATGACAATTGCCATTGGCAGTGTGACATGTGTCTAAAAGAAAAATAGTGTTGCCATATCAATTATTATATAGTAATTAATGGCCATGTTTTGTACCAGACCAACCAATTGACTTCAGTATCAGAAAAATTATATAAAACTAACGATTTGAAAAAATACCCATATCAAGATCTTCTTCCTCACCCTCATCGGCAGGACTCTTCGATGTAAATATTACAATAAGAAGACGAAGCAGTGACTTCTTGTAGGGTGGCGGCGTTGCCGCCACCAGAAAATTTTAACCCATACCTGGCTACGCCGAAATGCTTGATATTTTCGTATTTTTTCTTTGTTTAGCTAATTAGAATATAAATAAAAATATAAAGTAAACGTAAAAAATGAAAGTAATTTGCAACGTTGTTTTAGTTTCGTGACTGCGATGGACGAAGAATAATTGTCATGATTGATATTTGTGTGTATTTTAGATGGCTTGAATGTAAATTATATAAAAGGTCAGGATTCCTTAAGTCCAAAATCTTTAATCCAAGATCCCATCATAATTAGTAAAAATTATTTTGTTATCGAATAGAGAATTTGAAATGAGTTATCACTATTGCTATTTAAAATATTAAAGGGGGTAGCTACCACAAACAGAGATTAAAATCAGGGATGCTATTTTTCAAAAATAAAAATTGACGTATTCGAGCATTTTTTACAGATTTGCAAAATAACGTAAAAATCATAAGTGGTATCCCACTATAGGTATATTGTACAAATAATATATTGTACTATTATTATTATTAATATCGTATTTCTGTCTAGTGTGCGTAGAAAGTGTGACTGAAGCAAAACGTATATATTTCTTGATTTTTCAATGCGATCTTTATAATTATTAGGTTTGAATGAATTCTTTTAGATGTTCCTAAGTTGTATGTTAGACTTTTATAATAAAGTCCCTTCACATTGATTAGAAATCCTCAAAATCAGTTCTACAATATCTCAAAATTAAATTTTTTTGTCATACAGACGAGATTTATTTAATTGAAATCTATCTTTGTTCAAGTTAGCCTTGGAAACAACTGACGTTTTGCAACAATAGTAGTGTTTATAACTTGTCACATCGATCTACTTCTTTCATTTATATTTAATAAGGATTGTTACTTTTGTTACTTTATTGCCGACCATCTGCCAGATTTTTTTTATGCTGAATGCTTGTAACCATGAAAGATAGGGTTTAAAGAACAATGAAATTCTGAACAACCATCATCAGGCAATAAAGTTAAAGAAAATCTGCAATAAATAAAATTGATGATTTTGTGCCCTGTAATTTTCATAGCTTTGAGCCAATGAAAAAGGAGTTAAAGGGCAACCGTCTTCAATACAACATGCTGCGAAAGAAATGTTATCTAGCAGCCACAATGCGTTGGATATACTCGTACATCGGTTGAAGATAGGTTTCAATTGAACAAACTTCGTATATTGACTGAATTTGCAATTCTGATTTTATTTTTGAGCTTATTTAGCTTCTATTTTGAAAATATTATTACTTAAATACATATATTATTTTCATCAAAAATGTGTTACTAATTAGACGTTGATATATAATTTATGTTGTATGTTTTAATTTATAATAATGTGTGTTCAACACTTTTTACAACTCTTTACATGTTTTTAGAATCCAGATGATCTTTCATTATTAATTCAACGTTATAATTTAACAAAAAATATGACCATTGGTTCAACATTTATAACTATTGCAATAACAAAATAAAACATTGAAGCACCTGGCCCGTAAGTACTCTTATCTATTCTAGTGGTTATCAGGATAATTAGCATATTTTCTGACGTAAAAGCATAAAAATAGGTTAGTTATTTCTTATAACCACCTATAATGGCGACTAGTTTGCATTTTATTGAAAATAAGGCAGTAAAAATTGACAAATAAATTAAAAAAAAATAACACTTCCTTTTTATCTTTTAAAGAAATAGTAGAACCGATCAAAATTATTATAAGTATGCTCAAAAATAATTCCTGAGAAGAATTATAGATCTCTAAACCATGGCGGAACTTATATTAATTATTAATACCTGACAGATGACAAACAAAGCATTCCATCATTTCTCACATAGCTCTAATTAGTAGGATCGTCATTAAATGTTGAAATAAGCCTCGGAGGCTACAGTGTCGCTACGTTTGAGGTCTAGGGATCCCGGAAGTAGACTAGGGCCATAGCATGGCAGCCAAAGGGCGAACAAGGTCGGTGTTAAAGAAGGGACTAAATGAGAAATTAGATTGTTGGAACATGTTCCATAAAGAGACACCTCGCAAGAAAATGGGCAACGGTTTTGTGTTGAGGAAACACGTACTGGGACAAGACATTGAGATCAGGGCGAAGAAACTTCCAAGGGAGGATACAAAAAATATTTGTGTAATCTAATGTTTTTTTCATGTAAGGATATTAAAATAAAATCAACTTTTCTACATTTTTGGGCTTCAGAAGGATTAAAATATGAAAAATTCAAAATAGGTTGTTTTTTACCATGTAAAAATTGTATTATCAAAAATCTGATGTGTCCAATTCATGAATTTGCTGTCTAGTTATTACAGGCTTTTTCCGATTATTTCGTACAACCTATTGTATCACCCCTGTAAATATTAATTCTCAACGAAAATACTGAAAAATTAAAATTTTTCCTCAAATTTTTCCATTACGGTTTATTTAAGAGAAATCATATATAGAATAAAAATTTTAGATAATGATATCAGAAACAACTTTTATTTGAAGAATTTTCTTAAAAATATGAATTTTTTACTATTTGCCAATTGTTTTGAATACGGAACATTTTAAGAAAATGTTGTTTGGAGCAAAAATTATACAGAATAATATTACAAAACTTTTATTTAAAGAATTTTCTCCTCAAAGCGTAAATAATAGATATTTTGCATAAAATAGAAAAACTACCCATATTTTCGTCTTAACCCTTTCAGTTTATTTGTCCCTCCAGAAGGACACTGTCTCGAGTAACCCTGAAGTATAAATCTGTTAATTTTGGTAAAATAATTTTTTTGGTCAAAATTCATCCATTTAATGCTGTAAAAAATGGTGTCCCTGGAAAGGGACAAATTTACTTCGGTGGTCTTTTTTTAATGAAAGTGGAAGTGAAAGGATTAAAATTAGGTAATAATCAGCCACTAACATGACGAAGGGGCGTATCTTAAAAATTCCTGGATTTGAATTAGGTCCATCAAAAGGCGTTTTCGGAATTTATATACGTTATATATTGGCATTGATACAACATTTTGTGTTATTTGCAACTTTTTAAGTTAAAAAATCCAGATTGAAGTTAATAAAAATCTTTAAACTGTAATTACTCAAATCTTGTAATTTTGAGATACGTAGGTTCGTCTTGTTTACGACGAATTGTTATCCGTTCTTTTGTCAAAGAGGTTACGAAACACCCTTAGATTAAACAGACCGAAGATGTAACATTGCACACTGCGCATGTTGTCTATTTTAACCCCAAGTAACCCACCAATTGAAAATCACTGTTTGTACGACGCCATCCGAATTGCTCCGATAAAGCAAGAAATGTTCCTGAAATACCTACGATATTTGTCATATTTACAAGCAGAACGAGGTCTCACAACATGAACGTACGATGTTTTTTCTAATTTTGACTAGATTTATAACATTGTGTTTTGGTAACAAATTACTGAAATCTAGGCAACCAATATTACTACTTTCTTGTATTGCTGGTTGCATCTGATTAACTTCATTCTCTTATTGACAAATAGAAGTGTATGTTATGTTATGTTGATAATGGGGTGTTAATACACTGCGACCTAAAAGATCTATTGTGCCCCCTTCTGTCGCCACTGCACTAAGGAAATGTCTCAATGCCTATAGCGACCCTTCCAATCCTATTTTCTCAAGGAAGTGTAGGATTTGAAGTGGCTTCAAGTTAGGTAAGTCTCCCTCTTCTATTTGATATCCTCCTAGATATAGTGCCCTTGGATTCTGGAGTGCTACACATTCAGTTAGGATGTGAATGGAGGTTTCGTCCTCCTCCTCACAGAATCTGCACTCACTATCCTCTACTACTCTCAGTTTACTTAGGTGTCCTTTTAGTCGGCAGTGCCCGGTAAGAATCCCTGTTACAATACGTAGCCTGTTCTTGCTCAGGCAGATGCAGGCTTCCGATCTTATTTGGTTATATTCACCCAGAAGTATCTTGGCCTGTCTCAGCCCCAAGAGATTGTTCCAATTATCGGTTCTTCTACTACCCAATTCTTTTTTAATCTCTTCTAATATTATGTTACTGCTGATACCGCAGAACTGCTCAGGTCCTACAAAGGGTGTTTGAGCCCCTTTCCTTGCAAGACTATCTGCAATCTCGTTACCCTGTACCCCGTTATGTCCCGGGACCCAAGTGAGAGTAACTCTATTTTTCTCGCCTAGCTCATTCAATTGTTCTAGGCATCTCCATACCATTTTTGAGCTGATTACGTAAGAACTCAGCGCTTTGATGGCTGCTTGACTATCGGACATGATGATAATCTCTTGTCTATGATAGTTTCTCTCGATGTTAAACTGGATACACTTCTCGATGGCGTGAATTTCCGCCTGGAAGATGCTTGGGTATTTTCCCAAGCTTTCGGAGTGCTTGGTTCTCGGCCCATACACTCCTATTCCAGTTCCTTCTATGGTTTTGGAACCGTCCGTGTACCACTGAATAGCACGTCTTTCGGTTGCAAGCGCGATGGATTCTTGGCTCCATTCTTTCTTGCAGCCCAGCTCTGTGGTTTTGAAGTTTTTCACAAAACTGTACTTCTTTTGCATTTCATCCTGGGGCATGTCCCAGGTATCTTTAGTCCTGAAGCAAGTAGACTTTCATCTGATTACTCCGCTCCTGATCATTCTATATCGTGTCCTTTTTGCCACATTCTCTATCATCAAATGTAGAGGGGTGAGGTTTAAGATCACCTCCATTGCGGCCGTAGGACAGGTTCTCATTGCACCAGTAATGCAAACACAGGCTAGTCTTTGTACTTTTGAGATATTAGCTCTCGTAGTAACTAAACTAGTTCTGTTACTCCAGGCTATAGCCCCGTAAGTGATGATTGGTCTCACTATTGCAGTATACATCCATCGCAGTATGTTTGGGTTACATCCCCATCGTTTACCGTCCATGTTTCTGCATACCATTAGGGCTTTTGTGGCCTTATTTACTACTTCCTTCTCATGTGTGTTCCAGAGAAGTTTGTTGTCCAGGGTTAGGCCTAGATATTTGACTTCATTTTTCCATTCTATATCTATCCCGTCTAATTTAACGGTTTTGAGATTAAGTTTTCTTTTCCTTGAAAAGGCTACTAGTGTTGTTTTTGTAGGGTTTATACTAAGTCCCACTTCACGGCACCATCTTTTGGTATGTTCTAGTCCTCTTTGGACTATATCACACAGGATATTACTAAACTTGCCACTAGCAAATATGACTATGTCGTCGGCATAACCTTGACAGGGTATGCCGAGGTCAGTCAATCTGCATAGAAGTTCGTCTACGATTAGGCTCCACATTAGTGGGGATAGAACTCCTCCTTGTGGACATAATAGAAGTGTAGTTGTGTTACTTGCATATTGCTTGTTAAAATTATTTAGATTTCAAGAAAGTGCGTTATTTTGTCGTATATTGTTTTAATTATTTTGTGCTTATTTAGAGTGAAAAATAGGGACTAAAACAACATTATTCCTAGGTTGTAAGTTTAATCAAATTCTATTTTTGTAAGTTAACTTGCCCTTTTTCGATTTAAACTTTCAATTAAAATGTTTGTTTTGTTTTTGCGACTGGTGACAATTAATTTTTCGAAACCAGTTTCATAATGTTCAACATTAAACAACTGTTTGCGCAAAGTAGATCATTTTGACACTGCGACTACAAAAAAATTTCACTTTAAATGTCAAAATTAGAAAAAATAATTTTCATGTATTCTGACTATCTAATTATTATTTGTTAGGATATTTTGGTGGACAATTATTGCAATTTTTGGTGGATGATAATTACCTAATTTAATTTTTATTTGATTAAAAAATAAAGAAGAATAATAACCTCAAGATCTACAAGATGAACGATTAATTCATAACACGTGACATTAAAGAATATAATTTTACCTAGCAGCAAAAATCAACAAGGACGAGAAAGTCTATGCTATAGGAGCTTCAAACACAATATGTTGATAGAAAAATATAATTAAATAATAGTTTAAAAAGACAAAAAACTAAAAAGTAGAAAATAATTTTCAATAAATTTAAATTGAAATTAGTGTGATTATCAAAAACATTTCTTTTATTGTAGAAAAGCGTGGGGTGCTTGATGTCAATTGTTATAATATTTTAATGACAGAAATTTGGGAAAAGAAATATCTTAAAAAGGACCCTTCGGGATTTCTACAATAAAATATTTTTTTTTGTTAATCACACTTTTTTTAATTTAAATTTATTGAAAATTATTTTGTACTTTTTAGTTAGTTTTTTTAAACTAGTATTTATTATTTTTTGACCAGAATTTTTAGTTTTGTGTAAATCCTGGACTTTAACTGAAACTAATTCGCAGGATAAAATATTTGGATAAAACGCAAAAACAGGTCGATTGAGTTTTTTTGTGGTCTCTCCAGTCATTAAAAAAATTATTTTCACCTCTTTGAAAGGGTGAAAATTTACCCCACTTAATTTTTAAATTATAGCATTGTCACTGATCCTTGATAAGTGTGCAAAGTTTCAAATCAATTCGACGTTTTGAAGGGAGTGAAAATCACGTTCAAAGATTCTGGTACATAGATACATACGAGTACATACCAAGCTAATAAAAGCATGTTAAAAATAAATTATGATATATTGATATAAAGTATGGAAAATTATTAAAGTAATATAAAGGAGAATAAAACAAAAATATATAAATAAAAAAGTAAAAACTACAAGGTTTAATAAAAAGGTAGATCATAAACAATATCAGATATTTGAAGCTCCTTGAACAAGAAGAAAAGGAAATTAAACAAGTAACCCCATGAGAAGTGTTGATGGAAATAAAAGAAAATATCAGTCAGGAAAACCACCTCGTGATACAGACTTTTAGTTTGTTACTACCTTTTTTTTCAAAGTTATTTGAAAAGTTATTGTTGAAAAGCTTAAAACCGATAATAAAAGACAGAAATCTAAATCCTAATCTTCAGTTTGGGTTCAGAAGAAGCCATTCAACGATAGACTAGGTTCATAAAATTACCACTGAAGTAGAAAATACCTTTGAAGATAGAAAAGTATTTTCTGTAATGGTACTCAATGTAGCTTAAGCTTTCAAATAAGGCAGACAAAAATGAGATTGTACCTGACAAAACAATGTAACCAAACTGCAAACCTCTACGGAACTATGCAGAACCTAGATTAGATAATAGTTTATCAAACTGAACGAAATTCGTTTATGTTAATTTAACTAATATAAGGGAATATACAGGGTATCTGTAAAAAGGTCTTTACAAAAACATACCACATATTTCTTAGACCAAAATAAGTCGATTTAAGTAAAATTACCTTGGTACAAAGTTGCTTCGTTTGGGCTCCAGAGGGCCTAGAAGTTACAATTTTTAAATCGTTTTTCCCATATAAATTTAAAACGGAATTTGCGATTTTGCTGAAATTTGGTATATTGGTAGAGTTTTATGTGGCAAAAAAATGGTATTAAAATTTTGTCCGATAATAATACATAGGTGTAGAACTTGATTTTTTAAATAATTGCACCTTTAAAAATTCTACGCCAATGGAAGAAAAGGAGTTTGAGTATGAAATTTAGATTGCGCAACTCATTTAAAAAAGGTACTCTTGATAAGACTCGATTACTCTCATGGTTTTCGCTAAATTTCTGTTTGAATAATTTAGAGTGTATAGGTTTCACAAAAATATTTATTTACAACATAATCAAAATAGAGATTTTACAAAAATTGTTCAAAATGTTCACCATTTTCACACATACAAAGATTTATACGTCGAAGAAAATTAAAATGTATCCTTTCCATAACTTCTTCATCACCTCTAAGATTGTTTATTGCAGCTTGAATACGTTGCCAGAGTTGTTCCTCATTTTCTACAGGTTCCCTGTAAACTGTGGATTTCAGATGTCCCCATAAAAAGTAATCCATCGGTGTTGGGTCTGGGGAACGTGGTGGCCAGTTTACAGGTGCGTCATTACCTCTGCCTATCCATTTGTGTGGATATTGTTCATTCAAGTGGTTTCTAACGTTTAAAGAAAAATGTGGTGGAGCTCCATCTTGCATAAACCAAATATCTCTCCGAAGTTGGAGAGGTAAATCTTCTAACAATTCTGGCAACGTATTTTGTAGAAAATCCAAATAATTTTCTCCAGTTAATTTTCGTGGAAGTATGACAGGATCAACAATGAAATTACCAATTATTCCAGCCCACACATTAATTTTGAATTCGTGCTGAAAATGGTTTACCTTTATTGCATGCGGATTTTCAACGGCATAAACATGTTCATTATGGGTATTAGTTATACCTCTTCTTGTAAAACCCGCTTCATCGGTAAAGAGAACCTTCTTGACAAAGTTTGGATCTTTTTCTCTTTGCATATTAACAAATCGATAAAAACCCAAACGAATTTGAGGATCATGGACTAACAATTCTTGTACTTGCTTCTTATGGTATGGATATAGCAATTGTTCTCTAAGCACTTTATGAACGACATCTTTACTTACTCCTAGTTCCCTTCCAATTCGTCTGGTGCTTAATTCTGGATCTTCTTCAGCACGTTCTAAAATGTCTTCTTCGACTTCAGGAATCCTTACTAAACGTTCTCTTCCATTATCAACAGTGTTGGGAGCAAAGGAACCGGTCTCCCGAAGACGTCTGTCAACAGCAGCAAAAGTTGGGTGGCTAGGTTCACGACGATTTGGAAACCTTTCAGAGTACACCCTGACACTCTCTCGAGCATTTCCTTCACAAAATCCTAATGTCGGTAAGATATCGGTATATTCTGCATTGGTATATTGTACAGCCATATTAATAAACCACGCATTTGTTTTTTTAATTATTGAGTTAGATAGAACACTTTCAATCGTTAACAAGAGATTAGGTGTTAAAACTTGACAATATTTTTATTTAGATGAAACTATGGAAACCAACAATAAATGTTTTTGTATACGTATTGCAGTCAAATAATTAATATTCCTCAACAAATCGTACATGGCAAGAATCGAGTATTTTTGTTAAAAGTCTCGATTAGAGGTATTGAAGAAGATATGAAAAGTACATTTTTATGTTTTTCAACGTATAAAATTTTGTCCGATAATAATACATAGGCGTAGAACTTGATTTTTTAAATAATTGCACCTTTAAAAATTCTACGCCAATGGCAAAAAAGGGGTTTGAGTATGAAATTTGGATTGGGTACTCATTTACTACAAAAAAGTACCCTTGATAACACTCGATTTACTCTCATGGTTTTGACAAAGTTTGTATTTTAATAATTATATTGTTTATGTTCTAAAATTACTAAAATGCAAATTTCGTCAAAACCATGAGAGTAATCGAGTCTTATCAAGAATATCTTTTTTAAAGTAAATGAGTTGCGCAATCTAACTTTCATACTTAAACTCCTTTTCTTCCATTGGAGTAGAATTTTTTAAGGTGCAATTATTTAAAAAATCAAGTTCTACGCCTATGTATTATTATCGGACAAAATTTTAATACCATTTTTTTTGCCATATAAAACTTTACCAATATACCAAATTTCAGCATAATCGGATATGCCGTTTTAAATTTATATGGGAAAAACGATTTAAAAATTGTAACTTCAAGGCCCTCTGGAGCCCAAACGAAGCAACTTTGTACTAAGGTAATTTTACTTAAATCGACTTATTTTGGTCTAAGGAATATGTGGTATGTTTTTGTAAAGACCTTTTACAGACACCTTGTATATACCAGTTTGCATAAACAATACTCAAATACCGTATGCAAATACGGCAAAATATTTAGTTTTTACCTTAGATGCTAAGCTACGTTAGAAAGCAAACATTTAAAAAAAGATGAACTAAGTATTAAATTGTGGACAAAACAAGCAAAAATCCATCGATGAGCAACTTAAAGTTGAATTTCACAGGTACAACTTGTTTATCCCCCTCTCCTTCACCCAAATTTAAAGAGTGAACAAAAACAAAAGCGACCTGCCATTTTTCGCAATAAGCCGAGGGCTGACAGACCAATATCCTGGACACAAATTTAACAGTTCTTGTACATTTATTATTGCTGGTTTTATAAATCTGTACACGACTTTCGATGGATGTGGACGTCAAAAGAGTGGATGAAATGTCTAATAACTGTTATGATCATGATTCCATGATAGCTGAATATCCATTCCGTAATAGTGACAAGGTTTAATATCTCAGTGAGACGATCTGAAGTACTGTTAAACAGAGACCCATTTGCTTTAACATATTTTATTTTTAATAAAGCTGGTATTTTGTACGAAAATAATAAACATTTTAGTAGAAGCTAACTATAATCATTCTTTATCATCTTAAGGACGTAAATATTTAAGATTCTAATTAATTTGTGCTGACAACTAGATATAGCTACATTAATCCATTTGGGTAATTACATAAATACCACATTATTCGCATTGTTTCACGAGGAAATAAACGCAAAACAATAAAATAGGCGTATGGCATCTTTTTATACAAATGACAGAATTTGATTGACCTATAATTAAGAATATGAGAGGATTTTAGTTCTTACCTTCGACTGTAGGCTAAATATAGGGTATTTCAGTAATAATTGTCCGTATTGTAACAGCAGTGCTGGAGAATCCGTGACTCAAAATGACTCTTTAACATAAAATAGCTCTCCCAATGGAAATAAGTCCAATTTTTGTCCAATATTTTTGTTCATACTTGACAAAAAAGTGTATGCATGTTAGAATACTTTAAATTATTGTAGAAGATAGTTTCTTGGTATAAGCAAAGACGTATGCAAGTAGTAAATTTTATGATCAAATATAGTAAATTAAACAAAGCTTATGTGACATGTACCTTAGAAAAAAAAATTTAGGAACTAAGTGATCCACAAAGTATCAGTTTGAATTTAATTCAGAGCCATGTGTAGTAATCATCAACATGACTTGTATCTCTATCCTAGTAGTCCATGGTCAACTTTAGATTTTTGTGGATTACTTTTTACATTTGAGTGCAAATATATTAAAAACCACTGGCTTAATCGCAATGAGAGAAATAACTACAAATAATGAGATACCCATAAAAATAAAAATGTCATTTGGACGATTAGGTTAGTGATGTAGAATGTAGAGGATGAAAACTAAGTCTCTACCCTTACCGTTCGCCTTTGAAACTCTTCTACAATAATTTAAAGTGTCTTAACATGCATAAACTTTTCATGAACAAACAATATTGAAAGGTATAGTAACAGTAGACATTATTTTGACATTTTTAAATAAAAACTGAATCTCGGTTAGAAGAAATATTTTATCTAAGCATTTCAGTTTAAATCGTCATATGTTGGGTCAAGGATTCTTCAGTTTCCATACGGACAATCATTATTGAAACACCCAGTATAATGACATAACTTTTTCGTATGTAACCGAATGGTACTGGACTATAAATCGGTTTCAATCTTTTTCTTCACTAGTACGAGGAAAAAACAACCATTTTGAAGTGCAGTTCCAACTTAATGCAATGCATTTTTTAATTCTTTCGATTAAAATGACAGTTTATAATTAATTTAAGTTAAATACCATGAAATTATTAAAAGATATTAAAAATAAATATTTTAAAACGTATAGTTTTTGATTTAGTTTTAATAATAATAAAAATAAAATACGCTTTATCGTTTTAAAAGAAAGTGTTCAAATAAATTAATTCCAAACAAAAGAAGGATACCTATCTAACAAAAAGCAAACCGTAAAAACTTAATTGATAACCAGTGAGAGACGGCTTCCGCCATAATCGTTACATATAGATTAAAAGCTATTAAAATGCTAGCATAATAGAAAGTAGAATCAAATTATATAAAACTTCCTTATCGGAGCATTGTTTTAATTAGTAATATTTGATTTAAAATTATCAATTATTAAGGTTTATCTAATCTTAAAGAATAAATGAAGGTGTTCGCTAATGAATTAAAATTTTGTTAGTGTTGCTGAGGCGGCCATTGCCCAAAGTAAATGCGTTTTGAATAAATAATATAATTTTATCATACCGAATATATTCCTAATTTGAATGATCAAGTAATATGTTTAATACTTCAAGTCATATAATCTAATACGGTCCTTCTTTACTGTGGAAAAAATTGGGAGTTAGTCAAAAACAAAATTGATGAAGATCTGAAAAAATTAAAAAAATGGTTTCAATCGAATTTGTTAACCTTAAATATTCAAAAAACTAAAGTCATTCCCTTCCGTACAAACGAAAGTACTCTTTCTTATTATAGAAGTATCACTTTGGAAAAGGACGAAATCCTTTATTTTACAAAACACGTAAAATACCTTGGCATTTTTTTGATACCTTCCTTAGATGGGATGCTCCCGCGGATAGTCTTAAAAACAAAATGCAATCGTTAATTTACAAATTTTATCAATGCCGCTATATACTTACCTTAGATAAAATGAAGATCATTTACTTTGCTCTTGTAGAATCATTGTTGCAGACCTATCCTTCTTATGTGGTTACCAAGACGACAATGTACTGTCATCGGTCCTGTGAAAATGCGTAAATCTTTCCTACTCCATTCCCGGATCTGATCAGAAGCGTTCATGGAAGGGTTGGTAACAATAGCCTTTGAATGAGTTATCCCTGGAGTATCTCTCCAGTTCGTGAGTGTTGTACCCTCCCTCTACTTTGAGATAATTTATTTGGCAGTGCTCTTTGCAATGCCCAGGAATAGTTCTGGTCTTATGATCTTAAATTCGGTTCCTCTTTTAGCGAGCGCGTCAACTTTTTCAATGCCCTCCATAGCTGTGTCCTAGAATACAGATTAAAGTTACTTTGTTCCGTGAATCGAGACACTTAATACTTATACAGTTCCATACCAGTTCTGAGCCAACTCGATCGCAGCTCAGGGCCTTTAGGTCTGCCTAGCTATTCGAATAGATCTTTATAGTCTTGTTTGCGAGGGGAAAATTAATCAACTCCCAATTCTGTAGCAAACATTTCTGCTTGGAAGATTGTTGCCAGAGAGATTAGGTTTATTAATATGTCAACTCATGTCTTCTAGCCGTAAAGTTCTCTCTGGAATGAGTACGCTGTATGGCTTTTCTATGAGCTGTCGGAGAACTATAAACTCTGAGACCATGCCGATGATGTGGTCGTTATTAATCTCACTGATCAGCCTCATCTTGACCCATCTGAGACTATAGTAAATATTTATCGCAGTTCTTCATTGCATTAACTACCCTTCAGGAATCTATAGAAGACCATCCTGGTATCCCTTTCCAGAAAAATGTATAGGGGAATTAGGTCTAGCATGGTATTCATGGCTCCCGTCATTGTAGTTGACATTGCCACAGTGATGGCGAGGCACGAAAGCCACTGGATGTCAGTCCCTTGTTTCATCATACGACGGAGTCATACGTAACCATAGGTTTTAGCTCTATTTGATAAATCCAAAAAGTTATAAAATATTTTACGATTCAATAGCAGTAGCAGAGAAAATGCTTCTGTTTATGGTTTCTTATGACATAGACATTCTTAATTTTTTGGTTAAGGGGAAACCGCTTGGCACTAGTTGCTGAGTTTATGCATACTAATAATGTTGGGCCCGATATTCCGCTGTAGATGATCTGGAATTGCTCGTTCGAAGATAGAGCTGATCGTTCGTGCCTTTGATTGTAATTCCTTTGCTTCCTTTACGAAATTGTGTATTACTTCTCACTTGTTTCTGCTTTTCATCATTTTTGTCACGAAATAGCCGTAGTGTGCGACCTCGGCTATTGGTAGTTCCATGGCTGTTCTAGGTATATGAAACATGTACTGTTACATTATCTTCTGTATAGCAATAGATACATTATGAGAATTCTGTGAGTCATTCGTTTCAGGTAATTCCTGAAGCAGCCGTGACTGTTAGTATTTGCGCGACGAAGTAGTCTGTCGTTCTGTGTTGGCATTCCCACTATTCCTTAATTCTGATATTAATTTTTTGATTCATTTTCCTATTTTCTACGTTCCACTTCGTTTGCCTCTTTCTGATGTTGCCCTCGATTTCTTGATGACCTGGTACCTAAACTAGTTTCATTCTATTTGGGTTTGCCGGTGTCTTTAGTTCTTTGATGCAATTCCATACTCACTTTCTAATATTATATGAATCTGCTGGTTTTCGGTAGCTGACCTCTCGTTTGTTCTTCCACTGGGTTTCCCTTATGATGATCTCCATTTTATTTTGTACTAAAACCTAGAATGTGGAGTTAAAGGAGTAGCGCTATTCTTATGATCAGTACATTCCCTGTCACTAACATTGAGATACTTATGTGACCTTGTTTATTATTGATTTCCTAAGGCTTCCCCTAATCTGTCACACATATCTTAAATTAAATCAATTACAAGCCTATTAGTACTCTCATTGCATCTGGGGAATTGTTTTTATTGCATCCGTTTCATGCTGAAGCATATCGACGTTAACAGATTTATGAAATCTAGCTTGCTGTTTTTGGTTATATCTTCAGATTTACTCTTTATTGGTATGTATTTAGAGGCCTTTGTGTAAATTTGTGTCCCGAATACCAAGAAGTATCTGCGATATTTCGGAGTACTTTATTTTAAAAACTGTGTAGAAATGTCCAAATTAGTTAGCTTAGCACAACCTCAAAGCTGCATACAGTACTGGTTTTAAAACATACTTGTAGATGTCCAATTTACTGTGTATTGATGTTGCCGTCTTCTGTCAATTAAACAGTATAGTAATTAGTTTTTTTCTTCTCGATGTGCTTTAAGCTTTGTATCTATCTAGTGGCCAATAAGTTTTATTTAATGGTTTTATATATGAATTTGCTCCTATCAATAAAAGAGTAGAAGACATAACATGAAATCACTTTGTTTTAACATGGACTATTACTTTTCTTGTTTTATTTTATAAAATTTATTTAATATGTACGATTTAGGATATTGTACATACTTCTTTGGAAGCATTTGTCCTAGTTTCATTAAGAGTCCTTTACGCCTGCGCGATTTGAACAACTGAACATCTCTTTTTCTTATTTGTTATTTATAAAAAAGTGTAACTTAGTTGGGAGTGTACTATTTTAAATAAGATAGAAAATAGAAATATTCTAGCAGCGAAACTATTATGACGAAGAACCGACGTCAGATCTTGAAAAAGAGAACATATAAAGCTTTGTTTGTTGAACAAACGTTTGCATAATTTTCAGCTGTTTAAAATACGAATATTTTGCAAGACGTAAGTTTCAAGGAGACGTATGTTTCTTCATCTGCAGAGAAAATGAACAATAGAAAGATAGGCCGTATAAGACAAGAGGTCGTTTTTAGCTCAGCTTTGAAAAAAATGAGCAACTTAAATATAGAAAAAAGAAAACGACTCTACAAGAGTGGAAATTAATTAGGATAAAAAACTGTCGAGTACTCTCAAACTCTAGAAACGAAATGTTTATTATTTTTTCGTTCGGCTCTTACACAAACGAAATCTTGTTTGTTAGAAGCTACTAACTTATATCCAAGCCATCCTTTTTTAGCGAACGGCTGAATTTTTTTCATTAGACTGAATTAACTAATTAAGTATAATTTTTCTTGCAGATCGAATCCCCGCACCATACCCTGGAGCACCTCGCACAGTGAACCGTGGAGTCTGTTTTTATCAACACGAAGAGAGGTAGGCATCCTCTGGGTGACAATAAGTCCCCCTTACCTGCCGCCACTCCACCGCCGTCCTTGAAGAAGGCCAGACACGACGATTCCTCCTCTGGTTCCGCTTGTTCAGCGGCCGCAGCCGATCTACAAGACATGGAAGCACCATTGGGTGTCACCCTCAGCCAAAGCATGGATTCCGTCAATACTAACAACGGAGAGGAAGAGGTGAGTTACCTAATTTTGAACTAGTGGTTTATTTAGATATCTGGAGAGTCAATAGGTTATTCTTGGACGCGATTATTTGGTTTTGTATATATTTAGTATATAAACATTAACCAAATCAAAACAATATAAAATACATTTTGCAAACACTACACAATTACAGAAAAAATTGCAACATGAATATCATATATAGTTCAAACAATCAATTTGGCAAAAAAATACTGAAACAATATTTTTATTAAATATAGATTGTATCAAAGTTAGTGGAATATTAGTGAAAAATGATAAGAAAACAGTAATAGATAAAACTTCTTAAAGAACTTACTGAGTACAATCACAAGGATTATTTAATTTTCGAAAAAATTCAGGAAACAATATGATTTTCGCGAAAACTTTTTCAACATCAGATGAGATTGTGAGAATGACAAAATTTATAAATAAATAGATCAAAAACAACCAAGTTATAATAATTGCTATTTGCTAAATGTGTAAGTATTCCTAATCCGTATAGATTTTAATTGGAATATAATTCCGATCACATCCATTCAAAATTAAAACTCAAGTTCCGATTAGACTTTCGACTTCTGAAAATGGCTCGATAATTTAACAAAACTTACAGGATCTAAAATTAAGTTTTGAACTTAATTAAATGATACAAATGGAAAATAGATCGAGCAGGTAAAATTAAATGGAAATCAGCTTAGTTAAAACTTTTAATGTTCGAACAGGAAAAGTTTTCCGGGTATCGGGTTCAAGCCTGGCTGTCATAGGGCAGCTCAATAGCGACAGGGAATGAGGCGTACCATTAAAAATGAAGAATTGATATTGTTTTACTTTAAAGATTAATACTTTCATCTCAATTTTATTTTCTTACTGAATGAATAAAACTAATTTGTTTAAAGTTTTAAAAGTTGTATTACCGAATTTTATGCAGCATTGAATATTATCACTTAAGTTTTTTTTTGTAAGTAAGAAATTATAAATTAAAGTAAAGTAAAATAACTTTCTGTAGCCTAGCTATTATTGTCAATATACTTAGTACTTTATTTCAACTTTTCAAATATCAGTTCCAATAATATTGCCTTTAACACTTTCTCAGTTTAATGGGGATTTTTTTCTATCAAGTTGACATTTTTAACAATCATTCTTTGTGTTTTTATAATTTTGTGATTGTTTTTGCAATACAAAATTATATAATTTACTTTTAGTAAAGATATTTGTTTTAGAAGATAATCTAAACTTAACACTAAACAGTACAATATACGGTGTGTTTTTAAAACATGCGGCAAAAATTCAAGGGGTTGTTCCTCTTTGATGATTTTTAAAATTCCGTTTCGTTTAGGACAAAGTGTAATTTATTTTAGAAATATTGCCTCTTCGGTGATGTATCATAATCAATAATAATTTTTTATAAATATTTTAGTTTGCCTGTTATGCTTCCTGTGGGACAGTTGTCCTATACTGTATATTCTTTGTAAGGGTTTAAAGTTTAATTTGATATACAATTTTTTTGTCGCTAAAAAATTTTTTGTACAGAAGTGCCTTGCAAATCTATAAACATTTTCTTGGTTCTTTTCGCTTGATATTTTCTAAATACTCGCTAAAAATAGCTACCAAAATAAATTACTGTAAACATACTGATCCCGATTAAAATTTATCCGATTGTTTATCACAAACCGAACCCCGAGGCGCTCCTTTTGTCTCAATTAAATTGCCAATGTCGATGCGTAGGCGTAACTGCTCCTCCGTATTCCAACCGACAGCCATTGCTATTGTTTTCTGACGATTGACCGTAATTTTAATCACATAATAAAAGTAATTGCGTACCATTTTCGTTTTCCCTGTCAGTGTTTTTCGTTTCGTGTCCTTCTATTTAGGTTACGTAATATTACGCGACTATCTGAAACCACATGCACTCCATAGCCTTGTGATATTCGATCTCAATTGGAGAATTTATTCGAGAATAATTTGTTTATGTTATGCAATTTTGCATATAGATATAGTTTATTCTCTTTCGTAGGTAAATTCTTAGCCTTTAAAGTACAGGGTGAAAGTTAGCTATCCTTGATTCCTATTTCTGTGAAAATTTATTATTTATTAAATAAAAAAAGCTCAAGGAGTAGAAGTGGCTAGAAAAAGGCAAGAAAACCGTTGGAAAATATACGGTTTCTTTGATCTTCTAGAAGAAACAATTTTAAACTTAAAGTTACAGGATCGATCTGAACAAATATTCAACTGCGACGAAACATCCTTCTCCAGTGACCTTTCAAAAACAAAAGTTTTTGGGGCAGTGGGTACAAAAGCTACAAGGGCTATATCTACATGCGGCAGAGAAAATACTGCAGTGTTAGTATGTTGTTCAGCATCAGGCCAGAAATTGCCTTTGTTAACTATTTGCAAGGGAAAAATGTTATCAAGTCGATGTTACCTGATAAACCTAAACCACTAGATAGAATTGCTATAGCCGCTTCGGGTAAGGGAAGGATGACGATCATAATATTTGCGAATTGGTTTAGAAAATGTTTTTTACCTCACGTACCAAAGGAACGTCCAATCCTTTTAATTGTAGATGGACATACAACCCATATTTCGTGTAATGTGATCCAAGAAGCCTTTGATAATGATATATGTATTTTAAAATTACCAGCACATACAACCCATCTGCTTCAGCCACTCGATGTTGGTGTATTTAAGAGCATGACTGAATTTTCGCATCTTCTTGAAAAAGAATTTTTAGAAATGCCTAAACAGAACATTATAAATGAGTTTCAAGCAACAGGTATCTATAATTTAGATACCGGTAAACCAGATCGAACAAAAGTTCCTAAAACAATATTTTCATAGCAAGATCTTGTAAAATATAATCACCACGTTAAACCAAACGAGGTGATTATTGGAACGAAAGAGAAAGAAATTATTGAAAACGAATAAAATGGAACAATTCATCAAATGGAAGATTTAGTTAACAAAGAACAGCAAACAAATATAGTGAATGAGCAACAAGGTAAAAAGGAGTTAATGCCTGAAGACAAACATGGACCTTCAAACATTCAAAGCAATATTTGTCTAAATCCCTTTGAAAGTCTGGTGGTTGAACTACTAAAAAATAAAAAAAAAAAAATCGGAATCTCCGACACCACAAAAGAGAAGAAAGATCTGCAATTGGGCGGAAATTATAACAACATCATACTACTTACAGAAAAAGAAACTAGAAGAGGAAAATAAAAAACTGGAAGATGAGAAAAAGAAAGGCCAAGCAGAAACAAAGTCTAAGAAAATACCTCAAAAAGTAAACTCTATCCAAAACTCGTGGTAAGGAGGCAGTCTGAGAATTTCAATTCTTTTTCTCCGGCCATCTCGTCTATAATATATTTTTTGAATTTGTTTTATGTTGCCTTGCTATTACAAGTAATTCTGCCCTCAAGGATTTAGGAGGACTAATAATATTTTTAGAATAAAGCCATTTTGAAATATTTTCCGTTTTCCATCTTGTTGTAGGTAGTGACTCCTTTAATCGACTATGGTAGGATGCATTATCCAAAACAATAACGAAGTTGGCTGATTTTTTTTTATAATGTTCTAAAACCAATTTTCAAACATAATATGGTCATTCATTTCTTCATGATAGTCTTTGGTTTTCTTAGACTCGAACATTAATAAACCCTCTGGCAAAAATTCATCGGTGCTTCCAATGTGGGTTATTAATAAGCGATTTCCTTTTTCTAGTGAATTTTTTAATCTACAAGAGACTCCTTTCATAAATGATTGTTTTTTAGTTTTGATGGAGGTATTGTAGGTAGCAATATCCATGGTATAAATCAGAATCTGAATATGGAAAAATAATTTATTTTAAAAAGTCCAAAGTAAAAATAATATCGATGATAAAATCTAATGTTAGTATTGATGTCTCGTCTTCATCATGTCTTCATTTTTCTATCGTCGTCAAAAATAATATTAATTTTTTTGTTTCTTCGTCCACTGGTTACCAAGGTTCCAATAGGTAGAGCGCTAGTGCGTACGGCCATAGACCATGATCATAGTGTGTAAGATGTTATTATAACGTTGCTTTCTGACTAAGAAGTCTTAAACTAAAATGACGTAAAAGTCAAAACTAAAGGTATGACTATGTGGTGCTATGATGTCGCCACATAACCTTCCCGATATATGGGATCTTTAAAATATATTTATCCAATCATAAATAAATGATTTATTGTTGTAGATGTATAAAGTATATTAAGAAGAAAAAATGACATGTCATGTATAAAATTAAAAGTCATGATTATATATAAACAAGTTGTTTCCCTCGCGATGAGTTCAACCTTGTGTCTTTGCTAGAACTGCCACGAAAAATTGTCTAAATGATAACAACAATTTAATGCGTATGACGTAATAAAAATAATAAAGATATGTATTGCATGTCGCTACAAGTATCTTGCCAAATTTTGTTACTATATTGTCAAGCATTAACTCATGTTTCAGCTAAATAAAATACCTGTATAGTTTGCGTGTCCTGTGCGTTAGAAATGACAGACTGCCTTGGCGATGCACATGAGACATCGTAACGCACTGCACATTTCAGTACATTGTTTTTCATCATGGATGACTATAAACTAGTTTTTATATCGTTTACTGAGGAAAATAATTCGAAGAAGAAGGGTTAAAAATAGAAGATGAGGTAAATACTTCCCTATAAAAATGAACTTTGTGAGACAGAAATTACTTTTTCAACCAGTTTGTTTATAAATTTTGTTAATCAAGAGTTTTATTTAAACATTTATTTGTTATATCAACACATTTTTTTGTCTTTATAACTACCAGTTTACCATTAAGTTTAAGCAGGTGCATTTTAGTATTATTCTAAGTAATGTAGTCAAAATTAGAAAAAAATTGTAACACGTTCATATTGGGGGACTTCGCTCTGCTCGTCCCGCAAATATTTCAATGCATAAAAAAGCCATTTCGTTAATTGTTTCATAAATTGCTATTTTGATAAAAATGAAACCTAATTTAATAAAAAACTTGGTATCTATAAGTTTTGAAAATAAACTTACCTGCATAAATTTATAATCTAAAATCTACTAAAGTCACCCTCATTCGATTGGTTACATTAATTTTTCAAATAATATGATTTGGATGGAATTTGTCGATAAAACACAAGAAAGATACTGAGGGGATTTAGAAAGGAGAACACGTATTTCTTTTTACTCCTAAGAATAAATCAAAGTAAATTAAAGAAAAAAGAAAAATTTTAATTAATGACCTAAAATTTTGTATTCCTGCAACGTTACATAAGTTAGAGACAATTAAAACATAATTAAAATATAAAACAGATTCAAAAATAAATACCCTCAGGTGTTCTATGTTACTCTTTATTTCTGTTTATAATTGGTATGGTTCAGTTAACAAAATAAAATAAAATTATTAATGACATACATAGAGATAATCAAAAATCATCCATCAGAAAAAGGTAGCAAGTGTCCCCTTTCTCAGTGCCTCGTGTCTGATATAGACGCAGTAATTTTGTTTTCACTAATAATGCTAAATTTAAACCCAACAAATTGGTACATAGGCGACATGGTAGAAATTCAGGATATCATAAATTTACACGGTGTATGATTAAACGACTCGAAAACTGGCACATTTTCACTGAACTAACTGATTACGTAGTTTCCATAATTCATACTATCATTGTTTGGTTTCAATTGTTTCAAATAATTGCCTGAACGCATGATGAAATTTAGTTGGGAACATGGGAACGCAATTTAACTTAAAACTATCAATATAAAATATACTTTTAGCTGCAATGTACTTTTAGATCGTGATGCACTGTTATTTATTATGTTAAATTTTATTTATTATTTTAAGCTGATCCAGTTTCAAGGCAAACATTCAACAATGTATTTCTCTGGACTGTTCATTAATTGCTAAATACGAGGAGTATATTATTCTTGTTCAATGTTCTAGAAAACAATAAATTCGTTTATATAACATCAAATTTATGAAAAAGTAGTTTATTATCTACAAAGCAATCTGGATTTCTCAAAAATTAAATCACTAATATTACTCCAAAAGAAAGTTTTCCAATTTGTTAATTTTAGTTTTTTATTTAGAAAACTTTATTCTCATAGCAGTTTCTGAAGACCAATAATATTCTTACTGTTATTTACATACCTGCCTGTATTTATACCATATTAGCACTTAAAATTAATTTTAAATTCGAGAGACGCTAAATTGGTGGTCTCACTTCATCGATACTGAAATCCCTACTGACAAACACGGAAAGAAAGACCGAAAGACGATGAGAAGTATTAAAACGACTAATTTTCTAGTTTTTGAAGTATTGTCATTACTTAGGCTAGAGAGGATCTTCATATTCTAGCCCTGGTTTTAAACAACTATTCCATGTCACCTTTTTAGACCAATGTGGTTATGCTCTGATCCTTTGGGTCCCTCTGCTTTGTTTGGGCCTTTGGCTAATTGACGAATTATCCTGGCGTCACCAGGGTCAATTTTATGTTTTACAATAGAATTTTTCTTGTTTTTGCTCCTTTTGATTCAGAGATTGGCCAGCAAGTGTTGTATCATATTCTCGAATTTGTAATTGGAAATATCAGAAGTTGTTGCCTGACGAAATATGGAAGTTACTGGTGCACAGGTTTCGATTCTGGTCTCTTTATTGATGGTAAATGGGTGATCATTAACGTTTATAAGACGTACTGAAATTTCTTTAGCAGTCGTGACCAACCTATTTCCGATTAGAATTCCTTGACCAACCTCTCCAACGTGGTTCCAAAGTTCCATCATGACAGGTGATTCTTCTTCCATAGTTTCTTAAAGCCGTGCTACTCTATAATGGTTTCATTTCTACCAGGTACCACAGTATCTTTTTGTACAGCTACCTGGCACGGTATGAAGGACACCGACCTGGTGCGTGTGAACTTGAGACTCTTAATTTTATACAGGATTAGGTTTCTTTTAAATTTAAATAAATCCAAACACTGAGAAGTCAAAAATAAAACTTTAATGAAAGATAGAAATAACGTGGAACAAATTACAAAAAAAAACAAACGTCTTTAACAAAATGGCAAATAGGTATAAAAAAAAATAGTTAATATCAATCAAAGAGGTTAGAAAGGGTAGAGGTAACATAGGAAGCATTTGTCGCTGCGCAAATTTTGCCAAAACCGAAAAACTGGGTGGAAGGAGTAGGGAGATGTTCTGTGCCGGACTTAAATATTTGTATTGTAGTACCTAATTTTGGTAGGTAACTAAAAGATGAAACATTATGAGACGTTTTTTTGACTTTATTTGTTAGCACGATTCATGTATGATAAGGGCAATAACACTTTATCAATATATAACTAGCTAAGGGCCGATTCCACCGTTGTGTCAAACGAAGTTTAAATTATTAAACGAAGATTAAAATGACATTGTTAATGTAAAAATGTCATTTTAAATTCCATTTAGTAATTTAAACTTCGTTTTTGTTAATATAAAAATATCATTTTAAGCTTCGTTTAACAAAACGGTGAAATGGACCATAAGTAAAAGTTTATAAAATTATTGCAACAAAATAGCTGTTGAGACAAAAAGTTATCGAAACAGCCAAAGTACTTTTTGCTCGAATTACACACAAGATTTTTTCTACGATCACACCAAAATAAAATAAATAATTAAATTTTATTAGAAATGGCTTACTTTTTCGTTCGTTATATTTTAAGTTTATTTGACATAAGCCTACTCTTCAAAGAGAAAAAAATGAAAAAAAAATTCACCATCATTCTTCTACAGGTACTTCCAATCAAATATTTTAGAAAATTGTTGTATTTGATTGCCCTACGACGTTTTTTTTAATAGTAATAATAAAAATAAGGGACATGTGCAGTGTTGCCGGTCTAACTTTTGACATTACCCGCGAGAAATTTGAAAAAAAAATTTTTTACCCATTATCCTTAAAGGAGTACGTCAAAATTTTACCCCCAACATTTCTGGGCAGTTTTCAATAACGGTGTTATTCTAAATATAAAACGCAATTTACAGCTTTTCTTTTTGTGTTGTTGAACGTAATGTCATATTTTCAAATATGAAATGTCACTATTCATTGCCTTTTTTTCGATATTTGGTTTTTTGGATTTTTCGATTTCTCAATTTTTCGATTTCTCATTTTCTCGATTTCACGATTTTTCAACTTACAGTTCATCAAATTTCTAGAGGTGTTCGACGCCCAGACAGAGAACGCGCTACGTGTGACTAAGATAGCTATTGTACAGTCTGCTAAACAAGTTATTTTAAATAGTTTTTAATATTTTTAGGTAATTAAATTTTAAAAGTGTGGAATAGTTTAGGGATTAAATTTGTCTGATTGGACTTTCTTAGAACGTTTTTAAAAGCAGCTGAAGATAGTATGTAGAATTGAAAATAATTATTATGCCATAAAAGGTGTTTTGGAATTCCTTCAACCTTTTGAAATTGAGTCAGAAAATATAAATTTTATAGGATAGCGGAAAATACCTATAATTTTTTTGTAGGCCTTTGTAAATCGTGGAAATAGTTTATATTTTATTTCTACCTTATTAAGGAAAATGGTACCTATTAATAATAATGGTTGTTTCTGAAACATTACTAAAATTTTCGAAATTTTGTTTTTCTACAAAATAATAAACTATACTATTTAGAAAAAAATTTATTTCTCTTATAATTTTATAAAAAATAACAGGGGAATATTTACATTTCTTGATCTATTAAACAAAACGATAAATTATCTCGACGAATGACACCATGTTGTAGTACGGAAGCTAGCTTTACTTTTTTGTTGGTGGTTTCATGGGTTTCATATCAATTTTTTGTAATTGTAGTTTACACGTACATATACCTCTTAACACTTGTTTGCTTTATTAAAAAAGTGTGTTGTTGTGATTTACGTCGAAATAAGTCAAAAACAACTTGAAACCCCATATAAAATCAAAAAGGAGAAACGGAAAAAAATTGAGCCTGTAAATGAACAAAAAATAAAATTTGATTCTTGTGCAGCTTCATCTATATCATTAACTGTTTTTGGTTTTTTAATGGTTTTTCTTGGTGATGAAAATTCCGATATCTCACGGTTATCGATTCTTTTTCTCTCTCCAGAAATGCGGACGACAGTGTTTTTAGATACTCCTGTGGCTGCAGCAACACGATCATTTACATTTTTAAATGGCAATGAAGGTGAATTAAAGTTTCCTTCTCTTCTCATGAACTCTATAACATTGGCTATTATTTCGCGAGATTGACTGTTAATCACGCGGCCTCTTAATTTGCTATTAAACTCCATACTTAGGTTCTATTAATCTGTAATGAGCAAAAAACAAACGAAAATAAAAAAAATGTTTTAGCGAAATTTACATCTGACATTTACGTCTGAATGAAATAGTGAAATACTTGATGCGCAGAGTGTACTTTCATTGCGTAAATCCGTCGGGATGCCTGTCAGTAGTGCTTTCTTTGTCTAGCCGTCGAAAGCCTCTAGAAATTTGATGAACTGTAAAAACCAAAAAAGAGGCAGTTTTATTTATTTTCATTTCGTAACTGGTGACAATCAACTTTTCGTAATCAGTTGCATAATGTTCTACTTTATGCAACTGTTCTACTTTATGCAACTGGTTGCATACAGTAGATCGTTTTGACACTCGCTGCGATTACAAAATATATTACTTTATGTGTCAAAATTAGAGAAAATAACAGAATGTAAATTAAATGGATAGATCCCATATTATTATAGAGCAGTGTTTCTCAAACTTTTTTGACGACGGAACCTTTTTGAAAAGCGAAATATTTGACGGAGCCCTAAACACATAAAACCACAAAATATAAAAAAATTATTTTAATTTTTTTTTTATTTTGACTCTCATTTTGACTTTCAATAGGTAAACATGATAAAAAATCGGCTTTATATTATGCTCCGATTTCACATATTTAATTTTATAATTGTAATTTGACAATATTACTGCCCATCTACGGAGTCTGTTGGCTGAAAATTGGGGTATACATTTAGCTGGGTTAAAAATAGTTACCAGAAGTAAGTGATCTGTAACTAGGATAAAGAAGTCCATATAAATATTCATTAAATTTATTTAAGCTAAAAATTATTGCAAGGACCTCTCTTCCAATTTGGGAATATTTTTGTTCGGACTTTGATAAGGTACGCGAAGCAGAAGCTATAATTTCTCAATGTTTTTTTTTAAAAACATGATATATCATGGCACTTATTCCCACATTTGATGCATCTACGAATAATTTGATCGGCAACTCAGGCTGAAAATGCACAAGAACATCATTTGTTGTTAATTTATTTTTGATTTATTCCAAAGATTCCTTGCAAGAATTTTCACAATCTATTTCACCCATAAAAAATAAAATAAAAAAAAAACTCCTAAAAAAATATTATATCCTCCTTCCTCTTAGTGACTTAAAAAAAAAATACTTCTCAAAAAAGGTCCTCTAGCCAGGTCCCTCCATTTTGTGGCGCTAGTACTGTTTTTTTTATTGTGATTATTTTCTTCGCGGAGCCCTCACAAAGGCTTTGCGGAGCCCCAGGGCTCCGCGGAGCACACTTTGAGTAACACTGTTATAGAGAATTACTAAATAGTTTTGAGAAAACTATTGGCAATGAAATTTTTATTTTTGTATTTGATTGTATGTTTCTCTTTTTACTTCCTAAAAAAAGATTCCCCATGAAACAAGAAATAGTAAACACTTTATAATAATAACCTTTATTTGCTACTTATAACATGTACCAATGACCAAGTCCGATTCTGTTTATTTTAAATCAACAAATATGGACGACGACAGAAGCCTTAAAAATTAAATATCTCACCGAAATAAATGTAAGTTTCTTTTATCTCAGTCACATTTAGCAGGTTTATTATAAATAAAGCTTTTTACAACACATCTTGGCATTTTCAACGTTAATTTCCAAAATTTAAGTCACTAAAATACCAAATTAATTCTTGTTGACACATTAAATTTGGATGGACAACGCTCTGACATGTGATGTTCTCAACTGTGATTGGTGGGTGTGTATAATTTCGAAATGGGATTATGCGCAGTGTCTTATGTTCCATCTAAGGTTTGTATAATCTAAGATATCAATAAAGTTTATACAGGGGTGTTTCGCGTAACCGTCAGATTGACGTAACTTGATAAACCGCTGCATAAAAAGTTAATTTCATAAATACCTTAGTACTTTGGCACTATGTGAAAACTATGGCACACTAACTCGACTAAATTTTATTTAGTCTTGTCGATCTCTTGGCAACTCGGCTGGGATCATTCACTAACAATTATCAATGCAAAGAAAAACACTGGTCACTGTTGATCACAAATTCAGGTTAAAAATCCACACTTAACAACTTGCTGGAAACGTGACAATCTTTGATCGAAGTAAAAAACCTCTCTCTCTCTCCTCTTCTAGACCACAAATTCCCTCTCGCTGTTCCTGCGGCGAATTTCGTACTATCTACATATCCGCATATCTGGCCCGTCAGAAATACTGTCCCATATGGATGTAGAATACCTCTTTGGTACCAACGTTTATCACTCTGTTCCTAAAATCCAACTGAAAGCAATGTAAATACATTTACATGTCTTGTATAATATCTTTAATATTAGCGACAATAACAGTATGAGTGAACTGTTCTGTACCAATTCCTAATTGAACCTGGATTTCCTCATGGAAGTTGTCACTTTCACCTGTGTCATTTTACAATTGCAATATTGATGGTAAAAGTATCTTGAGGGTATTTATGGTTGTTGGTCATATAGTGGTCCTAGTTCCTCCAGTATTTATTAAAAGTGCATTCTTTTACCATTTCCTCTTCTCCTTCTTTTACAGTCCTCACTTTACTGTATCTACTAGAAGTTTACGAAGCTGCTTCATACTCTAGAGCAGCGGACATTGTTTTGTAACGAGATACACGGAGTGGTTTCTGCATTTCATGGTCACGGAGTCTATCAACAAATGTTTGGACAGCTAAACTTTCCATCATATTTTCCGGAGCTGATGGGTAGGCAAATCGCACCAACCTGTCAATATTTACTTCATATTCTTAAAGGGTTGTTTCTGTTTGCGATTCTTTAACTGTGATTGGTATATATGCTCCAAGTGTTTGTGACCATATCGCATGTTTAGTCTCTTTGCTTCCACGGGTATAGTCTGAAGGACATCTAAAGCGTCACTTTGCAGGGCGATGGTAATAAATTTACTTCTTTTTGTTTTTCAGACCATTCGTTTGCTCTGGCCGCTGTTACGTACTATTTTAGGTAATTGGTCTATTACGAGTAAATTTACAGTTACTTCCAATTTAAACTTTGTCTTCACCTCTTGATACTTTATTTCACTGTTTTTGAAATGTTCTGTATGGTCCGGTTTTTATCTGTTTTATTTTCTCCTCAACGGAAGACATTATTTTATTCTTTACTGAAGATATCTAATTTTACACAGAAGAAATTTCCGAGGACACCTTTTCTTCTAAGCAAGAAATATTATTGTTTATGAAAGAAATATCAGCAGTAATTTTAGTTTTTATAGAAAACATTTTCTTTTCCAAGTCGGAAGAAATTTCATCTTTTAAAGAATAGATATCGGAAGAGACTATCTTCCAAGGAAGAACCTTTATTGTTTAAGGAGGAATTGTCAAAAGAAACTTTAGTTTCCAAGGAAGGAATATCATTTTTTATAGAGACCACATCAGAAGAAACTTTAGTTTCTAATGAAGAAATTACTTAATATTAATCTAGCTAGAATCTTTTAACCCATAACAATGGGCTCCAGAAATCACGATGAAGGGGTTGGTAGAGAAAAATTTTTGTTCTGTGATACATGTCTTTGAAATTTTCTTTTTTGTTTTACGTCTTGTTTTAAAATTATTTTCTTTATTACTTTATTTTTCCTGATGACGAACTCTGTATTTTTAACAAATAGATTAGTTAGAATATTCCTTTTAATTGTCGTTATTATTATTACTGCAATTAACTGAATAATTATGTTATATGTCGCATTTCTAATTACTAAAACGACCGCTGCTGCTACCATGTTGATAACTTTTGGAGAATATAAATACGAGGATTGTTTGATAACGAACTAAATATTATACGCAAATAAAATATATTTTAATAAATATAAAGACTGAGAATGGTGTACACCAGTGGTCGCCAACCTCTCAATGTGTTGAGCTACTTTGTTAATTTTGGAATAAACAGCGAGCTACCCACACGGAAGCTACGTAACGCAACGTAAATGAAATAATCTACCGTTTAGGTTATCATTATATGTATTTATTTTACTATTTAACTGGTAATACATAATACATAGTTACTAATAATAAACTAATAACAAAATAACTAATATTACTAGTACGTACTTGTTCATAGCTACATTCCTACCTACCAAACGAAGGTGTTTGAAAAATAAACACAAACTTTTATCCAGCCACAACGGCATGTCACGTAAGATTTAAAAATAGTTAATAATAACAACAAAAAAGTAACGCACTATCATGAACATAAACATTGAAAAATAAAAAAGCACGTTCAATGAGAAGGCTGACACTCAGACTCATCGATAATTTTTTTAATGTTTGCAGTATAATTTGATACAGACATTCGAATACAATTATCCAAATGTTCATCTGTAGGTCGATTGCGATATTTGTTCTTAATAAACTTCATATTGGAAAAAGAAGATTCACACAAATAGGTTGAACTGAATAATGCTTTCTCTTTCAAGGCAGCACGGCATATAACTGAATATTTGTCTTTACTTACAATAGGCCAGATACATTTGGTACTTGAGACTAACGATTTTAAGGCTAAATCATTTTGAAACTCAATTACTTCCATTTCTGTTGCAGCGATGTCTTCGCCAAAGTTCTGCATAACACAAGTTGCAAACTGTTGGATATCAATTTCCATAAAGGATAAAACAACAAACTGCGCTACTAAAGCCATTTCGTTGAAATCCTTAAAACGATTTTTGAAGTTATTCTTCAGGGTAGAAACTATTTCTACATGATATTTGCTGTCATAGGGTTCTAATGGATTTTCAGATATTTTTTCTGAAAGAATAGGAAAATGCTTGGCATCGGTGTTAATTAGGTTTTGTTCCTAAAACTCCAGCTTTTTGATAAATGCTTTTATATCAGAAATCATTTCCGCTAGTTCTTTGTCTCTCCCCTGAAGCTGCAAATTAAGTTCGTTTAATTTCTCTGTAATGTCCACGAGAAAACCAAAATCTCTAAGCCAGATTGAATTTTCTAGTTCCGGAGTCGGTTCATCGCGTTGTTTGAAAAATTGAACTATGTCAGATAGGACATCATTAAAACGTTTCAGCACCTGTCCTCTACTTAACCATCGGACTTCAGAGTGAAGGAGTTGGTCCCCGTATTGACAGTCAACTTCATCGGCCAAGGTTTTGAATAATCTTCTTTGTAACGCTTGAGCTCTAATCTTGTTCACAATTTTTACCACCAGTTTCATAACGTTGTTTAGTTTCAGGACATTTCCACATAATGCTTGCTGATGGATAATGCAGTGGTAACAGAGAAATTGCGGAAAAGTTTCATCTTTACGACATAACGCCACCAGACCCACAACCCACCATAGCTGGAGCGCCTATCATTTTCGATATTGGAATTTTCTCGGAAAAAATAATATTTTTTAAATGAGAAAACAACTCCTGTCCAGTAGTGTGTCCTTTCAGTGGAATAAACTTCAAAAGATCTTCTTTAATCGTAAAATCACTAAAAACCATCCTGACGAACACGACCATCTGGGCAGTGTCAACGACATCTGTTGATTCATCCAGTTGAAGTGTACAGTTTTATGATGTCTCTCAATATTTCCTTCTTTAGCACACATTTTTATCTTTAACTTCTGTAAAAAATTATTGTTCTTCCAATTCCGAATGAAAGTGGTATGTCTTTACCTTCTTACAACTGCTTGCCATAATATTACTTTTTGTTGTTCTCTACTAACCCAACCGCTGAACGTTGGTTACGCGTTCAGTTTTAAACTAAGCGCAATGTCGCCGCGCCGTGCGTATTTATCCCATTCAAAGCAATCCTGATCCTTCTCGAACACTAACGCGCTGGTCGGACTGGTCGGTTCTAGCCGATTCTAGCTTGATGACGTCAGTGGCAGATCGCTACCCGCAACGTTGCCGCTGTTTATGTTTAATATTATGACAATTAGATTTTTTTGTGGAATTTTCGAAAGCTTCTCTGATTTTTGCAGTTTGTATTTTTTAAATTAAAATCGTTGTGAGAGCTACCGGAATTGTCTCCGCGAGCTACCGGTAGCTCGCGATCGACAGGTTGGCGACCACTGGTGTACACACTAAACATGAAGAGAAAATAACGAAATGAGTACATCAATATGTAAAATTAGTTTAATTAAACTAGGCGAGCGCTGTTGGCTTTACAAAATTGTCATCACACTCTTTCTGGAAATAGTGAAATTGATTTACAAGCTTTTTTTTGTCATGTAATGCTATTTTTATTTCTACCTAGAATACAATTTTTGATCACATCTCGATTAACTTTTGAATTGTTTGCGATTAAAGAGAACTATCCCCAAGAATTTGCTTGCTTTGCTCTGTATAATAGTTTTCAAATAATTTAATAGACACACCTCGTATGATTAAAGTCCGTAAGTGCGTTCAACGCACTGCTCTACAAATTTTAATGAACGGAGGCGCCTACCGATTCAGCCCCGTTAGTTAAAACTACGACAATTTACCGGCGACTGACAAAGGTGAATACATTTTATGAACCGTAAATAAATATAAATGTTATACATAATTAAAAATCTGATGTGTCCAACACATGACTTTCCTATCTAGTTATTATAGGCATTTTCCGGTTATTTTGTACAACCTATTGCAGCATCTCTATAAATGTTTAGAGGATAAACTAAATATATACATTTTACACATACATCTACCTCGAAACATTTTTCTATAGATATTCATTGAAAACGAAAATATAGAAAAATTTAAATTTAGCACTTTTCCATTACGGACCATTTTAGAAAAATCATGTATAAACAAAAATTATAGAAATCGATATCGCAAACAACTTTTAGTTCAACAATTTTCATAAAAATCAGAATTTTGCACATTTTGTCAAATTTCTCGAATACGGACCATTTCAGGAAATTTTGACATAAAACAAAAATTATAGATAATAATATTAGAAGTAACTTTTATTTGAACAATTTTCTTCTCCAAACATAAATAACAGATATATTCCATAAAATATAAAAACGGCCTCCCATAAAGTACCCCCCCAGATGTTCCAACTTTGTCCAAAATCTAATCATTTCACGTCAGGCCGAAATAAACCTTAAGTTTAAAATTTAATGTTTTTTCCTTTATCCGTTTTTGAGTTTTCTTCAAATTTCGAAATTTACACATTTTCTCAAATATCTCGAATACGGTCCATTTTAGAGAAATTATGTATAGGACAAAAATTATAGAGAATTATATTATAAACAACTTTTATTTGAACAATTTTTATAAAAAATTATGTTTTTTACATTTTGTCAAATTTCTCGAATACGGACCATTTTAGGAAAATTTTGCATAAAACAAAAATTATAGATAATTATATTAGAAGTAACTTTTATTTGAAGAATTTTCTTCTCCAAACGTAAATAACAGATATATTCCATAAAATATAAAAATGACCACCTATAAAGTACCCCCCCAGATGTTCCGACACTGCTCAAAATCTAATCAGCTCATTGGACGCTGAAACAAAGCTTAAGTTTAAAATTTGGTGTTTTTCTGTGTATCGGTTCATGAGTTATGCGTTATACAGACACACACACACACACAGACACACAGACACACAGACACACACACAGACATCATCGCGAAAATAGTCAAAACGGATTCAGGGGACCTCAAAACGTAAAAATCCGTCGAAAACTCGAGGTCGAAAAAAATCATGATTCCTATACTTTCCTTATATCTGTATACAGATAGGAAAGTAAAAACTCAGAAAATGTCTAGTTCTTGGCAACAAATTGTCGTCGTTTAAAAGTTAATTACTTTTATTGTTAATTTGTAATTAGTTTTTATTCTATTGATTATTTAGCAGGAATGCTACCTTTCATTGACAATGGGTCTCCTTCCTAACATTTTAATAAAATGTAACTAATCAATGAAAATTAAAGAATTTACTTACAGCAAGCAATAAGTAATCTCTTGAAATTGGGCGAGGTTAATAAAAAAGGAATAGTTACTTATTCGCTCCATGCGTAAAAAGTATATATGTTAGTTTTAATAAAAGTAACATAAATAAAACATTAATTTATTACTATTATATATTTTTATCGCTTAAATTAAAAAAATAAGTATAATCAATAAAAATAAATAATAAAATATAGACAGGCAACAGTACTTACTCGAAAATGTATGAGAAGTTGCCTAAGTCTAAAAGTTGTCTGAAGAATTAACCTATTCTGTCAAAATAAAAAATACCATTAAATAATAAGTTAAAATGTATAAAAAAGGATCGTTATTTATATTTTCATTTTTGTTCGAAAGGAAACATAGAATGAATGATTAAAACTGGTTTCCCATCAGTAAGTCACAAAATTGCATTCCAGCCACATACAATAATCAAAGGCACAAATCTTGAAATCTAGTCCTTTCTGAATGAATATTTAAGAATAAAGGGATGTTTAAGAAAATCGTAAAATGATAATTTATTGTTTATTTAAAACCTTTCAAGTTTCTGATGTCTACTATTTCCCGTATTACTGTTATTATTGCAAAAATAAAGGCAATTTTTCTTCTTGTTATACACCTATCCATTTATTTCTTGGATTTAAGTTCAACTTTGCTATTGAACATTTTTATAATGTTCACTGTTTTTTTTGCTACTATTTGTACAATTTTCAACACAGCAACTGCTTATTGTATTGTGTTTACCTACTTTTTTAAAAAAAGTAAAATGTATACCATACCAAAATTACAAAATATCGCCCTAAAATGCACGAATTATCCGCAGCTAGCGCTAGTATCGCTTTTGCTTCTCCTACCATGACTTCGCACTGAGCGAATATGCATTTACTTTTGAGTGAAGTGTTATCTTTATAATAGAAGTAAATGATTTGTTTTTTAATGAATTAAAATAAGGTATTAGATTGGGTAAATGAAGAAAATCTTTGTAAGCATTTATTCGCAAGTAAAATATTTGCTGAGCCAACATATATAGAAAAGAGTACTTTTATTTGCCGAGCTACTCCTAAATGTTTATTAGTTAAAACGTTATCCACTTCACTATGTTAAAGTTGTAGTTAATATTGTATTATCAACAAATAATTCCTCTTCAATTCTAAATTTATTTCACATAAAAAAGTGGATTGCGTTTGACCCGTGTCTTTAAAATTTTTTTAGTCATTTCAAAAATAAATTCTAGTAAAAATTAAAATGTCTTTCACTTATAAATATTCAAAAAATGTAATAAACGATACTTAGTAAAGCTCTTAGAAAATATTTAAGTGCATGGAGTTGTCTTCAACAAATCTATGCTACAGAAAGTAGTAGAAAAGCATAATAATGTTTTACAATAAGTATAATTGCTCATATTTTTATGTTGTTTGTAAGTTTTTATATAACGTACATATATAAAAGCAGCCATTATGATTTATCAATTTAAATTCGTATGACGAGTATAGGTCTGATAGCCTTACATCTAGTAGAAGCCTTTATTTCATTCACCAACTTTTAAGTGTTTATATCAGGACAAATAAAAGTATTTACTTGTAATAAAAGTATTTACTTGTAAACGCAAGTAAGGTATCTTCTTATTCAATTACCAACAAGTAAAAATTGTTAATTAAAGATTTTTACTCAGCCCATTATGCACAAACATTTACTTGTTTAAATAAAGGTTTTACTTGCCTGTCCTAATTTTTACCTTCCTCTAAATACTAATGTGGCTGCATATGTCAATATTAACTCCAATGAAACCTATTCATTTTCTTAAATAAGAAGAATATGTTGAACCACGTCACAATTACGTATTACAGATCTAAAGATAACTAAGTTAAGAATTGGTTAATACATCATGAAATAAAGAAAATAATAGTAATAAATATGTTTTGGCAAGAAAAATGGTTTCAAAAATAAAAATAAAATAAGAAGACACGAAAAAGAATTTCTTGAAATTATAAACGCCGAAGAAAATCCTTAAATACAATCAAAGCAACCGCTTATGGTGCCAAATTGGTTTCATTTAAATCATGTTCAGTTAATGAACATTTTATCCATTTACTTTCTCAATTATTTTTTTTGCAACACAGTGTAGTCTTACAATAAGCTGTTACGTCAACACTTAAATCAATTGCGAACCTGAGTCAATGATTATCGCAGAAATATTTCCATTTCCTTTCTTTCTTCAAGAGAGAGCTCTAACCCAAATTTCGCTATTATGCCCTAGAAAATGATTAGTAATGATATCAAAATTTTTATATTTAAATCTAAAAAGCCGTTGTACATCTCAGTCAGATCTATTGATTTAGTTCTTCACTTAGTTGATGACCGGATAGAGATATCCCTGGACAGTAAGGAGCCCGCCTTGTGGTTTCATAGACGTAGAAGGTGCTTTTGATGAAACCACCTTCCCAAAGATAATACACTCACTAACCAACAGAAATGGCCGAGGGGTAAACCACCCTCTACACGTTTCAAATACAGTTACAGCTAAACAATATCCAAAAAAGTATTGTTTAACTTTATGAATATTCATTAATGCTGCCTGCCATGACTTAAATACTTAAACACAAATTTACAATAAGTTTGCTTCAAACAAAACTTGTAAATCTTATAGTACTTACCTACATATTTATCTTCACTTCATAAAAAATGTAAACACTCAATGATTCGAGGCAAAGAAGTAATTGGTCTAGTGTATATAAACAAGTATATGCCTTTACCTGACAATTTTTAAGTTAATATTTGTTGGTAATTGAATATGTCACTTGAATATGTCAAGTAAACACTTTTTAGTAGGTGCGTTTTAATCATCCGCTTCTGTTTCGGAATTGTCGGTTTTCTTGTTTTAATCTGACAAGTTAAAACGACTAAACCGACAATTCTGGAAGCAGTAGCGGATGATTAAACACACCTGATATTTTGCTTGCCGCTGTCAGTGTCAGTGAATATTATTTTTGGAGTCACAGTTTATTGCTAAAGAATCAGTTAGCTCACTCGGACCAGTTGAAAGTTTTAAAATAACATCCACTCCAGGGATACAAATTCAGGATGCGCAAAAGACTGCTATTTTATTATAGGCGGTTGTCTTATATTATATTATCCGAGTTGCGCAGTGTATAAACTGGAACATTGAGATCAAAAGTACCGACGCAGAGTGAGCGAACTGATGCTTTAGCTATAAACTGTGGTAAAGGCATCAAAATGGCCGCGCCCTATGTTGGGCGTGTCGGACCTCTCTCTTGCACCGTATACTAATCAAAGTATGTGGTTTTGTCGATTAGTGACATTTAAAACGATTGGTCTCCTACAATAGGTACGGTAAAAATTGCATAAAATAGAAACTTTTTAATATTTATTCAACTAGAACTGGTAAAACAAATTAAATATACTCAATACTAATTTTATTCATTTATTTTTGTTCTTCTTTTGCTCGATCGCCAGTCGATCTCAAAAATAAGTTAGAAAAACTTATCAACAATAAATACATGTTTCAAAATAGTACGTTTAAAATAATTACTTATTATGCTCTTGAAAATCCAAATTTCAAGTGAAGAGATAAATTTCAAGTTTCAGACACTAACAGCCGTATGCATAGTCGATCGCCAGCGACTCACCAGAGATTCATTTCGGTGTATCGCCAGCGATTCGCTGGCGATCCGCCGGCGAAAGCCCAAAAAGCTGGCGACTCGCCGGAGATTGTCACCGGAATGTCATTCACGCAAGTTTTTATTTTCTTTTATAGGGATTATCACCGGTATCTCTCGCATTTTATTCATGATTCATTTTTAAAACTCAAAAAATAATGAATGAATATCAAATATGAAACATGAAATCTTGCGTGAAATGACATTCCGGTGATAATCTCCGGCGAGTCGCCAGCTTTTTGGGCTTTCGCCGGCGGATCGCCAGCGAATCGCTGGCGATACGCCGAAATGAATCTCTGGCGAGTCGCTGGCGATCGACTATGCATACGGCTGTAACAATTTTTAATTATACACATGCATTTGTACACATTTTGCGAACATCAATAAATTTATAGGTCATGTACCCTGCCTTCATTTTTATTCTTTTCTATAACTAGTAAAACGATTTTACTGATTATTTCCTAACGAAAGGCAAACTTGTTAGCTGATGATGACTCTACAGCTATAACAGTTAAAAGCCTTAGATTTTTACCATGCATTTACCCAATACAGTTACTTACTCTTCATAGGGCCATCATCAACTAACATAATGCTAGGTCACTATCGAAAGGTGAAAAGTAGGCTTTTATCTTTTAATTATCACATTCATTTTCCCTTCAATTATAAAATGTCAGCAATATCTCTGCAATTCATTGTTTGTTAGGTACATTATTATATGATGAATGTAAAAATTGAATTTTCTAATTGTGAAATATTTTTAAATGTTCATAACTGTATCGATAACACTTTTCAACGTTAATACTTTCATCCAATGCATAAAAATACTATGTTAAACAAACAATTATTTTATAACAGTTTTAAAACATATCTCCCAGCTCTCGTTCATTTTTGGTGTTATCAGTTTTTTGTCAGTTTTTTTGTCGTATTGTTTTTCTTCGCAATTATTGACTATAGAAATATTTTATCTTGCCCACACGATCGGTAACTATCTAATATATATCATTATTATGCATTAAAAGTATTTCATAATTAGGTGTTTTAGTGTTTGTATGCAGAAGAAAATAATGGAGATGATTTTAAGGTAAGAATTTCGGAAAAAATTAGGGTATATACGAACTATGTTGTAATAAATTTGATTTAATGCTGTAGAATTAATATTTTATATTAGTTTTTGATCGGTTTCATTGATAATAATAAATAAATCACAGACTAGTTATTCAATGAATAACATTTAGGTATTCTAACGTTAAATATTTTGAAGTTTCACCATAAGTTTTTGTGCAATGATCGGTTGGTAGTTTATCGAATTATGTATTTTGATCAGATCATGACAAGAAGAATATTACATTTATCGCTTTATAAATAGTTCGGTTTTATAATCCCGACGTGGTGTAGAATTTATAGTCAATATTTGCCGAAAAGAAAAAAAAAACAACAAATTAAAAAACAAAAGAACATAGTAAAAGTGATAAAAGTGAACAGTAGGTCGAGAGATGGGCGAAATATTTTAAAACTGTTATAAATTGTATTTTAACAAAGACATTACAACATATAGACAAAATGTTTCATTCATAAATCCCATACAATTGCGGACTGTTATTGTTTTAAAATTGTTAGTGAGTGGATGAGAGAAAGACAGATCTCTTATGACCGGCTGGCAACGTTGTAAACAGTGTTCATAATATGCTCGCCAGTGGCGTAGAGTTTTAAACTTACCAGTATTGTTAGAGTAGTATGTTAAAAAAATACGTAAATATGTAGGTATATTTTTTTAGTAATATAATTACGATGATTTTTTCATGTAGGTAGATTAGATTATGAGTTGGACGTTATTTGTCCTTGTCCACCGCGACCTTTTCAGATCTATTGTGGAACTCCTGTTTATTTTAGAGTATGTCGTCTAGCCTGGTCTTTTTTATTAGTCTCAGTAGCTTTGACAGTGGCTCCCGAATGTAGTTGCATGCAATTGGCTTTTCTTCGCCCAATGTTAGAAACCTCGTTCCAGCCAGGCATTCACATTGGCACAGGACGTGGAATATTGTTTCCTCTTCTTCTTCACAGAACCTGCACAAAGTTGCTTCTTCTGCTGGATTTATGACACCCATGTGCCTTTTGAGGCGACAGTGTCCAGTAAGAAGGCCTACTGTTATCCTATAGATTTGACGCTTTTTATCCAGTAGGTCTTTCGTGAACTTGGCCGATGGTTCCTTGATAAACTGTTTGGCCTGTCTCAGTCTTGGATAGTTGTTCCACCATTCCTGAGACTCTGTTTGCATCCATTGTTTAATGGATGCCTTGCACAATGCCTTAGCAACTCCACAGAAGGGTCCGGGGCCTGTCATGGCCTTATCTGAGCCTCCTCGGGCTAATTCGTCGGCCTTTTCGTTGACCTGATATCCCTCATGGCCTGGAACCCAGGCTAAGGTCACCTTATTTTAACTACTTAGCTCTGTCAGGTCTTCAAGTTAACTTTCTATTTTTATTATATATATTGGTTTATAGTATATAGTTTATAGTTTATATGAAGTCTGTAAACAAAAAGCAAAATTTATATAAGAACATATTAAAAAATCCGCAAAATGTTCATTTACTAAATGAATATAAATTATACAAAAATAGGCTAACTAATTTACTTAAAATATGCAAAGAAAAATACTATAAGTCTCAGATTGAAAAAAACCAAAACAATTCAAAGCAATTATGGAACACTATTAAATATTTTACAGGAAAATATAACAATCAGGCCAATAATATAAATAATATAATTTATAATAACAGAACTATAACGTGCGAAAAAGAAATTGCGAACATTTTTAACTATCACTATGCTAATATTGGGGAACTTATGGCTAAGAAAATTATTAAACCAACCACACCAGTAGTGAAACGAAATATTTTAAATAATTCATTATTTCTGAAACCTATTTCTACCACTGAGGTGGTTGAGCTAATAAATGATCTGAAAAATAAAAAAAGTCCAGGATCAGACGGCATAACATCAGAAAATCTAAAATTAATAAGCCATTACATAAAAGAGCCTCTAGCACACATTATCAATAAAATAATAGAAACAGGAATATTTCCAAAATGTTTTAAAATAACTATAATAAAACCGCTTTTTAAAAAAGGTGATAAAAGACAAGTTATTAACTATAGGCCTATCTCATTAATTTCTACAATAGCGAAAATAGTTGAAAAGGCAATAAAAAATCGAGTTATGGAGTTTTTAGAAAAAAATAATATACTATCTGAACAACAATTTGGGTTTAGATCTAATAGATCAACTGAAGATGCTGTGGTTCAATTAACTAATCAGATCTATAAATTCCTAGATGAAGGTAAATGTTCGATAGGTGTATTTCTAGACCTTGCGAAGGCCTTCGATACCGTTAATCATAAAATATTAATTGATAGTATGGAAGACCTTGGCATAAGAGGAATTTGCTTGAAATTATTTAAAACTTATCTCAATGAACGGCAGCAATTTGTACAAGTTAATGAAGAGAAATTCAAAACGTAGTAGTTGGTGTTCCCCAAGGAACTGTTCTTGGTCCAATGCTATTTATAATTTATATCAATGGCCTTTTATCTTTTGATAAAAACATTTATATATCGGCCTTTGCTGACGACACCGTCATTCTCTTCTCTGACAACTCATGGGACAAAGTCAAACTCAAAGCGGAAATAAGCCTAAAAAATATAAAAAATTGGTTTAATGAAATGAGTCTTACCCTAAATCTGGAAAAAAACTAAATTCTTGACATTTTCATGTAATAAAATCAATTTGCCAAATATAGAAACTCTTACTATAAACGAAAATAATAATCTGTGTTCAATAACTAAAGCCGAATCAGTAACTTACCTTGGACTTGAGATTGATCATCACTTAAAATGGGATATGCATATTAACAAATTAACAAAAAAATTAAGATCAATCCTATTTACCTATAAGCAACTAAAAAATATCCTTGGCTTTAAAGAACTTAAAATAATGTACCATGCGCTTGTAGAATCGCATATTCAATATGGCATTGCCGGATGGGGCGGATTATACAGTACGCATTCTAAAAATCTAGAAGTTCTACAAAAATATTTCTTAAAAATCTTATATAATAGAACACGTATCTATTCTACAGAACAACTTTTTAGTGAAACAAATATTTTTGACCTAAAAAAACTCTATTATTATAGAATCCTATCGCTGCAACAAAAAAATAAAAATAAGTTAATTTCTATTGATCATACGCATAATACTAGACACAAACAAAACGCAGAAATTAAAACGGAAAAGGCAAATAAATCAATCGGTCAACGCTCTAATTATTACATTACTCCCAGATTATATTCCCTAGTTCCTCAATCAATAAAAAAAACGAATAATGTATCTTTATATAAAAAGAAAATTAAAACATGGCTTGCAAATTTATCTATTATCGATTTACAAATATGTTTAGGTTTTTTGCATTAGTCTCCACATTTCCACACTCATTCTTTTTTTTATTTATTTTTATCTGCTCTTATAATTGGTCTAATTTATACTCTATATATTATTTTTTTATAATTTATGCTACTAACTAAAAAAAAAACTATTTCAAATATACTTTTATTGTTTGTTATGATTTTATGATAAATTTTTTTTTATCATTATTTTTTATTATTATTGTTATTATTATGTTCAATTGTAATTCTATTACTCTTATTATTCATGTTATGATTGTTATTATTATTATTATTATTATTATTATGTTCAATTATAATTCTATTATTTTTATTATCAATGTTATTATTGATGTTATTATTGGTATTGTTATTATTATTATCTTGAATTATAATTATATTACTATTACTATTATTATTACTATTACTATCACTTTTATCTTACATAATATTTACATTAATGTGCCGATGATTAATTGATGTCCCATAACAAGTTCGTCTTCATGGGACTGCCCTCAATTTATTTTCCACAATATAAATATGTGTGAAATAAAGTTCATCTTTATTGTGATTTCTTTTTTTATATCATGTATTTAATTAATTTTAAGATTGTATGTATATTGTTATTTGGGAAATAAATTATTATTATTATTATTATTATTATAGTTTATTTGCATTTACTATATATTTGCCTGGTATGATGCTAACCAAAATTATTTAAAATTTTAAATTAACATTAAGTAGGTAGGGGTCTAAATAAAACACTGTCCTAAAAATATATAATTTTTTAATTAATAATTACAAAAAAACATGGTATGGCAAAAAATATCGTAAAAAATCTGTAAAAATATTTAAAATAATGTTTTAAATATATAAAATACTTTAATTTTATTAACTAAAATTTCATTTAATTTTTTTATGCTTAGTTATTAATGTTATACCTTACTGCAACGTTTCTTTTTGCAGCAGGTGGTGTTCCAAAAACAGTTGAATCAGAACTAAAAACCCCTACATTAGATATACATACATATAGGTAATAAATAATGTTTAGAGGTAAACAAAAAATTTATATTTTGTATTTTTACCTGTTGGATAAGTCATCCAAAAATAGAAAGCCCTCACACCGTCTGGAGTTTGCATCTTTTCTAATAAATCTAGTACCATTTGCACATACCAAAACATTTTCAGGAAAACAGTGTTCTAAACACAACTCTGGGTTTTTTCGAAGGGGATGATTTTCAAGGATTCCTATTTCTTTTCTCAGGATCTTGCGGAAACCTAAATCAATTAATAAAAAATATGTGTAGGTGCTCAATAGGTAAATCATTTTTAAGGTATTCTACATTTTACGTTAAATTTTCTTTGCCACTATTCAATATTTATTTATTGGTATTAGAAAAATTTACTAATTTATAAAAGGAATATCACTTTAAAAACTGTTTTAAGACTGTTTTAGACTACACAAGTTTCTTGTACAATTTAAATTGTATATTATCAAACCTGCAGTAAATTGTCTGAAAAATTAGATTGGATAATAATTTTTCAAACAATTTACTTTGTGATCCTATATAATTTAAATTCTATAAGAAATTGTTTCAAATCTTGTACAAGCCCTACTCCACTGGTTCAAATGAAAACAACATATCTTAACCTAAAAATACTTACTGATGAAACCATACATTTCGACTTAAATGATCTACCTTTTTGAACACCACACATGCATGTACCATAATTCTTTATATTTCTCACAAAAGTTCACAAAAATAGTATTTTATAAATGAATAAATCAATAAGTCACACAGAAACTGTCAGATACTGTCAGAAATACAAAATAGCTGTTATACTTGATTGGCAACGTTGCAGCTGGTTACGGTACTACATTTCATTCATAAAAATTGTAAATTCGTAAAATAAGATATTCAGCTTTGCCGTATTTACGGAGTTCTTAGAAACCCTAATATTTTGTTTAGATTAATATTGATTTTTTAATAAAAAATTTAGCTTATATTAAAACTTCAAAGAATAATTTGATTAAAAACATTTTTATTTATATAATATACAATTATAGTTACAGGACACATCAAATTTTATTTTTCGAAAGTAATTTCTCCAAATAATTTTGACAGACTGATAAAATCGGTAAAGACGCAATAAACGAGAATGTGGTGGGAATAATGATTTGCCACATAAAAATGTAAACAATTTGGTCTCTTAGTTGTAATGTCTTTGTATTTTAAGTAATGAAGACAACTATAAACCTAATATAGAGATGTTACACTTTAAACATGTTACCATTAAACATATTAAAAAACATTTTTAATTTAAAAAATGTTACTCTTCTTCCTTTTATATTTTTAATTCGATATTTAGAGGTAATATAAATGTATCAAATAAATAAAATACCTATAAAATTCAATAATATTTTTCATTACAAAATTTTCTTTGTTAGAAAAAAATATGAAGGGACAGTATATAAATTTTCAATGCATACTCTATCACTCTCATATACAGACTTAATATAATTCAATTTGTAGGCTCGAACGTTTGTCTCTTTGATTACAAAATATACTTTTTTTTGTAAAATGATTGGTATGTAAACACTTTTGGGTAAATATTGAGAAGATGCCCTTTTCTTAAAATAGTATATTACATTACGAGTGTGGAAAATCACTTTTCACACAAGTGATGTACAATATTTTACCTACGACCACAAAATAATTTCATCAAAAAATGTAAAACCAGATTATTATAATAATTAAAATGTATTTAAAAAAATAATCAACAATAATCGTATTTATTCAATTTTCATAATTTCTAAACAAATAAAAAAATTAAAAAACAAAAAAAAAATTCTGGCACAGCCAGGATTTTAACGCGGTCGGTCGACGGTCTCAAATTGCAAAGTTGACGCTCTAACCAACTGAGCTAATAGGCCTTAGGGTAATTGATTGATCTAATCGCTTATGTGTTTAACCAGAATAAAAAGCAAATATATCTTAGTTATTTTAAAATTATTTTAATAATAATTGTTGAAGATAAATATCTAGGATCTAATTTACAACAATTTCAATAATTTAACAATCATATCGATTTTAGTATTAATATGGACATTACATAGATCAAAATAGAAATTATGTGTTTGACATTTTCTGACAGCTACTGCGGAAAGTAGCATATTCGTACGCGGGTGGAAAGTACATTCTTATTCATACGCGTGTGATATAGGGCACTTTCCATAGGACTATATAGTGTGATATGTGTCACTTTCCTAAGTGGTCGTAGGAAAATACATTTTTTTTCATTTTAGGCTTTAGGAAGAGTATTTTTCAAATATACCACCGAAAACCCCAAAAATTTACGTTAAAAAAAATATTACATTAAGTGCTTATGAGGATGATTAAGGGGTCATGATTTGACATTACAAAGGCGCGGTTTTGTTCTTAATTTATTAAGTTTGCCTCATTTTTCAGCAAATGGTCGAAGAATATTTTCTATAGTAAATTTGCTGAAGTAAAAGCAGCGTAATAAGCATCAACTACTGTAGGTTTGCTTCATTAAGAAAAACCTTAAGATAATCATCATGTTTTTATTATGCAACAAAGAATTAATAGAGCATCATAAAAAGAACAAACATGCCAAACACAACGTATTTGAATTATCTGATTTAGAAATACCTTATTTTTCATTTGTTTTTTTTGTTTCCGTACGTTAAGTATATATTAAAAATTTTATTATTCGTTTTTATTCTTTACTTTCTAATTTGGGCAGAAAAATGTTTATTTTTCGTTTCTTATATACTTGCTTTTTAATAATAATAAAAATAGATTATTTTTTTTAGTATTCTTTACTTCGCGAAAAGCCACCGCTTTCCTCACTTGGTTGGTTGTGTTTGAGACTGATTCTGTTTGCTTAACGACCTTAACACGATTTTGATTTTATTCTCGAGATTGGCTGGTAGTCGAAACTCCTAAAACTTCGAATTATTATCGCATGGATATGGAATAAAACAAAAATAAGAACAAAAATCATCGTGGAATATAATGCCGTCGGCGCTAAAGATTTTAAAATATCGGAAAATATACATTTTATAGTTTCAATTCGTAGAATATTTTATAAATAATTTATACTGTAACAATAACGTTCTGCAGTTATTATATTGCAAGAGAGTTTCGAAACATAGAGAGAAGAGAAATGGCAAAAAATATAATGTAATTGTGTTATAAAAAAAAGTAATAATGACATCCTTAGTACCCTTAGAGGAAGGATTATTAATAATTATAAGCTGAAGTTACATTACTATATTTTCTTCAACTTAAAATAGCATACATGAAGGCAGTATTGCTTGCTATCTTCTAAACCAGTGGTCGCCAACCTCTCAATGTGTTGAGCTACTTTGTTAATTTTGGAATAAACAGCGAGCTACCCACACGGAAGCCACGTAACGCAACGTAAATGAAATAATCCACAGTTAATTTATCATTACATATATTTATTTTACTATTTAACTGGTAATACATAATACATAGGTACTAATAATAAACTAATACCAAAATAACTAATACTACTAGTACGTACTTGTTCATAGCTACATTCCTACCTACCAAATGAAGGTATTTGAAAAATAAACACAAACTTTTGTCCAGCCACAACGGCATGTCACGTAAGATTTAAAAATAGTTAATAATAACAACAAAAAAGTAAGGCACTATCATGAACATAAACATTGAAAAATAAAAAAGCACGTTCAATGAGAAGGCTGACACTCAGACTCATCGATAAATGTTTTAATGTTTGCAGTATAATTTGATACAGCCATTCAAATACAATTATCTAAATGTTCATCTGTAAGTCGATTGCGATATTTGTTCTTAATAAACTTCATATTGGAAAAAGAAGATTCACACAAATAGGTTGAACTGAATAATGCTTTCACTTTCAAGGCAACACGGCATATAACTGAATATTTGTCTTTACTTACAATAGGCCAGATACATTTGGTACTTGAGACTAACGATTTTAAGGCTAAATCATTTTGAAACTCAATTACTTCCATTTCTGTTGCAGCGATGTCTTCGCCAAAGTTCTGCATAACACAAGTTGCAAACTGTTGGATATCAATTTCCATAAAGGGTGAAACAACAAACTGCGCTACTAAAGCCATTTCGTTGAAATCCTTAAAACGATTTTTGAAGTTATTCTTCAGGGTAGAAACTATTTCTACATGATATTTGCTGTCATAGGGTTCTAATGGATTTTGAGATATTTTTTCTGAAAGAATAGGAAAATGCTTGGCATCGCTTTTTGATAAATGCTTTTATATCAGAAATCATTTCCGCTAGTTCTTTGTCTCTCCCCTGAAGCTGCAAATTAAGTTCGTTTAATTTCTCTGTAATGTCCACGAGAAAACCAAACTTTCTAAGCCAGATTGAATTTTCTAGTTCCGGAATCGGTTTATCGCGTTGTTTGAAAAATTGAACTATGCGAGATAGGACATCATTAAAACGTTTCAGTACCCGTCCTCTACTTAACCATCGGACTTCAGAGTGAAGGAGTAGGTCCCCGTATTGACAGTCAACTTCATCGGCCAAGATTTTGAATAATCTTCTTTGTAACGCTTGAGCTCTAATCTTGTTCACAATTTTTACCACCAGTTTCCTAACGTTGTTTAGTTTCAGGAAATTTCCACATAATGCTTGCTGATGGATAATGCAGTGGTAACAGAGAAATTGGACCCTTATCACAACCCACCATAGCTGGAGCGCCATCGGTTGTCAAACCTACCATTTTCAATCATTTTAGATATTGGAATTTTCTCGGAAGAAAATAATATTTTTTAAATGAGAAAACAACTCCTGTCCAGTAGTGTGTCCTTTCAGTGGAATAAACTTCAAAAGATCTTCTTTAATCGTAAAATCACTAAAAACCATCCTGACGAACACGCCCATCTGGGCAGTGTCAACGACATCTGTTGATTCATCCAGTTGAAGTGAAAAATAAACACAGTTATCTAAGTCAGTTCTTAACTGTAAAAAAGTATCATTGCTCATTACTTCTACACGTCTCATCACTGTATTAGCAGAAAGTTGCATAGCTTTTATAGCTGAAACTATCTCGTCTTTATTTTTAAAGTTGGCAAATAACGAATCAGCAGCTTCTAAAAACGCCTGTTTTATCATTTCCCCATCTTCATAAGGTTCCTTTTTTGTGCAATTATCTGGGACACACGGTACGATGCTTCAGTTGCAGCCTTATTTTTGTCGACTGTTCTTAAAAATATTGATTGTTGTCCAATTAACTGCTTTTTTAACTGTTTAAGTTTCTTCTTTCTGGCGGCAGAATGTAGTGGGAATGATTTTTAAAAATTAGAATGTACAGTTTTATGATGTCTCTCAATATTTCCTTTTTTAGCAACGGAGACCGAAGTATTACATAACAAGCACACATTTTTATCTTTAACTTCTGTAAAAAAGTATTGTTCTTCCCATTCCGAAAGAAAGTGGTATGTCTTTACCTTCTTACAACTGCTTGCCATAATATTATTTTTTGTTGTTCTCTACTAACCCGACCGCTGGAGGTTAACCCAACCGCTGGAGGTTAACCCAACCGCTGGAGGTTGGTTACGCGTTCAGTTTTAAACTTAGCGCAATGTCGCCGCGCCGTGCGTATTTATCCCGTTCAAAGCAATCCTGATCGATCTCGAACACTAACGCGCTGGTCCGGCTGGTCGGTTCTAGCCGATTCTAGCTTGATGGCGTTAGCGGCAGATCGCTTACCGCAACATTGTCGCTGTTTATGTTTAATTCGTTGTGAGAGCTACCAGAATTGCCTCCGCGAGCTACCGATAGCTCGCGATCGACAGGTTGGCGACCACTATTCTAAACCATGATCGGTTAAACAGGAAAAAAGCACAATTCAGTGATGAAACAAGATATCACGGACAGTACTCAATATATTCTGTAATAAATCATCGATGATCTAATTTTACTACCCGATAACTATATGGATTAGTATTTTACAGGAACATTTTAATTATAACATACTTGGTACCTTCGTTTTTAAATTCTTCATTTCCAAGTTTTCCTACAGTTTTAGGTTCTTTTCCGGTTTTACATTCTTTTATAGTTTCAGGTTTTTTTCCGTTCTTCAGCTCTTATGTGGTTTCAGGTAACCCTCCGGATTCAGCTTCTCCTATATTATCTTTCTGTGAAGCTGTTTCATTATCTGTAGATTCTTTCCATTCATATTTTGTATCATAAATGTTATCATACAACCCTAACTGATGCTCGTCCCTATTTGTTCAACAAAAATCACTGTTCACGTAATACATTTTACAAAATTAAGATTTACGAAACAAAGTCAAAAAACATATTGAGTAGGTATATTATTTACATCCGTTAACTAAATGAAAAATAAAATAAATTCACTTGATTACATTACTATAAAAAACTATGAACATATTTACCCCGCTTTGACCATAATTTTTAGATCTCCACAAAACCATTAACTATGATTTGTGTATTTGTGAAAGGGCAAAACAGAACTGAACTATACGATAGCGTCTGGCCGGCAGGTAAACTTGGCTCCCGAAGTGAAAGTATTCACCATTTCATTTCATGCCATTTTATTTCAATATGAGCTTTGTCCAGGCCGTTGGAGTCAAATCCGTTCGGAGTAGCCAGATATGGGTTACGAGAAGCCGTTGCCTCGTCTTCTCCATTAATGACAGCAGGAAAATTTTCAGCTAATCAGTCTGACTAATGTTTCTGGACTAAGCATAAACTGCTATTTATTATAAGACCTACATCTTTACCTAGACTAATATTTAACCTTTACTATCTAAAATATTCGATCGATAAATTGTAAGTACGGCAAATTAAATGTGTCAATACTATTAAGTATAACGCAGACTAAACAATAATAATTGTTTAGTTGAACAATCACTTTCAAATTATATTCTATTTACATTGGAACTATAATACAAATTAAATCCATTCAAAAGTGATGACACTAATCTCTAGAATACTTAACTAGTAGTGTTCGAAGCATCAGGCGCAGTTTTATCACACCATTAGCATGCGCCATCACAGGAGACAGACTGTCTGCCAGATCTTAAGAACTTCTTGGCCTGAGGCCAATCATCGGTGCACAATCTACAATACCACTTGTGTTTTAAAGGAGAGGATATAATCAGTGAGCCGTTATTACGACAAACATAAAAATTCTTTTTATGGCGAAATAATGTTTTTTATTTTTTTATTTCCTCTTTGAATGATGTCATTTTATATTTCAATTAAGCATTGATTTGTTGAATAAAAATGTTTCTTTATTTTTTTTTTTTGATAATTTGATAATTGTGTAAATATATTCTTGCAAAAATTAGATAGGTCAACATGATTTTTTAATTTTTATGATTTTATTAATCAGTGTCACTATTTATTATTATTGTTAATAACAAGCAAGATAAGGGGTTATGATGGACAAATAATGTTATTTTTAACAGACTCATTATTTGTGAACAGGTTGTAATTTCTATGTGTTTATAAAATAACAGACCTGTTAAAAATAACAGAGGTTGTCAATCATAACCCCCATTCGTTAGCGACAAAAATTTATTCTAAATTACAAGATAACACTTAAAACTTAATATACTATAAACTATAATGAATAATTATTTCTTCCTTTTTTGAGTTCTTTATCCACTCTCGCCCTTACCTGGTTTATGTTCTGGGCTGAGACTGTATGTTTCTGGATACCATTCTACAGATACATAGTTCTGTTTGTAATGAAATTTTTTCTTTGCAGGTTATTACACTTTTTCTTATCTAATTTCTTGTTTCTATCAAGTCTCCTCTAGTTTTTCTTGCCTTTAAATTTGAAAGTTCTAGTTTGGCTAACCATCACAATGCTTATTGTTTTGTAGGGTTGCTGGTATTTTGGTGACTCTCTTTTGACTCTTTCCAGCAGTTCAGTGTCTTTAACAAAGTATGTATCTCAAACTGTCTGTGCAAATTCTATATTGGGTCTTATGTAAGTTGTGTACAGTTTTAGGATCATAACTTCTGAATAGTCTTTAAAAGCTCTTTTGACTATATTAGCAATTTGGGTTTACCATTTTAAGTCTCTAGATATGATTACATTAAGATCCTTTTTTGTTTCGACTGGAGTTATTGCGTTTGTATCTATGGTGTACTGTGTGTGGGGATTATTTGGGCCAACGTACAATACTTCACACTTATTTATGTTGAGGGGTAGTAGCCATTACTGGGACGACCAAATTCCTATTTTATTCAAGTCTTGTTTTATTTTGTGAGAGTTTTCCAGTGGCTTGCAGTTGGCTTTGGACTTGATGATTTTACATGAATTGCTGTATAAAATGAATAATAGGGTATCCAAGACTGAATCTACTGGATGGTTGTTTGACAGCTGTCCATTTATTCTTACGCAGTACTGTCAGTTGAATAATACACTTTTAATCCACAATAATAGATTGCCTCTTATTCCAAAGTGTTCCAGTGTTGCAACCTTCTATGTGAAAATTTATCAGAAGCTTCACATTAATTGGTTGGTTCTTGTTATTCCAAGCTGTCCACTAAAGTTAGAAGGTTTGTAACAACATATCTTTTGGGCGTAAATCCATGCTAATTGCTTGGTAAAACTCTGTGTTTCACCATAAACGTGTTTATTTTTTTTGTAAAAATCTTTCCATTGCTTTACCGATACAGCTTGTAAGACTAGACGGTAGTTTATGGAAAATATGATTTAGCCTGTGTTTTGGCATAATCACGTATCCAATGCCACAGCTTCTGATACGAAATTAGGATTTCATTTTACAACAAGAAAATATTTTGGCGTTTCTCTCATATTTTGGAAGTAACAGCAATTGTAACATTCAACTCTTTGCCTAATCAGCTATCCCAATCTTATTAGAAACCTTGCTCCTCTTGAATTTAGGCGTACAGTTCGTAATTTATCTTTGTTCTACATATACTTTACAAATATCTGCTTTTCTGATCTTTCTTCTATTATTCCAACATCAGTTAGATTAGCAAGACTTACTCGAAAGTTGTTTAAATCACTTCCCTACACGGTCCAACTCTATAACCGACATGATACCTATCCAATTATTTAAGACGCGTATTAGCAAATTGTCCCTACTTCCACAAAGTGCGTTTGCGGTAATAGTTAGGATCTATAATCTTCGAGTACGTGAAAAATAACAAAATAATTTTCTACATATTTCATGGTGTTTAAATTAACAACGAACAAGTACTAGATACATCTTTTCATTCATAAATAAGTACTTGTTTATTAGCCTTGTTAGAAAGAGCGAGATGGCTACTAAATTGAGTGGGGATGGTGTTCGCAAGTACACGTACTTGCGACTACGACTACGGTTCTTATACATCCACAATTTAAGGGCCAGCCACAATATTTAATATAGTGTCAATATAATGTACCCTTCTGCATGAAAAAAAAAAAAAAAAAAATGTTAGCGAACTTTTACTTACCGCAAATAAAAAGTTTTATACTATGTGGGACAAGTAAAATGTTTACTCAAGGTGGGTAAAACGAGATTTTTGAAAATTATTCGCTTATGGTTATTAAACAGTTTAATTAATTTTTAGACTACCTACTCTTAGTGAACTATTTACTTACAGTTACTGATTTTAGTCATGTAGGTATTAATTGTGTTTCTTGCTGCTAGTGAAGTTTTTACTGTGATAGGTTTTTTTGATTTATTTAAAGCTATTAAAGTACATTCCTACAACAGAAATACCTACTATTTGACGTAGGTATTTAAATAGATTTTCTCACCTTGTTAACGAATTTAAAGTCAACCTTAACAACATAGTTTTGAGAAAAATAGTTTAAATAATTGCTCCCTGAATTTTTAACTTGTAGGTAGGTTTATGATATTGAATTAATTAAACCTTTATTATGGCACCGTGGTTATAGATATTATTGACATTAACAAAAAGTTGAGTACTTGGGTATTATGATTATGATGGTGAATTAATTAAACCTTTATTAGGGCACCGTGATTATAGATATTATTGACATTAATTAAAAGTTGAGTACTTAGGTATTTCAAAATAATATTAACTGTTACAAAAATGTCAAAAAGGACAATACAGTAAGTGAATATTTTTTAACTATAGGTAAAAGTTAACTAGTGGTAAATATATGTGGTTTTGTGATTATTAAGGTTGTTTCAGAAACATTATCTATTTGACGCAGGTGCATAAGTTAACTGTTTACTAGGGGTTACCAAAAAATCTCATTTTAGGAAACACGTTTGCTTGTGACAAAAATACTTATTAAAAAACATGATTTATTCTTTGTAATAGTCAAAACTAACTAAGGCAATCGTATTTTTTTCAAGTAAATAACATATTTGACACTGTTTTTTTCCTTGTGTACATGCTTAAGTGCCAAAGTAGATTCGCACTATTAGTGCCTGCCGTTATTTGAACTTTTTATAACTTCCTAATGTTCCACCTCATTATGTAATTTATATGTTACGTTCTTCTCGCTAATTTATAAATACAAGTATTTAATTTACTTTTGTTTGGAATCGTAATAAAAAATTATTTTTAGCATTTATCCAGAGCATTTATCTTACTTGGCACTTCGATGTAAATACAGTTTAATCGAAAATCAGTGATGAAGAGCTTGGCTTAATCAATTTACATACTTATTGATTGGCTAGCGAGGCGAGGTTTTATAGCGGCCGAAGTCACAAAATTAAAATATTTTGATACACAGTGCCAAATAAATTATTTACTTGAAATAAGTACGATTAGTATAGTTAATTTTTCTACTAATAAAAAATAAATGGATTATCATAAATAAAAGTATATTTTTAAACATGCATTTTTTTCACAAGTAAAAATGTTTCCTAAAATAACTTTTTATTCAATAAACTCTAGTAAACATTAGGTACCTGTATGCCTACCATGAATAATTCAGGGTGTCCCAATGAACAGTAGCCCGTTTCCATTTGATACAATTTGGTTACGGTGAATTTAAAAGAGGAGATTTTTAAAAATCACCCTGTAATACATAATGTCTGTGTCACTGAAGCAACACTTATAGCAAAATAATCTACAATTTGTTTAAAAGTTATAAGCTCTGGAAATGGGCTACTTTTCATTGGGACACCCTGTATTTCTAAAGCTGCTTTGAGAATCACAAAACTCAAAGAAATATCTTTTTTTTGTTAGTTTGCATTGCACCTAGCTATATTTCAGCCAACCAGCAATTTGTCTTTATTATAAACTTAAGTAAACTTAAGAGGCTTAAAACTAAGAGTTCACCCAATGGTATCTTCTCCTTTCTGTTCTGATAACTTATCAGAAATATCATTAGTTAACTTTTATTTATACTAATTAAGTAAAAATACGCCTACAGTGGCACAATAATTTGAAAAGCAAGTACCGATCATCTCCGAACCATCGACGAAATAAGTCGATTGATCTGGTGGGACTTCAACGGATGGTCAGAGCAAAGCTGGGCTTGCGTGAGTCGTTATAACATGGACAATATCAAAAACACGAACAGCCAATGCAACGAAGGACTGCGATGGAACAAAACCAAGCTGATTAGTGCGATTAATAATCATCATATACTCGGCATGGTCTCAGAGTCGCTAGTTTCCCACTTTCAGAAAAATCATACAGCGTACTTATTCCAGAGGGAGACATATGAAATAGGGAAGATAAAACCCTTTCCCAGGTCGATTATGAGATGTACACGCACGGCTTCCAAACTAAAAAAAAAGGGGAGTAGGCGCGTAAGTTTTTGGCCAGAAGTCAACAGTTGACATAGGAACGCAATAGAACTGGGAGCGAAAGAGTTTATTAAATTTCTCCCCACTAACAAAACTACTGGGTGGGACATAAGTCAAGAAGGGGTGGGTTTAAACTACCCATAACTTTCTATTTCAATAAGCAGAACTGTAGTATTTGGGAAACAAAATCCTAAAATATCCACTGCAACAAGACTATAAAGATCTTGTCGGACAACCAGGAAGCTGCTAAGGCCCTGAGGTAAAACCGAGTTGACTTAAAGCTGGTTTGAAATTGTTTAAATATTCTTGAGAGTACCGGTACCCGAAACAAAATAACTTTTGTCTGGGTTTCGGGACCCAGCGGTGTGGACGACAATAAAAAGCCGATGTTCTCGCTAAAAGGGGAACCAAATCTGAGGACCAGGATCATTCCTAGGTATTTTAAAGAGCACTGCCAAATAAATTATCTCAAAATGGACAGATGGAGTAACACTCATGAACTGGAGAGGTACTACCTAATTCATTAAACCTCTGGTGATATTCAGGAATGAAGTAGAAATGATCTATGCAGTTTCATGGGACTGATGACAGAACATTGTCATCTAGGTAACCACATGAGAAGAATAGGTCTGCAACAAACGTCGTACTGTTGATTCTACAGTGTGAAAGAAGAATATGCAGATCACATCCTATGTACCTATTCCGCTTTGAAAAGAATTAGGTTCCAGATATTTGGTTTTACCCGACCAGAGGCGACCGATATTAAACAAGTCTAACTCAACTTTACCATTACCTTCACCGCAACGGCAATGGTGTGGCTTGTACGGTGAACTATAAGTTAGACATGAGCGACGAAAGATCCATCCAGATTGCAGTGGAAGGCGATACGATTATCTCAATTATTTTCAACCTAGCCTAACCTAATCTAATGACTCTTTACAAACAAAATAAATTGAATGTCACAAATAATAATCGCTAATTACTAACTAGATTATGACCTATTTTCACGTATTGGTTATATGAATATAAATTTATTCTACCTGGATTAAAAACATTCTCAGTAACATATCATTAATATAATTAGATTTCCATGGTCGCAATTTCTATTATTCATTGATCCCAACTTCCTTTCAATTTGTTTTTAATATTAGGTATTTGTCCAACGTCAAATGAAATATGTATTAAAACAACCACATTTCAATTAAATTGAATTTATAATACTTTTTGGTTTAGTATTTTTAAATTTGTGGATTCAGTTATAGATTTATCGTAACAATGCGTTTTTATTAATCATTCATTCATTTATTTTATCTATATTTCCAATAGATATGAACTCTACGTAGCAGAAGTTTATATACTAAAGGAACATTGCAATTATTTTTATAAAGTAAACCATATGGCGCTCGTTAAAGATAATACGGAAGATATCATCAAACCACCTAATGTTATCATTGTTTGTCAAAATAGAATCAATAAAATATAAATAATTTGATTGGTATTTTTTATTGGAATTCTATTATTTATTATTTCTAGAATTATAGAAATTAATAGCAAGAGTACAATATACTTCAGTAAAAAAAAACAAATAGATGAAAAATTCACAGATTTTGCAAGACGCGCAAATATTCTAGGCGTATTGAAAATGCCGGACAACTCTCATGACTTTTGATGTGATTACTCAACGATAGTAATCGTTTAATTTACGTTTTTTAGTTCCTTTCTCATCTTCTGAACTATTTGAGTTTGATAAGCTTTTTGCTGTTTTTTAATCTTCTAATTCAGAAGATGAGTTTTTTCTTTTTAAAAACGAGTCATTTGCGGTTAATACGAGGGTTGCCTTTTAAGTTTTTACAAAAAGTGAAACAAAAACGAACAAGTTCGAAACGAAGTGTTTTATTGCTTTTCGAAATATTCGTTTTTAAGGTCTACACATTTTTGCGTACGCTCAAACCAATTCTGGGAATATTTTTTCTACTCTGAAGCTTTTATCGTGGAAACATGGTTTTGAAAGTCTTCAACAGCTTCTTGAGGTGATGAAAAATCGCTGTCCGCGCATTTTTGTTTGACAGTGGGGAACAACAAAAAGTCATTAGGCAATAAATCGTATGAATACTGGCAATGAGAGATTAATTCGATGTTTTTCTCCTTCAAATATTCAGTTGTTTGACGTGATGAAGAATGATGCGACGATTTTGTTCTTTTTCCTTATTTCATCGAAGACCGTTGGCAAAGAAATTGTTGTATACCATTCGGCATTAACAGTTCTTCGATCCTCTAATGGAATGATTGCGACGCGTCCAGCACAACCGAAGAAACAAGCGATCATTTCCTTGGAAGTGCTCCGTGGACGAACAACTTTAGTGGGATTGGGTTCATCGTTAAACACCTAAAACGTTTTGCTTTCAGATTCATACGAATATATCCAAGTTTCGTCTCCTGTAACAATGTTGTATACGGATTTTGAACGTCCTCGGTTGAGTTTTTTCAACATTTCCTGACACCAATCAACACCACCCTTTTTTGCGCTTTGGTCAAATTATGCGGAATCCATCTGGAACATATCTCTCGCACACCTAAATGTTTATACAAAATCGATTGTATTACAGTTTGTGATATCCTAAGAGACGCCTCTATCTGTCTGTAAGTCACCTGCCAATCTTCTTTAATCATGTTGCGCACAGCATCGATGTTTCTCGGAATGACAACTGATTTTTGCCGACCTTCTCGAAAAACTAGTACCAATAGTATTCAGACAAAAAAATAACCGATCACTCACCAATTATAATTATGGCAAAACTGGGATCTGAAATAAATGAATTAGATAAAAATAACTTTCTTTTTAAAAATTAAACTGATTTTGGGAGTTTAAATTATGATTTGGAAAATGAGAATTGGTATGACATATTAAACAATAGAGATGCTAATGATATTACTGTTAAATTTATTAATAAAATTAAGTATTATATAAGCAAACATACAAAAATTGTAAAATATAAAAATATTATAAAGAACCTTCCTCTTCTATCAAAATCTATTAAAAACAAAAATAAACTATATACTTTACATTTAAAATATTTTTAAAATCCTGAATTAGAACAACAATATCAAAATTACAAAAAACACTTAGCAAAATTGGTAAAAAAGACAAAATCTGACTACTTTAAAAAATTAATAGAAAAAAATAAAAATACTAAAATCTTGTGGAATGCAGTTAATATTCTATGCAACAAGAGAACATATAAAACAATGATAAAAACTATTAAATTAGAAAATGGCGAAATAAATAATGATGTATTGGAATTTACAGAACAATTTAATCAATACTATAGTAGCTTGGGTTAGCAATATGCTAAAAAAAAATAAAAAAAAACCAAAATATTTCACAGAACAAATACAAATCATTGTACTTGCACCCAACAAGCAAATACGAAGTAGGGAAAATTATAGATAATTTAAAATGTAATAAATCACCGGGTCAAGATCAAATTAGAAGTGAAATTTTAAAACAAATTAAAACAAATTAAAACAAATTAAAACAAATATTGTTACTCTTATTACACATTTAATTAATGTAGTTCTAGAATCAGGGTCCTTTCCAGATGTCCTTAAAATTGGCGTATTGAAACCACTTTATAAAGGAAGCGAAAAAGACCAAATGATTTATTACAGACCAATATCCCTAATTTCTAATATATCAAAGATTATTGAAAAAATACTTAAAAATAGAATATTTTCTTTTTTAGAAAAATTTAGAGTGCTCTCTATGAGACAGTATGGTTTTAGATGTGGCAAATCAACAGAAGACGCAATAAGTGATCTGACAAACTGTATCTACGACGGTTTGGATGAAAAAAAGTCTACACTTTGTATTTTTATAGATTTAGCTAAGGCATTTGACACAGTTTGTTAAAAAACACTTCTACATAAATTAAAATCATATGGTCTACGAGGAAAAATCTATGATTTATTAAAATCATATCTAACTAACAGGTTTCAGTGTGTTCAATTAGGTAATACTGTAAGTTCCCTAAACTCCTTTAACTATGGTGTACTTCAAGGTACTGTACTTAGTCCTTTACTCTTTTCTCTATACATAAATAGCCTTTTATAACTTGAATTAACAGGTAAAGTAATCAGTTTTGCTGACGATACTGCTATCGTCTATAGTGATAATTCATAGAGTAAGCTTAAAGAACAAGCAGAAATGGAATTTAAAACAATAACTAAATGGTTTCAATTAAACACATTAACAGTTAATTATAAAAAAACTAAATTTATTACTTTCACGTCTTACAATAATAACTTACCGCACTTCGGAACCTTAAAATGTTGACAACAATCATTCCACAAGTTGAAAATATAAATTATTTAGGCATTATAATCGATCAGCATTTCAAATGAGATTTACAAATAAAATATGTTGTAAACAAAATTAGGGGTTTATTATCTAAATTTAAATATTTAACAGACATTTTAGACAAAAAACACTTGCGCACTCTTTATTTCTCTTTAGTTCAATCTCAACTGAGTTATGGTATACTAGGGTGGGGTGGCGTTTATAATATTTATCTAAAAATTCTAAATATAATACAAAAATGGATATTAAAGATAATCCACAACAAATCGAGATATTATCCAAGCGATATTTTATTTTCAGAACAAAAGGTATTTGACTTTAGACAACTTAATTTGTGGAAAATAGCGATAAATATATATAAGGGAAAGACTAAACTCAATAAAACCAGACATATGCACCAAACTAGAAATAAAGCAAATAAATATGACTTGCCCTAAAAAAAAACAAATTAATAGATTGAAGATCTTCTTCATATTTGGCTCCTCGAATTTATAATTTCATTCCTATCATAATACAAAAAAAGTCTTTATTCTTTTAAAAAGAATCTTAAAAAATGGATTTTATGTCAATCCAGGTCAAATATTGAGAACATAATAAATCAAAAATAAATTAATTCAAAGAAAATAGAAGTATATTCAAAAAATTATATATATAAACAAAATAATACTTACATACCGAGTTGTTAAATTATTTACTCTCATATATAAAATATATTTTACTTACATACTGGTCTAAAGTAGTGTATCAATTTACACTATCAATTTAAATTTATATAATAATTTAGACATATACTGTTATGATTTTCACTGTCACTTCATAACCTCACAATAAAAAAATATACACATTGACTTGACTTACCTTGTCTAGCTTTTTTTTTAATATATATTTTAGCACTTTTGTAGAGCAGATTCTCTTTATCACAGTGGTGTCGGTTCAAGAAATAAAATATTTTATAAACTATATTTTATTTTTATTTTATTATTTATTTTCTAAAATAGTAATGTTTCATTTTTCATACGGTAACACTATTTTTCTTTCATGTTCTGGTATAGTAGCCTTTTTTTAAAGGTAGTTCATTCTCGTCATAATTGCGTGAAATATTAAATATATTTTCATCTATTATTGCCGCGTTTGAGTATCCACATCAGATGCATTTTTTACATCTCGAGCGTTTATTTATCCACATCGGACACATTAATTACATCTATTTTTGAGATGTATCTGTCCAGATTACATTTTTTACATCACGATTTGAAATGAGATCTGAATGAGATGTTTGTTCCATGCCAGAAAGTAGGTGTTCTGTGAAGTTTATCGATTATCCTTTGTTTATGCTAGCATGAATATAGAAGTGATTAGATTGTTTATTTTTTGTTTAGATTTCAAATTTAAGTTGATTTCTAGTTTCAAAACTCATTGTCATTTTATCACTTGACCAATAAAGTCTAGAGCTTTGTTTATTACATCTACATTTAAGTCTAATCCTCTATCACGTGATAGAAAATTTACAACATCTCAGATGCATCCGATGTGGACACTCAAACGCAGCATATAATTATTTGTCTTTTTTGGAATATTTTTCATCACTCTAAAATTAGGACAATATAACTAAATAAGTAATTACCTAAAATACAATAATTTATAATCCTACTTCTTCCTGTTACATTTTTATTTATTAGAACAATAATTTGAAAACATTAAATAATAATAAAAACAAACTGTTTGGACTCGTGCTGCATTAAAAACCCAAACTATGAATATTTAATTTGTACTGTCTCTCACATAAATGCGCCCATTAGTATTTTCAATACTAACTTCGCCACTTGAAGACGTTAATAAAAACCCGTTTTTGTAAAAAAAAAAAATGGTTTTACGCCCTCTATTGGCTTCCACCCTTAATCAAAGATCCGTAGAGACAAATATTGCAAATAAGAGTAAACTTGGGTCGAAAAGAGGCTTTTATCGGACCTAGAATTTTACCTTAATCACCCTATATAGTTTATTACGATCGCGTTATAATTGTCCACCTGTTCTAGCATCAGGCTTGACAGGTGTTATTCAGTCTTCCGGTTTTCAACCCGTACTTATATAATCGTAGTCTCTGCAATGTGTATTCCTCATATTGTGCGTGTTTAACGTATAAACTCCACTTGTATTTTATATTTACATTATTATTCGACACTGAAAGCGAGAACGCCGGAGAATCTTTGTTATGTAAATATTGTTTTGATAGGTTTGTGTTATGCTTTAGACAAAGCTCGGTTTTGGTAAATGGGGATCATGAAATTAGTCCTTTCACAAACTATTTTATGTGACTTCGAAAAGTTTACCAGTTTGATGGTTCTAGAAGATAAATAAAGCATACATTGATAATTCAAATTAATGGTCTTCGGAGTAAGAAATAGCTATTGTAGCTAGGGTTGCCAACGTTTTTAACAAAAAATAACTTATAAAATTGTTTGAATAGGAAGTATTTGGAAAAAAAAAAGTATTTGAAAGAAAGAAAAAAGTATTTTTTCAAATTTACGATTTATAAATAACAGTAATGTGTTGGAAAAAGTTTTCCATCATACGAACTTGCCTCATTACTGTTAAAACTCGGCCTAACATGTACGTTACGGATAACGTAAACGTTCAATCATAGCACCCATTGAGTGTTTCGTTTTAGGTATCACAACAAAGATTGAAAATAAAGTATTTTCGCATACTTTATTTTTATGCAAAAGTATGTTTATCGAAAATAAAGTAGGATACGTTATTATAAAGTATGGTTGGCAACCCTAATTGTAGCCTTGTAAGTAGGTAGTGAGTAGTACGATGCTCTTCAAGAGAAATGTACAGCTGCATTTTTAAATGTGTTGCACTTATTTTAAGTAGTATTGATCTAGTGTGGATACTAAAAGTATTCAATTATTTTACTGCTATACAACAGTATTTTAAAGCCATTGACTTTATAATAAAAAACTTTTTGATATGGTAAACACTTTCTTTTTTGGGGTGCTTCCCCAATAGTTCCCCAAAACAGGCACATGGAAAAGCCTTCATAGGCAGACCATGTCCCAAAAGAACTAGAGTACTACTCTTAATGAATAGGAACCAGTTGAAAGTGATAACAGGGTTCATGACTGGGCACGCCCCAGTAAAGGGACACTTGAACAAAATTGGCATGTACAATGGGGAACTCATGTGCCGACTATGTCACAAGAAACCTGAAACGGCCAAACACATACTGTGCGAATGCGAAGCTCTAGATCGCAAAAGACAGGCTCTTTTTGGACAACCCCAGGTTGATCCAAAAAAGAGAGACTGGTGGGCGATTCCCAGTTAATAACGTAACATTATTGACTTTCTTTAATCATTTTTAGGAAGTTTTGCAAAAATAAGTACTGATACTATACTCTGTTTTTAAACTAGGAGGAGCGATTTGAAATTAAGTTGGCAATTCTGTAGACTTCTGATTGGTCAGATTGCAGTCAGTTTCACACATCACTTTTTAGCATTAACATCAGCTAATAATAATTGATATTGTTGACAGTTCTTCTGACATTTTATATTTTGATATCTCATCATTATTACTTAGTTTTTTACTTTATTTCGTAAATAATAGTTCTTAAAACTTCAGTAAGCAGTTGTATTGAATTTCTACGATTATGGATCCTTCTCCACCAAGTACTGTTAAAGGAAGCAGTTCCTGAAAAGCCCTACAAGAAATGGAAGACGACTTATTTTACATGCTGATTTTAAAAAGGATGTTGTAGAAAATACATTATTGGTTTTGAAAGCAAAAAGACGGGAGATTACTATTCCAGAAAAAACAAAAAACTTTTTAAAACTAAAACTTGATAAATTTCTTACCAAACTGATTAAAAAGTAACTAAATTTTTAAGTAAATTTTACTTATTAGACAATTAAACCATTTACAAAATTGTTAATTTACATTTAAAACACCATCTACTACATTAGAGATGATTTCAATTCAGCATAATGAGCTGACATTACCTCCACAATAAATGTTTTAAAAATATATACTTAACATTTATACACAGGTATAGGTATGTATGAATATTTCACTTTTAATTAAAAAATATAGGTAAAAATTACAACTTGAGTTAAAAGGATAAATTCCAGTCAATGTGTGATCCAGTTGCCGTTCATTGATTATCTTTTACTTAAGTTTATACCTGTAACAAATAAATCATTAAACATGTAAAACGATCATATTTCTATGTTTTATACTAACCTGCATCTTGATATATTCTTTTAACAATTTTTACTAGTAATACCACTAGAGGTCAAATTATTTCCGGAAATTTTTTCGAGATCATGAATATTTTGAAAATATTCCTGAGCGAGAAAAAATTTCCTGATATTAATTTGACCTCGCGTGGTATTCGGTAAGAAAATTCCACGCCGAATTATGGTTGAAAATTAAATATTTTTAAAATTTATTTTTTGTTTCTCAACAATGCAAATTATTTTTTTTTAATCATCCGCTTCTGCTTCGGAATTGTCGGTTTTCTTGTTTTAATCTGACAGGTTAAAACGACTAAACCGACAATTCCGGAAGCAGAAGCGGATGATTAAAACGCACCTGATATTTTGCTTGCTGCTGTCAGTGTCAGTGAATTTTATTTTTAAATCACAGTTTATTGCTAAAGAATCAGTTAGCTCACTCGGACCAGTTGAAAGTTCCACAATAACATCCACTCCAGGGATACAAATTCAGGATATGCAGAAGACTGCTGTTTTATTATAGGCGGTTGTCATATATTGTATTATCTGAGTTGCGCCTGGAACATTGAGATCAAAAGTGCCGACGCAGAGTGATCGATCTGATTATTTAGCTATAAACTGTGTCATAGGAATCAAAATGGCCGCGCCCTATGTTGGGCGTGTCGGACCTCTCTCTTGCCCCGTATAGTAATCAAAGTATGTGTTAAAAACAAAGTATAGTGTGACAAAAAGAGTACGTACGGTGCAATTGGAGGAAAATATTTTGGATACTGTATCTGATACTCCTTCAATAAGCATTCAAAGATTAGCCGCGCAGCTTCATGTATCAAAAACGACAATTGCTGAAGTACTTAAAGAACAATTGTTATACCCTTATCATCTGTAACAAGTACATCAACTAATTCCTGATGAGTATTCTCGAAAAATCCAGTTCGCAAACTGGCTGTTAGATCAGCAACGAACAAACGGAAACTTCATTAGCACTATAAAATATCATTTGTATATGAAAGTAAATTCGAAATAATTGACTTTTTTTATACAATACCGTGTTGTTGATTGCCAATACTATTTTCAACATTGTAAATTGTTTTAATAATGTTGATAGTGCACACATTACTAAAGTTGGTCTGTAATTTTGAATGTCACTCCTAACTCCAAACTTGAAAATTGGTGTTGCAAACTGCAGTTTTCCAAATGTTTGTAAATGTAGTGGTTTTATTAATTAAATTATACAGGGAATTAAATTATCTACATCTACCCTTAATAATTTTAAAGTCCAGAAATGTTACGTAATATGCGAAAAGCATTTGTGCTTGACTAACATCTCGTGGTTTTTTAACAAGGATTTTGTTTTGTGAAATTTAGAAGCATAATTTCCAAAGAAACACCTAAATGTTCTCAAAAATGTTCACCTCTTATAGTATTGTCCATGACAATCCCCCAAAAATATTCAGTGCAACCCAATGTTTCCCTGAGCTGGACACAGCGCAATGGACAACGTATGTAGGACTATCACTCAAAAACTCGCCATATCACTGTACCGTTCGTTAATAGAAGCATCAAGCAAAATAAAAATAAAACGTTTAATTATTATATTTGGACGTGAGAGAAATAATTGGTTTAACCACACCTTTTCGATGGCAAGCATGGGATATTGCAGTCCGCACTCGGCGATGTATTATTCTATTTATCTTCTCTCTTTAATAGCATTGTATTTCTATACCGTTTTTTTGGAGTCAGAATTGGAAAGTTTACGTATTACAAATAAAGTACACATAATTAAGATACAGGTTTTAACACATACGATGGTAGGCCTTCTGTAGGTACCTTCTTCCGTGAATTAATTTATTGTAAAAGTACTATAGAGACCGTGCGTCAAGACTTTAACGCTAACTGGTGAAAAAAATTTGAACTTTATGGGGGGTATTTATTAATATTTTATATGGCATTTATTGTTTAATAATTATTAATTAAATAAAGTCGAATTATTTTCGTAATATCATTATCGAAAAAACTTGTTGCATTCGTAGATGTACGAACACATTTGGAAACCTGGATTTCATTCAATAGTAAAGAAATTTTATAAATTTTCACAGAGCAGAATTGTGTCTCACGCCCAATGATATACATAATTACATTACATAGATTGCTTATCCATATGTAAATCAGATGACTAAAAGCGTATTTCACTGGGCAAAGTTTTTTTTTTATCTAGCTATGTATCAATTTAGAGCACTTGAGCATTTACAGAACCGGTTTAGAAATTAGTGTCTTTAGTGTTTTATTGTCATTAAGTTTTTTACATATTTAAATGAACATTTTATATAAATATAATTTTACAGATAATTAATGGTTTATTCTGTTGATTAAAACTAACGTAGAATGTTACTATGAAATAAGTATGTCCAATTTGACAAAAATATCATAGCCCTCTTTACAATTTATTAACTATTTCTCATTTATTACTAAAATAAACAAATCATAAATATTACGTACATTACAAGTACTATCAAAAGAGACTGCAACAAACTTTAAAATATTAAAAATCCAGTGATTTTTGTAAATTTTTTTAGTGACATTACCATTAAACATTATTCAGAATAATAGATGTGTCCAATTACAACTCTCACCAAAGTTGTTTATATCTCATATCAAAGTTGTTTACATTTCCTTTTCAAAATTGTATAACATATTGCAATTATGTATTTTATGTAGTGTAATTTCTGAAATGAGAGTAGTCTAAAATTATTTATATCCATCTGTTTTAAAAATTGTTTAGATCTCTTAATATTATTTAACTACATGGAAACTCAACTTTCCAAATACATAATAACGTGTCTTGAAGTAAAACTTTAATTATTTTCTTTTTCTAAAGATTAAAATACTGAAATTTTATATTAAAACACATTTGGGCTAGAACGGCTCTATTTTAGTGAGCACTAGGAAAGGCACATTGCAACCCGCTTTTCGTAATTTTTTTATAGATGGGTAAGCAATCTATAATATGTATATCATTGGGCGTCTCATAAACGTCAGTGGATGAATGACATTTCGACTAACATAAATCTAAAAAGAATTATTATTATTCCCAATCTTTTTTATTAATTTACATTTTTTAAATGTTATTGTAATACTTTTAAATTCAGTGTTACTATACCGATATTTTGACATTGGATACACTTGTTTAAGATACAACTTTACAATTTATTGCCAATTAGCCATATAAATCTTTTTGCTTAAAATGTATATACATGTCCAGATTTTAATAATGTTTTACATTTTATATCATTTTGACCATGTACCCGATTGTTTGGTACGGGCCGGTATCTATATTTAACTATATTTAATATTTTAAAAAATATTTTTTATTATTTACTTGCAATGTTTACCCCATTTAATTCTAAAATTAAACACTAGAGAGGGCTAACTTCGGCAGTAGTGCTGCCTCTATATTTCACGCACGGTCCCTATTTATGATACTTTGATAACTTTTAGATTCTAAATAATTATACTTCGTTGGAACCGAAAGAAATTGAGCGAAATTATTTTTTTGATTCTATTTTTTTACTATTCAGAATAAGGTTAAAGTAACGGGTTTTGGTTTTGAAGTAATTCTAGAAAGTATTAAAAACTAAATCAGCTTCGATCTTTTTATTATCTTCAGTTATCTTCTTATTTCTATGCATTTCCTATCGTATAAATCTGAAATAAACTACAATTTTTTAATTCTTTCCTATATTGTCCTTTTGAACATTTATTTACATGTGGGTAAATTTAAAGAACCTTTGTGAATGTTGGTGTTTGGACAATTAAAGAGTGAATGAAAGCTAGTAGAACGGAAGTTTATTTTTTACTGACGATTCATATATCTTATTTGACAAAAAAATTATCCTGAAATTATTAACGTAATTACCGCGTATTTCCGTCCCGTTGAATAATTTTTAAAGTCATGCTAAGTGCCTGAAAGTATTCGACACTTCAAATTTTATTAAACTTTTCAATTAACTTGAAATATTTCACGTTTCATACATCGTGTCAGTAATGAGATACAGTTTGTTGCACCTGTTTGCGTTGCAAGTGGCAGACTTATCAAAATAACCGACAAATTTTGGGCCCACTTTACTATCGCGGAGCAGCTGCAATTTAAATTTTAAATCATGTATAGTGCGGGTGTGATTCGAGATTTATTCAACTCGTTCTGTAACGTTTTCGTTCCTCTAGTTACAGAATATTTTCGTATGTCATGGACTATTTCAGGCGGTTTGTTTTGAAAACGGAATGCCTAACGGCGTTTATGTGTAATCGTTTCGGTGGTGGAGCGTGAGGATATTTCAATTTTAGATATTCTAAAGAAACTAAATTATTGGACGTATCTATTTGAATGGTCCAGTGAATAATTTCCGGTCGCAACTGTTATGATACTCAAATAGTGTAACATTATTTATTTAATTGTTAAACTAATTTTTTTTTTGTTGGTACCTTGTTCATCATAACCAAAGCTCATCTTATTCATTACCAGCTATTCATCATTCGGCGGCATCTCTTGAATTTAAAAAATCGCAAGTTAAATGTCTTTGGATCAACGACATACAGGTCTAGTGTGGAACAATTCCTTTATACAGGGTGTCTGTAAAAGGTCTTTACAAAAACATACCACATATTCCTTAGACCAAAATAAGTCGATTTAAGTAAAATTACCTTAGTACAAAGTTGCTTCGTTTGTGCTCCAGAGGGCCTCTAAGTTACAATTTTTAAATCGTTTTTCCCATATAAATTTAAAGCGGCATATGCGATTTTGCTGAAATTTGGTATATTGGTAGAGTTTTATGTGGCAAAAAAATGTTATTAAAATTTTGTCCGATAATAATACATAGGCGTAGAACTTGATTTTTTAAATAATTGCACCTTTAAAAATTCTACGCCAATGGAAGAAAAGGAGTTTGAGTATGAAATTTAGATTGCGCAACTCTTTTTCGTTAAAAAAGGTGTACTCTTGATAAGACTCGATTACTCTCATGGTTTTGACGAAATTTGCATTTTAGTAATTTTAGAACATAAGCAATAATTATTAAAATACAAACTTTGTCAAAACCATGAGAGTAAATCAAGTGTTATCAAGGGTACTTTTTTGTAGTAAATGAGTACACAATCCAAATTTCATACTCAAACCCCTTTTTTGCCATTGGCGTTGAATTTTTAAAGGTGCTATTATTTAAAAAATCAAGTTCTACGCCTATGTATTATTATTATCGGACAAAATTTTATACGACGAAAAACATAAAAATGTACTTTTTTCATATCTTCTTCAATACCTCTCATCGAAACTTTTAACAAAAATACTCGATTCTTGCCATGTACGATTTTTTGAGGAATATTAATTATTTGCCTGCAATACGTATACAAAAACATTTATTGTTGGTTTCCATAGTTTCATCTAAATAAAAATATTGTCAAGTTTTAACACCTAATCTCTTGTTAACGATTAAAAGTGTTCTATCTGACTCAATAATTAAAAAAACAAATGCGTGGTTTATTAATATGGCTGTACAATATACCAATGCAGAATATACCGATATGTTACTAACATTAGGATTTTGTGAAGGAAATGCTCGAGAGTGTCAGGATGTACTCTGAAAGGTTTCCAAATCGTCGTGTACCTAGCCACCCAACTTTTGCTGCTGTTGAGAGACGTCTTCAGGAGACCGGTTCCTTTGCTCCCAACACTGTTGATAATGGAAGAGAACGTTTTGTAAGGATTCCTGAAGTTGAAGAAGACATTTTAGAACGTGTTGAAGAAGATCCAGAATTAAGCACCAGACGAATTGGAAGGGAACTAGGAGTAAGTAAAGATGTCGTTCATAAAGTGCTTGGAGAACAATTGCTATATCCATACCATAAGAAGCCAGTACAAGAATTATTAGTCCATGATCCTCAAATTCGTTTGGGTTTTTGTTGATTTGTTAATATGCAAAGAGAAAGAGATCCAAACTTTGTCAAGAAGGTTCTCTTTACCGATGAAGCGAGTTTTACAAGAAGAGGTATAACTAATATCCATAATGAACATGTTTATGCCGTTGAAAATCCTCATGCAATAAAGGTAAACCATTTTCAGCACGAATTCAAAATTAATGTGTGGGCTGGAATAATTGGTAATTTCATTGTTGGTCCTGTCATACTTCCACGAAGATTAACTGGAGAAAATTATTTGGATTTTCTACAAAATACGTTGCCAGAATTGTTAGAAGATTTACCTCTCCAACTTCGGAGAGATATGTGGTTTATGCAAGATGGAGCTCCACCACATTTTTGTTTAAACGTTAGAAACCACTTGAATGAACAATATCCACACAAATGGATAGGCAGAGGTAATGACGCACCTGTAAACTGGCCACCACGTTCCCCAGACCCAACAGCGATGGATTACTTTTTATGGGGACATCTGAAATCCACAGTTTACAGGGAACCTGTAGAAAATGAGGAACAACTCTGGCAACGTATTCAAGATGCAATAAACAATCTTAGAGGTGATGAAGAAGTTATGGAAAGGATACATTTTAATTTTCTTCGACGTATAAATCTTTGTATGCGTGAAAATGGTGAACATTTTGAACAATTTTTGTAAAATCTTTATTTTGATTATGTTGTAAATAAATATTTTTGTGAAACCTATACACTCTAAATTATTAAAACAGAAATTTAGCGAAAACCATGAGAGTAATCGAGTCTTATCAAGAGTACCTTTTTTAAAGTAAATGAGTTGCGCAATCTAAATTTCATACTCAAACTCCTTTTCTTCCATTGGCGTAGAATTTTTAAAGGTGCAATTATTTAAATAATCAAGTTCTACGCCTATGTATTATTATTGGACAAAATTTTAATAGCATTTTTTTTGTCACATAAAACTACCAATATACCAAATTTCAGCAAAATCGCATATGCCGTTTTAAATTTATATGGGAAAAACGATTTAAAAATTGTAACTTCAAGGCCCTCTGGAGCCCAAACGAAGCAACTTTGTACTAAGGTAATTTTACTTAAATCGACTTATTTTGGTCTAAGGAATATGTGTTATGTTTTTGTAAAGACCTTTTACAGACATCCTGTATTATACGGGGACGGTGGTGGAAAGATTTTTATAGAAAAACGTTGCAAATCAGGTTTATTATAAATATTTCAAAAATTAGATGTTTATCTCATATCTAACTATTTTTAAATGCCAGCCCCCACATCCGAACTCTGAAAATTCAGGTCGCAAAAATATTTTTGAAAAAATATTATCAAAAATTTTGTAAATTTGGGTTTATATGTAGAAAAAATCGTAAATTTCAACTAATTCATTTAAAAATATTTAGGAATGCCACCCCCTCCATCTTCCTATAAGGGATGGTGTTAGTGAAATTTTTATACAAAAACGTTGCAAGTCTATTGTAAATCTTTCATAAATTAGATTTTTACCTCATCTGTAACTTTTTTAAATGTCAGCCCCACATCCGAACCATGACAGTTTAAGTCCAAAAATATTTTTGGAAAATTTTTAAAAATTTTGGATTTGTATGTTAAAATATTGGTAGTATCCAACTATTTTACTGAAAAAATTGCAACTTTATTTGAGTGTGTTACCCTCTCCATATCAGCTAGATGGGGTGGGCGAAATTTTTATTCGATTTTTATATTTTTGGGATAATACATCTACATACTAATTTTGGTCTCAATATCTCAACCCGAACTGCTTTAACCCCAAGAGTCAAACCCTAACCGCATTTTGTACATTATCTGTATAGAACCCATCATTAACTTCGATCTCAGAATTGGATAATGTGAAATATTTTTCATCGTCAATAACAATAACTTTACTAGGAAAATGAATACGTCCCAAAGCACGGCAACATCTTGGAATTCTTTCCTACTGATTGTCGTTATATTTTGGTACCTTCCTTCGTTTTCGATACTGAATACCATTTCTGGAGAATGTTCTACAAACAGTTGTCTTTGAAACATGCAATCTTCGACCTAACTTTCGCACTGACATTTCAATCTTTTTCTCTGCTGCTTCAATTAATCTTCGTTCATTTGCTCGACTCAAAACTTTAGTGCATCCATTTTTTAGTAAATTTGTGCCAGGTATACCCTCCTCGCATTCTTTTATTGTTTAGATTGTCAAAACAGATATATTTTGGCCCCTATACATTCTGAGAATATCATGCTTAGGTACTCGTCCAACCAACTGATAAATATCTTTACGAATATCCAGGTTGTACGACATCTTACTTAAATATTTTAACATACATGAATCGGTCATTTGAGAAACGACACATGTCACATTTTTGGCCATTTTGTTTTTATTACAGAAGTACGATATTTAAAGGTAAATTATAATTATTGTATTTTGTAGTTTTAAACTCTAGGTGTACAAAACTATTTTTTAACCATGTTTTGAGATTTTCACTCTTTCTTATTTTTTGAAAAATGATCTACAACTGACATGTGCTGTTTCTCAAATGACCAATTCAAATGACATAAATGACACTTTGATGCTATTTGTTTCCAAAGGTAACCTAATGAGACGTTATACTTACTGTACGTGCGTTTTATTGTAAAATTTTCCGAAAACTATTGAGACATACATTATAAATTAAACGACAAAGTAATTAAGGATATTGTATAAAGGCTCAATTATCCGGAAATAGATTTATTTGCCACAAAAATAAATTAGAAAATGTCCAAGATTTATTTCATAGTCTCCAGACCCAGAATCTGAATTAAGTTACCTTAGATTGAGCAATGGTCAAGATATTACTTTTATGCCTCTCCTAATTTTTGATATTATTACAAGAATTAAAAAAAAATCCAAACCCGAAAAATGTTTGCGTATCTCTCCTTTTATGGTTACTTTTACCTATATTAGTTCGTACGGTAAATACTTTTTAAATAAAATTTATCCACGTCATTGCGTTCTCATATATATGTACTTTCTAATGCAACTATGAATGTTGTATAAATATACGCGTATAAACACTTAATCTAATTGGATCATTTACCATGAAGCTGGTTCTGCTACAAAAATGTTGCTATACCGTTGTAAATATCTAGTTCCACGATATGTTTCCACTCATATTGGATTATAACATGCATGTGATGAAAATTTATTAACACAACACAAATGTTTAAAATACATAATTAATTTTATAAATTTATTTGAAAGAAAAAAATAGATAAAGCTAAAGAAAAAGTTCGAGATGGCGATAAATTATTTCTATTTGAACTATTTACTACTGGGTTTTTAATGTAATTAGGTTAAAAAAGATGATTCAACAATGTATTTAGTATTTAGCCATCACCAGAATATAAAAATATAAGATTTACTGTGTCAAAAGCATACGATGTATTCGTTACGATAGACATAAATAAAATTTAATGGCACTGAACACTCTAAAACAAATTATGAAGACAAACAAACATGAATATAAGTATACGTACAGTGTCAGTTTAAAATAAATTTTAATTAAGTTTGATTAAAAGCATTAAAGTTAGTTATTATTTTCTTTTCTTATAAATCATTATATTAAGAGTTTATCTACAACAGCATGGGTTCTTTTTTTTAATCACGTTTGTAGTAATCACGGAAAAGCTTTAAATATCTATCCCTATTGTTCTTGGCTTACATTAGACACATTTGGTTTTTATCACGAGTTATATATAATACACACAGTGTGTTAAGTTTTATACAAGTCCACCAAAAGAACGTTATAGAATAAGCGATGCCATTAAATAGACAGAGATCTAACAGTGTGCGCCAGCCCACTCTGGTAGAAATGTATCCATATAGTCAATTACGTGCAAATATAATTGAGCATCTCATCTTTATTTCAAAAGCTCCATGGGTTACCATATTGTATACGATTGAAAATTGTATAATATTGACAGTTCGATTGAATAATCTAAAATATTTAATGAAAGAGTAGGGATAAAAATGTCTCTTGAATCTAACAATGATATGTATTTCTAATACGACCGGTTTCTTTTAATAAAATGAACCTTTAGATTAACTTCACTTCTTATTCTAATATAAAGTGTTTAACATCCGTATTTTCACTGAAGAAACTTAAGTGGGATTGAAGAACTTTGAGTACACTCGACATCCAAAATTTTTATTTCCAAGGAAGTTATTTGTTGTTTCCCTAAAAGTTTTTCAAGCATTTCCCTCAATTGACGTCATTTTTTCTTCAAATTCTTTGGAATGGCAATTATAGAAAGAAAACGTAGAAGTATTTAAATGACTCTCCATCCTTATTGAATACTGTTACGAACTGTTTGACAATCCAAATTTAATATGAAGTGGCGGCGTTAACACTTTTTCTGATTTCACTAATGACAGATGTTTAATATTTTGTACATCAGGTGTAAACTGTGTTCTCATTAACCAATATTTTCTGGTGTAGTATTCAGATACTGTCAGGAAGCAGACATTTTTGGTGTAATCAATTTAAGGACCTTTTAAAGGAGCCAACATTTTGAAATCTCCGCATTTCTGCCATTCATGTGTTTTTGTACTTAAGCTTTTCCAAAAGACATTTTACGTTTACGTAATCTTCTTTCAAATTGACCGAATGTCCAATGGGTACAGACGGATACATGTTTCCAGTATGAAGAAGAACGGATTTTAAATATGGCTAGGAGCTGTCTGTAAAAAGGCTCCAATCCTGGGGATGACATTGAATGCCAATCTCTTTAAATATGTGGTAAATCTCTGGTGTCTTTTTCGGGCAGTTGTAACTTAACAAGTTGAATATAAAAGATTCAATTCACAATTTCTAAAATAAAAGATGAGAAAGATCTAGATCCTAGATAAACGAGGTATATAATGAAGTAGTCAAAATATTACAGAAGAACAGAGGTTGGATAGAAACAAAAAGGAAGCAAGATACAAGATAGAAAAAGTATGCAAATTCAAGATATACCCCTTCACAATTAAAATAGTAGAAGGAATTTTTGATTACATATAATTATACTCTGTTTTTTAACTAGGAGGAGCGAATTGAAACGACGCATTTACACAGGGAAAAGTAACTAGATTCGTTACTAAGAGTGTGTTTTGAAATATAGTCTGGTTCAAAATCTATGAAATAGTTATTATTATCGGCCCTAGTCGGCGCCGTCCAATAAGGGGTTAAGAGCGAATAAATGTCATAGGAGTAGCAATTTTTATTGGTCCCAAACAACTGTAGTAAATTTCACTTTATTTTGATCTGAAACATGTCTAAAACGAATTGTCAAATGAAATTCAATATGGCCGTTGATTTGTTTACGTTATAGTTCTTGCTTTTGAAATCGACTTTTTGAGAATATCTATTATCTTTTTGAAATAGAGATTGAATATTTAAGAAAATTGTTAACAGAATATCAAGATGCAGATTGGTATAAAATATAAAAATATGGTCTGTTTACATTTTCAAGGATATATTTGTTATATGTATAAACTTAATTAGCGGCTTGGACACCTATAACATACAATACTTTTTACTCTCAGTGAAAATCAACTGGACTTGGAGCATATATTATATGCTCGAAGCAACTGGATCACACAATGACTGGAATTTGTTCTATGAGTAACATAGATTTACTGTAGCTTATTTAGTGTTAACACATGGTTGATACGCTAAAGGGCAAATGAAGGCATTTAAAAGCTTATTGTCAGTCAGGATTTCATAACACTACAAACATGTCAATATTATATCATTACTGTTAAATATTTTATAAATATTTTATTTTGTAAATGATCAATTTCCTAATAAAGTTTACTTCAATATTTAGTTACAATTTAATCATTTTGGTAAGAAATTTATCAATTCTTAGTTTAAAAAATCAGTAATAAGGTTAGTTTTTTTTTCTATAATACTTCTGAATTCATTTCTTATTGCAATCTTCCGTCTTTTTGGCTTCACAAATCAACAACGCATTTTCTACAAAACCTTCTTCAGAACTAGCATGCAAAATAATAAGGCGTCTCCCCTTACTTGAATTGCTTTTGAGGAACTGCTACCCATATTCCGTGTAAAATGACACATAATTGTAGAAATTCAATACAATTAATTGCTTACTGATATTCTAAAAAGAACTGTTAACGAAAAAAATTAAAAAACTGGTAATAATGATGAGATATCAAAGGGATGAAAGCAATAATAAAACTAAAAATATAAAATGTCAAAACTATCCATAATTGTCAGTAATTGAATTAGCTGCGATGTTAATGCTAAAAAGTGATGTGTGAAACTGACTGCAATCTGACCAATCAGAAGTCTACAGAATTGCCAACTTAACTTCAAATCGCTCCTCCTAGTTTAAAAACAGAGTATAGGAAAAAATTGTATAACATTTTTGTTTTTGTTTTTCTAGCCTATTTCATGTAGTGACCACTAAAATGCTGCATGCATACCAATAAACATGTATGCACTCCGGAGTTGAGTGTTGCCTTTTGATACGAAAGTTCGACAAATTCCCCTTTTAACTAAATCTATTCAGGCAGCTTCGCATATTCACGGGCCTGTTGCGTGATATGCATTTTTATTATCACGCTACCTTCAAACAATAAAAAATCTAGGAAACTAAATTTTTGAAGCGAACACCTCTGCCAAAGTTGCTGCATAATTCATGCTTTTACCAGTGTAATTTCATTTCTTCCACAACAAATTCGTTTCCCTCGAATGTGTACACAACACGTAATATGATCGATTCCAATTTGTGTATCTTGTATCCGCCGTAAATTCTCCATTACTTTGAAAGTTTACAACGAACAGTTCTGGGATATTACTGCATCTAATATTATTCCGCCAGCGAACGTATTTCTTATTTTATGTACGACCCTTTAGTGTTGTCGAACATGCGAAAGTTGCATTTGCAAAGAGAACTTGGAGAAATAAATTTTAAACGTAATTAAGATATGGCCGAGCATTGTTTCTTACTAACTGATCTTCGGGTATTATCAACATTATCTGTTGAAATTGTATAATTCCATTTCAGATAGAACAAAGGAAATTTGCGGACATTTTAGGGTTATCGAACATTAGGAAATTAATAAAAGAAGAAAAAAATATAATAATTCAGGAAAATTAACTGAAACAGCTCTTCATTAATTAGTAAAAATGGCGAAGATACCGGGAGATACGAAATAATTTTCTTAGACATTGAGGCAACATTTGACAATACCTCCTTTGATTTTATCGTCGGAATTCTGCAACATAAAGGAATTGAGGACATACGTATGTCTTGGATTGACTCTATTATAAGAGGGAGAATGATACTTGCAACCATTGTGCATTATGGGTCTATGGGTTGCAAGGGGATGCCCACAGGGAGGAGTACTTTCTCCACTCCTGTGAAATCTGGTCAGACATAAATCTTCGGATTTTCCGATGATCTAGTGATAATGGTATAAATGGTAAATACAACATTATAGTTAGAGATTCTTTGCAAGAGGCTCCAAACATAGTAACAAATTGAATAAAAAAAAATGTCTACCGTAATTCATTCACGCGCAATATAAAATGAGAAGGATTGGGACCTCTTAACCTACAAGCCGAAAACGTCCTAAAGGGAGAGGTAAAGTATTTTGGTATTACAATTAACTTGAAACTCACCTGAACTTAGCAGTTTCAAAGGACGACAAGGACAGCAAAAACACCATTAGTAATGGCAAGGCGCTCCTTCGGACAACAGTAATTAAGATTAACACTAGGCAGGGCCTGATAATAACATACGCAGCTTTGGTGAGGTTGACAAGGACGAAACAAAAGAGCGGCAATAATAAGACTAAGCAAGATACCAAGACATGTCTCGGAATGAATAACCAGAGCAGTAACAACTTCCACAGCAGTAATGGACTACTAAGTTTGGCACTACTTCTCATTGTGATAAAGGAAAGCAAGATGAGATACTTATATATTAAAGAACACTCTGGAAAATCTTAACATTGGTCCCTAACATGTACCAATTTGGCTCAGCAGTTCAACAGGTTGTTATTTCTGTGTGTTTATAAAATAACAGACCTGTTAAAAATAACACAGGTTGTCAATCATAACCCCCTAAGTCACTGCATTATGTACGTGCAGTTGCAGCCAAATGTGTGCTGGTTCATCTCTCATTCAATAGTCAGTATTTGTCAGTCTATAAATAAATATTGATATATTTATGTATAATTGATCTGGTTCAGAAAAAAAAACCGTTTTTGAAGTAATACTATTTTAATCAAAGGTTTTTAAACATGTTAAATCTTAAAATGTTTGTTTACATCTTCTCAAAACAAACATTGAATATGAAGATAAATAGTTCCTTAATTTCTTAAAAAAGAAGATAATGTGGTATGATTTATGATAAAAGACAAACATTTGTACAAGCAGCTACTCTTTTAGGTCACATCAGTATCACAAGGTAAGTAGCAGGGACGAGCTAGACATAACCAAGCGTTACTCCTTCAACACTCCATTCGAGGTTTCAATACCAAACAGAAAGGAGATCACCATAAAAAAATCCAGTACCCACTGACAGAAACAAACCTGGTACATAGACATGACGAAGACTACAGAAGGCGTGGATTATTTCAAGAACACCTGACCAAAATAGGCATATATAATGGAGCCCTATTGTAATGACTTTGTCTTAAAGAATCAGAAATAGCTAAACACATAGGGGAGGATAGGGCAATGGTGGTCAGCGGACAATGGTGGTCAAGCACATAGCTAAAGCATGAACAGTCCTTTAAGCGTGTAAAGTGCATTACGTCTCCCTCCTCAATGCCCCGAGCGACGAGCGCTCTGCGCCGTCATTTCTTACGTGGCGTTCGTACATGGCTAGTTTTTGTTGTTTTCGCGCCAACTTGATGTAATTTTACGTCTCAACAAATTAACAAGGTAAGCTGAGAAATATTCCTTAATCGACGTAAACGCTGTTTTGTTATTTGAGACTGTTCATCATTATTACGTATTATTACTCATTTCGAATCAAAATATGTATTTTTTTATTTAATAATTTTTTTTTTCTATGAAGTCCGTTGCGGGTAATCGTGGTCAACTGACCACCGTTGCCCGTAATGTTTTTATAATTGTCGTATTGTAACTAAATCTAATTCATTTGTTTTTAGATGCCAAACAATCGACTAAGAAAAGCACAGAAGGCTGCATGGTCTTCGGAGACGTTGGACAAGGCTCTAAGGCTTATGGCTAATGGAACATCTATGAGAAAAGCCGCCGAACAAACTGGAATTCCATTTTCCACTCTACAAATTCGACACAAGAAGAAATTGTATGAAAACCTATCTCTAGGGTGCAAAGCTGTATTTTCTGCAGAAATTGAAAAAGAGATAGCTGATGTGGTGAAAAAAATGGCTAATATATTTTACGGTTGCACAGCTATCCAAGTAAGGAAACTGGCTTATGAATATGCAGAATGTTTAAAATTGCCACACAATTTTAATAATAATAGTAAAATGGCGGGGCGAGACTGGCTTGAAGGCTTCTTAAAGAGAAATGGAATATCGGTAAGGAAGCCAGAAGCCACCAGTATAAACAGAATAACGGCCTTTAACAAAACAGAAGTTTCACTTTTCTACAAGAACTTGGAGAAACTTATGGAGACTTATAAATTTACACCCAAAAATATTTATAATTGTGATGAGACAGGGATCTCAACAGTCCAAGATCCGGGAAAAATACTAGCTCCAAAAGGACAGAAAAGGGTAGGATCCCTTACTAGTTGGGAGAGAGGCAAAAAAATTAGCGTTATGTGTACGATAAGCGCTGCTGGGTCATTCATACCCCCAATGTTTATCTTCCCTAGGAAATGACATTCTCCTCTCCTGGAAAAATATGGCCCTGCTGGTGCTATATACCGCTGCTTATATAATGGCTGGACCAATGAAACCCTTTTTTGGAATGGCTTCAACATTTCACAACATTTGCCAAACCTTCTGCAGAAGAACCAGTCTTGTTGATACTAGATAACCACGCCAGCCACATTTCTCATGATATTTACAAGCACTGCAAAGCCCACAACATTCACATGCTATCCTTACCACCACACACGTCTCATAGAATGCAGCCGTTGGACGTGACATTTTACGGACCACTTAAGGCTGCCTACAAAAAGAATCTGACCTTGCAGAACGAATAACTTCGTACGATGTTGAATCGTTATTTAACAAAGAATATTCAAAATTTGCTTCTATAAATAAGGGAGAGTCTGGATTTAAAGTCACCGGTATATTTCCAATGAACTCAAATGTGTTCAGTGATGAAGACTTTTTATCTGCTGAGATACTGCAAGGCGAACCATTCAAGATAACGAAAGCCCTTTTCCTCTTGAGATAACTGCATCTCTGACATCACAAGAATCACTGGCGGTTGCATCTGCACAAGAAGCTCAGGTGGTTGCATCAACATCTGGGCAAGAAACATCGCCAAAAAAACGACCAAGGGTTGAAAATTTTATAAATTTGCCTACCAAAACATCTGTGAGTACAAGACAAAGCCGAAAAAAGCAACATTCTACCATTCTGACCTCCACGCCAATTAAAGACAGTCTTATAGAAAATGAAAACAAAAAGCAGAACAAGATCTTAAAAGAAAAGGGAAGACAAAAAGGCATCGGGAAGGCCGAAAAACCCAAAAAGTACAAGGAAAGTCTTAAGAAGGTTAAAAGGAAAGTTCTTTAGGAAGGTAATGACTCTTCATTGTCTGACGTAGATATTGAGGACCTCTGCGTAGATGATGATGCTGATAAGGACCCAGAAAATCATTGTCTTATATGCGGAGAATTCGGTCGAAACAACGAGGTATGGTACAGGTGCACTTCCTGTGGGCTTTGGGCTCACTCTGCTTGCACTGGTTGGGATTTCGCTACAGGATACGTATGTGACATGTGTTAGAATATTTAACCATCATAGTCAACATCATGATTACCATTGCCCTCACGTACGTACAATGGTAGTCAAAGCAATTATTTTTTATTTTTAGTTCTATTAGATGGATACTCTAAAGATGATTGTTTGGATCTTAAATTATAATAGTCCTTTAATGTAGAATTAGTATGTTATGTTCCTAATAAAGCTGTGATTAATATTTTGAGTTTTATTGAAAAAAGTGCTTAACTGACCGCCATTGCCCTATCCTCCCCTACAGTGCGACTGTGAAACATTGGATCGCAAAAGGCAGGGATAGATAACCACAAGTTGATCCAAGATACTATAGAAAACATTATATCAGAGATCTTACCAAACTTGTACAAGGAACAAATGTGCCAGAGTGGTTACTATGAATTAAAATAAAATTATTGTGTTTTTACAAATGTAAAATTCATTCGGTTTTTCAATTGGAAAAATATTATCAAAAAATTAACACTTGGCATAAAACACATGGCAGTACTATAAATCCGTGGTCATACATTTAGTCAAAAGTATCATAAAAATAGTGCCAATCGCATCATATCTTTGGTAGTACACTATAATAAAAATTTATAATTGTCTGCAGATTATTTGATGATATTGATTTTAAAATCAGATTACCATTCTGTCCTTAATTAAAAGATATTTTCTACAAAATTCACAAACTGTGACGTAAGACATTTGCGTTACTACAGTTCATCAAATTTCTAGAGGTGTTCGACGCCCAGACAGAGAACGCGCTACGTGTGACTAAGATAGCTATTGTACAGTCTGCTAAACAAGTTATTTTAAATAGTTTTTAATATGTTTAGGTAATTAAATTTTAAAACTGTGGAATAGTTTAGGGATTAAATTGGTCTGATTGGACTTTCTTAAACGTTTTTAAAAGCAGCTAAAGATAGTATGTAGAATTGAAAATAATTATTATACCATAAAAGGTGTTTTGGAATTCCTTCAACCTTTTGAAATTGAGTCAGAAAATATAAATTTTATAGGATAGCGGAAAATACCTATAATTTTTTTGTAGGCCTTTGTAAATCGTGGAAATAGTTTATATTTTATTTCTACCTTATTAAGGAAAATGGTACCTATTATTAATAACGGTTGTTTCTGAAACATTACTAAAATTTTCGAAATTTTGTTTTTCTACAAAATAATAAACTATACTATTTAGAAAAAAAATTATTTCTCTTATAATTTTATAAAAAATAACAGGGGAATATTTACATTTCTTGATCTATTAAACAAAACGATAAATTATCTCGACGAATGACACCATGTTCTAGTACGGAAGCTAGCTTTACATTTTTGTTGGTGGTTTCATGGGTTTCATATCAATTTTTTGTAATTGTAGTTTACACGTACATATACCTCTTAACACTTGTTTGCTTTATTAAAAAAGTGTGTTGTTGTGATTTACGTCGAAATAAGTCAAAAACAACTTGAAACCCCATATAAAATCAAAAAGGAGAAACGGAAAAAAATTGAGCCTGTAAATGAACACAACTCAGAAACAAAAATAGCTATCTAATAATAAAAAAATAAAATTTGATTCTTGTGCAGCTTCATCTATATCATTAACTGTTTTTGGTTTTTTAATGGTTTTTCTTGGTGATGAAAATTCCGATATCTCACGGTTATCGATTCTTTTTTTCTCTCCAGAAATGCGGACGACAGTGTTTTTAGATACTCCTGTGGCTGCAGCAACATGATCATTTACATTTTTAAATGGTGAATTAAAGTTTCCTTCTCTTCTCATAAACTCTATAACATTGGCTATTATTTCGCGAGATTGACTGTTAATCACGCGGCCTCTTAATTTGCTATTAAACTCCATACTTAGGTTCTATTAAACTGTAATGAGCAAAAAACACAAACGAAAAGTTTTAGCGAAATTTACATCTGACATTTACGTCTAAATGAAATAGTGAAATACTTGATGCGCAGAGTGTACTTTCATTGCGTAAATCCGTCGGGATGCCTGTCAGTAGTGCTTTCTCTGTCTAGCCGTCGAAAGCCTCTAGAAATTTGATGAACTGTATTTAATATATATTCTAATGAGTGAATTTAGTTAGAAACTCTTATCTGTGCTTAGTCCTGAAATAAACATTAATTTAGTTTAACCTAATTGCGAAAAACTTATGTTATACATAAACAAAAATGCTATATTGTTTAATGAGCACTGACTTGTATTCAATGAGCAATCCTTAAAAGTTTAACAGTATACTTTTCTTGCGGATATTTTTTGACATTTCATAGCACAAATAATTTTATTAAAATAATTTCTTTGAGTTATTAGATAAGGAACTAATACGGAAATGACTACTTGTGGTGTTATTGAATAAGGAAATGTACCTCACTTCAATAGTTGGGAAAGTTTAGTTTGCTTAGCCAAATTGTTAGATGCGACAGTTTGACTTAATATGACTATTTACTTTTCGTATACTACATATTGAATATTTGTAAGCTTTATCAGTTAGGTGGACGAATATAATTTCACATCCATTCTAGAATATATATTAAATCTTTTAATAACATTTTATATTTAATAACCAACTATTTTTTTATATTTTGTCAAACTTATTGTTAGTAAGTATATTGTTTAGTTAATAAAATAAAATAAAATATATTTGTAAAAAAATGATAAAAAGTAGCAAACCACTAGATGTTCGTTTACATTTACAAAGAAACCGTAAGTGCAATGAAAATATCTATTTAATAAATTATTAAAATTTCTACATTCAACTTTTTGTGTAAGTAATTTTTTATTAGGTTAAAATTAATTCTTAAAATATTGTAGTTTTGCTTTGGGCCTATTGCATCATATCTACTCTCGTTGTGCACAAACTACAATTTTCGTAAAAAGACAATAGTTCTAATTAGAACAAAGGCCATTACTTTCTGCAATTTCTAATATATTTATTTTTTTTTTGCAGGTATGTATAGTTTCTTTCTGCTACATTGAATGAGTAAGTAAATAAATATGCATTTTTAAATAATTATTATAAACTTATTAAATTGCTACAATCTGCAATTTAAAAAAAAAAGATAAATTAATAATTAGAATAATATAAAAAATACAAAATTAACGTTTATTCACTTTCTTGATCCTAGAGAGTTAAGTTGTTTTGGTTGAAGTCAATTATTTTAATATGCGTAACGTAATAAAATAATTTATAGAAAATAAACACGGTAGTTAAATTTATCATATTACTTTTGCTTTCGCATCTCTTCTTTGTTCGCAGTTTTAACTACAGTTTGGTATCTTTACTGTTCATATTATATTGTCATAATAATAAATTGATTGTTACACTACAAATTGACTAGTTGGGCTAAATCGGTTTTTAAAATGTAGTATAGTTAGGACGATGGATCTTTACCTGTGCAACGTAATTAAAATGAAAATGAAATAAGTCAATGATTATTAGCCAAAACAATGTTGTCTTGAAACTAATTGTAAGTACTACTGTGACGAATAGCCAAGTAATATACTCTTGTAATCAAATCTGTTTTTACTGTTTTAAATAAGCAACAAAATAAGGAATTCACGAAAAAGAAAATAATTTTGGTTAATTGTCTTCTTGAAATCTTCTGCAATTACAAAAAATCCTTCATTATTCCAAATTAACCGAAATTTAAGAAAATACGTTTTTTAAAAACATACTGGATTTTAACCCAAGAAGTCTAGTTCAAACTGACCTCACGAAGATTCTCATAGCAGCAATAGAAATTATCAAAAACAATATCACTGGAAGGAAATGCTTATTTATACAGATGCAAACAAGCACTACTCACCTTGGACATACTACAGATTTACTTAGAGTTGGTAATATAATGTTACCAAGTCGTAATATCTGTTAATAGTGTGGTCACTTTAACACGTTTCGAAGTCCACGCCACATCGATAGGTAACGTCTTGTAGATTCACTACTAACCAAATACTTTTTGGACTTTGCCTTTCAATTGGACTAAATTCAAGGAAAGTTGGGATGAAACAGGAAGCTGTAAAGTTGTTAAGAGGCTCTCAAGCTATCCTGACAATAATACAGCTAACAAATACTTTATTATGACTAGACGTAATCTACAACTGACCACAGGTATTCTGACTGGTCACTGCCAAGTATGGAAGCACTTCCATACAATGGCTGTGTCAGACTCCGCACTCTAGCCATTTTATTAGACCTGTTATTAAAGAAAAACATTTTCAAGTGAAACTCAAGAAAAGATGGGATAAAACAATAGTTATTTTGATAACAATACACCAATTAAATACTTGACTATGACTAGACAGAATCAATTACGAGATTTGTGTTCAACAAGAAATAAGAGACACCTTCAGGCGGCGTTCTCAACCAAATTAAATCCTTAAGCTGGCTGAATTGCTCAATATTTTTAAGAAATACGACATTAATGTAGTATTTAAAACTAATCTTAACATTAATAGGTTTCTTGTGAATACAAAGGATAAAGTTCCGACTCTACATAAATCAGGTGTCTACGAATTGTCCTGTACTTCTTTTAACGCTATTTACGTAGGCCCGAGTGGTTGCAGAGTGGGGAACCGTTTACAGAAACACTTCAAACTGATTGACAAGTACAAAGGCTCACACATTGATACTACTTCCTCATTTTTGTGAATCATGTCCTCCAAAAAAAGCACTCGGCTTCCTCCTCAGACTTCAAACTGTTATACCATTGTAACAAAGATATTCGTATAGATAAAGTATATGCTAATGAGCAACTGCAGCCAAAAGTTAATAACTTGTTCCTTTCCTTGTCTTCCTAGTTGTCAAAGCTCTTTGTTTGTTTTGCATTACGATTGCTTCATTGAATATTAAATTATCCTGATTTTTTCATTTACGTTAATCAGTCTAGGAGAATATTTAATAGTGTTCCAGGGTGAACCAATAGCCATAAACACTGTTCAAGAGAAATAATAAATCGGCAAGTATCTGGCCAAACTATTATCTAGGTACTCTAATAGCCAAGCAGCTCTAAAAGCAATTATTCTCTTACCAAATAATGACTAGGAAAAACTGTCTAGAAGACCTGATAGAGCTAAGTAGTTAACAAAGTGAGCTTAGCCTGGGTACCAGGCCACAAAGGTAATGGATAAAGGGTAATGAAAAGACTGAAAATCTAGCTCGAGAAGGCTCAGATAAGGTCATGACAGGCTCTAAATTTTTCTGTAGAGGTATTGTACAGGGCATCCATCAAACAATGGATGTAAGGCCAAATAATTCATTAAGAAACCATCGATTAAGTTCACGAAAGACCTGCTGGATCAAAAAAGACAAATCCTTATGATAACACGGACACTGTCATCTAAGAAGGCACATGAGTGTCCAGCAGAACAAACAAAATTGTGCAGGTTCTACGAAAAAGAAGAGAAAACTTCAATACACGTTCTGTGCTAGTGTGATGGCCTGGCTAGATTGAGGTTTCTAACACTGGGTGAAAAAAAGTTAGAACAATAAACTCTATATAATGGATAAATAATGAACAATTTCTTTTAAATCAAATCAAATTTAATTTAATCTCTAATCTCCTCTTTTGAATTCAACATTTACAAACTTCAAATCAACATCTATAAAAAAAGAAAGTAATTGGTTATATGTAGCACCGAGTAAGCTAGCTTTTCTTTTACTCTAAAAATAGTCCTGAGTAAGGTAATTTTTTCTACTTTGTCCTAAATTGGCCTAACCTTGGACATCATACTTCCAAGAATTACTGCAGAAGTACTGGACCCTCATCTTGCCTTAACTTCAAAAGATGACAATTTCTTTCATATTAACTGATAAAGTAATTTTCCATTTATTCATTCCAGAAACCGATTTTTTTAGCTAGTTGGACACACATTGAGAATTTCAACACGCTGATTTGTCCTCGCTAACCTCCTCTTTTTAACCGACTTTAAAAAAGGAGGAGGTTCTCAATTCGTCGCGATATTTTTTTTTATGTATGTTCAGCAATAATTCTTTAACACTGTGTCAGATTTCAATAATTCTTTTTTTGTTAGAAAGGTGCTACTTCAGGGGTGGTCCCATATAAATTTGGTCAAAATCTAATAATTGGGTCCATCAGAAAATCCTCATACTCTTCATTTTTTATGTATGTTTAGCGATATTTCTTTAACACTGTGTCCGATTTTAATAATTCTTTTTTTGAAGTCGGTTTTTTAAATTTTTAATTTCTAATACTTATAAATATACCCCATTCTTTAATTTTCCTATTGGGACACTAATGTTTCTTATTTAAACATTTAAACAATAAAAAAGTAATTCCTATATCTCTTTTTAATAACAAGTGGTAATTTTTGTATGACTCAGAGTACTTTCTCTGATTAGTATCCGTATTCACAAATAATTTTTACGTAGTTACGACATGCGCATTTGAACATACATCAGCTGAAAATACATACTTTAATCTAAGTATACAGTACCTTAACCGACGCATCTGGCAAAATAAGATGAAATGAGATTAGACGATTAGACGCTTAATATTTGGACATGAGAGTCACAACCATGGTATCTAATTGGTTTAAACTCTCACTATGGCTGGTAAGAATATGATATTTCGGTCCGTACTCGCCGATCTATTCTACTATTTCTCTCTATTCAATAGCTTTGTGTTTCTACTCCTTTCTCCTGGAATAAGAATTATAATGTTAACATATTGTATATCTGATAGCTGAATTTTGTGATTACAAGTTTTTTATTTTAAAACTTTCTCGATTGTAATTGTAAGCAAATAACTAAAATAGAAAACGCAAAACAATAGACGCAATAATTCAATAAGTGTTCCAACTTGTGTCTTTTTGTACCCTGCAGGAACCGTTCTAAATTAAGGCCTGCATATTGATTCGAACCAAATAGTTTTGTGACCGTTCAGAGGAAGGTACAAAAGTTATTTGTTAGTACAAACCTATTATATTAATGATGTAACGATAGCTATCCTACGCCCTAACTTTAGGCACGTAAAGGGACTTTAAAATTTTCCACTATGTCTACGTGGCATATTTTTCCTTGAAAAGGAGAAATTAGTAGTAAGGGCGAAACTCATAACGTAGAACGATAAACTGTAAACATAAAACTACAACTCCAACTTCGGTGAACCGACAGTTTACTGTAATTCTATACGGAACTAGAAGTTTATAAAGTTCTGCGTAGTTTGGGTGAGAGCTTTCCAGATTTAATCTCCAGATGCGATCATTTATGGAAATAAAAGTTGTTAAAAGGCCGTATTAACACATTAGGGTTTTAAAAGTTATTAATAATCTTGAACAGCTAATCTTTAATTTATCCATTAATAAATATTAAAAACATAGAACTTATTTTTGCAAATATATAAGTATGATAAATTATCCATATTTCACATATGGTCAGTTAACTCAAAGAATAAAAACTCGAAATCAATAACACATCAAATTTAATTTTAATATGTAAACACAAGTGCAACTTGTGAGGCCGAAACTATCTGAAATGTTTACCATTCTTACGTCCATTGCTAGTACCAACGATAATCCTTATATTGATGAAATTCGTGTAGGTATGTCATGAAATGTAGGAGATTTGAAATATTTGAGAAGCTCAATGTAATGGCTATTATGATTGTTTTTATCATTCCATTTATATATTATAACGATCATATTAAAACAGTTGATACGACTTAAAATCAAACAAATTTGCATCATTGCATACAATTTTCGATACTATGACTACTAACTAATCATTTTCGAAACTGATTTAGGAATACAAAACTCGTAAATAATATAATAAATATTTTTGCATACATTTCATTCATCATCAGAGACGCGATTAAGCTATAATGAATTAGTATTAACTTTGTACAACATTAGTTGAATAACAATTAGGATAGAGTTTGCACAATTTATTTTTGATGTCCACATAATTAAAATATCAGCATTTAAATGTTTGTCCCGTTTAAATTTAGTGCCGGAATTGTGTCATTTAGTTTTGTGGGTGAAACTGTTGCAATATTTTAATATCGCCGTCGGATCTTAATGTTTCTACCAATTAAAGTACGGTCGCAGCGGCGTCGCATGGATCTTCGTTGAACTGAATTAATTAGAGCCATGCAAAATAAGACAGAGTATTAAAATGAAGTTTTAATATGTGCTTGTATCGATATCGATATAAGAGCTTTAGCAATTAGGGTTTTAATGAAAAAATTTCGCATACAAAGTAATAATAATATGATAATAATAATAATAATATATTTATTGCTTTTAAAAACAGGTTGTTCTACAACAAGGGTTTGACATACAAAAAAATATACCTGTTCATGTAATACAAATTAATCACACACCTAATTAATAATACAAAAAAAAGTAAGAGGAAGAAATCAAAATAAAAATACATTATTTTGTTTATTTAAAGCTATAGCTATCAAAAAAAGATCATGTTGATTACCATATCTTTGTTTAAGTTATCCATTTATTATGAATGATCTAAGTTTTAGAACGCTCCATATAAAAGTTGCAATAGTTTTAGCTGACTTGATCGTCGTATTATCCAGAGAGTAAATAAGAGAGTTTAAATCAGCTAGATAATTACAATTTTTAGATGTCATGATAATCAAACAAAATGTGGTGAATTGACTCATTTTCATTTCTATTGCAAGCTGTACAAATTTCTCTGATATTTATTGTGTATGACAATCCATTTAAAGTGAACTTTAGATTATATTTATTACTCAGTCTCAACTGGGCTATAGTGCGAGTTATCTGAATAGGAAGTTTTAGGATAAGATAATTTTGGGCTCGTGGTTGATTTTAAATACATTGTAGAAATTAAGGAGAGACGATCTTTGCACCTTTGCTAAATCTTCGTTATGTAGTTTGTCATAAAATTGGGACAATAATGTTTTTTTACTTCGTTTTAGAGTTATATATGAAATATTGTTCCAAATAGTGCAAGTATCAATTAATTTAAATTAACTTTTTACTTGCATGGCCCAGTTAAATTTCTCCTGACAGTTTAACATGTGCTACTGTTGGAAAAAACAGCTGATAAAATAGATAAAATTTTGAGTAACTAGTTAAGGCTCATTTTAAAAATATTATAAAGAAGTTTCAAGTCTTATTACATAATCCGGTGTATTGATTGGCACGGATAAAATTATTTTTAAAAAGTTGGTTTGTACACGCTCAAGTATGTCACTATATCTTAAACCCCAAACAGGAATGCAGTTTGTCATAGTACTTATAACCAAGGACTCAAATAATTTATTTCTTGGGTACCAAGTATCTACTTTGGCTTTTGCCATTATTGCACCACTTGCTTGCTTAGATTTGTTAGTAGTTACATTTGCCACCACACAAAATAAAGAAGAGGATGTTAGGGTAACACCTAAGTAAATATAATTGTTGGTTAATGTTACAGTTTTATTCTCTAGGTGGAAATGTGAATACAAAGAAATAAATTAGAAAATTGTATAATCTTTTTTTTGTCAACGTTAATTGTTAAATCGTTTAATAAAGTGTATTCCTCTAATCATTTTAATTTTCTGCCAACATCCACCTCTGAATCTGCAAGTATAATAAGGTCGTCAGCGTATACCAAGAGAATAACATCACCTTTAGCGGCTCTAGTTGCAACGAAGTTATCTGAATTATCTGAAATAAATAGAACAAAAAGTAGAGGACTAAGTGATTCGACTTGTAAAACACCAGATGTAAGCTCAAAGGATTTAGAAAATCCATCAGAACATTTAATACGAAATTCTGCATTCTCATACATTTTGCGTATTACAGTCATAATTCTAGAACTAACACCCAAATCAAACAGCTTGGGCCAGAGCAAGGAGTGGTTAACGGAATCAAAAGCACGTTTGAAGTCAACAAATATTGCAAACATTTTCCGCTTTTTTATTCTAATATGCAGTTGAATTACAGAGGTTAACGTATACACATTATCAATGCAACCATACCCCGGCCGGAATCCAGCTTGTGATTCCGGCCGGCAGAATATTATTAGTTTCAGACCAGGGGCCCTATTCTCGAATGTCTATTTCTAAATGTCACACGTGACATTGATGAAATGTCGAATAAGAACGCAAAAACGTATTCTGGAATGGCGAATTCGACATTTGTTGTTAGACATAAAGTCGAGTGGTATTCAACCAGTCGACATTGTAATGTCGCATGCCTTTTTAAATATGTTATAATATGAGTGTCGTGACAGTGACAGTTTATATTTATTTTTAAGAGAAATGAAAATAAGTATTGTACAAATTGTTTTTAAAAATATATGAATTGATTATTTACAATCTCACGTAATTTATCAATTATTAGTCCTGTCCAGTATCGGATTAGGCCGTCGGTCTACCGGCAAAAGACCGGTAGGCCTTCGTTCAAGCTATGGGCCATTTTTCAGGCAGTGGGCCCTCGTTCGGGCAGCGTGTTCTCGTTCGGGCAGTGGGTCCTCGTTCAGGCACTGGACCTCAATCAGTTGGCCTCATTCAGTGGGCCTAAGTTAGTGGACCTCAGTTTGTGGGCCCTTGAAAATAAGAAATGCGAAATAACCCTTGGAAAAAGCATCAATGTGCAAAGAGGGCCTTTTTTGCTCTTCAAGGAATCAGCCCATGAAAAAAAATTGATAGATGGGCCTTCTCCGTTCTGACCGGTAGACACTAGAAGTCCCGATCCGACACTGCTCCTGTTTGTTCAAGAGATTTAATACCTATCATTAAGAAATTTATATAATTCAATTTTTTCAAATTGCAGGTAAAAAGATTATATTACAGACATTTTATGTAATGTTTAGATTATATTTTAATAAAATATTTGTTCTTACTATTTAATCTCTTACCAAATTGTACTTCCAATTTGCTATTTAATTCCTTATGAAATTTTAGTTAAAATGATTATATTATATTTTCTTTACTTTCTATATTTTCAGTATTATTTTGTATTACTAAGCGATCCTTCAAGTAATTGTGTGCTGTAATATACTCGTCTTGTACACTGATCTGTATTGTAAAATAATGCAGATCAGTAGTCTTGTATGTTCCTATTCAATGTTGCCAGATGTTACCATTCGCCAAATATGTCACCGATTATAAAATGTCGATTTTACTTTCAGAATATGAATAGTGTCAGTTAATCGACATTTTGATAGACATTAGTAGTAGACATTATGACGAATGCGACATTTTTAATAGACATTCAAGAATAGGGCCACAGGTTACCAACCTGTTCAGAATAATATGTGTAAAAATTTTAGCAGCGCTAATCCCCAGTAATTTGAAGGATCATCGAAAGGACTTTTTTATGGAGCATACTAAGTTACATTTCGGTCCACTTTCAGGGCATGATGCCAGAATCATAAAGGTTGTTAAATAGGAATGTAATATATAGAATCCAATTATTGGGGGGATTTTTAAAATACTCATAAGAAATACCGTCAGTACCAGGAGATTTATTATTTTTGCAAGAATTTATTACTGTTTAACATTCCTCTGTGGATATTTTAGCGCTAAGGTAGGGATGCAAAGCATCGGAAAACTTGGTGGTATCTAAAATTCTAGAAGGATAAATATTATTATAAAAACGTTCCCAGATTTCTATGGTGAGATTAGGGTGAATATTTCTAAATGAACGAAATTGTTTTATTGTCGACCAAAACCCTTTGAGATTTCTGCAACTTGATAATGTAGAGATCATTTCTGCCTCAAATTTAGGACTTTTAAATTTGATTATTTGTTTATATTCTTTTTTCCTATCAGCGTATTCATTTAGAGTATCTTGGGAGAAGTTGTTGTTTCGATAATGTGAAAGAGCTAAAGTTTTTTTACGGTATAACAAGCATCATCAAACCAAGGTTTGCTTAGTCCCATTTTTCTGACAGTTTTAGAAGGAATGGTTTTTACTTAGTTTAAGTTATCTGCAAACTCATCCATAAAAATTGTTATAAGATTCATCTATATTTTCAATAAAATGTACCCTATTTCAATCACGCATGATAAGTTTAAAGGATAAACCAAAAGTGATTTTCCAACATAATTTTCTTTGTATAATATTTTTATTAGTTGTTATATTAGTTAATGATCTGTAATTTTCAAAATTTAATTTTAGACAAATAGAAAAATGATCGGAAGTTAGTTCATTATTATATACGAAAAAATTATCCACATATTGCAAGTATAAATTATTTATCAGAACCAGATCTATCACACTAGAGCCCAATTTACTTAAATGCGTAAAATTATTAGGCCTTTCAGATGGTGTTCGACCGTTTAATAACGAAAATGAGTTAGAATACATAAATTCAACCATAGATTTTCCTCTCGAATTAATAACCTAATCATATGTAAGTCTTTCTTCAAATAAATTAATATTTTCTATAAAATGCCTCTCTAGTTCTTCCACTTAATATACATTATTGAGATAGAGAAATGTGCATGTGAATGTGCCAAAATCGTTCGACTTTTGCCCCCTTTCTACCTATAGACATTTCATGTACCGAGTAAAGTATACTAGAGATCATCAGAAATCAGGTTTTCGTTAACTAAAGAACGATCCCTATTCTATCTAGGAAAGATAGCATGTCCATTATTGGTCTGCTTTTTGTTTTTGGTTGTAGGAGAGGAGCTAAACAAGTTGTTCTATGTCCGGGCAGTGAGAGCGGTCATGTTATCTATGAAATTTGCATCGATTTATTGTTTCCTTTTCTGCTTGTAATCAAATAAATATATTGTTTTAGAATCAAATATTGAATAAAATGAGATGAAATAAAAGTATTCACAATGAAGAGTAAGTAGAAGGTTTATAGTAAAATAAAATAGGTTTCCTGATACCAGAGGCTTCTTCCGAACAGTATGTGACAAAGCACAATTAGTTATTTGTAATTTGAATATTTGATTAATGTAAAATGTTTTTATTGATTGTCCATGCATATGATTGTTTATAAAAATGTCTGACAAATGTTTAGCAAACAAACCTGCTTTCTGTTTATTGCCCCTTGCCTATGCGCCATTATCTCTCCAGATGGGAGGCATGTAGGTAATGACTAGTGGTTTTTCAGAAATAATAATCCGTTTTTTCATCTGATGAGAGGTTCTGTAGGTATAAGTTAATTGATTCTTCTTTAAGCTTCTGGATTTCTCTTCTGAGTTTTTGATTTTTAAGATAACATCAGTTGGATATCTAGATTGTTGCTATATTTTGCTTGCTCTTCTTTTTCTCTAATAAGTTCCTCATCCCAACTATTTATTCTTTTTGTCTAATGGGTAATTTCTTTTGTGTTATTGTAAGCAGGTGTTTAAACAATTTTGGTAAAGTTTTCAGATTCCTCATCAGTTTGTTTATTTGTTTTTAAAATAATATTTAGATTAAGCGTGTTTTGAAGTTTAATGCTGAAGCTTTTCCAGCTAGTAGTTTTGTTGATAAAAGTAGATCGGGTGGTCTTTTAATAACTGTTTCAATCAAGATCAGAATTACGGTTTATCAGACTCTAAATCAAAATTTTCTTCTACTTTAATAAAATAAATCTAGCATGTCAGGGATTTTGGTGTCATCCATAGGTTAGTAAGTAGGTTTACCTGTAAAATGATAATTGCGATTCTTTTTACGGACGCGCTTTTTTAGTTCATTATCTTTACCAGTTAATCTGGACCTCAGTCAACACCGACGATAAACCTTTCTTCAGAATTTTGCATTTAAGGTTGTGCCTAGGTGGACTCTAAACTGCACCAATTCCAAATTTCTTTTTTGTAAACTTAATACCTTCCATTGTAAGTTTAATTTCTATCCATTATGAGTGACATTCTTCAAAATGGTTAATTTATTCCTTAGGTATAACTGGCTAAATTGTCTGGTTGGTTAGTATATTATACAAGACTTTCCAAATGTATCTCAGATATGCTGGTTGTTAAGAAGGACCTCTAAGTCATATTTTTTGGCCATTCCATGTAGCGATTCTTACATTTATATAGTTAATAAAATTTACTTCTTGGGTATAGTTCCCGTGTTTCTAGTTCCTAGTAAATGGCAAATTACAATAAATAAATAAAATTTCGATAAAACCAACACAAGTACAACATGTCCCAATTTCGACAAATTTTAAGGGTTTTGGGTACTTCTAGGGGCGACAGAAAAATACCGACAACCTTTGCGAGCAAAAAATTTGGGACGCACTGTACATCTAGGGTCGCTTCATTTTGGATGGACGATGTTACTACAACATGTATATTTGGTTTGAAATTCATAGATAAAATCATAAATTTTATGAAGGCTATTTATCGGGACGGTGGTGTAGCGGTCTAACGCGCTTATATTCATTTATAGGCAAGTTTATGAGTCAGAGACTGCTGGGCTTCGAATCCCAGACCGGACCATGTTCGGACCATGGTTCGGTTTAGGATTTGATGTGTGCCGTATTAATAGAAATTCAATTTCTGTTAATATGACATGCAGATTATAAAATCGCTATGCATTACCGTCTCGATGATGGTGGGTGAGGTTTTCCGGGTTTTCCTCACCTGTAAGTCAAATGGCACCATCAATCATCTCTAAGTCGCCCCGGAGCGCCACGGCAAATAATAATAATAGCCGTCCCTTTCCCCGCACAAGCTCAGCTTTTGGGGTTAAAATTCACTCGTAAGGGGATGAATTAGGGAGAGTATTATTATTATTATTGAGAAATTTATTTATTGCAAAAAATTACTAACCAATTTTTCCATATCGGTATTGCTCAAATATCATTGGGAGGGGTTAATATCACAGTAAAGAAACAGCTGTAACTACCAAAGGAAGGAGGGAGGAGGTGAAAATAGTTAAATTGGTGGTGCATATGAGTGTAGCGGTGCAATCTTTTTTTGCGAAAATATCATTGGGGTAACTTTCACGGTAAAGAAATTACTCTAACTACTGAAAGAATGGGGTGCAAATTTTTTATTAGTAACGCATATGAGTGCATCAGGAGAGCATACCGGTGCAGTATTTTTTTAGCGAAAACTTTATGGGGTTGTTAACGTACCGGTAAAGAAAAGGTGTACAGTCTGTTCGCTATACTTACGCGGGTTTCGGATTACCAAAATTATGCAAATTAATCATTGACAACCAGTTCCAATAAGCCTTTTCCCAAGAAATTAGGTAAAATTGCCCTAATGGTCAGATTTAAATTAAAATAACATTGGGTAGGTACTAAATTTGTGTGTGAAGTGTAATATAAAATTATTATTAATAGTCACATTAGACTCTATTAATGAAGAAGTTTAATTCTGCTCTCAATTATACATTATTATTTAATTAAAAAGTTGTACATTATTTTTCATTTCATTTTACCAGTTAATATTTCCCTAAACAACTGGTCAAACTTTCGGGTACTTACCTGGAAAATTTTTAATTCGAAAGTTTTATTAGTGGTGAATGTGGGTGTATTACACGGGCTAATTGGTGCTTACAGTAAATCATAAATATTTTACTGTAGCTGTAGTTTCTCAAGGAAGGTGGCGTAAAAAAATAATTAGTGGTACATATTGGAGCATCACTAACGCATTCTATTGCAATAGTTTTTTTTTCAAAAGTATCATGAGGAGGGTTTCTACTTCACTGACCTTATTTGATGACGGTCCGTAAAAAATACAGCCGTAGTCAATTATAGCTCTGATAAATTACCTATAAAATAGTAATGATATATATTTTTTTATATTTTTCAATAAATTGTTTGTGAAGATATATCATATGATTGCCTTTTTTTAAGTTAATTCCATATTTTATGAGAAGTAGATCAGATACAAGTATTTGCTATAACCCATACTTAAACAGACAATTTACACTATCAGACACAATTCAGAAGCGATATTTATTGTAATAATTAATACCATATATGGACTAAAATTGAATTGCTACGGATTTCACACTGAGTGCAAGAAACTAGTCTAGTTCTTCACGCACTACTTTTCTTCTTCGATATTTTGAATTGGGATATATTATTTTTCATTCATTACTTTGCAGTGGCAGCGAAACAGTTTTTCAATAAAAGGTTTCCTCGTCAGTGAATTCGAATTGATGGCTTAAATAGTAGTTAATGACAAAACTATTCAAAAAGAATATATTATGTTAATCTGAATTAAATATTTTTAGTCCAGGAGTACAAAATAAATTGTTTTTGCCATTATATTCATTTTTGCTTTATATACGCGTATGTATTATATACGAAGTAGTTGGCTATGAGGCTGCTATATATTCCAGGATATAGCTTTGTACACAGTATATTTACACAGTGACATAATAATTATTCCTCTGGGAACAGTAATTTATTATATACTAGCGATGAGAAAATATTAAACAAATAAATATTTTTTAAAACTGCCAAAGAATAACGTACATGGTTAATTTTAAAGTTATAAAAAAAGATGTATTTATATTTTAACTTCCTGTAACAACCGAAATAAAAGAAAACTAAACTCCCGACCACTCGTATCAAACATCCTAAAGCTAACAATTTTTTGCAAACGCTGTACTCTTTTTATGAAACAGTCGAGGGTGTTTCGTATCCAGAAGATTATGAATTTAAAGAGGGAATCTGAGTCAGCTTGTGTGTCCTGTGTACAGTGTTGTGTTTGCTTACAGCACTTGTTCCTTTTTTAAAGTTTTTCCGTCTTTTGTTTGCACGATGAAACTGTAAAACACTCGAGAAGAGAGCGTTCATTATAATTCATTAAAATTTTAAATTTTAGGACACAGGAAAAATATTTTTGTGAAACGACAGTTACAATAAAGATGATTAAATTAGTAACAAAGTGAATCTAATCTAATGTTAGAATTGGTTTAACACGTCATAACCAGCGCCATATTATAAATTTGATGTTTGATTTCAAATCAGTAACGTAACCATTTCAAATTTAATTCTTAAATATAAATATGGAAATGGTGTTGTCATTTTCATATTTCATAATGCAAGAAATGTTAAAATAAAAAATGCAATTTGAAAATCATCTATAGACCCTATTGCTTACATAATATAGAAAGGAATAATCACTTTTATGGGTTTTTATGGCATACATTTAAATGGTCAATAGAATTAAATATGCTATTGAATTAGCGGGTGGAAATTGGAGATGAAAATGCAACCCTTAGAGTTTTTTAATTATATTTCGAAAACGAAGCAAAACTCAGGTATTGTTAATATGATTTCACATCAAATTATTTATTTAATTTTTTTTTAGGAAAAATATCAAGAAAAAAGAATTACATAAAAAAATAGCAAAAGATCCATTTTTTTTTACTTTACATCAAGCAGTTAATATATTTTTTTTGCAAATAATACGAATATATCACATCACATTATTTATTTAAATTTTTTTATGAAAAAAAAAAAAATATATATAAAAAAGAATTTAAAACGCAAAAAATCTTTTTTTTTACGTTTTTGCTTATAATTGCTTTCTGAGTAGAGATAGGTGCAGGCATCGCTTCATACAACAAAAGATATATTAAATTTTAACGAAATCTGCAACATACAATAGTAGTTAATCAAACGATAAGTGTAAGAACAATGAATACAAAATGTTTGTTGTATTTCTTATTTAATTGACTGCTAGTTGCACATGTGTGAAATACTTTACAAAATTATATACTTTTAAAAATATAGGTATTAAAAATCAGCAATATTTACATTGTTTGATTGTGGAAATACCCCTAATCCCTAAACAAGTTAGTTGCTAACTGATGCAATGTCCTGTTTCAAATTAAATTATTGCTAAAAACAAATAAGATCACATTTCAATAAAATGATGTATAGGTAGTAATAAATATCTGTATTTTATCAAAATTTATTCTAATTTTTTTCTCAAGGAAAATAGAGGTATATTAAAAAGACTTGATTTTACGAAAAAGAAATATAACACTATAAGCTTGTCTTTCAAATATACCAAGATACATAGTTTTTCATTGCACAAAATAACAAATATTTTCTTTACAGGCAAAATCTCATATAAGTCGAATACTTTTTAGTAGAATTTAATTATTTTTAAATTAGATTACTATTTTTCTAAAGACTTTATAACATCCTCAATGCTACAAATTTAGTAATATTTGATTTACAGATAAAATTTTATATCTAAACTTCGTCTGTTTATGACAAAATATGTAATTAGGTGGTATTTGCAATAAGGGCACGATTTATAATCTACAATAACAAAATGAAACAGCCGATCTTTTTTGTCCAAAGACATAATATCCAGTCTATTACTAAGTATATAAATTCGCCAAAGAATACTTGTAAATTTTGATATGGTTAGGAATAATAAATTACATTATTACATAGGTAGTATACTTTTTTATTCTGCTTAGGATGATGATGATTTTGTGAAGGAATTTGAATTTCATCTTCAGCTTCGGTTTGCATAAAAGAGGCGACATTTTTTTATAATCTGCCGACCTTGACTATGGATAATTTTTCCTTTTAAACCAACAAGGTTTTTAGGAGACATGGTTTAAGAATAAATAAAACACACAACACTCACTTACAAACGTCTTAAAATAGTCGAAAATTAAAAACATTCAACAAATAGGCGATTCCAAAAACATAACCTTAAATGTCAAACGCTAACGTCGCTAACAAATAAATAAATGGCTATTAGTATGAACATGTTGGTTCTACGCCAATGGCGTAATCCTATCGTTACTAAGCGACGTAGGTAAACAAGATATAATTTGGTTTCTGCGACTGTTATTGTTGCAACTTCAGCTGGGTTCGTCTTTCGTGAAACGGAGTCTATGCAGGTTCTTGTCCTCTTAAAAAGTCTGTAATTGTCAATAGATTGTCAATATTTGCTTACTAAAAGATGTACTAGTTTTCGCGCATGTCTCTCAATGATTTGTTGGAAAGTGTTTCTACTTTAAATAATTTCTGCTATTCAAAGACAGCAGCATTGGTCTAAAATATAGTTGGCTAGTTAATGAACATGACATTTAGTACAGATTTGTCTTTTGGGGAATCTGGAGTCGATGTTGGGTTCGATAAATATATGTGCAAAACTCCTGGCATGAAAATTTAATCTCCCAGTTAAAAATAGTTAAATAATACAAATCGTAAAACAAAATTGTACATTATTAGTCTCAAGGTCTCTACATTAAATTCGGATCTACAGATTTTATTTATCAACGTTTTTATTACTTTATTTCATTTAGATTCTAAAAAAGTAATGATTGAAATAAAATTTAACGATTTTTTTGTATTTATAAATGGTTTTATTAATGGTAATAATATTCTTAGTAGGTACTTATAGTAGAATTATAATTTTTGTCTTATCGAAATTAAAAATTATTTGCATTTCGTTACCAGCGACTAAACTACGTTTTAAATAAGTTAATGGTAATAAACACGTTGCCAAATTTCTTTAGGTGTATAGTATAATTTTAATCCATTTTATAATAACTGAATAGAAAAAATAAACACAAAGTTCTTTACCGCATAGATTTTATTGTTTGAAAATAGTATGAGGCAATCGATTTAAATCTAAATCAGTCGTAAAAGTAAGCATGGAAGACACGAATAACTAATAAAATAATATTTCTTCTTGGAACAGTATTAGTTGAATGTTGCCTTTTAGAACAAGATATAAAACATGACATATCGTAAATATACGTAGATATATTAAATTTAAAACCTACTCGCATTTTGCAATTGCTTGATACCAGTGCGACCCCAAATCATCTATTATGGCTCATATCTAAATTGAAGTTTATTCTAAAATGCACACCTTCTAATGACGGCCATGTTTGAGTAAAATCAGACTTGTTTAATGTCAGTAGGCTTCCACTTAAATAAACCCAAAGTTCTAGTACCTAATTAATTAGAGAGAAAAGGTACATGAAATATGCCTTCTTTAACCCTCTGTCCATTTAGAAATATTTTCGTTTGTAATACAAAGAAAAGTTTCTGATTTCAGGTTTTCTTTCACTAAGCGCGAGCGTTTAATCCTCTACTATTTAGAACTATGCTTGTTTGTAATTGTAGAAGTTTTTGAGGTTTAATGAATTTTAATTCAGTTCTACTTTTACCGAGCGTATCAGTTTTCGCTTTGCCCTCCACATTACTCTATCACGATGTAACAGAAGAAGACACAGCTAAAATTTCAGCCCTTTTTATCGAAAAACAAAAAAGCTATGATTATTTTGTAAAAAATGCATTTTTTAAAAGTTTTCCAGTTTTCCGCCTTTTTTATGAACGCTGATCCTTATTTTTTCAACTCTACAGTTAAGAGGATCTCTGTATTTTTGTGAGACAAAATAATCAATATTTCAATTTTTACAGAGATTTTTATCATTCGAGTTCGTACGTACCCCACGAGTCCAGGTATGTTACTCAGGATGAGCATGCCAGGTGAAGGTTAAGTATATCTTTACATATATCTCTGTTTGCGTGTAGTTCTTCTAATCTTAAACGGCTTAACCGATATTGATGATTCTGGATGGTTTTTAGAAATAATTGGGCCCGGTAGGTGGCGCTATAGTCGAGATATATGTCTTTGGCAAGACAACGTTGGCCTACTGAGTCCCCTAGTAGAACAATATCAATGCAAATTATCTTGGCGGACAATGGACAGTACCAATAGATAGTAGCAAGCTCCATCGTCTCATGTCTTTGTTTAAGTATGAACCGAATATTTTATTTTTTTTTTATTTTTGTGTACATTTATTTACGATTTATAATCATTTTAGATAATATAACAATATTAATTTAAATTTGGCAATCTACCCAAATGAATTAAAAAAAAAAGAATACTGTACTTATTCTAATAGATGTCGCGACAGGTTTACCTCCAATGAAACGTCCGTAAGGTTATTCTACTAGGTTATCCAAATACAATGTGTGCACAAGTGTCCTTCATCTGTTTACGAGTTATAAACCTTCTATAATTTGTATTTTCTTATAACAGTAGATAATGCTACATAGGCAATATTTGCAGATCTTTGGCAGTCCGGATAAACGAAAATATGTGATTTTGGACAATATTTAACCAAATTTAGTAACACAAAAAACTAATAATAAATAATAGTTTAATACAAAAATTACTCAATTATATTTTCACAAGATATTGAAGATGCTTGTGATAAAATTGATAACAACCTATGTATTGACACTCAAACTTAAATAGAAATTTCATACTAGTTAGTTATTGAACCTCCACGATATACCTTCGTGGTTCCCTTAAATTATTTCATTAGAGCCATCGATGGCACAAAGGAGTCCATGTAATTGGATTTTTGGTTTATTCTTGAATAAAATAAAAATTTGAAAATAAATGTATAACTTTAATTCAATTTCCTGAAGAACTGTGCAAGTACATCTCAAGTGAGGCTTCCGCGATGTTGTTTTTGGTTCTTTTTTATGGTCAGCAACGGCACATCGAAATTCAACTTTGACCTCAACAAATTATTAATTTCTGTCAATCTGTTTTGACCAATTAATTTTATCTCTAATTGATTTTATTAGAGTTACTTCTGGAGCGACCTGCATTGGGATTCTGTTTGATATCGACTCACTCGATATCGACTCACTCGATATCGAGTAACTCGATATCGTCTCGACGGAAACTGAGATTTTCGAGTCGGGCGATACCTAAGGTAAACACATGTATTGTGTGGGCAGGTATATCGTTTTAACTTGATTCAGATTTTTATAAAATTATGTAGTTCAAATAAAAGCTTTTTATCTTTTACGTGTAATATTTAAATATAATAAAAACATATATTCAAATAAAATTAAACTTCACAAAATACAATTATTTTGTTACATTAGGTACTTATTTATGTTTTTTGTTTTAAATTTTTATGTTTGGGATGATACTTATTCCGAAGATAAAGGTAATTTTGTAGGTGAATCTGACAATTTTTTTAATTCTTTACTTTCTTTTACATAAATCTTCAGTTTAGTTTTCTTACTCTTTTAAAAAAATGGGCAATTAAATTTATTTGTATATATATATTTGGCAACAACAGCCTAAAATCGCTGTTTGCAATCAGAATTTGATGCTAGAAAAAAATTAAAACTTGAAAAATTTTGAAGAATAAAGAAAGTTTAATAAAAGATGAGTATTTTTCCAACCGTGGAAACACTGTCTAGATCACGTTTAGACCTAAACTATCCTTCCTCGATGGTCTAGACCGAGGTCTAAACAGAAGGTGAGTTCGGGCTACGCATTGGCTGTGTTTCCGTCGTCAAAAATATTTTAAAATTAGAGAAACACGTTTCATAAGCGGTTGATATGACGCCGCACATCTCTAGTCTTCATTCGCTGCACAATCATTTTTGTTTACGATTTGTTTTCTCAACCTCGAACCCTCTTGAACCTGTCAAAAAAATTTAATGACATTTGGTTGACACACAGAAGGTTGTGTATTGTTTTGCTTATTATTTTTTAATAGGTTTTGATTTGAATTGATTTGTAGAGTTAATTAGAGTTTATATAAGTACCCTTCTGTAAGTGGTTTTGGCAATTTTACGGCGGAAAAACCTACAACTTGTATTATTTTAAGTCATCGGCTTATTATTTACAATAGCACATTATCACACTCATGTTCTTAGCTGCATTACAAAAAATGGACTTTACTCAACAATTACACTATTCATTAATGGGAGATTAAATTATTAGAAAAGTTCAACCTGAATAAATAGAATAAACGCACCTTTCCAACCAAATATGAAAATTATTTACAACTTTCGTTACAGTTTTAATAACAAAACTTTCATCTGCTTTGAATAATAACTGTGCTAAAACTATATATTTATGTTATACCTATTCCTTACTGGTGGATTTTCATTAGCGTCCAAATAAAATAATTTAAGTGTACGTGTAGGTAGGTACCTATTATACGTGTTGAATTAATTTTATTTTCTTTAAACAGGTACCTCCATGAATAATGTTATTTTGTCTAAGGTTATATTAAACTATAACTTAACGAACCAACCTTATTACAGTAAAACCTTAAATAATTATTAAATAAATAAATAAACACATCCTAAATGCTAAAAACAGATTTGACAGGGGTTCAAGGTCAATTTTATGCTTTTTATGTTGCGTTTTTAAAGTACGTCGTTTTACTTTATTTCCTCGATACCGCTCTTTCTTCTTCGTTTGCTGCATTGATATGATTTGCATTGCAATATGTAACAAAAACAACTACCTAGATATGTCAGCGGCGGTACACATTTTTTGACTTCCTTTAAACGGCAGTAAGAGGTCATGTATTTAATAAAAGACTTTTACTAAAAGCTCACCTCTCACGAATGTTTCAGGATGTGGATCTAACATTCATTTCTAATAATTTGTGAATACCGAAAATACACATGCACTAATAAATCAAAGAGTGAACTAAAATCAATTAATCGCTAATACAGCGCGGCAAATTAATTTGAATTCGCTACCTTCTCTTCCAAAAAGAGACATAACGAGTCTGTGAAATGTATATGCTTCCTTCCAATCCTTTCTTTCCATGTGCGTATAACATACATATACATAACCTTATTTTAAGTTCCAGACGGGACCTATTTAGGTACCGTCTGAAATTGACGCATAATTGACGTTTGTACTCGATATCACGTGACCATCGACTCACTCGATAGATAATAGAATCAACTAATCTCTGAAAAAATGGCATAAACTGTAGGTATCAACTCAGCCTCATAGCAACCCGCATAGCAACCGTCCGAAATTGACATTTCTAGTCGACCTTTGACAACTACTCGATAGCTAAATTTCGCAAAAATTGTGTAAACCATACGACACGTATCAGTCGATACCAAACAGAATCCCACTGCTGCACCTTTCCTTGAACTCACTTTATGAAGTGTAACATTTAACTTAGTTGCCATACGTCACTTCCCAACTAACAAAGTAGCTTTATAATTTTTAGTTTACAAGACTATTATATTTTATTGATATTATATTGTTGTTTCTGGAATGCTAATTTATTGTACTACAGTTGCATAAATCACTATTTTGTTCTCTGAAACTAAATAGTTATATAAATTAGTTTTTATAATATTCTTACAGCAAAATTATAAAATAGTTTTCACGATAACTATGAAATTGTTACATAAACATTTATACAACTGTTCTATACAATATTTCAGCTTATAAAATAAAATTGCTTCATAGTTATTCTATATTATTGTTCTGGATTACCTTTAGAACTTTTTGGTCATACAAATATAACTGTTTCTTAACCTCATAATAACGCTTTAAAAAATAGTTATATAAATATTAGTGTGAGATAGTTCCGCATCAATAGCAATTTGCTTTTGATTAAAACTCTAAAATAACTGTAATATATTGTCGAAATACACTATTACAAATCAGAAAACTGTATAGCAATTATTTTAGTTAAGAATAGTATTATCCCTTTAAAAATATTTATAAAAAAATAAAGCAACTACATTTGGTAGTACCTACGCCATATTATTTTTGTATTTTATGTTTGTTCGACTACTTCCCATACCAATTGTATGTAAGTGTATGGTCTGAAAATGTCAGATTTAAATAGTGAAGAAATATAAAAAATAAGTGGTACCTGCTTTTCAGAGAACAGTAAAAAATATTAGTAAAACATTTTGATGGTTTGTCTAGACACTCAAAAAAAAAACTATCATTTAGCCAGATAATAATTAGGTATGTTCTGAATAATCATGCCCCAATACTAAAAGAAAGCCATATTTTTGGCGATGTCCATGTTAAATTTGCTTATTCTCGTAATATTAAAAATTATGCTTGCTCTATAAAGCTGTAGAAACAAATCTAATCATTTCCATTCCCAAATACTTAAATCGGAAACGATTTAGTAAGGTTATGTTATATTTTGTCATATAGTGCAGCAATATGAAACTATTATACAACAAACCATGATGAACTTGTTTTGTAGAAATGAGTAGTACAACTTAATTATTGTATTACAGCCGTTTTTACTACAATAATATTTTATAATTATGATTCAGTCTTAAAATAACTTTCTAATACCTCTGAATAGCTGCCATATTTAACAAAAACCTAAGACAGTTTTAAAGCTAAATCTACTGTCGGTTTTACTAGTATTTAAGACAAAACCAATGTTAATTAAAGATTTTAATCATTAGTAATATTAGCATAATCTTATTACTAAAAAAAAATTAAATTTCATAAATTTAATTTTTGTTTCACACTGAAAAAGTATTAGAAATATGAATCAAACTCGAGGCGCTTAAAAATTTAGTATTGTATGTGCTATATAATTAACAGTAATTCTTGCTGCGCATCCAAAAACGACTTTATTGTAGGTCATACATTATGTCTAAACCGCGTTAAGTAGATACTGCCATTTTACTAATATCGCCTTGAATTTACTTTTATGACAAATATAGAATTAATTTGTTTTCACGAGATACATTTAAAAAACTAAAATGTTACTGATTTTGATATGCAACCTAACCTCAAAATTGAAAATTTATAAAACAGTTATAAAAGTTTAAAAAAACATTTGTTTAAAGTCTGTGTAAATGTGTAGTAACTGTTCGGTAACTGCATTCAACAAATCTTATAGAATTTACAAAAGAACCAAATAGTTCTGTAATACTGCGCCCATTTTGTGTTTATTACTGTTGAAAGAATGTTCCGGAAATGTTCTTAGCTAATATTCTATTTTATAAATTTTGTTCTGTAAACATTTTTTCAGCTTTTATAAAATATCAAATTGTTACTTGGGTTGTCAATTAAAACGCCCCGGCGTAACATTTAAAAGTATATTCAAATTTAAAATATCTACCTCATTTTAATCTAACAAGGTATACAAAATCTAAAATAGGTACATTGTGATTTTGACAAATATTTAATACCATGACAATTACCTACTTATTGGATTGATTTGGAGTGATTGTATCTCAATTTTCATCTTTTTTAAAATATTTCTAATCATTATTTTGTGTTTGTCAATGCTAATTAAAAACTTGTGCTAAAATTGTTAATTAGGGGGGAAATTTATTTTATTTAATTGAATTATTTAAAAATAATTCTGATGCCTGAGTAGGATTCCTCACTTCACCCATTTACTGTTAGGTTCTAATTAATAGTGCTGTTTCTGAAGTGGTACTGGAAAACAGTAACGAAGCCTACACAGAACCCACATGAAAGAAAATCACACACAAACTAAGACTGGCATATTAGGTGTATACACTAAAGCCATAAAATGAAAAAAAAATTGTTGATAAGGCTAGTTATCCTTCTCTCGGGCAAAATTAGCTTCGGCAATCCCCTTTTCGAATTCTGAAGGATACTAGCCTGATCAATTTTGTCAGTAAATAAAATTCCTTCTTTAACTTTTCAAAAAAAGTATTTATTCTCAAATTTATTCTAGATAATTATTGATGATGGATACATTTTGCACAAAATATAAGTTTTTTTTATTGCTAAAGTTGATTATGTACACCAGTTGTAATAATTTGTATATTTTACTTGTACTAAATATTTCAAAGACTTTGTCAGGAAAATCTTCGTCTGCCTAGTCCTTTCTATGTTACCCTTTCTAATGTACAGAAATGGCATAAGATATTCAACGTATGCCAATGATCAGGATGATTCTAGAATTCTACTATTCCACCCGTAAAGCAACAACCATCTCCTTTACATATCCTTTATGCTAAAGGATAACTAAAATTCTTTTATTTGAAGAACATTTTCTATAAGTGGCAACACTGTGGGAGCCTTCCATGTATCACTTCCGGATTTCCTACTCGGCCAATTCCAAGGTCTCTACTATACGAACAGAAAAATATTTCATGTTACTAGCAGCAACCATCAACCAACAACACGGGCACGAAGGAAGCAAACAAGAGACCGAGGCAACATGCACATAGCCGCAAGGCAACGAACCGTAACTAGACCAGTTTCTTATAATATATTTATTTCTTTTGCATGAACGACGTGTTCATTTTTATAGTATGGTGGTTTATCAGAGTTTCTATCATAGATTTTTGAACCATTACCATAGGAAATCAACGATAGAAAAACTAGTACAAATATTAACCGGTCATTTATAATTAATTGAACAATGCAATACACTCATAGGAATAAGATGTTCAGAGCTGTCACCTATCAGTGAGATTTAAATCATTTTTTGATTTAAATACTTTGATTTTAAATCTTTTTTAAAAAAATGATTTTTGATTTATGATTTAAATCTTTTTGAAAAGTATCTTTGATTTTTTATTTAAAAATTAGATTTAAATCTTTTTAAGACGATTTAAATCTTTTTAAAACGATTTAAATATTTTTAAAACTATTTAAATCTTTTTAAAACGATTTAAATCTTTTTAAAACGATTTAAATCTTTTTAAAACGATTTAAATCTTTTTAAAACGATTTAAATCTTTTTAAATCTTTCTGAAATGATTTAAATCTGTAAAATGATGCGATCTTTTTAAAATGATTTAAATTTTCTTAAAGATTTAAATTTTTTTAAGATTTAAATCTTTTTAAAACGATTTACATCACCTGATTCGTTAAAATCGTTATCAACCTGTCTATTTCTGAATAATAATCTAGTCAGCATGTCGGTAGGGTTGAATCAGAAATCCGAGAGAAAAGAAAAACAAAAAATAGTAAAGTGTAACAAATAATTGCAATGACTAAAGATTATTTTTAAGTATGAAATTTTACAATATCCTGAAACTCTTAACATATGTATTTTAAATTTATGCACACTTTTATTTCAGATTTGACATGAGTTGCATTAAGACTTTTTGACCAGTTCAATAAACACGCTTGGCATAGATAGAGCGAATTAATTAAATTTTTTATTTCTTTGGCTGATTCATCCACACATTTTTCAAAAAAATTAACCCAAACGCGCTCACTTTGGTTATTTATTTACTCGCAATAACTTCACGTTGAGAGAAGAACTCTTTTAATTCAACCCAGTCAATTTCATTATTCATAGGCGGAAGATTTTGAAAATGAAATGCATTTTTCCGGAAGAGTCTCTTAAGTACAAAAAAAACATATTTTTAAAGAGTCTGATTGTATGTGCATCTATGTGGGGTGTTTATGTATGTATGACATTAAGCACGTTAACTTAAGGAAGAGTTGACGGTTTTAAGTGATTTTTCAGAAAAAAATCACTTTTCTTAAAAACTAGGTCTCCATTGTTTTGTGGCATCATAGGCATACCAAAAGTATCTTTTAAAGGGTTGAAAAATTCCTATTTACCAACTGACATGACATTTTTAAATAACAAATTTAATAACTATAGATATCAATGCTGCATAAATCCTTAAAAATATTATCTTGATTATTTAAAATTAACATTTCCGTAAGAATTGCATTGAGCTAATAACGATAAAAAATAAATACGAGAAAAGTTGATCGAGTTTTGCGTTTTATTTATGAGAAAATCACATTACTTAAGTATTCATTACCTTTGGCCTACCGAAAGCCTTTTTTAAAGAGTCACCCAAATCTATAAAAAGATTTAAATCTTTTGAAAATATTTATTTCGTTTAAAAAGATTTAGATATTTCGAAAAGATTTAAATCTTTCGAAAAGATTTAAATCTTTCCTAAAATGATTTAAATCTTTTGAAAAGATTTAAATCTTTCGAAAAGATTTAAATCTTTCCTAAAATGATTTAAATTGTAAAAAAGATTTAAATCTAAAAAAGATTTTTGATTTAAATCTTTCTTTTTAAAAAATCGATCTTTGATTTATATCATTTTTTCAAATGCAATGATTTATGATCTTTGATTTAAATCGTTTTTAAAATGATCTTAAACAGCTCTGAATATGTTCCAGTAATGGTTGCATGTAGTTTTAAGTTTATACAGTATTGGGTCGTTTCCAAATCCATCGATTTCCTAGAAATTAATTGACAATTGTATAAAGGAATGTACAATTAATACCAACTAGGTGCCAAACAAGACAACTAATTATTGCAAATTGATGTAAATAAAATAGACCAATTAAAATATTATAAAAAACCTTTCTAGTAGTGTAGTATGTGCACAATATTCTGCCTGACGTCTAAATTGTATCAGTCTGAAATCGACACTCATTTATATTTTCTAATTGCAAAATAATATTGTAAAATACCCCTTCAATATAAAACAAAACTGAGGTGTCTTTGACTCTCTTTTTATGGATTACCCAAAAGACAGACGTGGTCCACTTAATTTCTATAATATTTAAAGGAGAAAATTAAAACAGCTGTTGTAATGGAAGCATTTAAATAGAGGTTGTAAAGTGGTTTGACAAAGTATCGAAATTAACTTACAGTTTAAACTTTATTATATTTCCTTTAATTTTAAAGTTTATTAAATCAAATTAAATAATTAACGCACCACCTTAAATGTACCATAAGTTTGAAGCTATTTTTCTTCTGAACTGTTGATTGGATTTCAATGATTTTTTTCACATTATAGGTCTATTTCTAAGGAATTACTTACGGTACCAATATTTTCTGGGAAATGACAACGTTTTACCCATATAGATAAATTTGTGTTTTTTCATCTTATTTTGCAACACCCTGTGGAATTTATTAAAAACAAATGCTACATTTTATTAATATTGTGAGATAGCTTCATCTTTTCTCAACATTTTCCTAAAAACATCATCTTGATATCTCTATTATTAAAGATTATACACAACTTTAAATGTATCAAATTTTTATGGACATTTAAAGCAAATGAAAGCAAAGAAAACAAAACTTACATAAAACTTAGTGACATTTAAAACTACTAAAACCTAAGAAAACATAACTTAAATAATCGCTAACAAGTTCTTTCTCTTAAAAACACTTAATAACGAGTATTTCCGCCTCTATTTCTAATTACTTCTTCACAGCGACTAGGCATACTTAAAATCAAGCGACGTATTTGGTCTTGCTCAATTGCATTCCAAATTTCTTTCACCATAACTTCTATGTTGTCAAAACAGACGGGTGGTGCTTGTCGGCTTCTGAGTTGACGATCAATAGTATCCGATAAATTCTCTATGGGATTTAGATCAGGGCTGCAGGGTTGCCAGTTCATGGCTTGTATACCAACCTCGTCCAAATAATCACGGACCCCACGTGCAATATGTGGTCGTGCATTATAATGCATAAAAAGAAAATTATTTCCTATGTAAGGAGCAGAGGGAACTACATGGTTAGACAAAATATCTGTAATATACCTTTCACTGGTTAAGGAACCTCTTCGTAGAGCAACAAGGTCCGTTCGTGCTGTAAGAGATATTCCTCCCCAAACCATGACAGATCCTCCATTGAATAAAGTCATAGGTCGTATGTTGCACTGGGCATAGCGTTCTCTTGGCCGTCGAATAACTATTTCACGTATATCTGAGCTATATAAGCAAAACATCGATTCATCTGTGAGCAATACGTGCTCCCAGTCATCAACTTTCCAGTCGAGGTGCTCTTTGGCAAATGACATTCTACTTCTACGATGATTTACGTTTAAAGCTAGTGCTTTGGCTGGCATTCTTACATGCAAATCTTGTTTAGCGAGACGCCTTTATACAGGGTGTTAAAAAAAAGTGTCACAAAATGAAATGGTGAATAGTATGACCCAAAATAAGCAGAAAAGTCTTAATAAATATATGACCGCAAATTAACGGTTTCGGAGATACGGACCATTTTGTGTTTATAACAATTTTTTATTATTATAAAAAAACAATGATATTTATAAACAATCAATAACAACATAGAGTTAAATGAGATGTTCAAAGTGCCCTCCCTCCATTTCAATGCAGCTACGACATCTCCCCCGAAAGGACTGTCGGACTCTTTCCAAAACACCCTCATTGGCTAGGATTCGATGACATCCCTGCTCTATTCGTTGCTGCAGCTCTTCGAGGTTATTCACAGGAGTGGCGTACACTAAATTTTTTAAGTGTCCCCAAAGAAAAAAGTCAAGCGGATTTAAATCAGGCGATCATGCAGGCCATGGCACAGGTCCGCCCCTTCCTATCCATCTTAGACCAAAGGATCCGTCTCAATGTTCTCTTACGGCAACTGAAAAATGCGCCAGAGCACCATCGTACTGGAACCACATTTGATTTCTTTGTATTAAAGGAATGTCATCTAAAAGATCACCCAATGTGTTCTGCAAAAAGTTTAAGTAGTCAGCTCCCGTTAATCGGTTAGGTAGTACAATCGGACCTAGTAACCAGTCGCCATAAATACCCATCCAAATGTTTAATGAAAAACGAACTTGATGTCTGGATACCACGATACTATGGGGATTTTCGTCGGCCCACATATGCAAATTATGGAAATTAAAAACTCCTTTTCGTGTAAACCCTGCCTCATCAGTAAAAAGAATTAGTGCAATAAAATTGGGATCCTCAGCATCATTTCTCAGAAACCATCGACAAAACTCCAAACGTGCTTGATAATCAGGTGCATTCAGAGCTTGCACTCGTTGAAGATGGTACGGGTAAAGCTGCTGCTCGTGGAGGATTCTCCAAACCAGAGGAGCCCCAATTCCTACCTCCGCTGATATTCTTCGCACACTAGTTTCTGGATTCTCTTCTACTCGTGCTAAAATTGCTTCGTCTGCCTCAGGGGTGGACACCGACCTTGGTCTCCCGGAATCATGTGAATGTTTCCCAAATTTACCTGTATCACGCAATCTTTGGTGCAATCTTCCAAACACACGAACTGAAGGGATGTGGCGATTAGGGAAAGCGTCGATATACTGACGTAGCGCTTCCCTCGCATTGCCATTTGCACGACCGTACATAAAATGCATGTCAGCTAATTCAATATTAGTGTAAACAGGCATAACGAAAATTTATAAAATTATTCACCCACAACAAAATAATAACTGCAAATAGTATCTATGAAAAAACATCGGTAGACTCCGATAAGAAAAGCAAGTTTTTGAGAATGAAAAAAGATAATCAAAAAATGATACAAAACACTCCGTATCTTTGACACCATTCATTTGCGGACATATGTTTATTAAGACTTTTCTGCATATTTTGGCCCATACTACCCCCCGTTTTATTTTGTGACACTTTTTTTTTAACACCCTGTATAGTATGTATAAGAACAAAATGATTAATTTTTTTTTAAACATTGCTATTATTCAAGATAGAAAAAGGTGACAATATTACGTATTCTAAGGCGCTGATAATGTCGTTATAAGAAATAATTTGGAAAAACTAATTCTATACATCCCTGCTGCAAATCTTTAACTTTATCCTAAAATGTTCTTTCTTCAAAAAAAGTCAAAAAATAAGTTATTAATCGCGCACGGCCTGGCCCTCTGCAAGTAACAGTTTTCTAACCGCAATATGGCTCCCTTCGCACTGAAATCTATTAACAACAAAACTAATAGATAAACAATCTATTGACCTGCCTTCGTCAAGTGTTTAATTTGCAACGGCCCGCACCTCCCTGATAATTTTAAGTAAGGGATCGGTTGGAAGATGACTCCCTATTTCACGATAACTTAATCCTTCATCAGCTAAAGTATTTGCCAGCATACATTCATCGCGGCTCAGATTTCTTAAAATACGGTCTATGTCAACTAACTAACATACGCAAAGCAGCAAAACAATTTATTGAATTATAAACAGTATTGTCAGTCACAGCGGGTTGCAACAACGATCGTTAAATATCTAATGACTCGTTAAACCCAAATCTTTTACTAAAGGTGTAGTACGGGTTGCATTCTTCTGTTAATTTTTAACGACGACGTGAACTGGCAACTGCGCTTCCTCTGTCAGAGCTCTGCTCGTCATTTACTTTGACAGATTAATGTTTATGGATTAATATTTTAGAATTTTTCAATTATTTTCAATTTTCCAGCCAATTTATGTGAGTGTCGAGAGGTACTTTGAATATATATTATAAAAGTTCAATTTTAGTTCGTTTAGTTGAAGTATTATAATGTTTGACAACAAAAATCGCAAGCAATTTACTGCTAAAGATAGATGAAAAACCACTTGGTAAGTAAATTAATAACAAGTACATAAAATTCCTTCAAAAACATTCACTTTATTACATCTTAATTTGTATTTCCAACTACATTTTTGGAGTTAAAATTTTAGGTAATTATAGAAGATCTCTTTATTGCATGGCTAAGAAGTTGTATTGGCCAAAATACTAATTAGGAATAACTAGCTTTTATTAAATATAAAACTGATACAAGGACATCTAAAAGTGAGATACTTACAACAAAAAGAAAACTAAACTTTACAAGAGGTCAAATAGAATGAGAGACAGGACAAGGTTCGTATTTGTTTTATTCAAAGGAACACTTTTATTGTTTTAATACATAACATTTGCAAATTCATAAAATTTGTACACCCACCGACCCTCCTGGGACAGTAACTTTAATATACTTACCTTCTATATAGCATAGAATATTGTGCCTTCTTAGTAATAAAAGAAAAAATTTATTTGAAATCAAATTAAAAATTTGTGCAGTAATATGTTTAAAGTTAATTTTCTAAGCAAAGCCTATAATGTTATTTAACACAAATTTTATATTTTAAAAGATTGATTTATAGGATTTTAATTTAAACAGAAATTAAATCACTTTTATATTATATACAATATAAAACTTCTTTTGTATGTGTTATTATTTATACAATTTTAGCAATATCTGTCTTCTCCCATTTTAAAGATTTTTCAAACTACTAAAGTTAAAAAAAAATAAAATTGGAAATAACTAACGTTTGGTATTATTTTTGTTTATTTAAATTATTTCCTTATTTATTTAAGGGTGAAAAACAAGAAGGAGGCGTGGTTAATCTCCAACTTGATGAGATGGGCTCAAATTAAAGCATTTTTTTATAATCAAATAGAGTCCCCGTTGAATTCCTTTGATTCCACTGCTACATTCTTTGGTAAGAAAGTATTTTATTTATTTTATTTAAACTTAGCTGTTTTATTATACATGGTGGTCAAAATTCGACGTTTTCACATGATACAACTGGATATCGAAACCTTATAACCCACCATTGTCACCTTTTTTGAGAAACAAAACATGGAATGCTTAGTTGTTATAAATCCTTTTTAGAAACTATAGGGTGATTTTCTAAACTTATAATTTATTATCTCAAATAAAAATCTTATTTTGAAAAACAATTTAATAATTTGACATAGTTACATATGTAAAATCCATTGTCGTACTTATTATTTTTTCAAGGGGTACACATTTTCGAGGTAACACCATTTTTTATTTGAACACCCAAACAAAATAATGATATTTTAAAAATCACTCTTGCATTTTACTCAGGGAAGGAATTTATAACTGGATTTAAAATAACATGCTTAGTTAAAAAAAGGTGCGACATAAATGTGCTTTATCCCCTGCTAATTTAGTAATATCTTATAAACATGTCAAATTTGGACCATCTTGTATAATTATCACAAATACTTTGTATGTTGATAGGAAAATTAGTGTAATATGAAGACAAATTTGGAATTGAAGGGAACTTTTACACATTTTATTAAAGTATAACTGTAGGTCTAATTAGGTTCTTGCATTGCAATAAATAATTACACGAGTCCTAGTTAACTGCAGCTAAATATCATCGTTGAATCTCTATATAAATTTTGTTGTATCATTATATTTTGGAACATACTTTTATGAGCTCTAGAATCATATATATTTATTTATTATTCTGTAGGTCAACAAATCAATAATTGATATTATGCCTCTTTCCAGTGGAGTCTCCTTAGGTGCTTCTCCTAGTAGTCTCTTCACTCCCAAGGAATCTACTAAACCCTTCCCTGGCCCAAGTGGACTCTGCCGATCCCCCTGCACAGACTCTCAAGCAAAACCGTACAGTTAAAAAAGGAAAACTTTGTAACAACAAAATTAAAAATATTGTTGTATGGACCACTAATCTTGAAACAAGACAGGCTTGGCTCACAAATAAAACTTTAAAATATCTATACTGCCCCAGTAACTACACAAACTATAGAATGGAGATATATGCAATAAAAGAAATTTATTAGTGCCAGTATTTTGATATGTGTTACCAATATAGCTGCTTTTGTTGAATTAAATACAAGTTTTGAATAATGTTTTTAACTAGTTATATAAATGTGATTTAATGTTTTGGGTTGATTTTTGATAAGAATTCTCTAGAAAAATGTTAGTTACATTGTAGAATCAAGTTGACTTTTTAGGATACAGAATAAAAATTGCTGGTATTTTGTTTACTTTTTAAAAAGAAAAATGGGTCAGTATCAGAATGGTCAAATAACCTCAAATATTTGTAATTTGTCAGTTATGGGGGTTTGGCTTATGACGGTGGTATAGCCTGGTAGCAATATATTTTTATTTGTAAATAGGCATTACTTTGTAGTAATATAGGTGTTTGCTAAGTATTTTAAAATATTTCATGAGATGATTGCATAAATAATTTTAAGCCATATAACTGTGGAGCTTGGTATCTCTACTTATATTGTTAAACACTTTTTAATTCGTATAATTGTTATGTATTAATACATTCTCAAACATATTTAATATTATTTTATAGTTTTTTCCTGCCTATTTTCAGAAAAAGTAAATATTTAGCAGTAAACTACTATCAGTAATAACATTTTTATTGTTTGTACCTATGTTGAAATAATCCATTTCTTTTTATACATTTATAAAATATGTGGAACTGGCAAAGTAGACGTATCCAATACGTTAGGCAAACTGTAAATTTTAACACAAAATTACTAGTCAACTTGAAACCTGTCATAACCAAAAAGAAATCCTGGATTGAATGTTTATTTTCTAGAATTAGAATTCTTAATAATGATGGGCAAATTAAATGTATTTTTATTTATTGTAGATTTACTATATTTTTTTATTATGTTATGTATTTTGTGTATATTAATTTAATCCTAAAAAATAAAATTTTAAAATGAATTTGGTGTTTTATTTATGACCTACAAATCTGTAAATTACAAATGTGAAAGCAAATATATTAAGGTAAATAAGTGTAATTTATACATAGTATCAATTATTTAATATTCTAAATTTCGACTATTACACAACCTATAAAAGCTAATTATCATATCATAATTATTTAATTTTCTCAACAATCTAGAAATTCCAATATTGTACAAATAGAAAGTTGTTCTTAAATAAAAAATAAATTCTAGCATTAGTTTATTAGCAAAGAAATATAGCACCCAAATTGAAGGGATTCAAAAAGGAACTGTATATGTTTTTCAAGAATAGGTCAAATGTGAATTTATTTCTCATACCAGAGATTTTACCATCTCTCCTCCAGTTTTCCATTTCTAACTAAAAAATAGATACTGAACTTTAGAAATTTCCCAATTTAAACAGTTTTTTACTTTGATTCATTGAAAAATGTATAAGTTACAAAATTAATTTAAAAAAACTGACGACTACAAAAAACGAAAAGTGATTATTTTCTCATGAATCCCATCATCAGATCTTTACCAAATTTATATTATGGAACCATCTCTAAAGAGCCCCCTTTCTAACAAAAAAATAATCAGAAATCGGACAACATAGTAAAGAATTGTCGCTAAATATCCATAAAAAAATATATTCCGATGAATTGAGAACCTACTTCTTTTTTGAAGTCTGTTAAAAATAGAAAATACATTAGAAATATTTCCACAGTAAATGGGGTTTGCACACATGATAAAAACTAAACATATTTTTAATTATGTACTTCTATTTGAAAAATAATGTACAGTAGAAAGAAATGTACTTTTCCATGGTGTGACAAAAGTTTTAGTTTATATAAAAGGGACAAACTATATTTAAGTACTGTTGCTTTAAACCACAAATCACAGATTTTTAATTGAGCACTACTAGAAGGGTAGTTAAATGAGTATTCTCCTCTTTTTCCAGTGACTTATTGGAACCTTTTCTTCATTTAAGCCATTCTCTTTATTTTAAGAAATTATATTCATGTGTAAAACATTTTTTCTCTGAACCAACTGTCCTTGCTTCTGTCTATTAAAAATATGAGCCGATGTCGAAAAAAGATAGGGATAGTGTTAACATAGCCGTAAAGGTTGAGCCTCAATTTCATTTTTTACTTTATTTGTAATTAATTTTCGAAAAAATATTACCAAATTAACTTCATTAATATAAAAATCTCCCGTGATCAGCTGTGAAGCGACAGACTGTCAGTTGGAAAAGCGCCGTTGCCAGTTTTAATCTCAGTTAGTTATTTGTTCTTTAGCTAACGAGAGATTTTAACAATCGTTCTTGCAACCCGCTGTTAATTAAACTGTCATGTCAAATTTTTTGATTTTTCATAGCCATTAATGAGTATTACAATTCAATAAAATCACGTTATGCTTTAAACGTACTTTACTTCTTTGATAACAGATATATCGAGATTATTTTTTTACGAAAATGTTGAGAAAAGATGAAGCCATCTCGCAATATTAATAAAATGTAGGCGTTTGTTTTTAATAAATTGGTGTTGTGTTGCAAAATAAGATAAAAAATCACAACTTTATTATTACATCCCGTATATGGGTAAAAAGTTAACATTTTTCAAAAAACATTGGTACAGTAATTGCTTAGAAATAGACCTATAATGTGAAAAAAAAATCATCGAAATCCAATCAACGGTTCAGAAAAAAAAATAGCTTCAAACTTATTGTACATTTGATGTGGTGCGTTAATTTTGGAGAGTAGTGTATATTATATGAATTTCTACAATCAAATATAACAGCTTTCATTTATTAATTGTCAAGATAAAGTGGAATAAATATAATTATTGCGTGATACCAACTATTTCTATTGCTTTTTCACTTTAATTAAAGTAAAAAATGTCGCTCGTTAAAATTGTAGGTTGGGTATTCCATGATTTTTAACCAACTAAATCAAGGCTACAATTATTTAAAGCAATTTAAATTCTCGTTAGGTGGAAATAACAAAATTAGAATACCTATGTTTATAGATTGAATCCAATGAAAATGATGATATTAGCGGTGTCATTAAGTTATCGACGACAATGAAGATATAACGTATTGTATTTGTTAAAAGAGAGTCAAAAGTAATACCATATATCCGATTATATGTATAAAAAGTACATAACGGGAGCACTTATTAGAGAAAAATAAAAAGCTTCTCGGTTTTCGGATTGCTCAATTGTAGCATCAATCACGTTATCGACAATTTCAATAACAAAAGCAATAACTTTATTACTGTGATTGTTTGAATCTGAATTTATAGCATTTCTGCGAAGTTCAGATTCCAATTATTCTTCTACTGCTTCTGAATTTGATGTGTCAGACGATGATGGAATCTTAAAATCTGGATCATCTGTTTCATAATTTTTTGTTAAGCGTTTTTGAGCATTTTTTTTTCCTAAATTTGTCTAATATAGGGGCTAGCTCTTTGTTTTTTCTTACCACAGCTTGCAACAATCGCATAGATCTGCTACTATTAACATCCATTATTCTAAACATAGGCTCGATGTTAATAAAAGGCTTCGCCGGCTACACACTGATGTGTTGATGTGATCAAATGTAGAATGGCTAACTTACTTTCTTTTTAAGTCCTATAAAGTAGGTATCACTTCAACAATAAGTTTAAGGCCACAGTTCACTGATTTTGTAAAAAAACATACAAAACTATCTGAATAGAAGTAAATAAATACTTTTTTGAGGTTAGATACAAGGTCTAAGCGTTAAAATCATGGAGGTATAATACTAATGGAGATGCCATGAGGCAATTGTTTTGCATATGATACGTTTTATTAAAAATAACCCCACTGGGCGTGGCTTAAATGGTTGACTAAGCAGGGTCGTATTCAAATATAATTAAAGTCCGTATGCAGAATTACAACTTTTAAATGACTTACTTACCTAAGATTTGTTTCAACATGATCGATTCGAAATTAATTTGATGACATTGCGCAATTATGACTTCTACATTATTTACTATTATTTATTATATTATATTATTATATATTATTATATTGTTCTGTCTTCGCCGAAACCATCCGATATATGACCTGTGTGATCTAAAATCAACGTTCGAATAAGATTGTTCATCAGATTTGTTAATCTCTTTGTGCTTTAAAACTAAAACCCGAACTACGATTTTTCGTTCAAGGACTCTCTTGTCTCGATCAAAGCTGCCAATGTCAAAATCTGACAATGAGAAGAATTATGACATCAAATTACCAAACCAAAAACCAAACCACTACGTGAATTGTGAACAAATATATTTCAGTAAAAATACAGCCGAGTTTGTAAAAAGGACAATTAATTACTTTTAAATGTAAAACATGTAGGTCTTTCTGCTGCAGATGACATTCATTAAAAATATGACTCGCTACAGTCAAAAGTTTAAAAAGACCAAAAATTCAGCTAGGTATGACTTTATGGTTGAAAGTAGATGGAAGAAAACCATGATCAAAACTACTCTGTCAAAACCAATCGGAACTAAAAAGACTCATATAATAGTTGTTGGTTTTATTTATGTTTGAAATAATTAATTATATAGGGTAGGTACATATATTACTAAAATTGCAAGCAAGTACTTACTAAAGATTTCTATAATTGGTACCTATGTATAATAAACAACAATCTCACAGATGCACAGCATACAACTATACAAATGGAATTATAAAGATAATTTATTTTGAAAATAGGCATTCAGCTGCGATTTGTGATTACAAAAAGAAAACTTTAACCACTTTTTCTGATCAGTAATGTTAGTGTTATAGTGAAAAAGTTTCTAGAAACTGGTGTTTTTAATCCTAATAAAGCATTGTGAATTTCCAAGAAAAGTGCATGATAAAAATTGTTTTGACCAAAATTTTGAATGTCATGCCATTTAATAAAAAGAAACCCTTAATAATAATTGTAATGTGGTACATGAGCGGGCATATTATTTTATATCATGAGGATGAGGAGGTACATAGCAGTGAGTGATGGCCACAAATCTAATTAAATAATAAAAATACATCACCAGTATTTATTATTATACAGTATATTCATTATCAAAACGGTATAATAATAGGAAATTAGGATCTAATAAGAAACTGCTTTTAAATACTTGAAATTTTATTCTAAATTATGTGTTACTTAAAAAGTTAGTCATTTAAATGTAATTATAAGTTGGTTTTTAAGTTTAATTATAAGTTGGTTTTTAGGTTTAATTATAGTTGGTTTTTAAGTTTAATTATAAAGTTAGTTATTTAAGTTTTATTATAGTTATCTAAGTTTTAATATAGTTATTTGTCTTTATTATAAAGTTAGTCAAGCCAATGTTCTTTATTAAGTTAGTTATTTAAGTTTTATTGTAAATAAAGTGTATACTAACTAAACATTCATTTATTGTCGGAACAGCATTCTTCTTTAATCTGACCCTAAACTCACTCTTATCAAAAAATTCTTCCTTGAAGTGAATAGAGCATAACATGCTATTCGGTTTAGGCTCAAATTGGTCTTTTCCTACAAATTTAGACCAAATTTTGAGATATTGTGGGTCTTTTGGAAACCTACAGTAAAAAAAAGTTAAGCATTCTAAAAAAAATTCTAAGTACACTCCTTATACTTACTTATGAAAACTTAAATTAGATATTTTCTTACACTCTTTCACTGAAGAGTTTTTACAATTAATTTTGGCGCTTAGTCATGATTTTTATACAAATTAATAAAAAAAGACACTTATTAAGATAGAAATAACGTCCAAATATTTAAATTTGAACAAAGTTCTGACAGCTCTTTGACAACTATGACATGACCACTAAGACAGGGGGAAGGGGTGTCGTTTTTTTTTTGGCATGTCATCTCCATAGTATTCAACGTCATTGGTTAAAATACTCATTGTTAAGTAAATACATCGTATGAACACTATGTTAAGATTATATGTCATATTTGAATTGCAAATACGACATATAAACTTAAAAATATGCAGTTTGGACAATTAGACTTAACAAACTAATGATAATTTCACATACGACAAAGAAATAATATGATTTTTTGATCGGTGATGAAAGTTATATGAACTAATAAATAGACGTAAAACCTTGAACTGATGTGATATACCCGAAAATCTCAAAATCTGCCAAACATGCAGATACGACTCTGATACTTAACATGGCAGTATACCTGCTGTATAGAAATATAAAGCCTTCATAATCCTTGTTTTAATACTTAACCTATAATTCATGAAATCTTATTTTTGTACAACAAAAATAGCTATGTTTTTATGGAGCTAGAGGAGTATTAAGGAGTAAATTAGGAGTATTTCTGTTCTTTCTTCAAAGTTTTAGCTTATATGAAAATATGTGAATTCTTTGAATGCTGCATTTCAACTCAAAGGAATAGTAATCATCAGCTGATATATTTTCTTTCATTTATTTACCAATGTTTTCATTAAAATTGATTCTTGGTACAATATGTTGACTTGTTCGATTTTCTCTAGAAATATTTATAGTTTCAGTATTTAAATGCAATTTACGTATTTCTAGTGTCTTATTCAAATATTTTGGTATAGCAAATAAATAATAAATTTATGACTAAACTAAACATCAAGTAAAATCAATTTATTATAAACTAGAGCGGGATTTCACTGTGACCGACCATTCGATCATAATTTAAACTTCGGCAACGAGACTAAACACATCCTTACATAAACTACTGCTCTAGTGCGTTCCGTTTACGCCTTAAATAAGCCAGGCAAGCGACCAGCTAGAGTTTGTGGGGCAATAAGAGACATTTGCAGACTATCTGGAGCTATGAATCGAATAACATAAATCGTTTGCCCTGGGGCCACAATTCGCCGTTGCATTCATTCTCTATAAACCGACGTAGAAAATAGAAATATAAAAGGATAAGATGAACTAGTGGATAGAAATGCATGAACAGTTAGGAAAGGAAGTCTTCTTCCTTATGCGAATGCGAGTGGGTTGTCCCGAGATTTATCTAAAGACAAAGAAAAATGTAAATGTGATGGGCTAGAGCAGGAAAAGTTTTAACTAACTATAAAAAATAAGGGTTTTTATATGGAAATATGTATAACATAGTTTAATAATAGCATGACATTTTGCAAGAATTTTATTTATAGATACGATTAGATAGAAGGTCGAAAAACGACTTTATGCACAACGGTTGTTAACAAATAGTTGTTTTATTTTACTAAAAAACTAGACATTATTATTACTAAAAACAATATCATTTCAGATAAAAAATGAATAGTTAATACGCCAGTGGCGTATTTTCTATCGACTCTAACCCGCTTCTATTTACAGAAGGTTACGTCACAGAACAACTATAAATCAGGGTAAAATCTTTTAATATATATAAAGCCATTGATTTCTTCTTGTTAGATATTAGAGAAATATCATATATTTTTTATTATCGTAAAGCTTACAGTATAGTACCTTCAATTCCCATTTTGTATAAGTAATTGTGATTGCTCTGTTGTTCTCCTTAAATTTTATCTAATAGTGCGACTGGAGTTGAATAGTAATTGAAATATTATTTACTTTTCACGGTTGTTATTGAACATAACTTTTGGTGGATGTTTTTCTTATCGAATTTCTAGTGTAAATTCCTTTGGTGTTCTGGAGAAAATCAACAATTCCTGACGCTGCTCGACGTATTCCGAATTATATAACTATGCCCCAATTCCGAGTGAATGTTTTGCGTCTCTGTTTTTATTGAAAGATAGAAAATATTTTAATATCATTTTTAAATTTGTTCCATCTGGTGTTGTTTTTGAAATAATAAATTTTTTTTTAGTTAATCAAATTTTTAGTTTAAATTGTTTAATATTTATTATTTTATTCGTTTGCAGTTTGGTCTGTTGAAATTAAAGGTTTTTTCACAACTGTGGAAATTCTTCACAAATAACCTCTACCCTTTTTCGTATTCACTTACTTTTTCACTTTGTTTCCATCCTTTCTTCCTCCCATTTATGCACAGTCTTCTTTCTCTCTTTTTCCCAACAACGCCGTTGTGTAAAACTTGGGTCTTAGTCTCTTCTAGATGATGTGTACTATAAATTATTAAAAAAAAAATTAATTTGTATTTCATTTTTTTTTCGTTGTTTCTATTCACCCTACGAATGGGGTCAAAAAAACACATACTTAATTGAGCATTTGTATCTATTCATAGCATTGTGGGGTGTCTAGAGACTTCAAAAGAAAAATTCAGTTTGATTAAATCAGTTTTATTTAACACAAAAACCTTAAAACGAACCAAAAACAAAAAGTTCAATATATTCATCTACATAGTATATGTAAATATAAACAGATAAAGAAACCAAAAACACAAAAATTGAAAACATCAGTAAATAAAATTAGTATATTGTCAAATCACTGAGATTATCCGGAAAAGAAAGCATCTTTGAATCGACCAGAGGAAAAAAACAGTGGGAGAAGACAACCCTCGAACTATATCAGCATGATCTATGAACGACTCTTCAGTTGTTACAGAAAACTTCATTATCTCGCCGCCCTTTTTATAAAAAAGTCCCACATACCCATCATCAACGAGATAACAAATTTTGATCACGTACAATCTAACAGACTGCTTGGTCTTACCGTAGACTTTCGCAATTGCAAAATCTCCAGGGTGAAGGGTCTCGGTACTTTTACGTGTAGGACTATTTGTGAAGGAATTTTCTTTTTCTTCAGAAAATGATAGGTCCAATTTTTCATCACTGTCTTGAAGGGAATATTTAGAACTCACTGACGATGAATCTTCATCATTCGTTTTTGTATTTTCCTTTGAACAAGTAGGATGTTTGCTTGAAGAAGCTACCGGTGTTACAGCTTGGTTGAAATCTGCAGGGTCGATATCTGCTTGATATTCCTGTATGCCGATGCTTTTACCTGGTTGAACAACACATTTTTTCCTAGTCTTCCGGGGTTTTGGGGTGTCTCCTTGCCTCAAACTTCTTAATAATTCTTTAAAAGTGTCGTCAATTAATTCAATGGTACACATCTGTAATGTCTGGATGGGGTCAGTATTAGGTAGCATTGACAATACTTTGACTCGACACATAGGGACAATACCACATTTTTTGAAACCGGAAATAACATTATCTTGTTTAAATCTTGAACATAGCTGATTTAGCAAATCATGAAATTTGTCTTTTGGAACAGTCGACTCATTTCTACCTGGACCTTTTTTCCAAGTTTCTGAAATATGACGCCAAGATATCTTTACTGGACGAAAAAAGCCACATCCAGTGGCTTGGTCAGGTGGGTTGAATTGCTTGGGAGAAAAATGAATTTAATATTGTTCTCCTCACACAATCTAATTGCCTCCAATGACAGATGTGATGCTAAATTATCACCAATCAAAAACTTTTGTCCCTCAAGCCTTCGCAAATAGGGGACTGCTACATTTTCAACCCAATCTTGAAAACAGAAGGCATCGAACCAGCCCGATTTTGTTCTATTGTAACGAGAGTTCTTAGGGCCATTTTCAGTCCAACTTTGGTAGAGATGTAGGGCTTTATATACCACATAAGGAGGTAATATATTACCGTCCCCAGCAGCAGCAACCATCACAGAAACCGAAGATTTGGTAGCGTTCATTACACGTTCCGGATATTTGCATCCTCTTCTGGTAATAACTTTCTTTCTCCGTGAGTCATCAGAAAAATTCGTCTCGTCATAATTAACGATGTTACCAGCTGGTACGTCTTTCAATTCCACCTCGAGGTTGTCAAAGTATTCGTTTATCACCTCCGGAGAAATAGCAGCCCTGCTTCTTTTTATATTTTGGCACATCCTTAAAGATAAGGCTTGTTTATGTCTTTCGATAAAAGAATATACGAAGTCTCTACCAGGTAAATTGTCTTTGAACACTTTTATGCTTTTTCCCTGACGATCTAAAAACTCTTTCACTAAGAGTCTTAATGTCAGGGAATCAATGGGATAACCCCAGTCTCCACATACCTGTAGTCTGTTTACAAGAATGGATTCCTCCATATCAGATAAAGCCGTCTGTCCACCTTGTTTTTTCATTTGTTTTCCCCGTTTGAAATGTCTGTAAAGCACGCTGAAATGAATGCCATGTTTTTCTGACGATTTTCTTAAACTTAACCCTGACCGTATATCTTGAATTGCACTTTTGAATTTTTCCTCAGAGTGCTTTTTATACTGTTTAGTAGTTTCACTACTTCGTTTGTATTTTCGGGACATGTATAAGTTTATCACTTGTGAGGTCAATAGAAACACTATTTCTATTCACCCCACAGATTCTAAATAGAAACGTCACAAAAAACAAAAAATCATTGCTGACAAACTAATGTGAAATATCAAAAATTAAACATAAACCTATTGGTAAAACACTGTGTGTAACGTTTCTCGAAAACCATTGCTTTAAACGACTTGCAATAAGAGTACCTTTTTTATGGAAAAAAGGTAGTAGTTTTTAAAAAATAGACCCATGTTGTAAAAAAATCAACCCCTAAAAAGTTAATCATAAATCGACCCCTTACCCTTGCAAGAACTACCCTTTCTGATTAAATAAGTAATTTTTCGATATTACCATTGGATTCAGCAGTAAATTTTATGTCAGCAGTGATTTTTTTCGAAGTTTTATCGTGTTTTTTAAGCTTACAATTTCAAAAAAACACTTTACAAGTTTGCCCTTTTGACTCCCCTAAATCCCTTAATATGCATTTAACGACCCATAGTTATATGAACTTTTTTTACTAGTTTTAGGAGTACTATCACCTCCTGAATTTTTTTAAAACTACTTCAATGACACCCTGTATAAGTTTGGTTTTGTGTAAATCACCAGCCTTATTAGAACTTAATAACACTAAAATTTGTTTTATAAGCTGGGTAAACGCTGATTCAATCTTCCCAATTCACGGATCGCTATATAGGATATCTTTATCGAGCGAAGCATTAAGCATGAAATTGTCTGATAATTGTTTAGCAAGAAGTTTAGCTTTCCCGTTTTACTATGCAATAATTGAACAACTGTTACTGGAATGAAGTACCTTGTTGTTAAAGTTTTGGCTAATATGTTAATATGCAAGATGCTAAGCTTTCAGCAGAGACAAAGCTTTTTGTTTAATATGAGAATTGAAGGAGCTCTTTGCTTTGTTGTTTTATACAGGGTTACCTTTTTCCATAAAACGTTTTGTTATTTAACCCGCAGGTATACAGTGAGCATCATAAGTCTTACCCCCCCCCCTAACTAACTCGTTACTGAGGTCTTGTTAGGAAAATCGCCGAGACATGTCGATTTTTGATTTTTACAATGTACATTTTTGCATGATTATGCATGACCCTTTCGAAAAATTTAAATGGCATGTGGTAGTGAATGATAGCTCATTTGAAAGGGGGTTTTATTCTCTATCCAACCGTGCAAAAAATTTTAAAATTTGCTGTATTACGTGTTGATTTATTAATGTTTAAAAATAACAAAACCTCACAAAATAGGAAAGCAACTAGACTAACAGTGACCTTCTAATGGCAAAAAGTCTTACTTCACGTCTGAATCAAAACCTTAGATAAAAGAGACCAGAGATATAACATACACCGGTTTTAAACCTGCGCAAATGTTGCCAATTTCTAAAGAAGGGTTAACGGAGTGGGGGAACTAGGCGGCGACACGCGGCGACCCGAACTCTGTAACAAGGACCGGACTTTGTTTATTAGCATCTTAATGAACTATTAGGTATATTTAAAAGGTGTTTAATCGAATTTTGTATTATGAAATCAAATTATCGTGATTTTTTAATATCAAACAGATGCCACGACATTTTATGTAAAGAGAAGACCTTTTATAGAATATTTCGTTAGCGTTTATTTACTACGGACTTTTCTGCAAGAGATTACAGTAAAATGTTGAAATAGAATATATTGTTAATAGAGCAAAAAATGTTACTCATTGTCTACGAGTATTATAAAAATAGCATGTGCGCAGGCTAATACTGCAAATCTACCCTTATGAGTTGAACATTATATTTTTTCTACGGCTATTACATATTATTAAAAATTAGTCAAAATGAGAAAATGCTGTTTTGTATTGTAACCTCAGAAAAAGTATATTAAGGCTTCTTTCTTTAAGAATATTAATTATTATAAAGGATGAGTCACATAAAACTCTAGAAATGCATATGTCTGAAACCAGATAACATTTTAAAATTTAAATCTATTAAAAGTGATTTGGTCGCTAGGGATGAGTGATTATCGAAATAAATTATCGATAATTGAAAATAATCGATTATTTTCGATCAATAGATTATTTTCAAACAATATATTTTTTGTCATTTCCTTTAAAATCGACTACTTGATTATCTTTGAAAAATCAAAAATAATCGATTAATTAAAAAGCCAATTAACCGATAAATCAGTGTTTACAAAATATAATATAAATAGAATTATCGTTTATTTTAAGTAATCGATTATTTTCAAATAAACCATTTTTTTTCGTCCATGGAAACAGATTATTCGATAATCTTTGAAAAATCGAAAATAATCGATTAAACAAAAATAATCAATTAATTAAAAAGTCAATTAACTGATAAATCGATTAAAAAAAAAACAGAATGATCGATTATTTTAAATAATTGATTATTTTCGATCAATCGATTATTATCAATAATCTATTTTTATTGTATTTCCTTTAAAATCGTTAATTCGATTATCTTTGAAATACCGAAAATAATCGATAATTCCAAAATAATAGCCTAATCGAAAATAATCAATTAAGAAGCCGATTCTATGATAAATCGATTATTACCAATAATCTATTTTATTGTATTTCAAAAATATTCGATTAATTAAAAAGTCAATTAACTGACAAATCGATTTTCAAAAAAAAACAGAATGATCGATTATTTTAAATAATCGATTATTTTCGATCAATCGATTATTATCAATAATCTATTTTTATTGTATTTCCTTTAAAATCGATAATTCGATTATCTTTGAAATACCAAAAATAATCAATAATTCCAAAATAATCGCCTAATCGAAAATAACCAATTAATTAAGAAGCCGATTCTATGATAAATCGATTTTCCAAAAAATAAAACGAATTATCTATTATTTTCTAATAATCCTTTTTTCATATTTCCTTTGAAATTGATTATTCGATTATCGAAAATAATTGATTATTAAAAAGCTGATTATCCAATAAATCGATAATTTTAAAAAAATAACCAAAATATCGATTATGTAAAATAACCGATTATATTCAATCGATTATTTTCATATAATATCTTTGAAAAATCGAAAATAATCAAATAATTAAAAAACCGATTAAACGATAAATCGATTATTTTGAATAAATCTACTTTTTTTGTATTTCCTTTAAAATCGATTAATACATTATCTTAAAAAAAAAACGAAAATAATTTATTAAAAACAGCGGATAAATCGATTTTCATTAAAAAATGTCAGAATTATCGATAAATCGATTATTTTTGTAACCCCTAGCGACCGCTTGCTTTTATCTGAGCATTTAGCTCCAAAATTTAGAGATTCGGATTTTTTGATCCAGTTATCTTTGAAATCGCATTCGCTTGTATAATAAATAAATATTGCTAAATTTTGGATTTTTTTTAGTAAACGAAAATTATGTTCGAGTTGTTTAGGGGTTTGTAATGTAACATTTTATTAACGTGACTAAGGGTCGATTCCACCGTTGTGTTAAACGAAGTTTAAAATGACATTTTTACATTAACACTGTTATTTTAATCTCCGTTTAACACAACGGTGGAATCGGACCTAACTCCTGTAACTTTAGTATTTTTTTTGGGCTTATACTAGATTACTTTGTTTTAAGACTGAAAATTCAATGTCACTTTCGATTTGACCGCAAATAAGATTTTAAGTAGGTCATCCTGTATTTCATCTAACATTCTTATAAAACTACTTTTTAAATACAAAATTTCGTTAGCAATAATGCCTATTTACTATTTATTTAAATTAAATGTTCAAAATTTTACCCTTTTGTAAATTTATGTAAGTAATATGAAATCTGATTTCTGATGCTTAATATTTATTGAAACCCCTTAATGCGGATCTGAAGTATTCAGCCCAGAGAATCATGGCGCTTTATGTCAAAACGTCAAAACAGTAGTACTTGTATTATAAGTACATACAATTTTTCAAGATACATCGTGACATTTTGAACTTGAAATTGAATAACTAGAACACTTTAAATTGCTAAAATACCAACAAATAAATCAAAAAACAGCTGTCAATGGTGATTAAACTCAGGTGGAGGTGATCGCTGAATGGAAATCGGAGCAATTCGGGTGGCGTCGTGCAACAATGATTTTCAATTGCTGGGTTACTTTGGCTTAAAATAGACAACATGCGCAGTGTGCAATGTTACATCTTCGGCCTCTTTAATCTAAGCTTGTAAAGAAGAGAAAACAATTAAGAGGTACAAGGGAAAAAAGATGAATGTCACAAAAATGAGTTTCTAAAAAAGTAGGATTTTAAAATTTGAAGTCTTCTACAATACTTGTTTAAAAATATATTTCGCTCAAATATTTTTTTCTCATTACCTGGTAGTATAGATTACTTTGTTACCAATTATTGAGTGCACAGGTTTATTTTTGTAACTGGAAAAAATATTTGGACTTATACGACATAGGTTCGAGTGGGGAAATGGAGTAATTTATCATAAACTAGGTGCTAGTAATTGCATTATTTATTGAAACGAAAGAGCATACAACTTTAATTTTGGTTCCATAAAAGAAGTACCAACGAAAATAGTAAAAAAATTCTCATACAAAAAATATACAGGGCGTTTTAGATGTAGTAGTACAAAAAAAATCAACAAAAAAATTCTTAAGATTAGTAAAAACAAATAATCTAAATAAGTACCTTTTTATTAAAACTAAGGCACATAGGGGTAAATTTCGGTAGAACAATAAAATATTAGGTAATGTTATAATATAATCAAAAAAACATACAGCGAACGTCAAAAAGTTAACTTGAGTATTGTAAATTATAAGTTTTAACATAAATTAAGCGTCTTCATCTTCGGTAGTGTGGTTATAAGGTAAGTTTTCAAAGTACTTGCATGCATTGGGCTCACAAAATCTACGGTGTTTCTGGACTTAGAGTCCCAAAACCAGAGTTAAGCGGTTCGGTAAGAGTTTTGGACTGCAGTCCTTACTTCAGATTTTTTCTCAAGCAATCTCTCTATTTAAACCCAAAATTTACGTTACAGTTTTACCTTTTAGAATATCAACATACTACCTTGGCTAATTATTTGTTTTATTTCAAAACGTGCGTTTTTCTTTTGAATATTAAGTTAAAACATTAAAACACACTTTTTAGAATGTTTGTGCAATTTTTTATATTTTCAAATAATAATAGCCTAGGCACAACAAGTGAGTAGTAAATTATTTTTAGGTGATTTATACTCAAGATTGTACTAAAATATTTAAATTTAAAAAATAGACATCTTAATGTTTTTGTAATAATTTCAATATGCTTTTCCCACCTTAAATTACAATCAATAATAACCCCTAAATATTTAATATGATTCGTTTTGTTTATATTAATATCAGCATTATTGATTTTAATCGTTAGCGTTTGATAGGCATCTTCGGTCTCTTTAATCTAAGATCAAAACCGAAATCATGCAGGGCCGAATTTTAATTCTAAGGATGAGTGCGCTGCATTAATTTCCGTTATTCTGAAACAACAATTAGTCGAGAATTAATGAAGCAAATTTCAATTTTTTTTACACGGTTGAATAGAGAATAAAACCCTCTTTCAAATGAGCTATCACTCACCACCCCATGCCATTTAAATTTTTCGAAAGGGTTGCTACCCTCCAGTAAGGGATGAAATTAAGGGTAAACTAATCATGCAAAAATGTACATTGTAGAAATCAAAAATCGACCTGTCTCGGCGATTTTCCCAACAAGACCCCAGTAAAGAGTTAGTTAGGGGGGGTAAGACTTATGATGCTCACTGTATATTTTTTAACTTGATTGTGCTATATTTGTTATAAAATTTTAATTATTGTCATAACTAATAAAAATTGTAATGAAAAGACCATTCTTCATTCTGTTTAAAATCAAAAATGCAATATAAATACATTCTATAATCTATCAACAGATTCTCATTAAAAATAATTGTTAAAACACTAAATAATCATGTGATAACAATGATGTTAGTAATTGTCAATAAAAATTATTCGATACATAACCAATAATTATTTCATTCACATACTAACATTTGAATGTAGGTTTTTCCTTTTTTTTTTAAAAATGCATAATATATTGTATTACTATAATAAAATGTTTCTAGAATATTATTTCGCATTAAAATTCAAATTGGTAGGTATGCTTAGGAATTTTACATAGGCATCAACATAATTTCGAGGTAATTCTCAAAACAATTTCAAAGTATGCCTACGAAAGGAGAAGAAAATAATATACAGACAGTTTATTGTACAATTAGTCATACCAATAAATTATTATTTTGATTTAAATCAGATTTACATATTATTTTTATTGTGACCTTGAATAATCGTTGTACAACAATTCTGTTGCATAATTGATTTTTTGTAAAACGCATACTATTTACAGGATCGATAACAAAGAACTAGTTCAATCTTTTAGAATATATTAAAAAAATCATTTACGAGAATATACAGGGTGTAGAGAATTTAAATGTACATTAATAAACTGATGTTTTCAAGGTCGAGATATCAGGTTTGAGAAAAATACGAGTATATAGGTCGATTTTCCTTTTTGCTGTGATGGCTTTGTTCTAAAAAATAGTATAAAGATTTTTCCTTAGAATATAAATGGTGTTTTTTTAGGGAGGATAGAACTTTAAACTTTAAAAAAATATAGAAAATATATTTTTTTGTGCAAAAACACTCTAACAAGGTGCGTTTATTAATATTACAATCTGATCAAGAGTTGACCAATGAGTTATTTTGATATGAACTAACTTAACTAAGGATGCAATCTTAAAAACTAAAGTTCTACTAGCTAGTATACCTTAGGGTCTAATAACTTAATTACACTAAACCGCACAATACTTTACTTTGTTATTTACACAATCACTTAGCTAACTCAAAAAGTTTCACTCTCTTGAGCCTTCTTGTTAGATTTGTGTTGTCAAGAAGCTGGATTGTCTTAACGTTGGTAAAACGGATACAAAGTGGGTCACAGGACGCTTCCCTGTGGTACTCCTGCTTTAATTTCTTTCAATTCGGAATATGCTTCAAATAGATGGCAGCTTCATTGATAGTGTCGTTGCGAGAACAGGCAGCAACCGTTTTGCAGATACTTCCCCAAAAGAACACAGTTATTCATCTCTGGTAAAAGCTTTAAAGACAAAGTATATCAAGCAATAGCTGGAACAGATATTCCAAAGCCAGCTAAAGTTTCGTAGTCAAAAACACAATAAGAATCTTTAGGAATTTGAAGCCTATCGACAGGCGCCCAAAGATTTCCTAGAACAAATCGGCATGCAAGCATTCATTGATAAACTACAGGATGTGGAAATGCAGCAGGCTCTTCGGCTACAGCACCACAAGACGCTGAGTGAGACTCTGATTGCAGCCCAGGAATACGAAGCAGCAAAAATCATATCTAGATCTTCTCACGCAAAATTAAGGGTAATAAGATTCCAGGAATGTGAAGAGGCCACTATTAATACTATTCCTTAACCTACTCCTTTTTAAATCTTAAATATCCTTCAAAGTTTTCAATGAAATTAGCCAAAATGAGAGCAGAAGATGCTTGAATTACGGAAGAATCGGACACCTTCAAAAAACTCGTAGAAGCAGGGCTCGTTCTATAAATAGTTTGCTGAATTCCAAATAAAATGGTTGCCTTATGAAGATGACACAAAAAATTGTACATTGAGTTTGTTCTGCGAGTTTAAATTTGATTACGATATTATGTTCTAGTACTCTAGTTCAAAAACGAAAAAATATAGCTTTTACGTGACAATAAGGATGAAATTATTAATAAAATCACACACTACACCCGTGTTTTTATCATTCTTGATCCATACGACGTGATTAGATAAGTATTATCAACCTGCCAAAATATTAGCACTCGGTTATGTTATACCCAGAATAATTTGTGAATAATTAGTCATTACTCCAGTTAATAATCGAATAAATGGAATATAATTCGTTTAATTAATTATAAATTGTTCATATTACTGACATTTAGACGGTAAATATAATAGTAAATTGTAGTTCGATATCACCAAAATAGAGTATACATTTTGGACATTAATAATCAATCCGAAATGTATTATTATTATTGGAAAATAAATTATCTTTAGTATTTTCCCGGAAATTCGTTCTTACGTCTCAATTTCCTGTTTCCACAAAGTATATACTTTATACCGTCGAAAACATAAATTTACTTATCTGAAAACTGAAATTTAAGACATCTTACACGACATGAAAGTATCTTGGAAAGTAGATTACAGCTTGTGCCAATAAATTTATCATCTCGTATTAGATTTACTTTTTGAAATACGGCCAAAGCTTATGGTATGATCATTACTGTATTTCCACATTTTAACTTTATTGTGTTTATACAGGGTTATTCAATCCTCCAAAAAATAGGCCTTTTTATTTGACAATATTAAAAAAAAAATATAATTATCTGCAAGTAATGTTAGAAAATAAATTAACAAAAAAACTATTATAAATATGTATAATATGCTAATATGCTAATAAAATTCTGTGGTAAATTACTTGGAGTTTTCTTTCCTAATAATAAAATGTCACATTTGTTATAATGGATGATTTACTTACCTTAATCTACATCTAGACTTGAACCATTTTATTTCTCTATTCGGTTTATATTCACCTCAAATTATTTGTCTCTTCCCAATAAAAGTCATCGCAATATATTTAAGTCTAGCGATTAGATTAACAAATCTACATCAATTAATATTTATATTTTTTAGTTTAATTAGTGTCAATTACATTACAATAAAATTTAGTAAAGTACCTATGTTATATCACAATTTTTTATTAGCATAATAAAATGATCTATTTTAAATTCGTTAGGACATTTCATATAATAATCTTATTAGATTGAAATCGATTGTAATTAGAAACGTTTAATTAAATTGATATTAGCTAATCTAAACAATTGTAACCAAATCGCCGAAGGTGAAAGATTTATTAGAGGTTTTAACGATCCTATTGTAATTTCTCTATCAAATTTACGATCATATTATTTGCTACTAATTATCGTCCTATTCCGTTGATTAGTCAGCAACAAAAACTATCCCACTGGCTGGTATTCTCTACTTAGAATCAATCGATCCTAACTACCAAGTGATTAATTAAAATTATTACGATTGAGTTGAAAGTTCTCCTATACCATAATAGCGTAGCCAAATTGATTTTGAAGTAGGAATTTGTGGATTTCATGACGAAATTTTCTGTGATTTCACGATTTAATCTGAGGCCGGGCGTTAGCAATGTTACTTAATACAGGCATGTACAACGTTCTTTCAGTAACTTATTAACCGAAGCTACAATAAAGAGGAAACTAAAAAAAACCTAACGAAAATAGATTTATACTAATGTTCAATAAAGGCGACTCTAAGAGCTTATTCAGGTGACGGTATCACCACAGACTGACGACCACTAATCGTTCGTGTGAGCTTGCTAGCTGTAGAGAGTATAAAGTAGCGCCAGTGTCATTATAGATCTAGAAATCTAGACGAAGAAGTACTTATGCTAACGTTTCTCCTCGTAAAACGATATTTGCATAGAAATCGCAGAAGATTTTGAACACACCCAATTACATCTTAACGATTTTTGGGAAATTTTACACTATAATAAATTAATAATTGAAAATCGACAATACCATGTTACGTCGAATGTATATTGCTCAATACTGTAGCCCAACAATCACCACTTCGTCACGGGGACCTGCGTCTCTTTGCTACAGTCGCTCGCCACAGATGATTTTCTGGACATCACCCACATTTTAAAATTAAGTTGAATACCAGGCGTTTACGTGCCACAGAGTGGTGCCACTAACAGTCGCCACCGAGTGCATATCATAAGTTAAAAAATCGGTATATTTAAGTTCTTTTTCGTTGAAACTCCAAGGCTTTGGTTCTTCGCTTACATTCTATGTGCCGTAAGCTGATGGTAACGAAAATATATCAATTTGGTTCGCAGTCGAAGGCGATGAGAGAATCCTACTCAGTTTCAATCTAAAGTTGATGGTAAATTTAAAAAGTGTACAGTATGCTTGGATTTTGATTCAATAACCTGTTTGTTAGTAAGCCAAAAATAACAATCTGTGACATGGTCTTCTGGTTTTCTCCACACCGTTACTACTACAAGGCACATTTTACGTTTTGTACCTTTGAGGGTTATATTTTAATATTTTATCATTCCATTTCTTTTATTTTGCATATTAATTATTTTTCTTTAATTATATTTGACCATAAATATGAGACCAGAGAAACTGGCTGAACACTTTCTTCTAGATTATACGAAGATTTATATTTGGCGAGTATTGGCTAACATCGACCGATATAAGAGTAGCACCTCTCGGTGACATCACTACATTAAATCTGTAGACATGCTGATGAGCTAAGAGGGTCCTATCAATTTAGGAAGATACACAATGGGATTAATGAGGCCTAAGTGCCACGAGGTAACCCACCTTTTACACGTTACAGATACAGAACACCCTGTAGTATTTTATTTTTTATGTTTAATCAAGTTAGTCAAAAACGAAAATCGTCAGTAAGTTGAATAGTGACATGTAATATGATAAGACGTCTGTGTAAAAGAAATAAAGTATTGTTTTTTGTGTAAAAACCTGGTGAACCCAATGCTTTCACAACGCAATATGCCTGATACGAATCCTACATTCGAAATTAGGAACACAGTCTTGTAAGTGTTACACTTCAAACTTTCTGGGATGAAGGCCCACAAATTTGGTTCGCATACGTGTAACTAGCAATTTGGAACCCGAAGACCGTCGACTATCCCAATTGCTTTGAGAATTTCGAAATCTTGCTGGTCAAGCATTCAATGACGAACTCCTTAAGAGTATTTGGCTTCAATGCAATTCAATAGAGGCAATTTTCCAAGTAAGCACTGAATCATTGATAAATTGGCTGATATTGTAGATAAAATTAATTTAGTCAACCTCGCAACACGAGTTAGCAAATTTACCGAAGAAGTGAACAAACTTCATACTTCAAGGCAAATATTCAGACCTAATTCATCCCTACATCCCGAAGTAGCAACTTAAAAATAGCAGAAATGGAAGAGCCAACCAACTGCTTTTATTTTTGTCGTTGAGGGATTTTGGTACAGGACACTGTCCACATATGTAGAGGTCCCAATACATATATACTAAAGAACTGCGATTTTCCTTAACTTTTCTATCTAGAACACCAATATGTCTTGGTAGCAAAAAAATAATTGCTAATAAGGTGTCAACGATAGTATTCTTCAAATAGAAGGAACCTATCGGATACCAAGCAATTAATATTGCTAAAACACACTCTATTTTGAAAATTTTATCTTCTAGAACTTACTATTGCTTTTAAAAAGTAACTCACCGCGTCAAAAGCTTCATTCATACAGTTGTTATCCTTCAGGCATATAATTGTAATCTTTCAGACAAACTTTAATTATGTATCAGCACTCGTAATGACAAAGGTTAAACTCACTTTTGCTCTTTGCCAAGAATCTGTTTGAGTTATACATTATTATAACTTTAATATTTATACAAACAATAGTTGTCATTCCATTCGTTCTTTACAATTTACGAATTTAATTTTTCAGTTATTCATTTAATGATAGGATAATACAATTAAAGGTCCCACAGGAGTATGTCATACTCATATAGCAGGTATAAAACAGGACCCAGGAGGCTTCCCTGTGATATTCCGCCTTTGATTCAATTCAATGTATTCTACATCCTATTTTACTTTGAAGAATGAATCCAATAGCTTTGATTATAGATGTAGAAGTAAGCACGGTCAGTTTATAATTTAAACTGTCCTGCCATATTTTATTAAAAGCCTGATCATCCCGAGCAATTTTTTTTATTTTCTAATGCTGTTTCAATCACTGCAGACATTTTATGCATATGATTTGTGGTTCTCTCTAAAGCCGAACTAATAATTTTGAATTAGTTTCCTTTCTTTAATGACGTTTTTTAACCTTTTCAGCAGTATTTTTTTAAATAGCTTCGTTATGAGGTTATCTAGGATTAAGGATCATAATTTTAACTACTTTCCATAACCGTTTATGTCACAATTTGTATTACCAATTGATCTTTTTTAGCAAGCCATTTAACACAACTCATGATACATGCCGTTTAAAACGAAAAAGTTCTCCAAAATATTTGGGAAATGTACCAGAAGTTTCGTTTAACAAAAACGAATAACCTCAAAGACTTAATTGGAGAATTGGAGATCAGGAAATGCCGAACGTTCTGGATGCCCATGGGCGTACTTAAATTACTTTTAGCTTGAACAAGTTTCTTTATTATCTTTCTTATATAAACTACACATTTATTTTATGTAGCTGTACAGATTTGGAATATATTCGAGCATCGACTTTCAAATTTTCAAACTTGAAATTCTAAAGTCACCACCAAAAAAGCGCCCTCGGCAAAAGAAAGTTACCAACACAAAAATTCTGAATACCAGTGCTATTCGAGATGTTATTACAGCATGTACGAGTCTAGTATGTGTATAGGTATATAAATTATTATTAAACAATTACAAATTAATGTATGATTTGAGAGGAGCATGTAAGTTTAGATTCTTTGTTGGTAAAACTTAATGAGAAGGAGTTGTTCAATGGATGTCGCACATCATTGCATACCTGATTATTAGAAATAGGTTTCAAATGGCAGAAAGATGAACTAAGGCGAGGTCTTATGGAACTTCCAGATATTGCCGTGAAACGGGCAGAATTTTTAAGAAAATATACCAAAGAAAAGGAAGCAAATTTGTACCAGTTTGTTTTTATTGATGAGACTTGGATTTTCCAAAATGGCACCATAAACCGTTCTTGGCAAGACAGCAATAAATGAAGTGTAAAAAGTACAAAAGTTGATGGCAAAAGGTTAATAAAAAAAAAAAACTAATAAATATATACATGTTAACTGTATATTGATCTTTTTTATAGATATATAATTCTTCATGCTGGAAACGAAAATGGATTTATTGATAGTGCCGAGGCCATATTTGCTTCAAAAAGCAATGATTATGATTATCACGGTGGGATGAATAATGAACATTTTTTAAAATGGTTCGAAGAACAATTGCTTCGAAGACTGCATGAACCATCTTTAATTGTAATGGACAATGCTTTATACCATAGCACATTGGCACACAAAACACCGAATAGTAATTCGACTAAGGTTCAAATTCAAGAGTGGTTGACGAATCAGAACATACCTTATTCAGTCACCATGTTTAAGGCTGAACTTTTGAACCTTGTTAGACGGTGATTAATGGAAATCTACTTTTTCTGTATTTTTTAAAGATTTTATTTTTTTTGTAATATACCACCAAAAATATATGTAGCTGATATGCTGGCTGAACAGTATGGACATAAGGTGTTACGTCTTCCTCCTTACTATTGTATTTTTAATCCAATAGAACTGATTTGGGGTATTTCAGAACAATATTATAACAGGCACATTGGTCGGGATGGAAAGACACAAAGAGATTGTATAGACATGTGGTCTGAAGCACTCTGAACCATTACCCCACAGTGTAAGACACATTGAAAAAGAAATTTTTAAATGGTGTAAAAGAGAGCATATACTGGACCGATTGGAAATTGCTCCCATTATTATAACACCAAATTCTGATTTTAGTTCTGATTATTCTGACTGATTTTAGCTTAAATATTATTTAAGTTTTATTGTTACTTCTTTTAAATATGGATGTTTATAAACTAACTGAACATAATTATTTTTTATTGTAAATTAAATCAAGCCTAAAAAAAAATTGTTTGTTTTTTCATCCTTAACCTAACCTTTTTTTGTCATTTTAAACCTCTTGTGCAAAATTTATTACTATTAAATTCAGTGTTTTTCTAAAACTTCAATTTAAACATTATCAATGACCTTCATTGGCTTTTATATAGAATTCATTATACATTTGAAATTAATTGTTCCTAATAACATAGCCAAAAAAACATAACCTCATAGTTTTAAAAATTCCTACATTCTTAGACTATTTTGAAGATTGGGCAACACTGCAAGGCTATGACTTCACAACTGATTGATGACGGGTATCGGTTTTTATATTGAATGCTCTATACTAAAATCCACTGCACTTTTTGCATAAACAAGTCTTTAATCTGTAATAAAATTATGCTTGATTGTATTTATAATGAAATAATTTGATTTTTGATACATCAGACAAATTTACCATAAATTACTAAGATATTTAATTTTTTGTACCGTAAGGGGTATTATAAGACAATCTATTCTAATTTCCTAAACCTCCACCCTTGATCTACAATGAAAGCTGCGTCTGTTTGATGAATAAAGTAGGTACGGTCGATACGTTACAATTCCTCCTTTATGAAAACAGTCATAGCGATACGGAGCGCCACGTCGCGGTAAAGTTAGACCGTATTTAAATTCGCCTGTAAGCTTTTCTTTCATTAAATATCGCGTGGGTAAATTTACAAAGCTTTGGAAAACTCTTTAAAGTTTTGCAGCTCAAAGAATCGCTTCAAATTGCGAGATATATACCTACGTTCCTCTCTTGCATGTTTCCTAATTGAAGATTACCTGTGAAAAGTTGAACAAGTAGTGATGGAATTTTTTGTTCAAGGATATTAGGTATATGTATTGCGTATTTAAAAGATTACATGTTTACGAACTATGTATCAGTAACGTTCAGTCATCTAGTTAAAATCTAAAATTGATGAGATGGTTTTGTTTGGTCAAGAAACTTATACATTAATAAAATGAGAATCTGTTAAATTGACTTACTATTGGATTTTAGAAAACACAAAATAGTTAACAATAGGAAAATACAGATTTCAAAAAGAAAATAGTTGTAAATACTTTGAAGTTAAGGTAACCGAAAAGAACAAAAAAAGCATATAAATAAATAAAAAAATTAAGTAAAGAAACATTTTTTAATACATCCTATTTTTCGACGTAGTCTGCCTTTTTATCAATACATTTCCAACGAATTGGAAGTTTTTATTGCTGTTATTAAAAATTGAAGTTGGTCATGTCTCTTACCAATTGCATACAATGCTTCCACGTCTTGGTCGTCATCAACGGCGTCTTCTAAGTTCTTCTTTAAATGTTTAAACGTGATAGTCACATGGTGACAAATCCGGACTATAGAGTAAATGTTCAGGTTTTTTCCAATGGATTGTTTCCAGTTTTTCTCTTGTCAAAGCAGCTGTATGTGGCCGAGCGTTTTCTTGGAGAATATTTACACTTCGGGGATATGCATATTTCGACGTTTTCTCCTTATTAAGGAAATGACAGTAGTAGACATCGTTAACCATACTGATACCTCAGTATATCGGTTAGCTTCAATCAGATCATGGACAGCACGAACATTTACCTCGCTGCTGCTTGTTCGAGGTCGACGTGTATGACCCTCATTTGTCACTAAGTATCAGCCGTTTTATAATATCTTGTACTGGTACTGGTCATAGATTTGGATATTTAAAAAACTGTACAGTTAATCAAAGCAAAATTTTGGCGGATTTTACGCCCTCCCATGACAAAAATTTAAATAATAATGCATTGCTCAATGAACCTGTATACCTGTAGCTCAGACATAATGCTACTGATAGGTAAGCAGTCTTGGTGAGCCACGGAAATGGGGTCACCTCCTCTTTATATCCCCACTTCCTCCACAAAACATCGTGTCACTACTGTTACCTAACGAGCGTTAAAATAATTCCGGTTTATTTTTCATGAATCCTCATAGAATGCAAATGTATGAATCAATAATTAGACTAGTCATAACATGTGCAGCCGTTGTTCATGACGCCTAGAAAATCTGATAGTCTGGTCAACTGAAGTCATCTGACTCCAGGGATAAATGCCTAAGTCCAAACTGGTTTGAGATTTTGTTTATACAAAATAAATTTGGTATATATTTTCTTGAATTTTCTATCAAATTCTTGTAGTCTGGCATGCCTACCAAGTAACCAGTATATTTTCTTGATTTTATATCTATTTTTTGTCTTTTTTTTTTATCATGGACCTTTCAGTGAATTCTTGCATCTAATGTAGAATATAGATATTTTGCTGAGTTAACATAAGTGATCCGGACATTATTTATATTGACCATTTTTGTTGGTAAAATTTTAGTAATATGCGATTTGATTTCATTTAGTTAAATATGTCTTCTTTTGATTTACTAATGTTCGTAGTTTATTTGCCTCGTCATGATCCTTACTCATCGCTAGGCATTATCTACAAATGAAGCTAATGCCTCTTGTTCTAGTTGAGGTCTGTTACAAGGTGCATAACAGATATAAAGTAGGTTCGAGGATGCTTCCTTGTGGTGTTCCTGCAAAAATTTCTTTTAATTAAGAGTATACTTCATCTTGTTTTACTCTAAATAATCTATCTAAAATGTATGAAAGAAGCATATTCAGTTTATGTTATAAGTCGTTATGCCATACTTTATCAGAAGCCTGCTCAACATCAAGGAAGATAGTTGAACATACTTACCTATTTCCTAATGCTTTTCAGTCAAATTTAAGATTCTATGAACCTAATCTATAGACGAATGATTTTCTCAAAAGCCGAACTGATAATCTGGAATTTGTTCCCATTCTTCAATAATAAGTTTTTAGCCTTTTCAAATAATTTCGATAATATAGCAATAGAGAGATTGGCCTGCATGACAAAACTCTGTCTGACGGCTTGGGGATCATAATGACTTTAGCCACTTTCCACCTTAGTTTGAGTGAGGAATTAAACAGGTGTGTGAGTTTCATTATGGCAAGGAACTTCCTTAGGGTCAATATTTGTTGTTATATCCTCTACGCAATTTCCTTTGAAGGGGTTGGTCTGATTGTTACGGGTTTATTGCATAATAAGATTTGATTTATTAAAATAACGATTTGTAGTAAAAGACGAGATTTTTAAAAGAACAAATGTACTTACGACTATCAAGATGTGATGAATAATCCAAATTAATTTTCTTAGCAGTTCATTTAAAACATAAATAAAATAGTTTAATCTTCAGACGTCATTTAATAATAATAAAAACATTCTAAGTATGGTTATGTTTACATAAATAGTTTTAATGTATGGGGCACAGATCACTTGAATATTCTTCTTTTACCATTTACCAGTACTGCCTTTAGTGCTGCTAAGCCCTTCATTTAAGTGGCTGCTTAACTGCTAGGATATGGGTCTTTATTTCTTCCATAATTTCTCTAGTGTTTATCTCTCTCTCTTTCTCTCTCTCTCTCGTTTTCTCTCTCTTGTTCCCGTTTCTTTTCCTGGCTAACGTAGAGACGTGCACGTGGTGCAATTCCGAATTTTCCGGATTTAATTAGTCTGAAAAGAATAAATTATTATTAGGATTAGTTACTTATATATCTAAGAAGATATAAACAAACTTTTGTGGATTATATTTTTCTAAATAATTTTAAAATAAACTTATGAGGCCCAACTCCAAAAGTGGTAAGTTATAGACAGAAACACATGTTTAAAATAAATGCATTAGTAATATATAGTATAAATGCTTTTTTTTTACCCAAGCTAACTGTACCTAATTATATTTTAGGCCTTTTTAGAATACCTCCCTCAGCTTTTGCTTACCTAGCAATCTAAGCTATATCTCCCGCTGCTTCGAGCTAAGTAGATATCTAAAGAGTAGCTATTAGAATACAGCTACCCCTACTCGCTTCCTGGTCCCGGTAAAATAATATATATGCATTCCATAGGCTGCTAAAGTACCTGAAATCACGGAATCAGTGCCTATCAGATTAAGATGGTAAAGTTACTTACCAGCTCAATTTAGAACCATCTAGAAAACCTGAAGTGTTCCTCTTCATAATAAGTAAGATTAGTTTAGTTTTTCAAGCATCCTGTCGGTGGTACCCATTAAACCAATTAAATGAATCAACTGGAGAAATAAAAAACATACTGTATACAAATTATAATTTATTATTTGAGTAATATTTATATGCAGTATTCATTACTGTAAACCACAGTTAGTACTAACCTTGGGTAATCGATTGAATACTAATTGAATTTTATACCATTTGATAATCTTGATATTATCCAATATAACTACAGATACTTTGTCTAATTAAAATATATTCCTGAAAGAACTCTTCTCAGTACGAATTTGTTTATTTGATTGTAACCTATCAATTAGCCGGGTAATTTAGGAAATAGTAAAGAACCTACACTGTTAACCCTCCCTGTCTTTAACCAAGGAGTTAATGAGAAGAAAAGGGCTAACATGATAATTGAGTCATCTGTCTGGAAGATCCTAGTTTGGTAATTCTTATCCTTCAATTGAAAGGTATTTTCTAGGTGCTCTGTGAACCTGTAGACATATTTTATGTTATTTCTAGCGCAGCTGCTATCTGTATTCCTGATTGAAGCAATCTACACAGTGAGCCTGTTTAATCGCTCAGTATAATCCTGTTTTCTATTAGCAGAGGTTGGGTCTCTTATTTCTTTAGAATTGTAAAGTTATGTCCTGTTGCTGAGGTGGGGTATTATCTCATACTGCTTGCTTAATGTTGGACACAAGTAGTTCTACTTCTTCATCTAGCTGTCCCATTGTTCTTAATGATGGAACTGAAAGATTCATTTTATTTTCAAAGTTCAGTCGAAGCCTTAGATTATACAAACCTTAGATGGAACATAAGACACTGCGCATAATCCCATTTCGAAATTATTCACACCCACCAATCACAGTTGAGAACATCACATGTCAGAGAGTTGTCCATCCAAATTTAATGTGTCAATGAGAATTAATTTGGTATTTGTGACTTAAATTTTGGAAATTAACGTTGAAAATGCCAAGATGTGTTGTAAGAAGCTTTATTTATAATAAAAGTGCGAAATGTGACGGAGATAAAAGAAACTTATATTTATTTCGGTGAGATATTTAATTTTTAAAGATTCTGTCGACGTCCATATTTGTTGATTTGAAAATAAACAGAATCGGACTTGGTCATTGGTACATGTTATAAGTAGCAAATAAAGGTTATTTTTATATACTGTTTACTATTTCTTGTTTCATGGGAATCTGTTTTTAAGAAGTGGAAAGAGAAACATACAATCAAATACAAAAATATCAATTTCATTGCCAATTTATTCGTTTCAAACTTCACAACTGGTTTCAATAGTTTTTTCAAAACTATTTAGTATTTCTCTATAACAGTGTTACTCAAAGTGTGCTCCGCGGAGCACTGGGGCTCCGCAAAGCCATTGTGAGGACTCCGCGAAGAAAATAATCACAATAAAAAAAAACAGTATTCTCGCCACAAAATGGAAGGACCTGGCTTGAGGACCTTTTTTTGAGAAGTAATTTTTTTAAGTCACTAAGAGGAAGGAGGATATGATTTTGCTTTTTATGGGTGAAATGGATTTGGGATAATTCTTGCAAGGAATCTTTGAAATTAATCAAAAATAAATTAACAACAAATTATGTTCTTGTGCATTTTCAGCCTGAGTTGCCGATTAAATTAATCGTAGATGCATCAAATGTGGGAATAAGGGCCATGATATGTCATGTTTTTGAAAAAATATTGAAAAATCTATAACTTCTGCTTCGCGTACCTTATCAAAGTCCGAACAAAAATATTCCCAAATTAAAAGAGAGCAATAATTTTTGGCTTAAATAAATTTAATGAATATTTGTATGGACATTTCTTTATCCTAGTTACAGATCACTTACCTCTGGTAACTATTTTTAACCCAGCTAAAGGTATACCCCAATTTTCAGTGAACAGACTACGTAGATGGGCAGTAATATTGTCAAATTACAATTATAAAATTGAATATGTGACATCGGAGCATAATATAAAGCCGATTTTTTATCACGTTTACCTATTGAAAGTCAAAATAAAGAAAAATTTGAAAAATATTTTTTAAATTATGTATTTTATCTGTTGAGGGCTCTGTCAAATATTTCGCTTTTCAAAAAGGTTCCGTTTCCAAAAAAGATTGAGGAACACTGCTCTATAATAATATGGAAGCTATCCATTTAATTTACATTTTGTTATTTTCTCTAATTTTGACATATAAAGTAATATATTTTGTATTCGCAGCAAGCGCCAAAACGATCTACTTTATGCAACCAGTTGCATAAAGTAGAACATTATGCAACTGATTACGAAAAGTTGATTATGTCACCAGTTACGAAATGAAAATAAATAAAACTGCCTCTTTTTTGGTTTTTAAGTTAAAAAATTGAAAAATCGAGAAATCGAAAAATCCAAAAAACGAAAAATCGAAGAAACCAAATATGGAAAAAAGCAATGAATAGTGACATTTCACATTTGAAAATATGACACTACGTTTAACAACAAAAAAGAAAACAAAAAAAGAAAAGCTGTAAATTGCGTTTTATTATTGAACACCGTTATTGAAAATTACCTAGAAATGTTAGGGGTAAAATTTTGACGTACTACTTTAAGGATAATGGTTAAAAATATTTTTTTTTTAATTTCTCGCGGGTAATGTCAAAAATCAAATTTGCAACACTGAATATGTCCCTTATTTTTATTATTACTATTGAAAAAAAAAAAATACGTCGTAGGGCAATCAAATACAACAATTTTCTGAAATATTTGATTGGAAGTACCTACAAAAGAATGATGGTGAATCATTTTTCAACACAATTTTATAAATAATTGAGACAAAATTAGAAAAAATCTTGTATATAAACAAGTTACGAATGCCGTTTTGTGTAATTCGTTCATTTTGCGGGACCTCGCTCCGCTCGTCCCGCAAATATTTACTCGTTACACAAAATAAGGCATTTCGTAACTGGTTACATAAATAGCTATTAATTGATTTCCTAATATTTGAAATCATTGACCGGTATTTTCCATAAATAATTAAATCATAAATAATTACCGGTATATAAGTACCAAAACATTTTTTCTCTTCGAAGAGTAGGTTTATGTCAAATAAACTTAAAATATTATAACGAACGAAAAGGTAGCCCATTTCTAATAAAATTTAATTATTTATTTTATTTTGGTGTGATCGTAGAAAAAATCTTGTGTGTAATTCGAGCAAAAAGTACTTTGTCTGTTTCGATAACTTTTTGTCTCAACAGCTGTTTTATTATAATAATTTTATAAACTTTTACTTAGGGTCGATTTCACCGTTTTGTTTTAAAATACTAAACGAAGATTAAAATGACATTTTTATAATAACAAAAATAAAGTTTAAATTACTAAATGGAGTTTAAAATGACATTTTTACATTAACAGTGTCATTTTAATCTTAGTTTAGTAATTTAAACTTCGTTTGACACAACGGTGGAATCGGACCTTAGCTAGTTATATATTGATAAAGTGTTATTACCCTCATCATAAATGAATCGTGCTAACAAATAAAGTCAAAAAAAGTCTCATAATTTTTCATCTTTTAGTTACCTACCAAAATTAGGTACTACAATACAAATATTTAAGTCCGGCCCAGAACATCTCCCTACTCCTTCCACCCAGTTTTTCGGTTTTGGCAAAATTCGCGCAGTGACAAATGCTTCCTATGTTACCTCTACCCTTTCTAACCTCTTTGGTCGAAGCTTTGCCAGTCTGTTCTGCTGTTTACCAATATAAGTGAGCTTTTTATTTGGATAATGTTGTCGCTAAGAATAAGAAGAACGGAAGAATGATCTGAATTCATGTCCCATGCCTCATCAACTTGGATGTAATGTGCTGAAATAACTTGTACAACAAAGAAATCTATTGAGTTGGGTGTTTGGTTTCTGCCTGTGGATAATAAGTTGGTTTTCTAGTTGAATGTGACTCAGATTTTAGCTATGTCATCGCCTCTTTCATGTTTTTACTCCCTAATTATTGTTAGTCTAGAGCCCCAATGGGTGCACTGAAGTCGCCTCCAATAGTAACTTTAAGTCCTTGACTATTTAGTAAGTCTGAGTATTTAACTTTTTATTCGGACCTATTTTTATGGATATATATGATTTTCTCCATAGTTTTTAAACGCTTTATTTGTCACCGAAAATAGCTGTGCTTGATTAATTATATTTATTGTTGTTAACAGTTTGAGTTAATTTATTTGCTCCCGAATTTCATTGTTACTTCACTTCAGTTTTGTATTTATTTTTTTGTAAAATAAAGTTAATAATGCTAAATCAACTAATTGTTTAAACCCGCACCCACGATAATTAATATTTAAAATGTCACAGTATGTATCTATTATTCGTTCTAGCCTCCAATTTAATATGTTGCTTAAGTAATCGTGCCTTTAAGCATTTATTTCATCTCGTTAAAAAACTTTCTTCAAGTTTAATTAAACTTTGTAAAGTTTAATTAATGTAAAATGTAAAGTTTTTCTTATTGTCGAACTTGGATTGCGAATAATAGTTTTGAATTATTAGAACTTTGTTTTGAAAAAAGAAAGAATTAATTTTATACCCAATTTACTATGATTATCTTTGGTGTTAATAGGCTTTTTAGTTCAAGGTAGCCCAGGCCGCCGTGTCTTGTGGAATATGCGATTTTGATAAAATTTGGTACACTGATTCTCTATATGGGTGGGATGGAAAATTCAAAGTATTTTTTTTCTGATCAGTAGTTTTTTTAATTTATTTTCAAAAATCGAAAAATTAATCTATCTTGAGAACTACCTATCGTAGATCAATACGATATAGCTTGTTGTATAGATAATTAAAACAACTTTTCTACGATGTGTCACATGACTTATTTTATTTTCATCTGTTTTTTTTTATTTTTAAAAAAAGTCATTTTTGTTTGCAGTAATATTTTTTGTATTAAAATTTAATTTGTATTTCTAGTTCCATTCATATACTATCTGGATCTTTTTACATACTTTGAAATCATAGGCAAAAAGTAAACATTTAGAATATTTAATTGCTCTTGACAAATTATAGTAAAAACAGTAATGGCCCCAGTTAGATCCCTGTGAAACTATGAAAACAGCATATAATTTTTCCGAAGTATTTAGAAACCTATTTTTAATCCTGTATTTTCAAAATTCCATTTAGAAGTCAATAGCAAAAATATAGCTACCGTAAAATGGGGTGAATAGAAACAGTGGGGTAATTAGAAACAAAACATTGCTAAATTTTTGGCGGGAAATAATAAATAAACAATAAAAAAAAAGAAAAAGTTTATGGTCATCGTGAAGTTGGCTATACCTAAAACTAATAGAAAAATTATAATTTGTTATGTTGGCACACCTGTAAATTCCTTCTGTTGACAGTTGACTTTGAGGTTAAGATTTGTGATTTTTTGGAGCTCCCAGAATTTTTTATGTAAGTACCAAACTACTGAATGTAATATATCACTGATACGTTTTAAACGTTACACACAGTGTTTTAGCAATAGGTTTATGTTTAATTTTTGATATTTTACATTAGTTTGTCAGCAATGATTTTTTGTTTTTGTGACGTTTCTATTTAGAACCTGTGGGGTGAATAGAAATAGTGTTTCTATTGACCCATAGCCCTCAGAAAGTCTAGATACCGCTTGGCGTATGCTGTCAATACAAAAAAATGACCCCATTCAAGCTTGTCGCCATGTTAGGTAAATTTATGTTTTGGCTACACTGATTTTTAGTTTGTGTGTTCTGTAATACGTGAACACCGATAATCTGCACTTTGTTATTAGTTATAAGTGAGTGAGACGCACAATTTCTAATTTCAAATTAAGAACAAAACTTTGACAAACCTATTTGATTTTCCTAGATCTGTTCAGACAGGACCGGTTTTATAAATTTTCTCGTTCTTGAATGTTATTTTTACATGGTTATATATATTATTGGATAAGTGTTTTGTGTACATATTGCTATGAGAATTATAGAGAAATTCAGTGAGATTTATGTAATAAAATTCAAATTACAAGTAAATTATCTGTTCCTGTTTGGCAATATGGAGAAAATACCTACTTCAATGTCAAATGTACTATTTAAAAGAATGTGATTGTTAACCGGTCATTTATTTATATTATGAAAATAAAAACTCGAATTTTTTAACTAGGGAAAGATATACTTAACAAGGTATTTTTAGAAAAACTAATAGATTACTCCTATTCCTATAGTTTATTTGAAAATTAATATAAAAAATTATATAAAAATATGGACCTTTGCCATAAAACCTGTGCTACCAACCATTTTCAAATAAACTATAATGATAATTTGATTTAATAGAGCGAGTATGAGATCTCACCTGTTAGAGAAATTGGGGCATAGGGAAGAGATTATGAAGCAGGTAAGCAAAGTCGTTGCAAAAGATAAATATATAGAAGTTATTTTAAAAATTTGATAAAAAACTAGTGGAACAATAAATGGAGTTGTCGCTATCGGAGATCCAATCAGCAGAAAGTAAAAAAAAACTTTGGGAATGTTGGAAAAGGGCACAGCAATAGGCCCGAAACAATTCCTTGGTTTTTTAATAAATATAATATTGTGAGATGCAAAAAATACTGCTAAAGTGGAGAAGCAGTATTGTTCTAATGTAGAAAACTCAGGGACATACAGCAGTGCACTAACCATAGGCGAATAGTCACTAAATTATACAAGACTCCCATCTCGATTTTATTTTTAAATATTTTTGAGAATACCTATTATTATTTGTTACATTGAGTTTAATAAAACCAGAGATTTCGAATGTATTGAAAGTTATTTAAAAAGTACCTCTATAAATATATAGAAAATGTGTATATGACTAACTGGTTTTATTAATCTTTTTTTGGGGTAGGTAAATATATTTTGAAAAATTTACAATCTTCTTTATTTGAATAAAAGACAAAATATTTCTGTTTTTATTAACTGAACAATATTTTGTACAAACATAATATATACCTATTTAAAAGAAAATATTACATTTTACAAGTATCGCATATTTATATGAAATAACTTACTCAATAAGAAAGAATTAAATGAAACAAATTAATAAACAATGGATATGAAAAATTGCTTTAACAATCCTTTAACAATCCTTAGATAAACTTATTCTTACATATTGCTTTAATCAATTTATTTACTATAAAAGTATATTTCCTAACATTTATTACATGTAATAAAATAAAGCATAAAACATACAAACTATAATATGTACCTACTTAGAACGGAACTAATATTATTGTATCAAGGTAGTAATAGTGGACATTTTCCGAATAAAAAAAAGTAAAAAAGAAGTAACGGTCGACATGTTTTTCTGACTATTGGTCTTCATCAGTACGGTGCAGCCAAGTTCAAAGGATCATGGAATGTGTGTTGAAAAAATTGTACAATAGGTCACTAACAATGAGCCAATAACAGATTTGCCGTTTCAGCTAGTATCCCCAAATTTTCTGGGCTTATACTAAAGTCACAAAATGATTCAATAGTCTTCCTATGGCTATCAGTTATTCTTTCCTAAATTTTTTTGGTATGCTACGACAAAACACAAATTATTTGATTTTGAAAATATACAAATATTTTTGAAAACTTACACATGAAATGTTATTCCTTCCTTGTATCTTCTACCGTTGGATGCATTGTTACATTCACGTACAAAACAACAAGGGATTTTGAAAATCCTGTAAAAATTTAACACCAAACCACAAATGTTTTTTATTAAAATAAAACACTAAACGACTAAACTAAAATTTAATGTTTTAAATAAAACCTTTACTAGAAGAACAAAATAAACAACACAACAGATAATAAAATCGATTATATACGTCGAACGCCGATCTTACGCTTATTACTAAACTTGTGCCGATTCTGTCTTGTCAAAAGTGCCAACTTAAAATTTATTGACATTTATTTATCATGGCGCCCATCATATGGGGGGTCAAAATGTTTTTACGATGCGGTATCTAGACCTTCTGAGGGCTATGTATTGACCCCACAAGTAATAAACTTATATTATATAGTAGGTTTGTAAGTAGATGATCTGTCAGAAACGACGTTTGTGCAGTCATTTATAGTTTGTTGTATCCTTATATTATAGATAACTATTAAATAATTTGTTGTTTTTTCAGATTGTACCCGAAACATGCCTCGAAAATACAAACGAAGTAGTGAAACTACTAAACAGTATAAAAAGCACTCTGAGGAAAAAATCAAAAGTGCAATTCTAGATATACGGCCAGGGTTAAGTTTAAGAAAATCATCAGAAAAGCATGGCATTCATTTCAGTGTACTTTACCGACATTTCAAACGGGGAAAACAAATGAAAAAACAAGGTGGACAGACGGCTTTATCTGATATGGAGGAATCCATTCTTGTAACAGACTACAGGTATGTGGAGACTGGAGTTATCCCATTGATTCCCCGACATTAAGACTCTTAGTGAAAGAGTTTTTAGATCGTCAGGGAAAAAGCATAAAAGTGTTCAAAGACAATTTACCTGGTAGGGACTTCGTATATTCTTTTATCGAAAGCCATAAACAAGCCTTATCTTTAAGGATGTGCCAAAATATAAAAAAAATCAGGGCTGCTATTTCTCCGGAGGTGATAAACGAATACTTTGACAACCTCGAGGTTGATTTGAAAGACGTACCAGCTGGTAACATCGTTAATTATGACGAGACGAATTTATCTGATGACCCAGGGAGGAAGAAAGTTATTACCAGAAGAGGATGCAAATATCCGGAACGTGTAATGAACTCTACCAAATCTTCGGTTTCTGTGATGTTTGCTGCTGCTGGGGACGGCAATATATTACCTTCTTATGTGGTATATAAAGCCCTACATCTCTACCAAAGTTGGACTGAAAATGGCCCTAAGAACTCTCGTTACAATAGAACAAAATCGGGCTGGTTCGATGCCTTCTGTTTTCAAGATTGGGTTGAAACTGTAGCAGTCCCCTATTTGCGAAGGCTTGAGGGACAAACGTTTTTGATTGGTGATAATTTAGCATCACATCTGTCATTGGAGGCAATTAGATTGTGTGAGGAGAACAATATTAAATTCATTTTTCTCCCAAGCAATTCAACCCACTTGACCCAGCCACTGGACGTGGCTTTTTTCATCCAGTAAAGATATCTTGGCGTCATATTTTAGAAACTTGGAAAAAAGGTCCAGGTAGAAATGAGTCGACTGTTCCAAAAGACAAATTTCCTAGTTTGCTAAATCAGCTATGTTCAATATTTAAACAAGATAATGTTATTTCCGGTTTCAAAAAATGTGGTATTGTCCCTATATGTCGAGTCAAAGTATTGTCAATGCTACCTAATACTGACCCCATCCAGACATTACAGATGTGTACCGTTGAATCAATCGACGACACTTTTAAAGAATTATTAAGAAGTTTGAAGCAAGGAGACACCCCAAAACCCCGGAAGACTAGGAAAAAATGTGTTGTTCAACCAGGTAAACGCATCGGCATACAGGAATATTAAGCAGATATCGACCCTGCAGATTTCAACCAAGCTGTAACACCGGTAGCTTTTTCAAGCAAACATCCTACTCGTTCAAAGAAAAATACAAGCTCTAAATATTCCCTTCAAGACAGTGATGATGAATTGGACCTATCATTTTCTGACGATAAAGAAAATTTCTTCACAAATAGTCCTACACGTAAAAGTACCGAGACCCTTCACCCTGGAGATTTTGCAATTGCGAAAGTCTACGGTAAGACCAAGCAGTCTGTTAGATTGTACGTGATCAAAATTTGTTATCTCGTTGATGATGGGTATGTGGGACTTTTTTATAAAAAGGGCGGCGAGACAATGAAGTTTTCTGTAACAACTGAAGAGTCGTTCGTAGATCATGCTGATATAGTTCGAAGGTTGTCTTCTCCCACTGTTTTTCCCTCTGTTCGATTCAAAAATATGCTTTCTTTTCCGGATAATCTCAGTGATTTGACAATATACTAATTTTATTTACTGATGTTTTTAATTGTTATGTTTTTGGTTTCTTCGTCTGTTTATATTTACATATACTATGTAGATGAATATATTGAACTTTTTGTTTTTAGTTCGTTCTAAGGTTTTTGTGTTAAATAAAACTGATTTAATCAAACTGAATTTTTCTTTTGAAGTCTCTAGACACCCCACAATACTATGAATAGATACAAACGCTCAATTAAGTATGTGTTTCTTTTGACCCCCATTTGTAGGGTGAATAGAAACACAACGAAAAAAAAAATGAAATACAAATTAATTTTTTTTTAAATAATTTATAGTACACTTCATCTAGAAGAGACTAAGACCCACGTTTTACACTAATTTAAACTACATTATCTCATCAAACATCGCAGTAGCGTTACACAATAACATGAAACCTGTTTCTATTCACCCCATTTTACGGTACTTCTCTGTAAATCTTCCTATAATTGTTGTCACGTATTCTTGTCTTCATTCTTGAAAAAATACAAATGCATATTTTTTCTATTAGCCTTATGGCTACTGACAATCCTAGCATAGAGCTTATAAAAATAGAAACAATAAATTAACTAATTAAAAAATAGTAAGATAATTGTATACAAAACCAATCCTATAATTTTTGTGTACCATTGTCTTATTATTTAAGATGACTCAAATTAAGCAGTTGTCTCCTTTTACAAAAGTGAAATGCGTAATAATCAATTAAATAGGACAGTAATAAACGATTTAGAAGAGATACCCTGTGAATAAGAATACAAGAATTGTAGAGAATTAACTATAGTCGAAACGTCAACAAATAAAATACAAATACAAAACCGTGAACAGAAAATCGTCACAGCCAATGCAGTAAAGTCTAAAAATCGTCAAAGAAAATGCATTTACACAAAAGAAGTTAAAACTACTACGTATTTTATAGATTTTCATTTGCTTTTGATTCCGTAGAACAAAATAAATGAACGGAAGGAATGAAGCTGTTGGAAGTAAAACAAAGGAAACTAATTAAATTGTCGATGAATTCAACAAAGGTAATAATTTCAACACTGAAAGGAGAAACAGGAATTAATAAATACACAATGGTATAATAAAACTCTTTTAAAGACACCACAGCACCCCAGGTTTGTCATAATTGGAACTACACTCTAACAAAATTTGAATTTAGGTTCATTTCTTCCGCAGGTGTAGTAATATCTGGAATTTTCATTAATTGATTTTATTTCAAAAATTGTTCATCTAAATATAAGTTATTTTGAGTTTATTCAATATTCAAAACTAATCTTCAAGGTAAAAAAATTTAATTTTTTGGTTACCGCATGTATTTAGGCCACTCACTACTTTCAAATTTCGATTGTGTACTGTGTACGTACAAATAAATGAAATAGTCTCTGAGTAAAAGAACTGTGACAAACGGACCCGTGACAGACGAACAGACATACTGATAAATAATGTAAAAATTGTTCCTTTTTGCAAAATTGGTGTACCTTCATGATTTTGTTTTAATATTTATTTCTTACTGTTTTCATTTACATTTTCTACGACAGTTTCTGTAGGAATCCTCCATTTTAGGGTCGGTCTTTTCACCTTCAGATAAAGTGTCAGGTAATTTTTATCTCCCAAATAACTTAAAAAGTAATCTTTTCACTTCTGGATAAATATAACTTCTGAAAGATCACTTATCTTACCTATGGAATTCCTAATAAAATACTTCACTGATGGATAAACAAGTAGCTACATAACCGCATAAGGTTAAAAACTACTGGATACCTACCCTTCATATTATTTACTTGAAAAGACAGAAAATTATCTGACAGGCAGTAACTCTCAGATAAAATATCCATCATTTAATTATCTGGAACTTTATTTGAAGGTGAAAACATCGATCCGGGTAATGTACCTTCTTTAGAATAGGTAACCCAGCTAGATATTTTCTACGACTACCCAAAATCAGATTGGGCAATATTACTATTTCCATCTTTATGTTGGAGAATGTTCAAAATAAATATTATTTAAGGAAACCAAGAAAACCTTCATACCCGATTCTGATCAGTTATGATTCTTAGATGGTTTATTTCTGTTTTATCTAATGGAGAGCGGGGTAAACTCCAGTGCGTCCTAAAAATCTGCGGTAAAGAAGTTTAGTGACTTGGCATCTGTGAGAAGTCGAAGATTTGGTTGAGGTAGTTTTTTCTTGGGTATTCAGAATGTTGGTGTGCGATTTGGTCGCCAAGTAGTTTGGAGGCTATGCTGAGCATAAATATTGAAGCCATTTCAAGTTATTTTGGAGTGAGGGGACCCATATGTGAGTAGTAGGGATTAAGTGTAAAGGTTAAAGAAAAGGTCCTTTATTTCTCACAAGTCAATTTATTGGCGACCGGTTTCGAAGTTGTCACTTCATCATCAGGCACACCTAAATGGAATGTCAAGGAGTCAGTTGTAATAAAAACAATCATAAAAGCATGAACGGACTTTAACATATACAAAATAACAGAAAAAACACAAAAGAAAGTTAAACAATAACCTTGACTCACCTTGACTAGTTCCATAAAGGAAGCGCTACAAAAAGTTTAACAGAACGAGTTAAAAAAGTCATGTGTAATAAGTATTTTTAAAAAATTTTTAATGTAGGTTAGGTTAAACCACCAGATGTCTTTTTGAATAAAATAATTAATTAAAACACATTTAAGACAATTATTAACTAAACAACACAAAATAGTTTTACAAGCACAAACAGTTTAAAAATTTTTAAGGAAATAATGTTAATTACTGAAAGTAAAAAGACTTTTTGTGCTTGTAAAACTATTTTGTGTTGTTTAGTTAATAATTGTCTTAAATGTGTTTTAATTAATTATTTTATTCAAAAAGACATCTGGTGGTTTAACCTAACCTACATTAAAATTTTTTTAAAAATACTTATTACACATGACTTTTTTAACTCGTTCTGTTAAACTTTTTGTAGCGCTTCCTTTATGGAATTAGTCAAGGTGAGTCAAGGTTATTGTTTAACTTTCTTTTGTGTTTTTTCTGTTATTTTGTATATGTTAAAGTCCGTTCATGCTTTTATGATTGTTTTTATTACAACTGACTCCTTGACATTCCATTTAGGTGTGCCTGATGATGAAGTGACAACTTCGAAACCGGTCGCCAATAAATTGACTTGTGAGAAATAAAGGACCTTTTCTTTAACCTTTACACTTAATCATTTCAAGTTAGATAGATGTATTGTTTCCTAAGAAGTTGGAAATGGGCGGAGATGGAAAGGTTGTGTTTTCGTAGACTTGTTTATTAAAAAAGGATAAAGATTGATCTTGGCATACGTCTCCCCAGTATTGTGAGTTTCTAGGTTAGATCCCAGATAACAATTACACATTCTTAGCATATTCTTAGTATATACTTTTTAAGAATACGCATATGCTGAGAATATACTGTATTTGCATTTGGTACATTCTCAGAATATGCTAAGCATGCCATGACGTTGTTTATACGTGCTATGCAGATACTGAGAATGTACTTCAAGTATGTGTACAGTATGCAACAGGCATCTACTTTAATTTGATAGTACGTTCTAAGTATATGCTAAGTATTTAAATATAGCATATGCTAGGCATATACTATACACCTTAATACAGGTTGTTTAATTAATATTGAACATTAAAGAATAAGTGTATATAATGAGTCTTTATTTCAAAGAATTCATACTTATTTTTATTACAAATACTATCTTTGGCCTTAACCAATCAATATTTTATTGTATCAATGGCTTGAGTTTCATTTGCTTGATTCCATTGGATCTTCATTGAACTTAAAAAATTAACAAAATTGGTACCTATACAAATTAAGTGTACATAGCTAATGGAATATTTTAAATATTTTTGTCAAACATAAAACATTAAAAATTGTACATGGCATTCCACTAACCAAAACAAGAGTAACCTAAATGATTATGATGTTTACTGAAAGTTTAAATACATTATTGTTAATTACTTACCACCATTTTGTAGTTTTCGTCCTCCTTTAGCTAACTTTTCTAATTCTTTCAGGTCAATATCTGGCCTTACAGGATTTTTTTCATAGAAAGTGTGTATGTAATTCTGGTAACACTGTATTTTAGTTTCAATCCACCATTAGTATTAACTATATTAATAAATTCACACTGGTAATTAATATTTGGGATATCCTGTATTCTAACATCACTTATAGGTCCTAAAAATTATAAATTTTATTAATTGACTTACCTCTTAAATACAAACGAAATCAAAAAAATTTGTAGGAATTGTAGGTTATGTTATTCTTCTTCTTCTTCTTTTCTTCTATTTTAGTTTGGGAATGTTTTCTGCCCTAAACACTTAACATTAGTGCGTTTGGTAGCGAATTATTAGATCGGCATCTGGGAAAAATTCATATAGATATGTATATAAACATGTTTTTATATGTATTTGGTGTTAATTTTTACCTGCAAGCATTTAGAACATTCTCCGAATATGAGGTACATGCTGGGTATATGACTTTTAGTATGTTCTAAGAATGTCCTGTTATAGCACGTACTCAGTATATACTTTCTAGAATATACTTTCAAAGTATATTCTAGGTATGTTCTAAGAACATTCTAAAAGGATATACTAAAAAGAATAAACAGAACGTTCTTGGTATATTCATAGAACATTGATGTTATATGGGATGAGGAAGAAGTGTACCATACGGTAGTGCTTTGTATCCAACAACGGGATGGATGTAATGTGCGAATGAGTACCTTGGCTAAAATAACCACATAGAGCTCCAAGGAGACGGTCTTTTTGATTCCCCAGAAGCTTTCGTATGCGCAAAAAAATAAGGAATATTAAAAAAAGGAAATGATGAATGCCCTGTAGGAAACTGACCAGATAGAAGAGATGAGTACTGCTAGGAAAAAATTTTAATGAAGATGAATTCAAGAGCCATTAACAGAAAAGAATAAAGGAATGGACCCAAGAAGAAAACTGAATAGAAATGTTTTTGTATTTAACGAAGTCATTAACTTGTAAACTTTATATTAAAATAACTCCAGCAGTCGCTCTTAAAGTTTGTCGAAATATTTTTGGGAAAGCCTATAAATTGCCTACCATTTAAATTTACAATATAGTATATCTAAATAAATTTCTTTTGTTTCAGGTAAGCTACACGGCAAAATATACAAATATCCTTTTACGTAAGTATCAATTACGACTTCAAATACATATTTTTTTTATCAAATATACTTTTATGAAAAATATAAATTACGTCTATAATTTGCACAACGGTTGTTGTTTTAATTAGTAAAACCTTTGTAAAATGAAAGTGTCTATTTCAATAGATTATCTGATTGCATTCAAATTACGTAAGCCCGATCGCTATATAGTAGTAGCTTAAAAAATATATATCATTTATGAATTATAACGGCAGTTACGTGTTTAAGTGAAAAAATTGCGACTGCTTTTTCCTGCCCACAATAATCAGTCAGATAAGGATCTTTCATAATCTTTAATAATCTAATTTTATTGCATTTAGAGATTAATTCACTTTAATACGTTCTGTGTATTGTGTTAAACAGGTGTTTCAAATTTACTAATATAAACATAATTTCCTTTTCTCTAGTTATAAAGGATAATTTTCTAATACCTCACTCGTGCTTTAATTTTTAGGGTTCATTGGATCTATATCAGAGTATGCAAATTAATTTGAAAGTATTAATTATCTGTGTACTACTAACAATACTGAAGTTGAACTACATAAACTTTTAAACTTTTATTAACTAAGTTTGTTTTTTAAAAATAAATTTTACTTTCAATAACTACAAAGTACCGAATTGTATTAAAATCTAGCAAAATACTATCTAAAAATGTTTAGAAGTAGGTACTTAACAATATAATATGCATTAAAAGATCAAATGAATAAAAAGGCTTATTGAAAATAAGAGATATGATTTGCTGTTACGAAAGAAAATTTTTCTGGACATTCAGCGTCTAGAAAATATCGCGAATTATACCCAAACCGAAGGCAACCAAAGCACAAGATTAAAATAACCAAAAAAGGTTGACAGCTGTGTGCACGTAATTTAGATTCAAAAGGAAAGACTTGTACTTCGTGAAAAACTTTTTAATTAATAAATGCAAAGCGCTTTCGGCTTATTTGCCATCATCAGTGCTTATTGTCCACAATGTTTTCAACAAGTTCCTGGTCATACTCACTCCCAAAATTAGATATTTCGGGATATTTACAACTTGCTAAATCATATTATTAGTATTATTAATATTTTCAAATTTAAATTTCTTTATCTATTCATTTTTATTTTTATTAAAGTTGTTTAATCGTTTCCACATCATGTGGCCTGTATATCAGAAAGGAGCGATCTCAGACCCATTGCTGTTTTTTATTTTTGACTTCCGAATCTACAGTTACAATTTGACCCATTACTTATGACTAACCCTGTATACGTAATTGTAGAATAAGTTAGTAATTTTCTTGATGACATGTGTTGTGGAGTCATTGTAGGGAAGAGGGAGTAAAAAGATCCCCCTAAGAAAAAACTCCTTAAAAATGGGAAAATATTTTTAAAATTTCATTTTAAATGGATAAGTCCCTAAAAGAGTATTTTGTCTTAACAAAAGAGCACTTTTTTAAAAATATCTTTATTCACTTCTTAAAAATACACAAAATTAAAAAAATAGTAAAGGGATCATTTTACCCGCATACTGGAGGTAAAACAATCCCTTCTACAAACAACTTAAAAATTATAATTTTTAAATCTAGTATCAAGAAAAAATGTCTTTAAAACCTAATATTTCTCTGAACTCTGGCTAACGCAAAGGGAACATCGAAACAATGGTCACAGATGAATTCATCTTCGTCTTCTTCTACCCCCGCAAACAATTCGTGAGCCCATTCAAAACACTTTCTGCATTGAATCCATCCGTCAATTGAAGAAAAATATTCCTCGCAACAGTAGAGACAGGATGCATTTCTCTGGTTGTCTTCTGAATCCGAAGAGTCGGTAAGAGTGTTTTTTATATTCTATTGTTGTTTTGGTTTCTTCTGTTTGAGTGTCTTCTTATCATTTCCATTTTTCGTTTTAATTGTCTTTCCTTTTGCTTCTTACTTGTTAAAGTCCTCTTTAAGAGCAGTTTTTTATGGCGTACTGGTCAAAACTGCACTTCCATAAGATTTCCTTTTTGTTGCGTTTCTCTTGCCTTAAATTTTAGGAAAAGGTTGACATTCTTGTGGTGTAACTATAAAAGATGAATTTATTTGTTCATCTCGTTTTGAGCTGAACCCAGGCTCAGGATTCTTGTACTGATCGTTTGTTTCGCCAGAACCATTATCTGCTTTGTTGGTTATATCTGTCGATAAATAACCCAAACAATCTAGATATACAAAATACATATTTTAACTATAGGCAATACTTAAAAAATAAACTAATTAAAAAGGTAAAATGCGACTATTACCGAAATGCAATTCAGAAAAATAAAAACAGCTCAAAGGCTCTTTGGAACGTAATTAAAGAAACACAAAAATCAGAGAAAACCAATGAAATAAATAAAATCTTTACAGATGTTGGCTCCTTAATTACCGATAAAATATCTATAGCAGAAGAATTTGTACAATATTTCACAAATGTAGGAGAAAGTTATGCCAACAAAATAAAATCATCCAATTTACCACCACCACCACGTCATTCAGTAGTTCAATCATTTTATTTAAGTACTATAACCGAAATAGATACTACAAATATAATAAAAAGTTTAAAAAGTGACAAAGCCCCAGGATTAGATGGTATTACCACTAATTTAATTAAAAATGTTTCTACTGAACTAGCACCTCTTATTACAAATCTCATCTTTAAATCAGGACAAATCCCTTATTCCTTTAAACTATCGGTAGTAATACCAATCTATAAAAAAGGTGACAAATAGATCATGTCTAACTATAGGCCAATATCATTAATCTCAACTCTAACTAAAATATTTGAAAAATCATTGAAGATACAATTAACTAGTTATTTTTCAAAATTTAATATTATCTCAGACCTACAATATGGTTTCCGGGAAGGAATGTCTACAAATGATGCAATTATAAAAATTACAAACAGTATATATATAAAAACATAGATAATAGTAAACCGTGTGCATGCGTGTTTCTAGATCTTGCCAAGGCGTTTGACACTATGAGTCACAACCAATTGTTGGATGCCTTGGAGGATGTAGGAATACGAGGCATTTCATTTAAATTATTACAAAGCTATTTACAGAATCGAACACAAATAGTTACAATTAATGATGTCTTAAGCGAGAAAAGAATAGTACGATATGGCATACCTCAAGGGACTGTTCTAGGGCCTATGTTGTTTAATTTATATTTAAATAATTTATATAGTCTAAATACAGATGGAACTATTGTAAGATTTGCAGACGACACAGCTATCCTGTATAATGCAGAGAACTGGAACCAACTGAAAGTATTAATGGAAACAGATCTTATAAAAATCGTCGAATGGTTTAATCATAAAAAACTCACAATAAACTTTGATAAAACTTATGTTTTTCCATTCTGCAGTTACAAGAACATGCTCCCTTCCTATAGAAAAATAACAGTAAAAGGTAACGTTCAGCAGTTTGACAAAAATATTACAAATGATATCAAATATCTTGGAGTACAAATTGACTCTCATCTTAACTGGAGTAAACATATAGAAAATATTGCAAAATGTTTGCGTTGCCTTTTACCAAAATTTAGATTCCTACGATCAATTTTGGATATACCTCATCTTAAAATAATCTATTTTGCACTTATAGAATTTCGATTACGTTATGGGATCCTTTCATGGGGGGGTGTTTTACCAACTTACTTACAAAAATTGAAGTCTTGCAAAAGAAAATATTAAAAATAATTTATAATAAAATAAATACTTACCCATCAGAACTTCTTTTCGTCGAAAGTTACGTTATGAGTATTAGGAAGCTTTATATGTACTCGGTGATTATATATACTCACAAACACAAATACTTGCTCAAAAGTATAGAACATAAGTATGACACAAGAACCAAGCAAAAACACAACGTTTAAACAAAAATGACTTAGAAAGCAATAGGACAACGGTGTTTGAATTACATAATGGATAGGATATTTAATTTTTTATCGGATATATACAAAACGTACTTATTAACTCTGAATTCAATGGACATGGTAAAAGGCATTTTTAAAAAATATATTATGAACTTGGATGACAGTTGTTTATTAGAATTATTACTTTATTTTTTACTTTTCTGTATTGGTTAATTTGTGTAAGAGATAGGAAATGGAAAAAAGAAAGATATACTTATATACTGTTCTTTATTTCAAACCAACAATTACACCTATATTTTATTTTTTATTTGTAAATTGTACAATTTGTAAAATTTTAAATGAAATGAATGAACATTAATATTATTATTATTATTATTAAATCAGCTACGTTACATGAACTGGATCCTTGAGCCATATCCTCAGCTTCATCAAGGTCACTAGGTAATTGGTCGGTTAGTTCAGCTGCTAAGAAGTCGACATCTGAAAAAACCTCTGGGCCAAATGGAAGTATGCCAATTTTGCGAAACCCATTTATTCCATTTGTTGCTATACAAGCCTTTAAGTAGCCCTCGCAAATTATTTGGCTAATTTGAAACACTGTCACGGTCTACCATGAAGATGGTTCAACCATTTTTCTAATGCTTGGTCTAAATAAACGCTAAGTGGACCCATAACAGCAACGTCCAACGGCTGCAGCTTGTGCTTGCAGTGGGGAGGTAAACACAAGATGGTTACAAAGTTTTCTCTAGCACTTAAAATAACATTGAGATTTCTTGTGTGCGATAAATGTCCATCTAATATAAGTAACGCGGGCTCATAAATACTTTACAAAAGATATGGAATGAGCAAACCACTGCTTAAAAACGTCTGTATGCATCCAACTACTTTCATTACAAGCAAAAATGGTACTTGTAGGAGCTCCGTCTGTTAGTTCGGCCTTTATTCGCTTCCTGCTGAAAATAAGCATTGGGGGGACAAAACTTTCTGCAGCTGATACACAAACTACCACTGTTGTCGAAAGTCCGCGCTCCGCTGATGTTATCCTTGCAACTTGTTTGGAGCCTTTTTTTGCTAATATTCTTGAATTTCGCCCAGGCACAGTAGAAATCGAAGTCTCGTCTACGTTAAAAATTCGGTGAGGGGCATAATTATTTTTTGCATAAATCTCTCTCAACAGACTATAGAACTTTGTCACAACTGATTTGTTGAAGGCTCTCGCTCTAGCAGCTGAGGTCGCTTTAGGACACCTCAAGGAAATCTCTGGATGTCTTCTTCTAAAATCGTTCAACCAATTTTTACCAGCAGCCTTTTTGACATGGAAAAACTTGTGGGGAAGTTTTTTTTTTTTTTTAACAAGCTGTTACGCTAATTGTCGCGCAAATCACGCAAGGTCAGTCTATACATCCTACTTTCAAAATCTAAGATATGCTTTACTGGTTCTTTCTCGTTCTCTGGCGAAAATACAGGGTAGCAGCTACCAAGTGACTTCTTCTCTAGCTTCGCTACCCTATTTCTGTCCATTACACGCCACTTGAGTGACATTCTTGGCACCTTGAAGATTCGCGCAGCGGTTTTCACAGGCATTCCTCGCTTAACTTCTTTTATGGCATTTTTCATATGCTTAGAATCCCAATTTTGTCTGTTGGTTATTCGCTTATATGTTCGTGGCATTCTGTAAGAGAGACGTAAAATGAATTTAAAAATCAAAATAATGATTTAAAACAATTTTGCAGGGGTAAAATGAAGGGATCATTTTGCCCCCCTACTGGAAGATCGTTTTACCCCAAAGTTACATGCATTAAATTCTGTTAATTATAAATTTAGTTGCATATATTAATTGAAAATGGATAACACAAATCAATTCAACAACTCTTCCTCAACACAACACGATAAGAAAATATAAGGTCATTCACAGCGTTTAAAAACAGTACATTAAAAAACAAATACCTTACCTTATATCATAAACGGAAAAACACAAGTTTACTGGTTACTAGTCGAATTCGAACTGATTCGTGTTTCCGGTCGTTGTCTCCTAAAAACCGCTCCGTCTAGTACAATGTTGCCAATATTACATTTATTTTGCACGAAAGGCGAACTTTCAATTACAGGGATCATTTCAACTCGCGGGGATCATTTTACCCCTCCTCTCCCCTAACTCTAAGTTTTAGTAAATAAATGTTAATGGTTTGTTAACGTTGACAAAGATTGCGGCATCTATAAGAAAATGGTCAAATATTTCAAATAGTTAAAAAGGAAACATTACAGTTTTAAGTAACTTCATTATTATTATAAAGAAAATGGTATGTACAATAATGAAACTTACAACTAAATCTCATAGATGGTATTAGTATAGTAATTATAATATCCAATTTGTCTGAAAAATGATAAATATAATTTTGTAGATTAATATACTGTGAATATCAATGTTCAATTGCAAATTATTGATAAATTAAATATTGTTGTTGGTAATTTGAACATTTTTTTAATTTTTTTTTAAATTATCCTTAATTACAAATAAATAATTAAAAAAATTAAATCATAATATACAGTATGATAAAGTTTGAACTACCCTAGAGGAAGAGTTTTTTTTTTCGTGTTTAGTACATTTAACATATCTGAATATCAGTTAAATAGTATATGGACTGAGGTAAGAAATTTATCAATAATAAAATTTAAATAAAATATATAAATATGTAAATAAATAACACAACAGAACTTACCTGTAAATGTAGAAAAACCTTAACATAGAATTATGAAGGATATACTCGAACAGTATTATAATTCAATTAATAGTCCTAGAGGAAAATAGAAACAAGAATTACTGGGCGAAGGAAAACGAACAAAGGAATTGTGGAGACGTATAAATAAAAAAAAAAACAACCACAAATAATATGATAGTTATGACATTAATACGGATTACAAGCAGGCAAAAAAGAAACCAATGGATAACGGCTTATTAATCTAATAAACTTTCTAAAACAACGCTCAATCATATACGTTAAACCGAAACCAATTAATTTAATTATTAAGGGAAATATTTTGTCACTCGTCGATTTTCTGTCATTTTCATTATTATCCTCATTAGGTCATCTTTTTAGTTCACAATACTACGTTCAGCATTTTCAAATACGATACGAAATAAAAACAGAAATAATGTACTTTGTTGAAATTGGCATCGTTTGCAGACAAGTTATTAATAGGTGGTTGAAACTTTACGTGAGAAATTGAATACTCGGGTAATTAAATTCAGTTTCGCGTGGGTAAATTTAGGATACTTATTGGTCAACATGTGTGTTTTATTGTATAACTAGGTAATATAATAATTATTGTAAGTAGTTAATATATTTTTATTTTCAAATTTTATAGGTCTTACCGACTTTGCATATTTTCTGTGTTCCATTCGCTTTCGTTCATCAGCGATATAACTGAATGGAATTATTTAAATTTTTCTTTATCTCAAGTTAGTGATATTTTCGTTTATGTTTCTTCGTGTGTATTTTTCGAACTTTGATAATTATTATTGTTATTCGTTTAAAGGTGGTTTTGTTTTACATTATCTTGAGAATCAATATTAAATTCAGAAATTATATTTACTTATAGTATACAATAAAATGTATTTAAAATTATTACAGACATAGACAGGCCAAAAAGAGCATAAATATATAATTTTTAAATTTTAAATTCAAATTTAATTTTATTACGCTTCTGATAGTCGTTTCTATTAGCATTCTAGCAACAAGATAAATTGCTTAACATTCAGGCAGTCCGTTGATGTTTAGAATAATCACTGCTGGTGCCTACTGAAAGTATAAATCTTATTTTAACGTTTACATTATCCGTTGCCAATAGCACTCGCCGCGGGGAGTGTTTTATTAGACTTTATAACGAATATCGTCATCAAACAACGTTTAAAATGATGAGATGATTTTGAAAAATCAGGTCAAATAGTAAAGAGACTATTGTAGGTAGTGGCGATATCGTTCACTTTTACACTAGGACATAAAAATTTATTTTATTTGATCCTCATGACTATCTCGGGATATCGCTGGTGTATAATAAGTGAAGAACCGGTCCTTGTGGGACACCTGCTTTAATTTCTTTTATTTCGGAGTATGCCTCGTCTTGCTTTACTCTAAACATTCTTCCCGTTAGATATGATTGTAGAATGTCGACATATTGTCTAGGGAGCATTTTTTCAAGTTTCTGTATTAGGCCAGCGTGCATTGTCAAATGCTTGGGCTACGTCAAGAAATTTAGCTGAGCATATATATTTTTCTTCGTAAGCTTTTTCGATGATATCGACTATCCTGTGTACTTGATCTATTGTCGAGTGTTTGTTTCTTAAACCAAATTGGTGCAAAGGGATCAGATTTTTATTTTCAATTATTGGTTTTAGTCGTTTTAGCAGTATTTTTTCAAATAACTTAGATATTATCGGTAACAATGATATAGGTCTATATGATGACACTTCATTCAGAGGTTTTCCTGGCTTAGGAATTAGGATAACTTCAGCCATTTTCCACGCATCAGGTATATATTTAAGGTGAAATGCTGCATTAATGAGGTATGTCAATTTAACAATAGCCTTCCGTGGTAGTTTCTTTAATATTTCTCCAGTGATAAGGTCATATCCTGAGGCTTTCTGTGAGTTGATGTTTGTCTGAATTTCTTTCATAACTTCATTGGGAGTAACTAGCTTAATTTCAAATTGTTCCATATTATGGATGGTCTCATTGGGAGTGTCTTGATTTTCATCTAATTGGATCGTCTTTTGTAGGTGGTCAGCGAAAATATCAGCTTTTTGTTGATTGTCTCTTTCCCATTTGTCATCTGCTATTCTGATTGGAGGACAGTGTTTACACGAATTTTTCATCTTTTTAGTTGCCTTTCAAAGGGAATAATCAGTTTCTGTATCATCTGTTAGCCCTACTAGATATCTGTTGAAGGATTCTTTTTTGTGATTAAGGATTTCTCTTCTCAGTCTTTGGGTAGCCCTATTTAATATATTTTTATCTTCTGCTGATCTCGTCATCTGCCATTTCTTTCTTAGTCTTCTTTTTTTTGCTACCAGTTTTCTTTTTTCGACAGGATAGTTTTTTTCCAGCTTGTAATCTTCTTAATTTTGGTGTGTTCCTCCATGCAGCTTGCTGGATTTCAACTATAAACCTTTCCAGTTCTTCATCTAGCTGATTTTTCATTTTTAGTGTTATGGTCAGTTGAATAATATTTGTTAAGTCCTCTTGAAAACCTTTCTAATTAGTTTTTCGATTTGCTAGGGTCTGTTTGGCTTCTTTTTGAATACCATTATCACTTAGAGTAAGGATTACTGCAAAATGGTCTGAATCCATATCAAAGTTTTCTTCTACTTGCGTATAGTTTGGTGAAATTTTCCTCAGAATAAAGTAGTCCAAAAGGTCTGGATTCTTATTTGGGTCGGTGGGCCAACAGGTGGGTTTTTTAGAAGATTGGTATGTACAACCAAGTTCTGATGCAGCTCGGAGCAATTCTTTTCCTTTAACTGTGGTTAATCTTGAAACCCAGTTGGTGTTTTTGGAGTTGTAATCTCCACCGATTTTAAATTTTTTACCCAGTTTTTTGAGTACATTGAGATAATTTTCTTTTTTCTGGTTGTATCTTAGTGGGCAATAGATTGCAGCTATTGTAATTTTGCCCCCCTTAATGTTAAAGGTGCTGTTGGTTACCTGCTTTTCTGGTTCTTGGATGCCGGGTTCCTCATAGTGGGAAATGTTATTTTTAATAATTAACGCACTTTCTCCTCTTGCTGCATTTGATGGACGGATAGTGTCATAGAAGTTGTATCCTCTGAATTTAATGTATGACTCTGTTGTAAGGTGGGTCTCAGAAATCAGACATATATCTATTTTGTGTACGTCCAAGAAAACTTGGATAGCAGTTTGTTTTTGGAGAATACCATTGGCATTCCAAGTGGCTATTCTAATACCTCTTCTGTCCATTAGTGGTTTTGTTATATGTTTAGGGTTTATTTAATTCTTCTAGCTTCTGGAGCCTATCAAAGAGTGAATCTATTTTGGTTATTAAGGATAATAATAATAATAATAATTCATGAGTAGTACAAAATAGTGGGAAATCGCAACTTTGACCCCTTTTTCAATGTTCTTGACAGGAAATAACGGGCTTCAAGGCAATGGATCGATACCTATGGGTTTTCCCATTGTAATGAACTTTGAATCATCGAAAAATATCAATTTTTGACCGAGTTCTGAAACAATTTGTCCACCCGTTTACAAGCTAATCAGCATTGCTATAGAGATAAAGCAGGGGCTGAACGAGGGGACATTTGATTGCGGTTATCTCGAAACCTGTCGAATTCCCGACAAAAATGATAGGGACCATTTTTGTAGATAATGATATTTCTTTTTTGTATAAACAAAAATTTTCTAATTTGCATATTGTGGAAGATATTGACGGGAAACCAAAATTAGGGTCCATTTTGGGCCCTTTTCGACGCAGCAGAGTTGGTAAAAGTTTTAGCCCTTGAAAGCAACCGTCAAGATCTAAGAATTGAGCCACAAAGGAAATCTGGACCGACTTAATGACAGCTTTGCATATTTTCAGGTCTTCAGTTACTGGACTATGATCCTTATAAATATAGTTACAAGTAATTAAATTTATTTAATTTTTTATTTGAAAAAGTATAAAGTTTCATTGACTTGTCTACAGTCAATCAATAATAATTAGTTCTATACAAAGGAACACAAACCCAACATGTTGGACACATAATTTCAGAAAACTTAATATTTTTTGAAGAATGATTGTTGAAGATTCATTTGATTGAGAAACTTTAGAATAAAAGGAATTAACACCTGAAGAGCTAGATATTAGTAATCTGGGATTTCACTAGATGTATATATCTTAAAATTTTATCTTAATTAAGATTTCAATTATTACCACACTAATAAAATTGTTTTTTTTATTTCAAATGAATAGTATATAAGCTGCGATTTTAACATTTATAAAAAATTATTACCATAATCTAAATATTTACATTAAGCACTTAAAAACCAGTTTATAATTAATGACTTAAATTTTAAAGACTGTTCAGATGTCAAATAAAATTAGTCGGTCCATTTGTTAACTGGAAATTAGTGAAAAAAGTGTGGATGTCAACGTTTGTTGACAAATGGATGAGAGCTATATTAATAGTTTATTTTATTTTGTTAACTAATTTTACACGTGCATCTGGTAATTACTTAAATAGTCACAATTCGTTTAGGAGGCATTTTTCAATTTGATGATGTATTTTCACGTTTTTCTGTTAAATTACAATGCGGATGGGTTTAATAAAATTGTTGTCTACTTTTATAGTAATTTAGACTAAAAGCCTGTTTATTTTTTTATCTTTGTTATTAGTGGTTCCTGGTTAGTTAGTTTTCTTATATTTATTCGTTATTCTGACCCATTAATTTTTTTCCGTTATTTTTTCAAATATTTCATTTCCATTGCATTTATTTTAATCTCATTTGTTTTCAGTACTACCCAGTTTTATCCATACAAATGGATTTTATGTTTAGAAACGGTCAGTCCAAATGGATAGTTCTTGTGTTGTGTAATGCATAACAAACTTGGAGTTTCCCATTCATATAGTGTCCACGCCACATACTACTACTATAGTTTGTTGGATGTTTTAGACATCTGGAGAGTCACGGAGTGTTGCCGCACCGACATCTGTCATTATCGCTATTTTTGTTCGCCTAAAGTCGCTATTTTGTCGCTACATAATGATTGATGAAATATGCAATTAAACATACACTAACGTATGTGCTGTATTGCGTAAAAAACTAAAAATAAACATTTTTTAAAGAATTTAGAAACTAAAAATTTAAATAACATCAAAAAAATATTCAGCTTGAGTCTGAATCTAATTTGTGAACAGATTCAGTAGTTCTGCATAAACTGGTTGAATCATTCTTCAATTTTTATTAATATGTGTGTCGGTAAAATTATAAAATTTATTTGTTGGAATGCTCAATAATTACAGAATTAGTTTTCTAGCAGACAACTGATTTATTCCTCAGATAACCATCAGCAGGCCGTTGCAACCACATCATAGCGTCAATTGAAATCATCTATACAACTAATAGTGTTTTGTTATTTTATTACACTGGCACTTAACATATTAAGGACAAAAAGTCGCTATTTTTGGCTAATTTAGACTAAATCGCCGCTACTCTCACAAACCATTAAAATGTCGCTATTTTCGCGACAAGTCGCTACGAACGGCAACACTGAAGTCAGCAATACTACCACGCCACGCCTATACATTTAGTTTTCAACATTTAAGGAAGGATTTTGGAATGCAGTCACTTTATTTGGACATGTTGGGATCACACCGGCTGTTACCGGTTTATCACATATACAGGGTGTTATTGAAATACACGTACATATTAAAATGGGGAATAGTATGTAATGACCAAAAACGATTGGCACCAATTTTAACTTCAAATTCTAAAATTTAAATATTGGGGAAGAGTCCCCTTTTCCGACCTACTAGTTTCCATATTTAAAGAAGTAAAATAAATCGAAATTGAACTTACCCATAGAAATTGCACTGTTGCCGTAGCAAAACCAATTAATTCAAAATAAAGTTTATTACAGTAATTGTTCAAAATGCCGTCCATTATTATTTACACACACTTGCAATCGTCTTTCCAAAGAACTTTGAACATTAGAAATTAGTCTTGGATTTTGTCGTAGTTCCTCGGTTACCGCATTAACTTTATTGGTTAATTGTTCAACACTATTAATAGGTTCATTATAAACCAGTTGTTTCATGTGACCCCACAAAAAGAAATCGCATGGATTTAAGTCCGGAGATCTCGGAGGCCACTTAGTAGGTCCATTTCTGCCTATCCACTTTTGAGGAAATCTAATGTTCAAAAACTGCCGTACGTTTAAATCAAAGTGAGGAGGAGCGCCATCTAGTAGGTACCACATCCGTTGCCTTAATTGTAACGGTATCTCTTCTAGGAGTACTGGCAAAATATCTTCTAAAAAGTGGAGATATCCTGGCCCATTTAATCTGTTCGGGAGAACATAAGGTCCGATTAAATACTGATCTATTATGCCAGCCCAAACATTTATTGAAAATTTTCTTTGATGCCCAGTTTCCCTAATGGCGTGAGGATTTTCATCACTCCAAATAAGCGTATTGTGCATATTGAACACGCCATCACGAGTGAATGAAGCCTCGTCAGTATACAATAATATTTTTAGAAAATCAGGAATATCAACACATTTTTGAATTATCCATTCACAAAACTCCACTCTCTTTTCTTCATCACCTGGATATAAGGCCTGGACTTTTTGGATGTGATAAGGATGTAAACCTTGTTCTTTAGGTGTCCGCCACACAACAAATGAGGACACTCCAATTTCAAGACCTAGTCTTCTACAACTTAATTGAGGCCGGTTTTCAACAGCTTCCAATATTTCTTCTTCGGCCGCCAATGTTCTTTGTGTTCTTGTTCTCCCTCGATCTGCATTGACACTCTCAAATTTTCCATGGTCTCTTAGATGCTGAACAGTTGAAATAAACGTACGACAGTCTGGAATTCTCCGATTTGGAAACCGTTCGCGATACAGGATTTGTGCTTGCCGAGAATTTTCTCCAGCTGCCCCATAAACCAGCACTATATCCGTTAGTTCAATATTCGTAAATAGTGGCATCGTAAAAAAATATTTAAAAGTAATCGTAACAACACTTTTTACCAACTTGGAAATGACGCGCTCGTATTAGCCAGATTCGTAAATCAACTAAAATTTTAATAATTTATAGTTTCAAAAATGTATAGTTTAAAAACAATCATTTATCAAATATTCTAGTTTTTTGATAACGAGGGTAGTAAAAACCAGTCTTCGGAAATAGAAATTAATTCGAAAATCTTGGCAACATGGTTATTTCTTACAAGACTAGTTTTCTTATCATCTGACAAAAACTTGCATATTAATTACTGTTGATGTTTAAAATAGGTAAATAAACCTAATTTATATAGGTCATCCTCAACATATCAGTGAAGTACGTTTGTTTTAGAATTAATTTTCAAAAATTAATAACTCCCTTAATAAGGGGTATTTTTAAAAAATAATATTTTTCTACATTCAGTGGGGATCTGCGCAATACCCAGTTTTAATATGTACGTGTATTTCAATAACACCCTGTATAATAGGTCCGAAATTTGGCCCGTGTTTATTCGTAGACTCTAGTAATAAGAAAGTTTGAAATACCTGTGTGATCCCATAGGTCTGGGAAATGTAATTACCTGAATTAAAAGACTACCTCTTGATGAACACTTTTATTTTAAATCACGAATGGAACGAGTTGATTTAACACTATACATAATTTACTTGTGAACATAAAAGTTTTACATTATTTACATTTTTCTAGGAAAATTATTACCTTAACCCAGTGGTCGCCAATCTGTCGATCGCGAGCTACCGGTAGCTCGCGGAGGCAATTCTGGTAGCTCTCACAACGATTTTAATTTAAAAAATACAAACTGCAAAAATCAGAGAAGCTTCCGAAAATTCCACAAAAAAATCTAATTGTCATAATATTAAACATAAACAGCGGCAACTTTGCGGTGAGCGATCTGCCGCTGACGCCATCAAGCTAGAATCGGCTAGAACCGACCAGCCGGACCAGCGCGTTAGTGTTCGAGAACGATCAGGATTGCTTTGAACGAGATAAATACGCACGGCGCGGCGACATTGCTTTTAGTTTAAAACTGAACGCGTAACCAACGTCCAGCGGTTGGGTTAGTAGAGACCAACAAAAAATAATGTTATGGCAAGCAGTTGTAAGAAGGTAAAGACATACCACTTTCATTCAGAATGGGAAGAACAATACTTTTTTACAGAAGTTAAAGATAAAAATATGTGTTTGTTATGTAATACTTCGGTCTCCGTTGCTAAAAAAGGAAATATTCAGAGACATCATAAAACTGTACATTATAATTTTGAAAAATCATTCCCACTACATTCTGCCGCCAGAAAGGAGAAACTGAAACAGTTAAAAAAGCAGTTAATTGGACAACAATCAATATTTTTAAGAACAGTCGACAAAAATAAGGCTGCAACTGAAGCATCGTACCGTGTGTCCCAGATAATTGCACAAAAAAAGAAACCTTATGAAGACGGGGAAAAGATAAAACGGGCGTTTTTAGAAGCTGCTGATTCGTTATTTGCCAACTTTAGAAATAAAGACGAGATAGTTTCAGCTATAAAATCTATGCAACTTTCTGCTAATACAGTGATGAGACGTGTAGAAGTAATGAGCAATGATATTTTTTTACATTTAAGAACTGACTTAGATAACTGTGTTTATTTTTCACTTCAACTGGATGAATCAACAGATGTCGTTGACACTGCCCAGATGGCCGTGTTCGTCAGGATGGTTTTTAGTAATTTTACGATTAAAGATCTTTTGAAATTTATTCCACTGAAAGGACACACTACTGGACAGGAGTTGTTTTCTCATTTAAAAAATATTATTTCTTCCGAGAAAATTCCAATATCGAAAATGGTAGGCTTGACAACCGATGGCGCTCCAGCTATGGTGGGTTGTGATAAGGGTCTGGTGGCGTTATGTCGTAAAGATGAAACTTTTCCGCAATTTCTCTGTTACCACTGCATTATCCCTTGCTGATGGATTATGTGGAAATTTCCTGAAACTAAACAAACTAAAAATTGTGAACAAGATTAGAGCTCAAGCGTTACAAAGAAGATTATTCAAAACCTTGGCCGATGAAGTTGACTGTCAATATGGGGACCTACTCCTTCACTCTAAAGTCCGATGGTTAAGTAGACAACGGGTGCTGAAACGTTTTAATGATGTCCTATCTGGCATAGTTCAATTTTTTAAACAGCGCGATGAACCGACTCCGGAACTAGAAAATTCAATCTGGCTTAGAGATTTTGGTTTTCTCGTGGACATTACAGAGAAATTAAACGAACTTAATTTGCAGCTTTAGGGGAGAGCCAAAGAACTAGCGGAAATGATTTCTGATATAAAAGCATTTATCAAAAAGCTGGAGTTTTGGGAACAAAACCTAATTGACAGCGATGCCAAGCATTTTCCTATTCTTTCAGAAAAAATATCTCAAAATCCTTAGAACCCTATGACAGCAAATATCATGTAGAAATAGTTTCTACCCTGAAGAATAACTTCAAAAATCGTTTTAAGGATTTCAACGAAGCCTTCTCATTGAACGTGCTTTTTTATATTTCAATGTTTACGTTCATGATAGTGCGTTACTTTTTTGTTGTTATTATTAATTATTTTTAAATCTTACGTGACATGCCGTTGTGGCTAAATAAAGGTTTGTGTTTATTTTTCAAACACCTTCGTTTGGTAGGTAGGAATGTAGCTATGAACAAGTACGTACTAGTAATATTAGTTATTTTGTTATTAGTTTATTATTAGTACCTATGTATTATGTATTACCAGTTAAATAAATACATATAATGATAAATTAACTGTGGATTATTTCATTTACGTTGCGTTACGTGGCTTCCGTGAGGGTAGCTCGCTGTTCATTCCAAAACTAACAAAGTAGCTCAACACATTGATGAAGTAATTGTTTAATTATAACAACTTTAATATAAAACTCGTTTATTTTCTAGTTATGACAACTTCATACAAATTAATGACAAACCTTCCCTATAGCTCTAGGAGTAGGTATATAGTATACACATATCACCACATCCCCCCTTAAGTCGTTTTCCGCTAACTTTTCTCATATCTCATCTCCCCGTTCTAGATATTCTCGAATGAATTTCCTGTTTCTGGTGTATATACGTCCACTCGCGGTTTTTATTAGGTAATTTCTGTTACTTCTGACTTCGACGATATCTCCTAGCTTGTCCCATAATTTGTTTGTTGGATTTTGAATTCTAACCCTAGATCCAACTTTAAGGGGTACCAGATCTCTTGCTCTTTTATTATAATAGCAAATTGCCTTATCGCGCTGGATTCCTTTAATTCTGTCGTAAGTGTCGACTGCAACCTACCATTCTTTCGAAAATGCCTTGTGATGTGCTGGTACCAAAGTTCTAATAGGGTGACCAAATAAAACTTGAGCTGGAGATATTCCATTAGATTTTGGAGTATTTTTCCATTCCAGTAACCCTGCGCAAAATTGGTGGTCATCTAATTTTCCACCATTCGTACATTTTATAATTAACGTTTTCATTGCTTTTACACCAGCCTCAGCGTGCCCATTGCTTTGTGGATAATATGGGCTGGATGTACAATGAACTACATTCCATTTTTTTAAAAATGATGTAAACTCGTAAGAACTAAATTGTGGCCCATTGTCCGAACGTAATCGTAGAGGTACACCAGTATCGCAAAATATTCTTCGTAAATCGTTTGCTAACATTGTGCTATTTGGATCCCTGCTTCCATAATGACATATTACTGGCCACCCAGATAGTCTGTCCACATATACCATGTATTTTTTACCAGCGTATGAGAATAAATCCGCTGAAACATCTTGAAAAGGAAAGGTAGGAGGTGGATCATCCAAATATGTTTCTTTTTGTAAGGAAGGTCTAAGCGTCTGACACATTTCACATGACTCTATCATATTTTTAATATCGTTATTGATTTTTGGCCAGTATACTGTTTGTCTAGCACGGCGTTTTGTTCTCTCAATGCCCTGATGTGAATCGTGAAGTCTCTCTAACACCATTTTTCCTGCAGATGCAGGTATGACAATTTGGCATCCTTTCAGGACAAAGCCATTATTATAACTTAGCTCATTTCGGGTATTCCAGAATGGCATAAGCGAAGAGTAAAGCTGGTCCTTTTGCTCTGGAAACCCTTTTTTTATGGCTGCAATTAACTGCTGGTATGTGTCTTCTTTAGATGCAGATTCTTTCAAAAATTCCAACAAAGAGTCTTGAAGATGTGAAGTTCTAGTTAATTCTTCAGTATTATCTATTAATGCCACTTGTTGTATGACAAAAGAATTAACATGAACTGTGGAATCTTCTCCAAAATGTTCATCTTCATTTGGTGGATTTATAGGGGCTCGAGACAATGCGTCTGGGATTAAGTGATTTAGTCCTATTGTCCAATCTACTATAAAATTATAGCCACATAATTTTTCTTTAAGTCTCTGAATTCTAGGATTTTCTATCATGTCTAAAGTATACGAATTTAGAATTGGCAACAATGGCTTGTGGTCAGTAAGTACCTTAAATTCATTTAGGCCCAATAAATACAATCGACATTTTTTTATAGCCCAAACTATTGCTAGTAATTCGATCTCTATCATTGCATATCTCGTTTCAGTGTCAGATAAAAACCGGGATCCGCATTGTACCAATTTCCAGATGTCTCCATGTTTCTGAAGCAGGGCGAATCCCAGACCATTCAATCGTGAAGCATCTGCATGCAAAGCGGTTGGTAATGTTGGATTAAAGGTAGCTAGGATCGGTGGCTTTATAAGAGCTTCTCGGATATTATTAAATGCTTCATCATGTTTAAGACACCAAGTATATTGATTTCTAATTTTCAGTAAGTCTCTTAAAGGACCTGCAGCTGTACTGATTTCAGAAGAGAAGCTTCCAAGCTGATTGACCATACCCATGAAAGATCGCAGTTCTTTTATACACGTAGGTTTTGGGTATTTTTGAATTGCTTCGACTTTCTTGGGATCAGCTTCAATACCATTCTCTCCTATTATATAACCGACATACTCAATTTTGGACTTTTCAAAAACAAATTTATTTGGATTTAATGTAATTCCGTAAAGTCTACATTTTTCTAGAAGCTTGGTTATTCTTTTAAAATGATTTGAAAAGCTCTCGTCGTATACTAATATGTCATCGACAACCTTCTCGATATTGGGGATATCTGATAAAGCCTCATCTCCCCTTCTGCAAAATTCATCTCCAGAGCTTATTAACCCCATAGGTGCCCTCAAGAATTTATAACGCCCCCAGGGAGTTAAAAATGTTGTCAAATTTTGGCTCTCTTTATCGAGAAGTATTTGCCAATATCCACTTTCCATGTCTAGAGTTGAAAAGTACTTCGCATTGCCATTGATATTAGATACTGCTTCCCATGGATGTTTGAATGGATGTACAGGTCTTCTAACAAAACGATTAAGTTTTGTAAAATCAACGCAGACTCTAAGTTTACCATTTTTTTTTTGTACAATAACGAGTGGACTGACAAAATCTGTGGGAGACTCTTCAGCTTGTATGATAATGCCTTTTTTTGTTAACGAATCTAACTCTGTCTTTACTTGTTCCCTCCATGCAAATGGGATTCTCCTTGGACAAGTAATTGCATATGGAACTACATTATCTTTCAGATATATATGCATTGGACGTCCATCCATTGGCTTGAGTGTTTTTGTAGAACCAAAGACGTCGTTGTATTCTGTTAAGATCATTTTGCGTATTTCTTCACAGTCTGCCTCTGTAGGATTTTTAGGAATTTTCAATTCTAGACTTTTGATTGAGCTATATGAAAATAACTGTCTTGGAAATTATGAATGGATGATACCCAATTCGATCATTGACCTTCTGTCGATAAGCAATTCTTTGACACCAGAGCAAATGTGAACAATTATTTTTGTGCTTAAATTTTCGTATTTGATTTCTAATTCTAAAAATCCAAAACTGGTTAATTTTTTTTTATCAGCAGATTCCAAACATATTTTACTTTTTCTTAAATCATCTCTCTGTAACTTTAATTTATTTAAGAGCTCATCTCCAGCTACGCAGACTTCAGCTCCAGTATCTGGTGTAGCTTTATAATCCACGCTGACACTGGGATTATTAAATGGTTTAATTTGTACTCGAATCTGTCTTTTTAAGTGCCTCCCGATTAAGTTTTCAACAGAATTTATTTTAAGACATCCAATTCTGGCTACTTCACCTTCGTCCTCAGATAAATATTCTATTGCTTTCACTACTTTTTTAAGACAGCATTTTGTATAATGACCTTTCCTTTCACATTTTTCGCATTTGGTATTCTTTGCCGGGCATTCTCTTATGCTAGTATGCCATACATTGCCGCATCTTGGACACCTTTTTGCTGAAGAACTATTAGTAGCATGATTTGCTTGCACTTTGGAAATACTGCCGTGACAAATATTATCTTCGGTCATTGCGGCTTCTTCTGCTTCGCATAATCTAACTATATCTTCAACTTCTGCGTTGTCTGACAATTTTCTACATTTTTTTCGTATATTGGGATCATATAGAGATTCTATAATATGATCTGCCAGACAACGAGCATAACAATGTGAACAGGGATCGGTTAACTGAAATAATTTAACTTTTTGTCTGTAAAACGTTGTAAAGGGTTCCCCTTGTTCTTGTTTTTTTAACATAAACTGGCTTCTTCTTAGACGGCTATTTTCTTTCTTTTTAAAATATGATTCTAATTTACTTAACATATCATTCATAGTTATGTTTTGAGCCATATCGATTCCAATTACAAGTCTTACGACGTCGGATATTTCTTGGTCGAAGAACGATTCAAGAAGTGCCAATAGCTGCTTTTCAGGTGCGGAACTTACATCTTGAAACACTAAATAGTTCTCGAATCTTCTTCTCCAATCTTTGAACTGGGAATAGGTCAACGAATCTACAATTTTTTCGGGGCTGGGAATAGCGCTTGATAAGCGAATGGCACTTTGATTCGAGGAAGATGTACTCACGTTTATATTTTCAATTTCAGATTGTCTTTTTCTTGAAGTTTTCATCTTCGTTTTGGGGAAGTAACTTTTCAATTAAATTTCGCATTGTAAAACATTGCTGTTCGAAATTATTTTCTATTCTGGACAAAGCATCTTGAGTGTCTTTTTTTAAAGTATTATTATTGTCTTTTGTTGACGATAGTGTTTGTTCAAGAGAACCAAACCTATTGTTAAAGGCATCCTCTTTTTCTTCGGCTAATGCCTTTGATTTTGGGGTTTTCTTTGGCATCTGCTCTTAGCACCGTTTTTTTTTTTTTAAATAAAAATGTTCTTAGTACTTTACGCGTAGATCTTTACAGTATATATATTTCTTTATGACTGCGCCATGAAGTAATTGTTTAATTATAACAACTTTAATATAAAACTCGTTTATTTTCTAGTTATGACAACTTCATACAAATTAATGACAAACCTTCCCTATAGCTCTAGGAGTAGGTATATAGTATACACATATCACCACAATTGAGAGGTTGGCAACCACTGCCTTAACCCATGTTGTTTTCGAATTGATTTGTGTTATGTAATGGTGGGCATACTGTCCCTTTTCATTACAGCAAACGCGTGTGGCCTCTTTGACTAGCATTGCTTCAGAGAAAGAAAGAAAATAAGTCGTTAAGCGATCTTGAAGGTAACGTAATTATTTTTTAACCAGTGAAGAGTGGATGACGCTTGTGGAGTATTTATTTGTCGGAGAACTTTCTTATCGGTTAAGATAGTTTGAGGATGTCTTTAGGAGTTGCATAAAAATCAGGAATTAATGCTGAATGTATATTGGATGCAATGTTAAGTGTAACGATGAATATAATTTGTTGAATGTAATTTAAGAGTGTCCTTTAGGCAATGAATGCTAGGTATACTTGTTCTTCTTAAAATATACAGAACAGCTATGCAGATATCAAAACCCATATTTCGAAGCTCGTAGAGTATTTATGTCTGGACAGGAAAAATCCACAAAATTTTACTTGTAATTTACTTGTCGTACAGTATTCGAATCTGTACAGGAAAACTAGAATTCTAACTTAAAACTGCTATCCCATCTTTAATCAATTTATACGGGTGTTCAGGGGATTGCGTATTGCAAACAGAAATGACTGTAGTATTTTTAATACAAATCTCGATGCACGTTAGAGGTCATTTATGACGTCACGGCCTTGCAGTGTTGTCTAATCGTCAGAATAATTTGAGGAATTTAGAAAATTTTGAAATTGTAAGGTTATGTATTTGTTTGTTATGTTACTAGGAACAATTAGTTTTAAATGTTTATAAATAATGGAAAATATTGAATTCCTTTATGAATAAAATAAACAATAAAACTATAAACATATTGAAAGTCATGGAAAATTAAACTGTAAGGTAGTATGTTGCAGATGGATCAAAATTGGTCCAGAATTAGCATAGAAAATATCTCAAACTAATTTCATTTCACCAAGAAAGTTATTTAACAGAACTACATTTAAGTTATAAACCACAACCATATTTAATTGGCATTTCCGCTATTTACCTTTTGATTTAAATTCGAAATATATTAAGGAAATAATAATTTTCGAATTGGACCAAAATAACTATTAAAATACATTACTTAAAATTGTTTCGCTGTAATAAACTATTATTAAATAAATATTTATTAAAATCATTTACTATTAGTAACACGAACAAAGGCAGGTACACCAATGATTTATTTTATTTATATAAACTATTGTGTTTTTTAATAATTATATGAACGAAAGGTTTTACTTTTAAGGTTTTATTTTGAAATGTAGGAAAATGTAAAAATAAAATAAATAAAACCGAAAATTAGGAGGTATATTTTTTGTTTTGAATAAATACAATATTTTAAATTTCAATCCTTTATAATTATTTATTCAACTCATTTTTCGATTTTTATCTTCCTTCCAATACGTTTTGTAGTAAAACTCGCTAAATAGACAAAACATGAACATGTTTTGAATAATAAATAAGAACGCTATAACTGAAGGAAATGTCTTGCAATCTGGTATTATGCTTTCAAATGTGTAGATTAAAATTAATGATAGGAACTGGATCTGAAAAAAAAAAAATTATATAAATACACATATGTACAGACATCGCAACCTAATTTGTGTAAAGAGGGGATGCGCGTTAATCTCGAATTTCAATTGTCGTGTTGTCGGGGGTAATCAGTAGATGATAATATTTTCTTGAATTTGTGTTTGTGTAGCGTGCAGATTTTGAGTTATAATTTATTTTTATTTGTTTGCAGTATTTTCTTTTGAGTAGTGACTTACTTATGTTAAAATGCCGAAACATTTAGGTAGTCAAGCAAAGGAAATAATATTTCATCTATTCGAATATTTTATAAAAAAAAAAAAAAATAGTTCTGAAAAAAAAAAAAAACAACGATGATAGTGAAACTTATAGAACCTGTGTTGTGAACGATGATCTCAAAACTCTGACTGAAATTAAAGATCAAGTTGCTTAAGCTACAGGATACTCGCTAAAAACAATTGAACGAATACTTATAGAAGGTGAGATATCAAAAGGTGAAAAGTCTACGTCGACCATACCTAAACAATTGTTTAAAAGTCCAAAAAAGCACAAAAGAACATCAAGTGTAACATCCTACAATATTTGAACAAACAGAGATATAGTTAATAGATTTTACGAAAAAGAAGGTATGCGCGTAACAGTCAAAACTCTACTTGAAAAATTAAAAAAGGAAATTGGGTGGAAAGGGAGCTATATATAATTAAGAACTATTTAAAAAAAATGAGTTTAAGTGGCGAAAAACGCGAAACAACAGACAAGTTCTAATCGAACGGCTTGACATCAGGGAAATAAGAATAGATTATATTAAAAAAATTAGATATTTTCGTTCTCAAAACCGTCCCATTGTATATATTGATGAAACTTATGTACATTGCTACCCATACATCATCACATAATTGAGGTGATGATAATGCAAAAGGTTTGTTTTCCACCATTTCGAAAGGAAAGAGACTTATTATAGTTTATGCTGGTGGTAACATGGGCTTTATTCCTAACAGTTTATTAATGTTTGTGTCTGGAGCCAACTCTGGTGATTATCATAATGCTATGAATCAACAAAATTATGAAAAGTGGCTAAGAGAACTGTTAATACCAAATTTATTACCAAATGCTATTGTAATTCTGAATAATGCACCGTATATCACAATGTTATAGAAACTCCTGCTCCGATTTCAAATTCAAGAAAAGCTGAAATGATAAACTGGTTGACGTCCAACAATATTGAAATTCAACCTTCCTTATTACGACCACAGCTGTACACATTAATCAAACAGCATAAAAATAGATTCAAGCAATACAAATTTGATAGATTATTCTCCGAACACGGTCATACAGTTTTGAGATTATCACCATACCACCCAGACTTAAATCCAATAGAAATGATCTGGGCTGTAGTAAAAAATAATGTAGCTATAAAGAATATTCATTTTAAATTAGCACATTGACAAATGTTAGCTGAAATAGAATTAAAATCATTAACCCAAGAAGACTGGAAAAAAAGATGTGCATATGTAATACCTGTCGAAGATAAATATTTGGATCGCGAAATTATAATGGATAACGTTGTAATTCCTACAGTTATTATTAATGGTAATGAAGACAGCAGTGATAGTTCTAGTGATAGTGATGATTTTGATGACGATTTTTAGAACTCTGTTAATTTGTTTATGTTTATTTTGTTTGATAGTAGTTATAGCAACAAGGAGAAGAGGTTAGTATAAATTTAGTATTTGTTTACCTATAACATATTTTTAAAAAATCCTCTTTGTCTTATTTCAATATTTTGTTAAAATATTAAAAATATCAAGTGTAAAATTACCATTTTTTTTTTCACCCAATAAATTTTTTTTAAAAGAATACATTTTAGCTCATAGATAACAAATAAATTTTAACAAATTCTGTAGTACTTAAAAACCTATTTACATTATTGCGTTTGACATAAATTACAAAACATAAAATATTAAGAATGTTATAAGGGTGGAAATGAATGGCAAAAGTATAGAATTTGAAAATTTGCAAGATAATACATTTGGAATTTTAGAAGAAACAGATGATCTATTGAAAGAAAAAGTAAAGAAAGAAATAGACGAACAAAAAATTAAAAAAAAACTATAAAAAGAAATAGAAAAGAAAAATAAAAATTGAGGACGAAAAAGTTAGTAAAGAAAAAAAATTAAAAATGCAGAAAATGAACTGGTTAATAATAAAAAAAATAAAATCAAAAATTGAATAAATAAAGAAGACATCTCGAAAGAAAATAAAAGAGATTTTAAAATAAATCAATGAGTACAACAGAAGGCAAGATAAGAAAAATAAAAGGAGGATAAATGAAGAGAAATTTAAGAAAACAGTAAACAGGAAAAAATATGTAAACGGAAAAGAAAAATATAAAAGTGTAAAAAATAAAGTTAGAGCGAAACAAAATTGAAGAAATCTAGAAATAAATTGAAAGTGATTGCAAAAGAAATCAAAGAGTACAACAGAAGGCAAGTTAAGATAGATAAAGTAAAAATAAATGGAGGAGAATTTAAGGAAATGTAAGCAAACACCATGCAAAATGGAAAGAAAAATATATGAACGTGTGCTTCTATTTTTTTTGTGCCGTAAATTTTCATTAGACCAGAAATGTATTCATTTTTTTATCATATTTAACTTTCCTATAAATTTCACAGTTTTAAATCTACTTTATCATTTTTGACATCCAAAAGTAGTTTTGGTTAAACTTTTTATTTTGTATTTTTTTGTCGTATTTGTAATTTTAGCAATATACCAAATTATCTCATATCTTTATTGCCAGCAATTTTATATTGTAAACTTCTTAAGCATTTAAACCAATATGATCATCATAATAATATAAAGTTTATTATTTTTTTTTTAATTGAATACAGGGTGTTAATATATACTTTAGGTCGCATAATGGGCCTTTTACTTAAAAAAAATATGCTTAAAGGGGAATGGCCAAAGGCAATGCCCACCCCCCCCCCCCTGAAAATTCGTCTTAGAGCCGTCCTTGGATCGCAATCTAATTTTTCTAATTCATGAACATTGCATAACATAACAATGTTCCCTCTGTGATAAAATATTTTTAAAATTTTATTTATTGCCCCCTTTAGGTGCTAAAGCATACCCATTTATCTTGTCTTCAGATCAACACATGATGTATTTCCTCCAGCGGTTACCCAACCAACGGTAATAAAATATTATCATCATTTTTATAACTTATTATTGTTTAATTAATGTAACTCTTGCGATATTTTGTCTACTTACGAGTTGAAGTGTAGTAAGTGTTTTCTTAAGAAATACACTCTTCTTCCATGCAGAATCGATGCTTGTGAGAAGATAGTAAACGAACATAATGACATGTATGAAACAATTTAGGACACCAATCAACATAATGGTATCTCCTAGATCATATTTGGCACCTACCCATCCGGTGAATATCATAATGCCATGATGGTATACGTGTAAGAAACTTACTTGCCGATCACTTTTTCTTAGTACAAAAAATACCTAAAATCAGAACAAAATTTTTGAAATATAAAAATATATAATTCCCAATCCCCCCCGCAACAATATTAAAAATATACTTCAATATCCCTAAAGTAAAAACAAACCAAAGGAAAATTGAAAAATCTTATAAAAAAAAAATGAATGCATAGACCAAGTATTGAACGTGGAACCTTCAAACTAGAGCCTACCGCTCCTCTACCGGTTGGGTTCTAGAAGCACATGTCTGTAGATTTGAAGAAAGCCCCTATTATACTTTTCACATAGTAGTCTGTGAACAGTACGATAGCGTCCGATATGGCTTTTTTTTGTCAAAAACGAAAAACAATATCAATCAGCTCTATAAGGGGACAAAGCCTATTGATTTTGAAAAAATCTATATAAAAATGGTGAGATAAGGGGGGTTGAAATATTGAAAAAAATATATTTATATACACCGTGTCCCACGTAAGGCGGGCATTACAACTTTATGGAAAATAAATTAATTTGTATTTTCGCCATTTTCTGAGTATACATAATTGAATATGTTCTTTTGAATTAAAATAAAATGAACTTTGTGCAACTTCCGGTTATACCGGAAGTGACCACTAACTTCGTTATTTTAAAGGGAATACCCCATGAAATTCTGTAAACAACGATACCCCATTTGCCTATTCTAGTTATAGCGGATTTGGCGTTATTCAATTTTTTCTACATTTTTAGTCGCCGGTAGACATTTTCTTAAAGTCGTCTATCTCAGGTACTATATCTATCAGATAGTTAAAATTTTAACCAGAGGTAGTAGATGGGATGTACTTCTTGAGAATATTTAGTTATTCATTATTTGTTGTACGGGGTGTTTGCAAATTATTTTTAAAAATGAAATTTTTTAAACATAAAAACTTTTTTATTTTAAAGGGAACACCCTATATAGTTTTTAAATTTTAGATTCAGCATGAAATTCTGTAAACAATGATACCCCATTCGCCTATTCTAATTATAGTGTATTTGGCGTTATTCAGTTTTTTATAAACTTTTATATGCCGGCAGACATTTGCTTTTTTACTTTCCAATCTGTATACAGATATAAGGAAAGTATAGGAATCATGATTTTTAAATTTACTTGTACATCGTTTGTTCGACTGTGTGCTTGGAAATTATTTTAAAAAATAAATATTTTAAACGTGAAATTTTTTTTTATTTTAAATGGAAAATCCTGTATATTTTTATTTCATTTTGTTCAGAAAATTATTCTTCATTGATCTTCATTTGCACTATTAATTCCCTATAATTATCTCTCGCCAATTTTAAGAAAATTTAAATTTAAATTTTACGCATGCACCTACATAATATAGTATAGTTTTACATTTTAATTTTTTATCTTAGTATGCCGTGGAAATATGCTAAACAACAATCTGGCAACAAACTGAATTGTCATATTTCTATGTATGTAAGTTGTGTATTTTTTGCGTTCAAAATATGGAAAATATTGAAGAATATACCAACCAAGATATTCTTAATTTATTTTACATTCATGGAGAATGTAATCGAATCAAAAGTAGAACCTGCCGCATGTTTAATGAACGATACCCTCATTTACCACCAATGAACAGACAGAAATTTGATAGAATCGAAGCTAACTTTTTGAATAATTTTAAACAAACCCCGGGAAGAAACCGTCAACATTATGTCCGAGATGAAGAAGTTAATCTAATTAACGTATTAGGGTATTTTACTGCGTATCCTAACGCCTCCATTAGAATGGCTCAAGATAATTTAAATATTAGTCGAGGGTCAATACAACGAATGTTAGTACTAAATAAATGGCATCCCTATGCACAAAGAAAAGTTCATGAGTTGCGAGATGGTGATCAAATAAGACGAACTGAATTATGCGAATGGTTATTGGTACGAATTCAAGAAGATCCCGAGATTTTAAACAAAATTTTGTGGTCAGACGAGTCGAAATTTACACGTAAAGGGATCATCAATCGCAAGCAATGTAATTTCTGGGCAAACGAAAATCCACATTTTTATCGGGAAGCACAATTACAGTACGAATTTAGTTTTAATGTGTTTGCAGTGATCGGTTTTGGAAGAGCTTTTTACTACATTTATAATGAAAGACTGACCTCAGAAAGATACATTAGAATTCTTAGAGAAGTAGTTGCCGACATTTTAAACCAGCTACCAAATAATAATTTTTGGTACCAGTTGGATGGTGCCCCAGCACATTCAACATACTATGTAAATCAAGAAATTACAGCACTCTTTGAAGACCGATGGATAGGTCCAAATAGTCCTTGACTTTGGCCTACAAGATCGCCAGATCTAACTCCTGTTGATTTTTTTTATGGGGTCATATTAAAAATTTAGTGTACTCTACCCAAATTAATACTAAAGAAGAATTAGAGCAAAGAGTTCGGAATGCCTTTAACGAGTTAGATGGTGAAATGATTCGTAAAGCAACAACTAATCATGTTGAAAAAAGATTGTTAAAATGTTAAGAAGCTAACGGGGGGCATTTTGAACTTTTGATTAAATGATTTTTTTAAACCATGTGCTTTTAATAAAAATTGTTTTTAGTTAGTATGTACCTTATCATTAAAAAAATTTAAACTTTTTAAAGGACATATTTTGTTGCAGAAAACTGTAAATGTTTTTAAAAGTACATCCCATCTACTACTTCTGGCTAAAATTTCAAGTATCCAACAGAAATAGTACCTGAGACAGTCGACTTTAAGAAAATGCCTACCGGCGCGACGACTAAAAATTAAAAAAAAAATGAATAACGCCAAATCCGCTATAATTAGAATAGGCAAATATGATATCATTGTTTACAGAATTTCATGCTGAATCCTAAATTTAAAAAATATATAGGGTGTTCCCTTTAAAATAAAAAAGTTTTTATGTTTAAAAAATTTCATTTTTAAAAATAATTTGCAAACAAATTTGCAAACATGTACAACATGTACAACAAATAATGAATAACTAAATATTCTCAAGAAGTACATCCCATCTACTATCTCTGGTTAAAATTTTAAGTATCTGATAGATAAAGTACCTGAGATAGACGACTTTAAGAAAATGTCTACCAGCGACTAAAAATGTAGAAAAAAATTGAATAACGCCAAATCCGCTATAACTAGAATAGGCAAATGGGGTATCGTTGTTTACAGAATTTCATGCTGAATCTAAAATTAAAAAAAAATATGGGGTATTCCCTTTAAAATAACGAAGTTAGTGGTCACTTCCGGTATAACCGGAAGTTGCACAGAGTTTATTTTATTTTAATTCAGGAGAGCATATTCGATTATGTATACTCAGAAAATGGCGAAAATACAAATTAATTTATTCTCCATAAAGTTGTAATGCCCGCCTTACGTGGGACACGGTGTATATCAAATTGAAATCTTTAAGAAAGATCAAGCTTTATAAGGGGATAAAGCTTATTGATTCTGAAAAAATCTGATTGAAAATGGGAGTTAAAAAGGTCTGTTCAACTATGAAGAGTATGATATAGAATGTAGCCATTTTTACAACTCGGGAAACTGGAAAAAAACGTCCTTTTGACATTTGCCAAAATAACCAGATACATTTCCTAAACTTGAACATTTCAAGCTGGATTCGAATTTCAGTAAATGATGAAATATTTTAAAGTACGGGGAGGCTCTTGCAAATGTTTAAAAACAGGAATTTCTAGGATATAAAAATGAGAACGTTAGGCGGAAATTAATTTAAACTAAACAATTTAAAATTAAATTACAGGAAAACTAAGTGACTTCGTCACAAAAAAAGTTTATTTGTTGTAAACAGTGATTCACAAAAATGTTTCTAAAGTAGGCAAAGATGGACAAAATTGTCGTTATAATTACACACGGATTTGAATTAAATCCAAATTAACAAATAAGAGATTAAATATTCCAATGCCTACTTTAGAACGATTTTGGTGGATCACTCCATATTTTCTTTGTTGGAACTGATAATTTCAAATATATATTTCGAATAACTATACTTAAAAAATGTAAAATTTCTTACCGTCTCCATGCTGTCCAACAATTTTAATGCAAAATATTGTTGTCGGGTTGAATAAACCAAATCTCTCAATGGACTTTGCACACATAGTGTATACGGAGATGCTTGTATTGTAAGAAAAGCCTAAAAAATTAAGAAGCATATTTTTAATTTAAAGATATTTATAAATCTTCTCTGGCCGAATAGCAATAAAAAATGTATTTTACGACAAGAGCTGAGACTTTTTTGAAAAAATTTTGTTGTTTCTTTGAAGATTTGCATAATTTGCAAGAAAACACAAAATGCTCTAAATAAAATTCTCATCTCGCGTGGATTTGAAAAGATTATTATTTACCAATATAGACATAACATTCATAAACAACAATTTTTGCTTTGTATTTTGTAAGTTTTGTTGAACGGTAATTCTGTTAAAAGCTATTTCAATTTTTGGGCAAAAATGTATTCTTAAAAACATTCCCAAAACAACCAAAACCACCAAAACCATTTTTATTCATTTGCCTCCACCTTTTTGACAAACTTCACATTGACGTTTCGAAGGATTAACTGAAAACACTGCACCATTCAGTGTTTTCAGATAAAGGTTGTTTTGATTGGCGTGTGTTGGAATAAAATATGATTATCATTAGTTGATATATTATAGTGTTAAATAATCTACAACATATTATTAAAATTGCTGTTTCATAAAATATATGTCATAATTGTAATGTTACTGCCATCTTACAAAAGAATGTCATTAAAATTGAGCCACTTAACTTTCCACTAGTGGAACGCTACACGATCCTGCTGACTTAATCAAAAATGGGACAGCTTTAGCGGCACTACAACGCAAGCACATTACGGAGTTTTAGGGGAAAATACAACGAAAATTACACATCTATTGGTTGCCTAAATAAATTATCAGGGCTGGACCGCCTACTCCGCTTGCTTGTTTTTTGTTACGATATTTTCCAATCTTGAACTTACTTTAAAATTAATTTTAACGAAGATGTAGCGGATCTATCCTGTGATTTAGGTAAAGTTTTTTATTGTGTCAATCATACAGTATTCTAGTTTACAGAATCAAAGACGAATCGCTGATAAAATATTATCTTTTCAAAACGCAAATAGTATGATTAATGATGTACTCTCAAGCTTTAGATATAAGTTGGGGAGTCCCACAGGGTTCTGTGTTAAGTCTGATTTTATTCCTTCTTTAAATAAATGACTTAACATTGTAAGTACTTTCGCTATAATTGCTGATGACACTACGATTTTATTGCATAGAAATGACACCTGTAGAAAGTCTCAACATTTAATGGAGTAATACGATAAAATTTCTGGGCATCAATTCAGACAATAATTATTAGAAATGTAAGATCCATATAAAATTGCAATACAAAAAACTTTCTTCTAGATGTTTTGCAGTAAAAACTGTGGCTAAGGAAATAGTTTTTAAACCAGCTAAAAGTGTATATTACGCTCTAGTTGAGTACTATTGAAAATAAATGGAATAGCATTTTGGGGAAGTTTTAACCGTTGGTTAGACAATACTCTTTTTTGTCTGCAAAAAAGAGCAATACAATTCTTATGTAAAATAAACAACTTCGACACATTTTGTCAATCTTCTCGTGTAAGAGAATAATTCCACCAAATACTGTCGACGACATTGGGTTAATAAAAAAATATGATATAAACATCAATGCCATATTTGTTGATGATTTTCATTCATTTCGGAAAATGTGGTGGCCTACAATCTGGTTTTGATGTCAAAACTTAAAAAAACATGTTATATGTTTAAATTGCATTGAGCTGTTAATTTGTTCTGATGATAATGAGATAACCTTGCGCTCTTCAATACAAACAATCGTGAGGTTTAATAGCACCATCAAAAAATATAATAAAAACAAGCACTTTCATCGGGTAAAAAAAAATACGTTAGACCTTGTCCCTTACTATTAACATGATACCTCCGGAACCAAATTATATTAAAATTTTTAACAGACGCCTTAGTATTTTTCTACTTGAAAATAATTATTATAATGAATATGGTGACCATTTATTTAGTTATTCTGCAGGAGAAGAGAGACATAGAATAAAAATAAGTAAGTTTATAACAAAAGTTTATTTTATAATTAGATTTTTTAATGTAGCCAAAGCGCATACTGCAATTTTTAGGGGAACATCTATCAGAAAAAATTTTCTAAGCTCATTCTTTTCCATCACCAATAAATAAACTTTAAAGTCGTGTAAGTATGTAATAGGTACAAGACGGGTGCAAAATAAATGGCACAATTACACTGAGAAATACCTATTGTACCTATTGTCCATGTACGTATTTTATCTGAAATCAGTAATAATTGAATGGTTATTTTTCAGTGCAGTTTATACTGTTTATTTTGCACCCGTCTTATATAAGTCATAAAACAACAACAATTAGCAAGTCGGGTTCCAGCCGGATATTAAAATGCTCAGGTTTAGCTGTATGAAGAAAACCTATTTGGTTTTTGTATGTACGCAATTTTATGTGAAATGAACTGTACAAGTTTTTCGTTTACTTTATATTAATTTATCCAGTTCGTTGGATTTGTAGTACTAAAAGTTAAACCCAACACATTTTCATACGAATAATGAAATCAACAACTTCGTTAAAAATAATGTAATATGCAAAAACGCTGCACGACAACTTTTAAATTTTTACATATTTATAATATACTTTTATTAAAAAATACCTAGAACACTGCCTTTGGGTTAATATTATCTTATTATTTGATTACCTTTGCTCGGAGAACTATGTCTTCATGTTTCTAGTGAAACCCGTCTGACTTCTATCGAAGTACAAACTGATCTGATGTTTTGTGCCAGGAACTCGTTGGCCTTGCGAGGTTTCGCGCTGATGCAACTTAGTGCACGCGATTATTGTCACGTAGACGTTTATTTACAGATGCCCACAATGAATACCTGCGTACCGAGCACAGGGCTGTCTCTCGATATGTTTCAAAAATATATTTGTTTTGAAATGCAGTTAATGTTGACAAAATTAGGCATTAATTGACCTAAGTTCTATAATTAACCGTTTATCTACAACTAATTATACCTGCATTGTTGTGAAGTATCCTTAATTGATAATTTTTTGTAGCACCATAAGCAAATTGACTCTTTTAAATCAAATATTAAAATTTGAAAATTAATTTTTAATTTTAATAGAAATTTTGGTCGCAGAAAATAGTTTGTAATGAACAGCTGATTAATAAATTAATTTGTTAAATAAATAATATATTTCTTTATATATCTGTATTTTACTGATTAAAATTATCTGTGAGATCAAGGTTGAACTTAACATAATGTTTGTGAAAATCAAAAATAAATGCGGCCTTGTTTAATGATGTAGCATCGTCTGAAAACAACGCCGTGCGCATACTCAGTAGTGCCGCAACGAGGAACTTGTCTGTGCCAAAAGTGGATTATGATATTGGCGATATACTGGTTGCATATTTATGGCATCAGCTCACATTTAATTTCTGATTAACAGAGTTTTGTAATTTTTCCTGTGTTCTATTTTAATTTCAGCTTGATTTACTAATTACTGCACTCAACCCGATAATATTTTCGCTGTTGCTAGGTACACGCTAAAATGTACACAAATCAAAAAATTATATACACGCGAAACGTCATATTTCTGTGGTGGGAGGTATTTGTGTAAATGCATCTTGTTTGTTTTCATTTACTCCCTGACTAGCAGTAGTATTTTATAAACCTTAGAAGCAAATTTCACATACATGAACAAATATTAATAATGCCATGACAACAAGAAAACAAAACAACCAGAAAATTTCAATATATACCTGGCTACGCCGACCGGCATAAACACCAACGGCCTAGACACAGCTCACCTACTCTGTCAAGACGTTTCGCGTGTATATAACTTTTTGAATTGCGTACAAGTTAGCGTGTACCTAGACGCGGTGTGATATTTTCCAGTTATATTACAGGGTGGTATGTAATTTTTTTTGTGTAATTAGAGAATTAATTTATTAAAATAAGTCAGCAATTTAAACACTATTGAAACAATTGCTAATATATTTTAATTAAGATTATATTATTTAGGGCTTGTTATGACTTGATGAGAACAAAAAAAAAACTGTAAAATCTTAACTTACCTCATACGTCAGTTTTAAATTAATCAAAATTTGTATTACGTTATAAACTATTAGAAGTTTTCTAATGTTGTAAGGTTTTCTGTTTTCCATAAATTTTGGCCCTAATTTTTTTACAATAAATAGATAGCCCGCTATAAAGCTGACTACGAAAAGCGGCGAATGAGTCCAATTTTCGACATAGTCATGATCTGAAAAATTAATATTTATTTTTTATTGAAGCATAAATAGTTTATGAGTTGGAACATGAAAGGATATGTCATTATAGTACCGAAAAACTTAATGAAGCACATATATTTCAAGAATAACAAAACAAAAATTCAAAAATAGGATGTAAAAACCCCAAATGGATGAAATTTTTCTGAAATGTATGGTATAAATAAAAAAGTAGGTATTAGCTAATCATATTTTCGGGTTACATACAATATTGATACTTATGTATGTGAGTTAGCGTTATTTAAAAAATGAATCTCTTTCCATTAAAAAAAAATTGTTTTTACTATCTAGCCAAAAATCTAACAATCTGTACATTCCAAAATATTTTTTATATATGACTTCGTCCAGTACCTATAACTTTTGTTTGAATCTTAATCAAAATATCGAAAAAATACGCACTAAATATACAACCGTTATATTTAAAAAATATATACGATTATCTAATTAAAATTTAATAAAACTTTCATAAAAACTAAGATCTTGCATAAAAACTTACCTACTGAATCAACCGTTAAAAAAAAATATGATTTGTAAATTTTTTTCAAAATGAGTGCCATAACTTTAAAACTAAAAACAAGTTAACAGTAAAGGGAATGTCGCCTTTTACATACAACGGCACACAATGAAATGAGTGTCGCTTTTTTGAAAGTAATGGAAAAATAATTATTCTATTTTTAATGCAGTTGCTGCAATTGATTTTTGTATAGAATGGTTAAAAAAATCTAATTTACACTGATTAGCTAATCATAAGGTTTAATATTCAGATATGTATCTACAGGTATAAACGTAAATGTCACACATCTTTAAAACCTTCTTTGAATGTGTATATGGGGTGTTGCTAGAAATATTGTAGTTGTACAACTTTTAGTGTCAAAATTGGATACTTCGTACGATTAATAATTTTTAATAATAATAATAATAATAATAATAATTTTATTGAGAGATAATCTGGACAACGTAAATATTAAAAGAAAAAAGAAATGATATTGAACGTCCACTGCAGTTCATAACTTTAATTTCTTTTTACTTTTTGTGTACACTTTCTAAATATTGAAACATGATAAATTCAATAACAATATCAATAAAAAAATAAAAACAACACAAAATGATAATAACTTAACAAGGGAACTATTATATTATATAAGCTGTGATGGACAAATGTGTGGAACCAAGTAAATATCTCTGGAATTGTTAGAGATATCGAAATGAAAATTGGAAGGTAGGTATGTCATTAAATTGCCTAGCTCTAAGTGTTCCTACCAAGTGCGTATTTTTTTCAAGAGTTGATGGGCTAGAGCTACGCTTGTGTAAAAATTATCGGTATATGTTCTACCCGAGAATACCGATCAAGGAGAAGCGACAGCTTGGTGTTTTCAGTGTACCGTTTTGTAACTCGCATGTGCGAAAATAAGTTGTGCATCACTCAAAATTATGTTATCTGTCAAAGTAAGTCCAAGTTGTGTTTAGTACCTGAGCAATGTTAAGTGATATTTTTTGGTGTTTGTTTCGTGTAGTAATAAGATGAAGATTTTTACACACTTAGGTATTCTAATAGATATAAATTGTGCCAAAAAAGTTACTAGGAAACTAAGAATTTTATCACATGCATAAATATTAAGTATAATGATTTAATCATTTTTGACATTTTATTTTTCATATGTAGGTATTGTATTTTGTGAAATATATGTTTTTCTTCTTTTAAATAAATTTAATAAACAATGAACTGCAGATTTTGTTTATTTTATTTTGAAATTATATTTAAAAAAATATAATAAATTCGCGTATTTCAATTAGGATTGGTCAAAGTGGACAAAATCCCTTTATTATGGCTAAATTGTAAGTTACAATTATGTCAATATAAAGATGTTTTGCCCATTCATATTTACATTTATTGAATGATTCATACTGGAGTTGATTTTGGAAATATTGGTGCAGACTTAAATAAGTACTATTTCTAAAAATTTGTCTATGCACACATAGTCCAATGGAAGTCCACTTTAGATCTATTTGAGGACCAGTACGTCCATATCTGGGCATCCAGTGTACGTCCGTTTATGCTAATTAAATTGACAGCTGAGTGTCGATACCCAGAAAACGTCTGTTTTTGGACTTAATTTTAAGTTCAGTAGTATTTTGACGTCCAGTGGACGTCCATCTTAGGTCATTATTTACTAAGCCTACCAAATAATACCCATCTATATATACTTCTTTTTTTTAATATAACTGGTCATTAAAAATTGACAAATTGAATCTATTGCATTTCATTCTATCAGCGGAAGTTTGAAATCTTATTCAATTATAACTGTATGTAGTAAAAAGTATTCAAGTGGTTCCTTGGTCGAGCTCGTCTAGCGATTGAAAGCGTAAAACGATAATGAATGTGTCGTGAGTTTGATTCCTGCTCAGGTCAAGCGATTTTTAATAAAAAATAAATAAATGGTGTATAGCGATTTGCGAAAATAATAAACAAATTATTAATAATATAAAATAGTGTGTGGTGAGTTGCGGTCCTGTAAAAAAGTGGGGATGTGGTCTCAATGGAAATATAATCTCGGACGTTTTTTGAATGTCCAGTATTCGACGTCCAAATATATTCCAGAATTGGACGTCTTCTGAATGGTCAAAAGTGTGCCATTTGTATACTTCACTGGATGTCCATTGGATGTCGGAAGTCCAGAAAACTCATTTTTGGACGTCTGGACATCCAAAATTGTATATCGAATGGACGTCCAATGGACATATTTGTATTATCTGGGTAATAGCCAGGCCAGGTATTTAACTCTAAATACATAAACCTTAAATAACATCTGGTTTAACTTGGCGAGAAAACACTTGTTTCTACAGAAATAAGTGATAAACTTGTAAGTCCTTTTAATATAATATAAATCTAGAAATTCTAAAAATATGTAAGTATTTTTTAAACCTAAAAGCTTTGAAAATATATGCACATTGCAAATATTTAGTTAAGCCTCTCAAACTTAATGTCTTTTTAATTGTTACCTAAATTTTTTTGGCACCCTTAATTTTATTTACCTTATTTTTAGTTAAGGATAAAATAATTTACATTTTTAACAATAAATAAACCAAATATTGAACAAATTATAAAATAATAAACGTCTTTTACTTTTATAATAAATAATTAATTATTACATAATGAATTATATTTTGGTGCCGAAATTTCAGCATTGCTATTAACCCTAACTACTTCAATGTAATTAAATCACATTGCAATATTTCCGCGTGGACTATAACAATCATTTCAGATAATTTGCCAAACTATTTCGCTCAGTGTAGAAAATAAGCATGTTTTCTGAGCGTGCTAAGTTGTGTATCAGTCAAAGTCATACTGTGAAAAAGGTACATCCGATATCAAAGGCACCGACAGCTACTGTCGCTTCTCCCTGATCGGTATTTTCGGGTTCTACCACTATCGAGTAATTGTTGCATTAACTCAAGGACTACTTTGTTAGCTAATGGTGTATTAACATTATTGACCCCATCCTACCCTCCATAGATTTTTAAGATGAAAGTGTAGGCTTTGTTGAGACACAATATAAAAAGTTCTACCCCATACTTATGGCGCTTTCCGGGTATGTATTGTTTGCAGCTTAATTTGCCACGAAATGGTACCATGGTCTCATCTATACAAACATTTTCATCTGCTGTCAAAGCATTTTGAAATTTTTTATTTAGAAAGGCCACCAATGGTAAGATTTTATAGAGGCATTCATTATTATTTGGAACCTCGTTATCAGACTAGTGAAAGTTCGATAAAAGAGTCTCAAATCGTTTTCTTGACATCAGTTTTGAAACATCATTTCTATATACAATCTTAGTACTCCAGTAGTCCCTTATAGACGGTTTTACAGATAATCCCATCCAAATAATTATACCTATAAAAAGACAGATCTCTTTGTCATTTGTGTCAGTCCAATTAGCAAGAAGTTAATTTTTCGAAATCGTCTCGTTTAAAATACCATTTATAGTTTTTTGCTCCGCAGACAAGTTGGTTTCTCTAACAATTTCTGCGTCCAAGAACAGTTTGTAAAAATTCTAACGGAGTATCCCCTATTCTTTTATTTTCAAATTCATTTTCACACTAGGTGTAATTTGAAACAGAAAATTATTCATTTGACCTAAAATATTTTATTTCTAAGACAGTGAAACAAATTTATTTGTACTCAAACTTACTGCTAACATCGTTCCAGTAAAATTCCTTGTTTCCATTTTCTTCTTCATCATTCTAGTGAAAATTCCCGGATATTTTATCCGAATTATTGTGCACAGGATGGTCCTCATTTACCGTTTGAATTCCTGAAGGACCCGCCGAATTATCTTCCAAATCATTCGTAGATAAAAGTCCCAATTGATCATCCAATTTACGTCTTTTATTTTGGCATTAGACTGCTCTCTGACTCTGAAGATTCATCGTCACTAGTTTGGATCCTCATCCGAATCGTCAAAATATGAATAATCAGACAACTCATTCAAGTTTTCTGCCACACATTATAATTCTTGGGCACTAAGAACCTTCTTTCTAGACATGTTTGACGAAAAACAAACAAAATTAATGTATTAAACGCACTCGAACACCCACGGACCAACAGCTGATCGATAAATATCAAATTAAATGGGAATGTGTACCTAACACGGTTACGCTTTATTAGGGAGTGTCTATTAGTTGCCGAAGGCTTAATACATCCAGCATCGAATAAAAAATTTTTACTTGACTATTTTGAAAATTTTGTAAATCTAAGTTAAAATCACCCATGCAAACAATTTCGTCATGCGTAGGAGCTATCGTGATTAGGCAGTCCTCAAGTTCATTAAGAAAAAGATTAGTATTTTGTTCATGTGGCTTGTATAACACCCCTACCGCAACTAACTTTCTTTCAGTGACTATTTTAATCCAAAATTAAAAGAAATTATCTTAATACTAACATATAAACATAACCCTTTCCATCTACAGTTTCTGTTCGCCCTGTATAAATAGTAGCCATCAAAATTTACATAATTATCACTAATATTATGATTCAACCATGTTTAACACACCAACAATATGTCTAAAGAATTGTCTAAAACCAATTGTTTAATATTGTATATGTCGATGATATCTTTTGCTTAATAGAAGGTGGTCTTAGACAAGATCGGTTTCAGTTTTTGGCTACTGTTACCTTAATGAATTGAAGAATAAACAACTTTTTTAATTAAAAATAAAGGAAAATGTAAAATTGTTCAACATGACCAACATGAATAGAAAAACAAGATACTATGTTAGTATTCACAAACCTCTACTCAACTGACCAAAATACTAGTTTTCATCTATCAAAAGATTTAAAAAACATTTTTTCTACTACCGTGCGTAAAGTACGTACTTTACGCACTCCACGAAGTGTGTAAAGTTGTACTTTTTTTCAATAGTGCGTAAAGTAAAACTCTTCGACAAAATTTGTACATAACAACAAAATATAACGTTTTATTTTATATTAACATTTTTTTGCTATCTCCTTCTAAGACAAATTAATAAATTATTTTTGCTTATATCTATTTAGTGTCCAACAAATTATCAACAGTTTATTTTAATTATAATTTTCTCTAAATGTCATCGATTTAATTAAAAGTAAACATACAGTGGATGTCGATTTTGGTAAAAGTAAGTTGGCCGTGGCTGTGTGGATTAGAAGAACTGTCAATCTCTAAACTTTTAATTAGTACCTACCTTATAACAGAACACGACAAAAGTATACTTAAGTTCAAGATTAGATTCTAAAGCCAATTTAGCATTTTTTTAAACTCAATCAAGTTTGAGAAGGTAAAAAGTTTTACTTTTTAATGTTTGTTTACTTAAATTCAAATTTTATTTGCAGTTTATTATATCTGTCATAATCGATATAGATTCAAATTTATCTAGCGATAGCGAATTTGATAATACTCCCCCAGATATCTTATGCAGTGCATAGAAGGCCACTGAAAATTTATTGCCGGAAAAATCTGCATATATTTATCAGCAAAAATACAATGCATTTATAGAATGGTGTAGGAAGAATAAGGTGACAAAATATTCGGAAAACGTTATTTTAGCATATATCTCTGATGAATTGAAGAATTGCAAAGCTTCTACCCTATGGTCGATTTATTCTATGCTTAAAAGCACCTTAAAATATAAAAACAACGTTGATATTTCGAAATTCAACAAGTTAATAGCATTTCTCAAACAATAAAATAAAGGTTATAAACCAAAAAAATCCAAAATTTTTAAACGAGAAGATCTAATTAATTTTCTGTTGAAAGCTCCAGATTCCAAGTTTTTAATGATCAAAGTAAGTAAATGCCTCAGTAAATGCTTGAATGCTCAGTATAAAATTAAAATATTCTGTAAAGTTCTGCAACGAGATGTGTGTTCGTATGGTGTGTTGCCTAACAAAATCAGTTGCTGTCCTAACAGGCCACCGGGGTTGTTAGGCAGCACATTATACCTAAAACTTTTATATTTTTTACAATAGCATTTATTTGGAGTTTTACATGCGCAACGTCAAGATATTTGCTAATGTTTAATAAATTATTTGTAACATTACAATATGTTATTTTTTAGGTATCTTTTATAATTGGAATTGCGGGAGCTTGTCGCCGGGAAGAATTATGTAAAATGACAATTAACGATGTGGAAGATAAACAAACAGTGTATATTGTCAAAGTATCAGAAACCAAAAATGGAATAAAACGCATTTTTACGATTTTAAATCCAAATAATTCTGCAGTTGATTATTTATCTTTCATAAAAAAATATACCTCATTAAGACCATCAAATATAAATTGTAACAGATTTTTTTTTTAAAATTCGCAATTGGAAAATATTCTAAACAGCCTGTAGGGATAAATACTTTTGGTAAAATGCCAAGTGTTATAGCAACGTATCTAAACTTGCCCAATCCAATTGCTTTTACAGTACACTGCTTTAGGAGGTCTTCAGCCACTATGCTGGCAAATTCTGGAAGAGACCTTCTAATGGTCAAAAAACATGAAGGATGGAAATCATCTGCTGTTGCAGAAGGCTAAGTAGACAGCATAATAACACAAAAAAACAAAATTTCTAATAAAATTTTGGTGGATGACAGTATGCCATCCACTTCCACACAAAGCTACAATTTTACCCTTGACAACTCTAATGAAAAATTAGTGGAACCACTCAACAGTGAAACTAGAGTTACACAAAATATTTCAACCTCTTTACTTAAAAAGGCCAAATCCATACCACTCGAAGCTCAAAATAGGGTTACAGAAGTAATATCACAACATTTTTCAAACTCTGTGCTGGAAAAGGCCAAAACCTTAAGTTTTGGTAATTGCAATAATTGCACATTCAATATTAATATTCATAAGAGTTAAAAACCTATTTTTTTTTTATATTTCTTCATTTGTTAGTCATTTTGTTTTGTAAGAATTATAAATTTGTAAAGTTCCAATAAATTTATTTTTGTTGCTGTGTACAATTTTTGACACGTTTTACTTTTTTTTCACTAGTGCGTAAAGTAAAGTACTTTTTTTCACTAGTGAAAAAAAATAACTTTTATATTTCTAATATTAGTGGATTATGTGTACGGTAGTAGAAAAAATATTGTATGCCACTCGTGTGTAAAGTCCCTTTTTTGACTCATGTGATTGTCGCACTCGCCTACGGCTCGTGCGACAACATTCACATTCGTCAAAGAAGGGTAACTTTACACACGTGTTGCATAAATAACTTTTTTTATTACCTTTTGACTTTTTCCGTCTTTATATTTTATTGCTCTTCAGTGAATCCAGGAGAACCATCAACAGCCTAATACCACTTTGATAAAGTACTGGGATGTGGGAGACAATTGTTAAATTTTTCCATCACATATCTATAAGCCTAAGCATTACTTTCCTGAAATCATAATAATGCTTGTTTATATGACAAAATATATTATTTGATTTCAACAAACCTTTATTTTTCTTTTTTAAATTTTCTTTCCCTTTCAAAAGCATTTAGTATAGATGAATAGGAGCTTACAGATATTGTGGTTTTAGGTAATGAGTTTATCAAATTTTAAACAATTTTTTGTCTCCTAAAGAGAGTTAAAGATCTTGCATATTTTCGCCCCTACAAATGAAATATACATAAAATGTATTCTGCAGATTTGTTAATGATATACATTTATTTAAATTTCAAACGTTCCAAAGGCTATTATTACCAGCACCTGTTTGGTTTTAAAAAATATAAGAGCTAAAAAAAAAGATTTAAAATATTAATGGCAGTTGAATAAATTATGTATGATACAAAAATATATCTAATCTATTTTACATTATACGAAAAGACATAAATTAAGCATTATCGCAAAGAAAACAACTATTTTCTGTCGAACGCAACCAGTTACGGTGATGCTCAAATGAACATTCTACAAACATGTTTTCTTATTCATTTGCCAATATTCCATTTTAAGTTACGTTTGTGGAATATATAATACTTACATCAACCAGGATCCTTTTAAGAATTTATTATTGCAAACTATACAAGCTTTCGGCATGATTAGCACTCATTTTTTAATAAAAAAACACTTAAAAAGTTTATTAAAGAGACAAGTCGTCCAAATTGTCTTTAGAAGCCACAAATAACGATCTTTTTAAAAACGAAAACAAGACGTCAAATGAAATGTCGTTTATTACAAATACACGCGTTATTTAAATTTGCCAATCATAAATAATAAAACAGCAGTCTTCTGCGCATCCTGAAGTTGTATCCCTGGAGTGGATGTTATTTTGGAACTTTCAACTGGTCCGAGTGAGCTAACTGATTTTTCAGCAATAAACTGTGACTCCAAAAATAATATTCTGTGACCTCCGAGCAATTACTACTAGAGGGAGTCTTCCCCCCTTCCCCGCGCTAAATTTTGTTAGCAACATCTACTCCCCCCGAGGGGAGAAATACCTCTTCTGTAATTGGCTTATTTAATCAGCGTTGCCAAGTTTGACAGTGAGGTTGTGACCTCGTTCTGACACTTTCTGACACACAATTATTGATTTGTATTTTACGAAAAATATAATTATTTATAGCCTTGTAAGGGTTTTAAATGTATATTGAAGATTTATTATCTGTAATAATATGGTGAAAACATGCTTTATGGGTAAAAGACCTGTTGAAAATGCTTCTTCAAGATTATATCATAGGTAAGTACAAATACAACTTAATTACCAGAGGCGGTGCATTAGGTAATCACCTTTAATTTGCAATTGAACTTTCTTATTTTCGAAAAAGTAAAATTAAGAGGGAATAAATCCCAGCTAAGTTCGTCTTCATCTGTATCATAATGATTATAGTAAAGGTTTAACAGAGAGGTTAATTACTTATTATTATTTTAATATCACATCTTTGTAAAGTCTATTATTTTTTTTAGGTTTCCTTTTCTTGATATGAGAAAGAAATACATGGTTCCAAAATTTAAGAATTCAACAAGACCTCAGGGGAGGAAAATATTAAAGAAAAATGCAATTTCGACGAAAGAAGTATAATAATCAATCCTGTCACTACTTCTACACTATATTCATCTGCTACTAAAATACTAAAACAGCAAGTAAGTAGAGAAACTTAAGTTTCTTTCAAAAAGAATGTTTAAGGAAAAAGGCATAGCCATTTTTTTGTTGACACTTTTTTTTAACTAATCTAAAAGACTTATTTTGTGTATTGTTTAAATTTTCATTTTTTGTACTTAATTTGTTTTAGGTTTAAAGAAAATGAACTTCTAAGAATATCCCAAAAGAGCTAAGGAAGGTTTTAAAATTCTTAAGAAAACTATTCAGAGCCAAAAACATAAAATAGCCTTCCTGTCCAAAATATAAATAGGTATAAATATTTAGATATTATGAGTGATTTTTTATTCTATAAATAGAACATAATTTGCTTCTAAATCACTACCTAATGAACTATATTATATAGTACAAAACTAAACAAGAATATCACATTATTCATGTTTTTTTTAATTTCCTTAAAAACGTCCCAAAAAATGTGAATATTTGTCTAGTGCTATAGTCAGGTATAAAAACATTCATTTATTTAAACACAGTTGCAATATACATTTTATTTAGTTTTTAAGTTAAAACCTATTAGGACATCCTAAAATGACTTTTTTCGTTTGATGTGAGATTAATTATTCTACATTTTTGTTTGGTAAAATAGGATATATTAAGATGTCTTACTGTTTTCTCTGATTATCTAAAAAGTTAGAACAATAAACAAAGACTGTTATAACAAAAAAGATATATACCTTTACTTAAACACACAATTAGTCAGTTCAATTGTACGATAATTTAAAGCAGAAATCCAGAAAACTTCAAAAATGTGTTTAAATGTGTTTTTACTATAACAAGGACATCATTAATAAAAAAACTTGGCACATTAACATTGACGATAGGTTTTTATAATATATATTATACAAATCACAACGAACTACACAAAATGACATTATTAATAATTTAGCAATAAAATAGTTAAGTACAATGATGACATTAAAAGTTGAGTTTCTCGAAATACTTTTTTTAAATTGTCTCAGTACCTACCTAGTATTTTTCTAGCGCAATGATGTTATATGAATGTTCATTGTGTGATACCTTATATTTTAGGAATAAAATGATATATTTTTTTGCAGGTTTCTGTTAACAACGATTCCAAGAACTTTTGAAAATATTATTAAAACGGCCTTTGCAAATATAATTCTTAATTAAGAGCTTTTGATCTAACATTAAATTTTTATTCTCCATAAGGTTACAACTTCCTAAGAAGAAAGTTTAACAAGACTTACCAGACCCAAAATATCAAAATTTTATCGACCAATTGATGGTTCTACTGGTTTTCATAGGAAAATTCTCCTCGAAACTACTAAAAGAAAAGTGGCAGAGGCAACCGAAGAAGGCAAAAAAGTCTTTTGCAAAACAAAAACTAGAAATTTGTTTAAGAATCTAATTATTGTTTGAAGTTTTACCATTAATAATTTTTGATAACGATTTAAGATTATGAAGTTTTATTATGTATTTTACTCTTTGTTTAAATTTTTATTAGGACCAAAATAAATTATAATTTTCATTTCAACTACAAAAACTCTCATAATATTAAAAAGGGGAAAAACGTTAGATTAGTTATGTTCAGGAATAAACACTTTAAACATTTATCTACTTAAAATGTGTTACTTTTAGATGGTATGTTATTAACTTTCTATTTGTACCTACTTGTATTAATTTATTTCATTTTATTATCTGTTGTATTTTCAAATTGATTTTGATATTAATCTTATCTATTTATATATTTTTTTTATTCACATATATGTTTTTTTCATTGAAACAAACGTTTATTAGCTTATTAAATATAATGAATTCATGTTGTTTTATTATATGCTTGTATGAATGATTACTTTTATTTCCTTTTAAAAATGAATTTCAAAGATAAAGCCGAAGCGATGAGTGAGAATTAAAAATTAGACGAAAGTGACGATATTTACTGGAGCTTTCATCTACACGCTCCTTTTTCTAGCCATCTACACCTGAGCCAGCAAAATTGGTCTGTCCTCCATCCTTACATTCTCCAGATTTACAGAGAAAACGCCGTCCTCTTTAACATATCCAGACCTTCTTTGACGGAGACTATACCACTACTTTACATTATCACAGCTTTATTTCTTATCCCGAGCAATTTAAATGTATTTGTAATTGCTCATTCTCACCTTTTCTCTTGTAGATTCCGTACTCAGTTTTCTTATTTTTAGTTGTGTTTGGACTGCCCTTTTATTTTCACAGCTTTAATTCTATAATGCTGTAACGCTACAATATGGATTCATTTTTGTGGTTTATACTACTTAATATTATTCGTAAGTGACCAACCTATTATAATAATTAAAGAATATTGTATTACAGGCCTGAAGATGTTCCTGTAAGGCCGAAACTAGTCGCTCCTGTATTTATTTATAATAAAATTGATTTTAAGGTTTTATTCTTCAATTGAAAAAATTAGACCTTTACAGTGATTTTGTTTCATTTCCTACATTAGACACATATAAGACGGTATTCTTTTAAAAAATAGTAAAATTAGCAAATTTTTTAGTTTGTTTTTACAATTAAAACGTTAGGACAATGTGTGTTTTTATAGATAAATGATACGCCACTGAACAAGAAGGATGTTTACCTTCCCCCTTGCGCCCGCTTCCTCACTTCCTCTACAGATGTTGCTAACACAACAATCGCCTACAAACTCGTTTTCACGCTCCCTCTATTAGTAATTGCTCGGAGTCTGTGACACCAAAGAGGTTAGACACTGACAGCAGCAAGCAAAATATTATAAATATTGCGCCAAGATGTAGGCAACACGTAATAAGGCATCAAAATGGTGGAGTTTTCTATTTCCTTTTAAAAGGCACTCAGAAAGCTGCGCAGTGCGACCATTCTCCGTATAGTAAGAGAAAATCAAAGTATGTGCTCTAAGCTGATAACGGTATATAATTGACAAGACAATACAAGAGCTATTGAGCAAGTGCTTAAGGGGAGAGTTGTTTCAGAGAGTTGATCCAGGTCAACAAGCACCGTTAAGCACAGTTATAGTCAGGAACAGGTCTGGAACTGCTTGCAAGTAACCTAGATGACATAAAAGATAGCACTCAATAGAACAATATTAAAAACGGTCTTATGACAATTTTTGATGACGAGTTCATCCAAAAAAGGTTGGCACATCAGAAATGGTTAACAAAAATCCATGGTATAGTAATTGACAGCGAGATTACTGATGAAAACAAACAAAAATAGTGCATTTGTTTGTTAATTTACTGGTTTTTAGAAACCTCATTTATATTTTATGAACTCTGGTACATTTGACAATTTAAAACAATGAAAATTTAAAAAATTTTTCCTAATCTCTTTTTAATATTGTTTTTCTTTTGTTACAGGTAATTAACAATGTTTCATTCATAAATTGGATTGTGGGATTCTGAGTACTAGAGTAGTTACTACCAGTAGGTATGTATTCGGTTTTCTACACAATGACACTAAAACTGCCATAATCAGGTTCATGGTGTACATGTACAGGATGCATCATTGAGAAATTGAAGCGTTGTCCATGAATAGTCACTTAACTTGGTAGATGCCACCCTGGTCCTCATGTGGCAGCTCCCATGGTTGTGGTACAATTTTTACATGGTTCGCTATATCAAATAAAGAATTTAAATATCACAGTTTATTTCTAAAAAATTCCAGATAATAAATGTAAAATAAATTGTTTAGCTGATACTATTTTTGATTAACTTCAATATAGTACGACATAGTTCAGTTTACATCCCAGGTACTGATATCGCTAAATATTTAATTAAATCTTCATGATACAGATATATACCTAATGTAGACACAACTATTTATTTTCTGGAATTAATTTAGCCAAGTGCAATATTTATTTTTTATATCGTCTTTAAGAAAAACTGTAATGAAAGTTTACTTTCCATTTTTTTTTTGTAAATGCATGCTACATCATCATTTAAGTTAAATCCTCAGTTACATCAGTCTGACATTGTTTATGTTCTGTTGGTTTTCCAGATTTAGTCGTTAAGTTAAATATTTAGTAACAATATTATCAAATAATTTATATGTTTCCATTGTACTTGAACTACTTAAATAGTTTTTAAATCACTTCACTATTTCACTATTTTACAATACCTATATAGGTTTGAATTTACTAGCACTAATATTGATTGATACATTGTAACATAAGTAATGCAGTTTTGTGAATCTTTATTCTAATAAACACACATTAATCGAGTCATTGTCAGCACAATAAATATGTCAAGAGTTCAAGGTCTTTTTACAAAAACAATAGTTTCGATGCGTTTATTTTCAAAAACTCGGCATATTATGACTTGATTGCTAAAATATCTTTAAAAAGATTTTTCAATATCAAAAATAAAAACTTAAATATAAATATAACAAATAACAGTAGATTAGATTATATTAGGAGTTGGACGTTATTTTTCCTTGTCCATCGCGACCTTTTCAGATCTATTGTGGGACCTCGTTTATTTTAGAGTATGTCGTCTAGCCTGGTCTTTTTTATTAGACTTAGTAGCTTTGACAGTGGCTCCCGCATGTAGTTGCATGCAATTGGCTTTTCTTCGCCCAATGTTAGAAACCTCATTCCAGCCAGGCCTTCACATTGGCACAGGACGTGGAATATTGTTTCCTCTTCTTCTTCACAGAACCTGCACAAAGTTGCTTGTTCTGCTGGATTTATGACACTCATGTGCCTTTTGAGGCGACAGTGTCCAGTAGGAAGGCCTACTGTTATCCTAACGATTTGACGCTTTTGAGCCAGTAGGTCTTTCGTGAACTTGGCCGATGGTTCCCTGATGAACTGTTTGGCCTGTCTCAGTCTTGGATAGTTGTTCCACCATTCCTGAGACTCTGTTCGCATCCATTGTTTTTTGGATGCCTTGCACAATGCCTTAGCAACTCCACAGAAGGGTCCGAAGCCTGTCATGGCCTTATCTGAGCCTCCTCGGGCTAATTCGTCGGCCTTTTCGTTGCCCTGATATCCCTCATGGCCTGGAACCCAGGCTAAGGTCACCTTATTTTAACTACTTAGCTCTGTCAGGTCTTCTAGACAGTCTTTCACCAGTCGTGATTTGATTTCTGGTGAAAGAATTGCCTTCAGAGTATATGACAATAGTTTGGCATGATACTTGCTGATTTTTTATGTAGGTAAATTCAAGTACAAGTAAATTCAAATACAAGCGAATTCAAGTTACTTTCGATTTTTAATATTTATTGGTTTATAGTTTATTGGCATTTACTATATATTTGCCTGGTATGATGTTAACAAAAATTATTTAAAATTTTAAATTAACAATAAGTAGGTAGGAGTATCTAAATAAAACACTGTCTTAAAAATATATAATTTTTTAATTAATAATTACAAAAAAACATGGTATGGCAAAAAATATCGTAAAAAAACTGTAAAAATTTTTAAAATTATGTTTTAAATATATATGTTACGGTTAAAGTGTTTACTTGGCTAGTGTATAGACTAGCTGGATAGTATACAAACTATCCAAATGTCCTGCTATTTTGATGGAAAATCAAATTTCTACTAAAATAGCTATGACTATTGGTTGGTTAGTATACTAACTAACTAGTTTACAAACTATACAACATTTATCGCCAAAGTACAAACCACACGAAAAGTATACAAATTAACCGGTATTTTTGGCTAGTTTACAAAATATCCACAGTATTTAGATAAAGTGTAAACTTAATATTCGTAGTAATACATAATAACCAGCTCGTGGGTTAGTATGTAAACTAACCAATCCCTTTTGGTTAATTTATTAGAAAAGTGAAGTTATAGTTATGACAAGTGTGTGTTATTATTGTTTGCTACTGTGTTGTCTTGTGAAACTTGTTTAAGAAGAGCTTATTAAAAATTAATCAACAGCAACAATTTGAAAACCTACTTTTGGAAGTTTACAAACAAAAACCGCAAAATTCAAAATTAGTGAATCACAGTGATTACAGTTAACTTTTGCAATGTATAAAAAGAATACGCGAAACTGGACCTAACACGAGTAATAAAAATGATTATTACGTGGTAAATACTTATGATTTACAGAGAATAGAATCATCTTAAGTAATTTTACATAAAAAATCTGGAAAGATTATTTTAGGTTTAAGTGAATTTTATGATGCTTATAAGCTGCCCATCAGGGAACTGGGCATGGAGGTCGTCAGGCAACAACAAAATTATTAAATGAAAAGTATTATAACCTAACACAGGAAACGGTAAAATTATTTATTGAAACTCGCGAAACCTGTCAGCTCAAACGGAACAAAACTAAAAAGGTATTGTTGTGAAACCAATTGTTTCAAATCATTTAAACTCTCGGTACCAAATCGATCTCATTGACTTACAAACTAGACCGGATGGTCACTTCAAGTTTATTTTTGTCTATCAAGACCACCTAACCAAATACGTCAGGTTGAGAGCGCTGAAAACAAAGAAGGCTAGAGAAGTAGTTGAGCACCTATTAGAAGTATTTGCAGACCTAAGGAGCCCTTGCGTGTTGCAAAGTGACAACGGCCGAGAATTTTCAAATGAAGTAGGTATTTTTCCAAAATTTAGGTATATAATGAATGGCCAAATAACAAATAAAATTTAATCCAAATTCCTAGAATGAAATTATTTAAATAATCAATAATCTGTATTTAAATATATGAATGAAGTACCTAAGGCAAAATCGAATAGGTGGTTAAGTGAATAAATGCTCACTTGTCCACGTTCGATTCACAGCCAATCAATTTCTTTTTTATTTTTTAAGTTAAATTAGGTGCCAATATATTTTTTTTTTTTTTTTTTTTTTTTTTTTTTTTTTTTTTTTTTTTTTTTTTTTTTTTTTTTGAAAAAAATTATTCAATTAAATAGTCGATAAAGTGAAAAATAACCATATTAATTTACTAATATTATAAATGTAAAAATTTGTTCTTTCGCGCAGCAATAGCAATATATTTTAATTTTGTTACGTTTTTGAGGAATTAGTTGGAATGTGGCCTGACTGTCACATTGTGTTGTGCATGGTAAACCGATAGATTTACAATCACAAAGTTCAGTGGAGAGAGCGAACCAGGATATTTCACAGTACAACCTAATATTTTTCAGTGGTTATACTTGATAATTATACTGAAATCCCAGTTGTACTCGAAGATAACAATGAAACCTGAGTTTTACTTAAAGAACAAGCAATGGCAATGATCCCAGGTACTGAAACTACAAAAAATGCTCTCAATGAACCATTATCAACGCAGAAATGCACATTTTGTTCTGAAGAAAATGTATGTGACCATTGTCAGAATAAAAACAATATTAAAGCGATAAGAGATGCATGCAACGAAAGTCTAAAAAGGCAAGCAAATAAAATGCTGGAGACTTCTGGGAAGAAGTTTAAACCAGGAACTATCGGCATGTCCGTGAGAGTGCCCATTCCAGACGTAGACCAAAGTCGATCAGATCATAGAAATATATTGGGCGTAATAATGAGCGTAAAAGATGAATTTTACCGAATTGGAACTGTTCACGGTGTCCTTAAACAACTGTATTACCGTAACGAATTTGAAATATGCAAGCAACAGTTTATAAAGTTAGAAAATGTCAAGACAGACACGAAAATAAGATTATGAAGTGCTGTAGGAACATTTTCAGTCTCTGGTTCAACACAAGGTTATGTGCGCTGCCAATGTAACAAGGGTTGCTCGAATAAAAAGTGTGAATCTCTTTCGTCTGGATATACGTGTAACAGCAAGTGCCATAACAGTGCACCTTGCTCCAATAAATAATAATTTTCTTATTAATATTTTGTCAGACAATAAGTATTTTTATGTCAATTTTGTTTTTTTTACTTATTTTTAAGTAGTAATAGCAATGTTGTACCTATAAATAAACTTTATTTTTTACCAAGAATTATTTTTTTATCCTAAACTAAATTAACCAAAGAGGATTGGCTAATTTACATACTAACCGACGAGCTGGTTATTATGTATTACTACGAATATTAATTTCACACTTTATCCAAATAGTGTGGATAGTTTTTAAACTAGCCAAAAATACCGGTTAATTTGTGTACTTTTCTTGTAGTTTGTACTTTGGCGATAAATATTGTATAGTTTGTAAACTAGCTGGTTCGTATACAAACCAACCAATATTCATAGCTATTTTAGTAAAAATATGATTTTCCATCAAAATAGCAGGACATTTGGATAGTTTATATACTATCCAGCTAGTCTATAAACTAGCTAAGTAAACACTTTAACCGTAACATATATAATACTTTAATTTTATTAACTAAAATTTCATTGAATTTTTTTTATGCTTAGTTATTAATGTTATAACTTACTGCAACGTTTCTTTTTGCAGCAGGTGGTGTTCCAAAAACAGTTGAATCAGAACTAAAAACCCATATATTAGATATACATACATATAGGTAATAAATAATGTTTAGAGGTAAATAAAAAATTAATATTTTGTATTTTTACCTGTTGAATAAGTCATCCAAAAATAAGTACCATTTGTACGTACCAAAACATTTTCAGGAAAACAGTGTTCTAAACACAACTCTGGGTTTTTACGAAAGAGCTGATTTTTAAGGATTCCTATTAGAGAAAACCAAAGTTTTCTTTTCTCAGGATCTTGCGGAAACCTAAATAGAGTAATAAAAAATATGTATAGGTGCTCAATAGGTAAATAATTTTTAAGATCGACATTTTACGTTAAATTTTCTTTGCCACTATTCAATAATTATTTATTGGTATAAGACAAATTTACTAATTTATAAAAGGAATATCACTTTGAAATCTGTTTTAAGACTGTTTTAGACTACACAAGTTTTTGATACAATTTCTTGTACAATTTAAATTGTATATTATCAAACCTGCAGTAAATTGTCTGAAAAATTAGATTGGATAATCATTTTTCAAACAAATTACTATGTGATCCTATATAATTTAAATTCTATAAGAAATTGTATCAAATCTTGTACAAGCCCTTCTCCACTGGTTCAAATGAAAACAACATACCTTAACCTAAAAATACTTACCGATGAAACCATACATTTCGACTTAAATGATCTACCTTTTTGAACACCACACATGCATGTACCATAATTCTTTATATTTCTCACAAAAGTTCACAAAAATAGTATTTTATAAATAAATAAATCAATAAGTCACACAGAAACTGTCAGATTCTGTCAGAAATACAAAATAGCTGTTAGACCTGATTGGCAACGTTGCGGCTGCTTACGGTACTACATTTCATTCATAAAAATTGTAAATTCGTAAAATAAGATATTCAGCGTTGCCGTATTTACGGAGTTCTTCGAAACCCTAATATTTTGTTTAGATTAATATTTATTTTTTAATAAAAAATTTAGCTTATATTAAAACTTCAAATAATAATTTGATTAAAAACATATTTTTATTTATATAATATAAAATTATAGTTACAGGACACATCAAATTTTATTTTTCGAAAGTAATTTCTCCAAATTATTTTAACAGACTGATAAAATCGGTAAAGACGCAATAAACGAGAATGTGGTGGGAATAATGATTTGCCACATAAAAATGTAAACAATTTGGTCTCTTAGTTGTAATGTCTTTGGAAAAAAGGCATTTTTCTTTTATTGGCCACTCTAGTCAAATATTTCCAATTTAAATGTCTTCGTATGATTGCTAAAATAGCGTTATCTAGCATTAAATCTTTAATATAATGTGTGATTTCAATATTAGAGTTTAGAATATAGCAATTTTGGCACAAGAGAAACAAAACATACCTAACAAAATTTTTTAATCGATTTACACGATTATTGATTGTTGATGATTGTCTTGTTGCTTTGTCCAGTGGAATCATTAGAAATTGTTGAAAAATTAAATATTCAAATTGTTTGTATACAAATCAGGGATGTTGCGGATGCTGATTTTTTCACATCCGCGGATGTGAAAGCGGATGCGGATTTTTGAAGGCTCACATCCGCGGATGCGGATGCGAACGCGGATGTTTAAGGTCCTATATAAAAATAGAATACGAAAACGAATGAAGAATTAAAACAATGATAAAGTATTTATTAACATTTTTATTAATGAAAATTAGTATTATGTTATGTATGTAATGTATGTATTCTATGTATAATGCTCCTATTTTTTTAACTTCACTTACTAATTTTTATATTAGTAAGTGAAGTCAAAAATAGGAACATTGTACTTAATAAAGAGTAATATTGCCACCTATTCTGATTCAAGACGGTTACGCAGAGGTTCGTAAATTAAACCCGCGCTACTAAATAATTGTTCGCTAGGAACACTGCCTGGTGGAGTGGATAAAAATCTTCGTGCCATCGGTGATAATATCTTGAATTTCTGTCGATGAACACTCCACCATTTAAGAGGATTTTTATCAGCATTGACTCTTTTTTTAATGCGGTAAGAAAGTAATTCCTTTTTAAGTACAGCTTCAGGGCTACCATTTTCTGGTATTTCTTGACTCTCATCTTCACTTGACGAATCTAACATCGTAACAAGGTCGTTTTTTAAGCTTGGCTTTCTGAAGAAACTTAATGGTCCTGGTCCTAGTTGTTTCATATTCTTTTTCGTGGGATCAGTCATTCTCAGGAAACGCGTCGTGCGAACGGCACGCGTCATTCGCCGGCTCCATCCAATTTCTTTCTTGTCGCAACTCGCCATTTGTATTACATTCGCATCCGGATGAACATCCGTATTGATTATTGCGGATGCGGATACAGATGCGGATGTTCAAATCTATGCGGAAACTCCGCATTTGCGGGTGCGGATGCGAATATTCGCAACATCCCTGATACAAACCTCCGATGTGGTGCCCCTTCAGAGTGGCGCTCGCGTGCGGTCCACGCGTTGCCCGCGCATTTGCGAGGTTCCTGACAAGTAGAATTAATTAAATTAATATAAAACCAGTCTATGAATAATTTCGGTTTTAATATTCAATTGGGATTGCTCCTATTTACCTTTTGCTTTAAATTCGAAAAATAGTGAGGAAATAATAATTATTTTCTAATTGGACCAAAATTGTTTCGATATAGTAAACTATTATTAAATATATATTTATTAAAATTATAAACACGAGCAAAGGCAGGTACGCCAGTGATTTCTTTCTTTTTTTATTTTATTTATATAAACCATTATGTTTTACAATAATAATAATAATAATAATAATAATAATAATAATCTTTATTAACCAACAAACGGAAGAGATTACAATAGTTGTTAAAAAAAAAAAAATTCAATTTAATAAATAGGTTGGTTAAAAGGCGCCTATTCAGCAAAGCTGTTCTTCCATAAGGACCTATCGCAAAGTAAAACCTAAATTTGTAATTATATATTATAATACCCTAAATAATAAAAAAAAAATACTTATAAAATAACATCTTATCTTACGACAACATAACCTTTTCTTCTAGATTGTTTTTATAATAATATTTGTTAATAATAACAATATTAATAATAATAATAATGATGATAAAAAAAAGATGTAACAATAATATTATAAAACGGTCATAAAAAAGCTTTCAAAGAATTTTTTTTTAGGCTAATACCTACATCTACATCTGCTTATGGCAACATAACCTCTTTTCGTAGATTGATTTTATTATAATATTAATAATATTAATAATAATAACAAAATCGTATTTATAAATCAAGATATAGGAAAGCTTTCAGAGAAGAAGTTTTAACGGATCTGAAGATAATATCTACATTGCTCTTGAAAAATAGTTTTTTTTAAGTAATATTTAAATGAATTTAGAGATTTTCTTCTTATATCAAGTGACAGTTCATTATACAAAGCGGCAATAGTGTATGAAAAAGATCTTGTAAATAAGGCTGTTTTGTGTTTTGGTATTGTTATTGTATGTTTGTAACGTATGTTAATGTTGTGAACGTCTTCTCTATAAGTAATTTTTCTTGTCAAGTAAGGTGGTTTTTTATCAGATATAATTTTGTGAAAAAACGTAAGAGAATGCAATCTACGTCTATTGGCCATATTTAACCAGTTTGCTGTTATAAGTTTATGACTAATTCGATCGTACTTCCTAATACCGTAGACTAATCTAAGGCAGGAGTTTTGTAATTTTTGGAGTTTGTTCTGATCAACGACTCGTAAACATGGTCCATAGACATAATCGCAATAGTTGGCATGCGAAAGTACCAATGACTCTGTCAGTAATAACTTAATTTCTTGTGACAGATATATCCGATTGGCATACAAAAGCTTTAGATTGGAATATCCATTCTTTAAAATATTATTGACGTGATAAGAAAACCTAAGATTTTGATCAATAATAACACCCAAATTCGATTTCTCAATAGGTTTTAGAATATTTTTTTTTTTAGTTTAATTGTAATATTATCTTTTGTTAAACCAAATAATATAATATATGACTTGTTTGAATTTAAATGCAAATCGTGTTTACTAGACTGGTCAATAAGATTTTCCAAATCACTGTTAATTTCATTTTGCAACATTAACAAATTTGTTTTACTACCTAAACGGTACAATTGTGTATCATCTGCATACATGTGCATTTTTGAAAAATTTAAACAAGTAGGAAAATTGCTAGTGTAAATGGTAAATAAAATGGGCCCAAGAATTGAACCTTGAGCTACCCCTCTTTTAATTTCACCTTCGTTTGAGGTGTGTCCTTTATATGTAATTACTTGACGTCTGCGATTGAAGTAATTTTTAAACAGATCTATGGCTGACTCATGTACACCTATAAATTTTAATTGTGAAAAAAGCACAGTGTGACTAATTGTGTCAAAGGCCTTGCTGTAGTCCAACAAGATCAGTGCTCCAACATTTCCCTTATCTAGTTCCCTAAAAATGTCATCAGTGATATTTAGCAATGCACTACCACAACTATATCCCGGCCTAAATCCAGATTGCACCTCAGGGAGGATATTATAAGTATCTAAGTGGGTACGAAGTTGAGTTTCCATGACCCTTTCAATTATTTTAGAAAATGTTGGAAGAATGGTGATTGGTCGTATATCTTTTAAATTAGTGGGTTTTGTATTTTTGGGATTGGAATTACCTTACCTACTTTCCACTGATCTGGGAACACAGAAAGGGTTAAGCAGTAGTTTATGATATTGCTTATATATGGCAGTATAAATGGACACGTGAATCTTATAAGTGTTATATCTATATCATCTGTTCCTCTAGCTTTAGTTTTTATGTTATTAATTATTTTGCTAATTTCATTTTCAGTAACAGGAGTAAATCTAAAAGTATTAGGGAAGTTTTGTTGACGATTGTTTTCATAATAACGAACAAGATCTTGAGAAATAGTACTATCTTTTCCAACAGTATCAAGAAAGTAATTATTAATATTGTCTGCATTGCAGTAAAAATCAAACTCAGAATTATATTTTTTATTTCTTATTAAGTGAAGGTGTTTTAAAGTGCTCCATTTTTCTTTTGTAGTTTTTGATTTTTTTAAGAAGTGATTAATAAAAGCTTTTTTTTCTGATTTTATTGCGATATTAGTATAATTTTTTATATCTTTGTAATAGTTCCAATGAACTAATAGTTTTGTTTTCTTAAATTTCCGAAACGCCTTTTCTTTTAAAGAGATCATAAATCTAATATTATTTGTTAGCCACGGAGACGGTTTTTTTGGGAATAGTTTTGTTTTGTATGGGGCATGACAATCAAATGTACAGTTTATATAGTTATTAAGTAGATTTACCTTCTCATTAATATCACTGGAATTAATAATATTTTGCCAGTTATGTTTTTTAAGATCATTTTCAAAATTTTGAAGATTAAATTTAGAAAAATCTCGATAAGTTATAGGTAAATTATTATTATTTTATAATAATTATATGAAGGGAAGGTTTTACCTTTTACTTTTAAATGTAGGAAAATGTCAAAATAAAATAAATAAAACCGAATAATAAGGAGGTATATTTTTTGTTTTAAATAAATACAATATTTTAAATTTCGATCCTTAATAAATATTTGTTCAACTCATTTTTCTATTTTTATCTTCCTTCCAATACGTTTTGTAGTAAAACTCGCTAAATAGAGAAAACATGAACAGGTTTTGAATAATAAATATGAACGATAAAACTGAAGGAAATTTATTGCAATCTGGTATTAGGCTTCCAAGTGTGTAGATTAAAATTAATGATAGGAACTGGATCTGAAAAAAAAATATATATAAATATAAAAATTCTAGCATCTTTTTGCAAAGTCGCTCCGTATATTCAGTGCTGAGTTATATTAGATATTTCAAGGATTAGTAGACTCCAAATTGTTATGAATATGAAATATACAAACGTAGTTCAGCATTTTGCCGTTTTAGCACTGGTGTCAAATATATCTGATATACATGTTTGTTTCATTTATAATCCTACTGGCACCCGAAATGTGGCAACGCTCATAATAGCTACGTAAATATAATTTTATTATATACGTCCTTTTGACGTCCATATACAAGTATCGTTATTTCCATCAATTTGGCTTCCAAGATTTTACCGATTAAAAATTTTAATTAAATTAATTTCAACATATCCTTACCCTAATTAGCAAACCTCGTAACTCCATTTTTGCCAAACTCACATTTTCATGCAAACTTTAGAGGAAAAAAAACCTCTTTTATATGTTTCAAACCTCATAAATCTAGAATATTATTCTGGGATCTGGATTCCACGTTTTTACCCAATCAATTGCTCCGATCCTCCGAAAAATTTGCACGTCACTGTGCAGGAATGGTACCAAGCATAATACGAATAAATATAGTTTTAAAAAAAACTAAAAAACACGCTTTTAGAGCATATCAAACTAAAAAGTTAAAAATAATTTTTCAAATAAGCTTAAAACATTAATAAATGGTTAAGTGTAAAGGTTAAAGAAAAGGTCCTTTATTTCTCACAAGTCAATTTAATTGGCAATTAAATTAACTTGTGAGAAATAAAGGACCTTTTCTTTAACCTTTACACTTAATCCCTACTACTCACATATGGCTACCCTCACTCCAAATTAATAAATGGAAAATACTAGTATTATTGTGAAAAAAGCGTCGGGCGCTCGATGTACGAGAAATATGGACAAAGCGCCCCACACTTTTCTCACAATAATTTATTTTTGTTTTAAGCATATTTAAAAAATTATTTTTAACTTTTTAGTTTGATAAGCTCTAAAAGCGTGTTTTTAAGTTTTTTAAACTATATTTATTTTTCACTTTTTAGTTCGATTAATTATTAAAAAAAAATTTGTAAGTTGAAATTGCTGAAAAAAAAAACAATTTTTTTTTCAGCCGTGGACGGGACGCACGATCGGTAAGTCTGGCGATCGACGACCCGCGCCTTAAACCACTCGGTCAACGAACGAACTTGAGGTAGTGGGATATACTCACGGTTCGTAAAATAATACGGTTGCCTCGTAACTTCTAGCCAATCACGACACGACCTGTCGTGACGTCACAAGTATGCTGGTGACAAATTCCGAGCATTTCAAGTATAATGGAAATAATGTTTTTAATAATAAATTACATTACAGGGCAAAAGTTTAATAAAGACAATAAACAGAAATTAAAGGGGTTCAAATTACCGAACTCCCCTAATCAAGTTGATTAGTAACCTCTCAGGGTCGGGTTCCTCTGAATAGAGAGAATAAAATGATTGATAGAATGTGAACGGGCCTTTATTATCTTCTAACTTCGTGTTGTCAAAATTATAAAATGATAACCAACAAATTACAGGTATACAAAATGTGGACTATTATTAGGAATAAAAGAAAATTATTATGTACCAGGCGTTCCCACAACTATTCTTACCTTTAACTTACATACACTTATAATATATAACTCTCCAAGGGGGTGGTAAAAGTGCGGTTACGTAGAGTACTCTTCGTATTACAAAAGGGAACTAAACCGGTAGGTGGATATTACAATAATTAATAAGTATATATACAAAAGAAATTGAGTATTTAATCAGGTATTTAACTCTGTTGTAGGCTGAGTCTCAAACAACCTAATCTCGTTAGTAGATGGGGGCCCTTCGAAATATAGGGTTAGAAAAAGGAACCGTCTTACTTGTTTTTAAGTGAACTCAATGAAGGACGATGTCCAGTTAGGTAGCTTCCTCTTGATGTCGGTAGGTAGACCGCTATGAAAATTACTTCGTATTCGGTGGGGCTATCTAATGGTCCGAACTCTGTAGCTAGCACGCAAACGGTGCAGTGAAGAAGCCCTATTCTGTATGGAGAGGTGGAGAGAACTTGTACACAGTCCTTAGAAGTATTCCTCTAATAAAAGCGTTACTCAGAATTGTAAATCGGAGCGAAGGAAGGAAGGAACGCACTAATGGAAGGAGCGAACCAAGGAGGTCTGAAAAACATTGACGATTGTAACTATTATGTATACAGAAGGCTGTTGGGAATATAGGTAAATGAACTAATAACTCATTTTGAAAAACTCACCCTTGATGTTATGTGACCTTTTAGATTATTAATAATTAAATTCACACTTTTAGCCGATACAATATCTACCACTAGGTGTATGAATCACAAAGATCATTAACAGTATATCGGACTAAAGGAATCTCTGGTTTTTGCACAAGAATGAATCCTAGAAAATCCTAGTTGAAATCTTGGCACATGCCACAATCAGAATCCAAGCAAAAACTGGGCCAGGAAGGAAGTTCCACAAAATGGCCAACAAAAGTCCATGTCTTAGCAAGAAGGCCCTGACTACAAAAGGGTAATAGGATAATTTCTGGTAAGACTGTGGTCATTATTTATAAATTTAGAAGAATCTGACATCTGAAGGAGTTAAAATTGACATGTAAACAATAACAATAAAAATAAAGCTTTTTAGTAATTAAATGAGCTAGAGTTATTGTTCACAGTAGCGAAATATATTTACTTACATTATAAATTATTGATTAAGGTATTAATTATTATTGAATACACTCCAGGTGAGATTATACTCTATTACAAAACATTATTTTATATTTTACTACAAAATATGTTTGATAAAAATGGATATTTTATGAATTTATTCAATGGACCCATTTTATTGATTTATATACATTTATATACCGCACACTCTTAAATCGAAAGGTAACTAAAGAGATTAGCATAGGTTATAGTAGAATAGGTAAGTAATAGATTAGTTTAGTAATTAGAGTAGCTTAAGTTAGAATTAAATAGAAGTAGAATAGTGTACATAGTTAAGCGTAGGATAGATTAGAAGTAGAATAGTGTAAATAGTTAAGTGTAGAATAGGAATAGGTATGATAGATTAGACTAATTTAGGATAGGGTAGGATAGACATTAGAATAAGTTAGAATAATTTAGATTAGGTTAGAATAGAAAAACCTAGTTTAGCGTAGTGTAAGTTTAGAATAATTTACAATAGGGTAGGCTAGGAAATAGGATAGGTTAGAATAGTTTAGAGTAGTGTAAACTAGGGTAATTTTAGACTGGAATAGATTTAGGGAGAATAAAACCCGTAACAAAGTATTACGACAAAATATATTTAGATCAAAATAAACACAGCAAATAAAAAAATGGTGTAAAATTAATAAACATTAGTTAAGTAAAAATTGAAATGTAATAATAGAAATAAAAAAATCAATTTACTTAAATAATTATGTCACTGTTTTTTTCATTTTTTTAGAAAATCTTCTATCTTCATCGGTGTCCCTTTTTCTTTTATTTAATGAATATGATTCTTCAGCTTTTTTTAAATTAAGGTATTTTATTCGGACAAATACCCTCTGTAACAAATGAATTAATTAATTTTTTTGCCAAAAGTGGTTCTTTTTTACTAATAAAATTCGTTGTTCGATTTACAATCTGTGTTTTAATTTTAAATTTTTCTTTGTGAATTTTAACGAACCATTTATCCAAACGTTCAACATCACTTTTCCATGAAGATGAGGGCTCAGTTAAGCCACCAAAGGAAAGGCTTTGTACCCATGATAGCATTGCATACGAATGAAGGTTTTTTGCCTCATTCTTATACGTGTAGGTACCAAGTTCTGGAAATTCCTTTTGGTGTTTTCTAGCCAAATACCCAGCTATATATATCAAACCATCTTTTTCATAAATTTGTTTGGTTGACATATCAGAAGAAGTTGTACTTGAAATTTCACTTAGTTCTTCATCGCTAGTATCTTTTGGCACAATTTGTTTTAAAGAATCAATACTAGCATGTTTGAGGGCATTAGCAAGTATAAACTATTCTTGTTCTGTCTCCTTTAGCAGCTGCTGAGTATTGGGATTTTTTGTATCATCCCTGGGTTTTTTCCCAAAAGAATCATCCTTAACCGATATATTGCGTTAAATGGGGCAGGATGATCATGCAAGCCGCCTCTTGATCTAATCTGAAAAGTTTAAAAATATTTTTCTTTAAATATACTAAGCTTTAATAAAAGATATAACTATACCTGGTAAAATAAATTTTCAAGACAATCTTGATTCAACCTGTGGGTCAAGATGTATGAGATTTTATATCTTTCCTTCATGTCTACAAATAATTGCTTTATAGACGATGTGGAAATAACAGCTGCCTTTTGAAATATCTGCACACTGTTTTTAGAAATTGCGCGCATGTTTAAAATGGTTTTCATTAGTTGGTCTAAAACTTCATTTTGCATTTCTAAATTTTTTCCATACGGAACTTTAGAGTTGACTGTCTCCGAAGGAGAATATGAATTTAAAATATCGAACCATTTGTTAATAAGCTGAATGAATTCCCCAACATTTTCAGCCAACTGTTTATTTGGTCCCGGGCGATATCTCTTTAAAGCTGTAGCTATCGTATGAGATAACAGCTGAGCTGCTAAAGACACATTCTGTCTTTGTGCTTTTTCACAAGTAATATGTAATTGTGTTAACTTGTGGCACGAACTAATTTCACTTCTTGACTCATTCATTAAAGCTATAATTGGCTCCTTAGTTATTACTGTCCCATCCTCTAAATTAAAACCATGGTCAAGGAACCAATTTCTTATTAATTTTATGGTGTGAGGTATATCAGCATAAATATATATTATAATGAAACACGGAATCCCAAGAATATCAAGATTATGATAAAAAGTCTTCAAAGAAATACATTTAAAAAAGTTTCATCTAAGTATTTAGACTACACCCTGTATAGTGATAAATTTGACAAGATCAAAAGTAACTAAATGTAGTGAGACAATGTTACCACACGAAAATTATAATTTTTAAAATGTAAATTTGTAAAAAATTACAACACGGATTTCAAAATAACATATTAATTAATGAACGATAAATTATCATCGAAATTATGAAATAAGCCGTTTTAATAAACTCACCTTTAAAAATCCAATAATCTAATTTTAAAGATGTAACTAAACTGTCAAAATTTTGATTGGCTAATTACTTTTTCATCCAACTTGATTCGAAAATCTAAATCAGATTTTGTTGATGAAACAAAAGAAGTGCTTAAGAAAGTAACGAAAGAGGGAGGACACAAAAATTTTTTCCTTCTAATTTCCTCTCCAAACTCCTTTTTCCTAAAAATAAAGAGACAGAAATATTAAATCTTCAATGTTTATGTATAAACGATTAACTAGTGTATAAATGTCAAAGGTAATATTAAATTTAACTTACCACGCAATATCATGTAAAACTGCCCGAAGAAGAGTCCCCAGGAAGTCGTCGATCACCGCTGTATGCATCGGCATACAAGACGTAAGGCCTCCATTTCCCCCAGGTACTTGTAACATCCTTCTATTATGGACGCTGAAAAGAAATAAGTTTAACACTTGGACATCTCATATTTCACAGTGCTATACAGGTATTTCTATTAAAAACAATCATTAGTGACCAATTAAAAGAAAGTACTTACCAAATTGAGTACTTAAGTAATCGTAAAGACGATAAATCTTTCTATTTTTGTATAAAATAACATCATAATGTTTTTTAGACAATCTGATTTGATTAGGTTAGAATTTCATATAAGCCATCTCTTGTCCGATTTGAGAAATTACCATATAGCCGGTCAAAAGAGATCTACTTACGTATTTAAAAGCGCCGTACGGTGGGTAGAATATTAAGCTCGATAGGTAACTGTATTTTTATAGTATAATGCGCCATTTTCGATCCAAGAATCGATCGTTAAATGACGAATTATTTTATTATTTTTGTTTCTATGTTAATTTTTACATTTATGTAACAATATTCTGTTTCTTTTTCCCACATTAGTTACAAAGAATTTTTGAACTCGCACTAAACCCTGATATCAATTATTTTAAATAAAACTACAAGTTATACACAGAGTCTCAAACTTTTACTTATTTTTATTTCAATACAAGAGCTGACAATATACGAGGTACAGAGGTAAGTGTCTTAAATACATGGATGAAAATTTTTAAACCCATTAGTTAAAAGAATTGAGTCATATCGTTTCATTAATTGCATCAGATAACATTTCAGCCGGAGCATTAAGTATTTGTATGGAGGAGGATGATTTGTGATTTAAATTATTTAAAGCTCATTACAATTATAACGTCCCAACGTAGTGCTATATATTACACAATAACATTATTATTTTATTTCCTGTCACTGGATGGGCAAAATATGTGTTATTAACTGTTATCTCCATTTCTTTCCAAAGCCCAATATTTCCACCTCGACAATCAGATACACAGGCCACAACATCATAGTTTATATCGTTAAGCTCTTTAATAGCATTTAGTAACAAAGACTTGGTCATTTTGGTATCAAATCCAATAAATACTGGCTGCTTCCATGAGCTAAAGAGGCCTCTTGCCATTATAACATGCATATATGAATGGGGGCCAACAATTCTATCCAGCTTTTGGTCATATTCAATAAGTGATGATACTTTAATTTCATCATAAGACAGTACAGTCACCCTTTCGAAATTAGTTTTATCTTTTCCAGATATGTTCATTATTTTTAATATATCTTCTTAGTATTCCTTGTTGTAAATTAATGTTTGATGCCCATCTTTGCAGTGTTGATATACCTGGCAATGGATATTTTAATGATTCTCTAACATAAATATATGCACGTTTACTAAAATATCTTAACGTAAATGCCTTAGAAATTTCTTCGCTGGTCCATCTAGCTTTGGTTTTATTTTTTAATAAAATTTCAATTTGGTTTGGTGTAAAAACATTTGCTAAAACATTTTTTAGTTTTGCATCCAACGTCTTTTGACTATGATCAGCACTGCATTGCAATTTCTTGTTTATCGCAATAAGGTTTTCTATTTCTGCTTTGTCTTGTTGTGCTTGATTTTTAAATTTTTCGCATTGTTCTTGAAGAGCAATATATTTTTGAAACAAAATATCACGTGGACTTTGATTACTGATATCTTGTAAAATGCTGTTCGAACTACAAGCTGGCATATCCTGGGGTGAATAATTCTCTTTGGGACCTTCATTTATTAAGAGACTTTCGACAATCCGTTTCTCCTCTTTTAATTGCATTCTCTTACTCCTTTCACTAATACTTTTTTCAGATACCAATGGAAGGTTAAGTGTTGGAATAGCTAAAATATAAATACAATAAAACACTTATTTAATTCAGGCAAAATTTTATTGACAAGCTTACCTGTTTCTTTGAGTCTTTTTGGCATTTTATTTGTTATATGAGCTTCAATCATATCTTCATATTGATCCAGCGCAAAATGTTTACTGCAGATACGTTTAGTTTTTGGATCAAAGGGGCTTTTTCTTCTACAAAGACGAACCCATTGTTTTAAAATTTCCGGTTTTTTGGGGAAAGAAAAAAATCTTATTAATTCCCCATCTTTTTTTGCACTTTCGCTATTACTTTTACACGTAGCCACACTACAAATTGTTCCAGTCATTTCTACGATAGAATATTAAAAATAAAGCTTTTCAAGTTATAAATATAAATTTTTGGTTATGGTTACCTGACTATCCGCAAAGAAAAAAATATAATATAATATTCAAAATAGTCTATGTCTATAGATATACTAATAAAAGTTTATAAATAAAAAAAACACACAAAAACTTTAATTTAAATCACTATAAACAACAGAACACTACAATAAAACTACGAAAACGGTCAGCAGCAGACTTCAACTCTAGCATACTTGTGACGTATGACCCGCCATCTTGACAGCAAAGTGAGGCAACCGTATTATTTTACGAACCGTGGGATATACTGACAGTAATAAGCCACTTGCTTTTAGTCCAAAGGAGAGTACAAACATACATACATACACATACATACATACATACATGCAGGTTAAGCTAATAAAAGCGTGTTAAAAATCTCGAAAGCACTTTCTGTTTCGGCTTGTTTTCCGCCAAAATGGAAACTACAGCCGGAACTAGTCGAAACCATAACCGAAAACAAACCTTCGATCGGATACTAATAAATAATCAATGTTAGCAATTTACTCAAATGGTTCGTTTAAAGGCCATAAAAGAACGAAAAACCTTAAAATAATAATAAATTTTACCTTGAAAAACAAAAGTTTTGGATTATATATAATTATTCTCTATATAGAATATATTTGATACTCATACTACCAAACGTGTTAGAACCTTTGCGCTTAAAAATGATGATAATAATAATAATAATAATAATAATAATAATACACTACAGGAAAAAGATATTGAAATTTACATAAATGACAAAACAGAAAAGATTAAGAATGAGGGTGGAAATGACTTGCAGAAGTATAGAATTTGAAAATTTGCTAGATAATACATTTGGAATTTTAGAAGAATGATCTATTGAAAGAAAAAGTTAAGAAAGAAATAGAAGAACAAAAAATTGAAAAAAAAATGATTTAAAAAAATAAAAAAAAGAAAAATGGAAATTGAGGATGAAAAAAATTAGTAAAAAAAGAAAAATTAAAAATGCAAAAAATTAACTGGGTATTAATAAACAAAATAAAATCAAAAATTGAAGAAATAAAGAAGACATCTGGAAAGAAAATAAAAGAGATTCTAAAATAAATTTTTGAGTACAACAGAAGGCAAGATAAGAAAAATAAAAGGAACATAAATGAAGAAGAATTTAAGAAAATAGTGAGTAAAAAGGAAACAATATGTAAACGAGAAAGAAAAATATAAAAGTGTAAAAACAAATAAAATTAAAGAAAAACAAAAATTGAAGAAATGTCGAAAAAAAAATAAAAGTAATTGCGAAAGAAATCAAAGAGTACCACAGAAGGCAAGATAAGATGGATAAAGTAAAATTAAATGGAGGAGAATTTTAGAAAATATAAGTAATAAGATAAAGAAGAGCAGAAAACACCATGCAAAATGGAAAGAGAAATATATGAACGTGTGCTTCAATATTTTTGTGCCGCAAATTTTTTATTAGCACAGAAATATATTGTTTTTTATCATATTTAACTTTCCTATAAATTTGACAGTTTTAAATCTACTTTATCATTTTTGACACCCAAAATTAGTCTTGGTTAAACTTTTTATTTTATATTTTTTTGTTGTATTTGTATTTTTGGCAATATACCAAATTATCTCATCTTTATTTATGTCTTATAACAGCAATTTATTGATATTGTCAACTGTGATGAAATATTTCAAAAATTTTATTTATTGCCTTTTTAGGTCCTAAAGCATATCCATTTACCCTGTCTTCAGATCAACACATGTTATTGTTTAATTAATGTAACTCTTGCGATATTTTGTCTACTTACGAGTTGAAGTGTAGTTAGTGTTTTCTTAATAAATACACTCTTCTTCCATGCAGAATCGATGCTTGTCAGAAGATAGTAAACGAACATAATGAAATGTACGAAACAATTTAGGAAACCAATCCAGACAATGGTATGTCCTAGATCATATTTAGCAGCTACCCATCCGGTGAATATCATAATGCCATGATGGTATACGTGCAAGAAACTTACTTGCCGATCACTTTTTCGTAGTACAAAAAATACCTAAAAGCAAACCAAAATTTTGGAAATATAAAAATATATAATTTTTAATCCCCCCTACAACAATATCAAAAATATATCTCTATATCCCTAAAGTAAAAAAAAGGAAAATTGAAAAATCTGGTAACTAAAAAAAATGAATGAATAAACCAAGGATTGAACCTGGAACCTTCAAACTAGAGCCTACCGCGCCTCTACCAGTTGGGTTCTAGAAGCACATGTCTGCGATAGTTGAATTTGTAGATTTGAAAACAATCAAATTTCAACTTTCATCGGCACACAAAAATTCGGGTTCAGTTTAAGTTAAGTGGCGGTTTTAAGAAGTTCCATCTTCGAAGCCAGACCGCTATAAAATAAATCTGGGTTCTCATACGAAAGTTCCGAAATTCTACGCGTGATCCAAAATTCAATTTTAATTAGTTTTAGTTGCGGTTTTCGGAAGTTCCGTCTTCGAAGCCAGACCGCTATAAAACTAATCTGGATTCTCTTACTAAAGTTCCGAAATACTCAGCGTAATCCAAAATTCGTGTTTAAATCAAGTTCCTCGGAATATAGCAAAGGAGCTTTTGACAACACGCCACACGAATCTGTAAAAAGAGCACTTGCATACAGAGGAGTAGATAACACCACATCCAGATGGATGGCTCAGCTGTTATCTACGAGAACTGCAGAGACACAGATAGGGCAGGACACCATCTCCATCTGCACAACCAGAGGATGTCCACAAGGAGGAGTTCTATCCCCACTAATGTGGAGCCTAATCGTAGACGAACTTCTATGCAGATTGACTGACCTCGGCATACCCTGTCAAGGTTATGCCGATGACATAGTCATATTTGCTAGTGGCAAGTTTAGTAATATCCTGTGTGATATAGTCCAACGAGGACTAGAACATACCAAAAGATGGTGTTGTGAAGTGGGACTTAGTATAAATCCTACAAAAACAACACTCTAGTAGCCTTTTCAAGGAAAAGAAAACTTAATCTCAAAACCGTTAAATTAGACGGGATAGATATAGAATGGAAAAATGAAGTCAAATATCTAGGCCTAACCCAGGACAACAAACTTCTCTGGAACACACATGAGAAGAAAGTAGTAAATAAGGCCACAAAATCCCTAATGGTATGCAGAAACATTGCAGGTAAACGATGGGGATGTAACCCAAACATACTGCGATGGATGTATACTGCAATAGTGAGACCAATCATCACTTACGGGGCTAGAGCCTGGAGTAACAGAACTAGTTTAGTTACTACGAGAGCTAATATCTCAAAAGAACAAAGACTAGCCTGTGTTTGCATTACTGGTGCTATGAGAACATATCCTACGGCCGCAATGGAGGTGATCTTAAACCTCACCCCTCTACATTTGATGATAGAGAATGTGGCAAAAAGGACACGACATAGAATGATCAGGAACGGAGTAATCAGACGAAAGTCTACTTGCTTCAGGACTAAAGATACCTGGGACATGCCCCAGGATGAAATGCAAAAGAAATACAGTTTTGTGAAAAACTTCAAAACCACAGAGCTGGGCTGCAAGAAAGAGTGGAGCCAAGAATCCATCGCGCTTGCAACCGAAAGACGTGCTATTCAGTGGTATACGGACGGTTCCAAAACCACAGAAGGAACTGGAATAGGAGTGTATAGGCCAAGAACCAAGCACTCCAAAAGCTTGGGAAAATACCCAAGCATCTTCCAGGCGGAAATTCACGCCATCGAGAAGTGTATCCAGTTTAACATCGAGAGAAACTATCATAGACAAGATATTATCATCATGTCCGATAGTCAAGCAGCCATCAAAGCGCTGAGTTCTTACGTAATCAGCTCAAAAATGGTCTGGAGATGCCTAGAACAATTGAATGAGCTAGGCGAGAAAAATAAATTTACTCTCACTTGGGTCCCGAGACATAACGCGGTACAGGGTAACGAGATTGCAGATAGTCTTGCAAGGAAAGGGGCTCAAACACCCTTTGTAGGACCTGAGCCGTTCTGCGGTATCAGCAGTAACATAATATTAGGAGAGATTAAAAAAGAATTGGGTAGTAGAAGAACCGATAATTGGAACAATCTCTTGAGGCTGAGATAGGCCAAGATACTTCTGGGTGAATATAACCAGAAAAGATCTGAAGCTTGCATCTGCCTAAGCAAGAACAGGCTACATATTGTAACAGGGATCCTTACCGGGCATTGCCGACTAAAAGGACACCTAAGTAAACTGAGAGTAGTAGAGGATAGTGAGTGCAGATTATGTGAGGAGGAGGACGAAACCTCCATTCACATCCTAACTGAATGTGTAGCACTCCAGAATCCAAGGGCACTATATCTAGGAGGATATCAAATAGAAGAGGGAGATTTACCTAACTTGAAGCCACTTCAACTCCTACACTTCCTTGAGAAAATAGGATTTGAAGGGTCGCTATAGGCATTGAGACATTTCCTTAGTACAGTGGCGATAGAAGGGGGCACAATAGATCTTTTAGGTCGCAGTGTATTAACACCCCATTCTCAACATAACATAACATAATATAGCAGATTTATTTGCGAATATTACTCACTAGCTGTCGATCAGGATAGCAATAAAAATAAATCTCGATGAAATGGAGAAATATAGTAGTACACAACCTACCTTAAATTTTCTACAATCGACGGTAATTACAATAGATTTTTTTAAACACTTGGTCACTCTGTACGGTCCCAAAAAGCAGTCAAAAATAATCGGCTTCAAAGAAAGTTGAGGGAAAAGCGGCAGCAAAAGAGAAAGAGAGAGATAGAGTGTTCGATGAGAGCTGATTAAATACTCTACACTCGGACCGATTCGGTTTTCCGAGTGGTTTATAGTGGGAGTAGCCAATTTTTACAACTCAGAAGACTGAAAAAAAAAAGAGTTCTTTTGACATTTGCCAAAATGACCAGATACTTGAACATTTAAAGCTGGATTCGAATTACAGTAAATAATGAAATATTTTAAAATACGGAGGCTCTCGCAAATTTTCAAAAACGGGAATCTCTAGGATATAAAATACGGAAGTTCTTGAGAACGTTAGGCGGAAACTAAACATTTTATAATTAAATCACAAGAAAATTAAGTGACTTTGTAACAAAAAAAGCTCATTTGTTATAAAAAGTAATCCACAAAAATGTTTCTAAAGTAGAACAAATCGACATAGACAGAGATACGAATCATGTCTGTTATAATTACACACGGATTTGAATTAAATCCAAATTGACAAATAAAAATATGAAATATTCTAATGCCTACTTCAGAACGATTTTGGTGGATCACTTCATATTTTCTTCGTTGGGACTAATAATTTCAAACATATATTTCGAATAACTATACATATAAAAGTAAAATTTCTTACCGTCTCGATGCAGTCCAACAATTTTAATGCAAAATATTGTTGTCGGGTTGAATAAACCAAATCTCTCAATGGACTTTGCACACATAGTTTATATGGAGATGATTTTATTACAACAAAAACCTAAAAAATTAAAGAAGCATATTTTTAATTTAAAGAAATTTATTGTCAGAAATTTACTTAGTCGATAATAAATAATTACTTCAGGTTAAATTCAATTAATTACTAATGATAAATAAAATTATTTCCAATCAATTATTTTCTGAATTATCGTTTTTAACACTAAAATTTAAAAATCTCTAAAATTAACTTTTGGCGTAGGAAATGCTTAAGTCAAATTAAAGTATAATTAAGATACTTTTGAACGATGATATAAAATACAGGGTGAACCATTTAAAAAAATTGAGAAAATTATGTATTTGTGTTTTGACTCACCCTGTACAGATTTGATGCGAATTGAAAAAAGTAGTGTCTCCGGATAATATTTGACCATGATCGAAAAATTGTGGTAGAAGAAAAATTGGTTGTCAATTGTTTCTTTTGAATGATATAGGTCAATGAATTCAATACGATTTTCATACAAAACTGATTATATCCTGCAAAATACCCTGTATAAACCAATAATAATTTATAGTTTTAGAATGGGAAAAGCGAGGGTAATTCAAATATAAAATAAAATAAAATACAGGGTGATCCATTAAAAGAAACATAAATTGGTTCCTGAGAGAAGTTATTAAACACTCTGTATATTCTAAAATAATTTTAAAATATGTAGTTTAACGTTGTCTACCGTTCTGTGAAAATATTTTTTTTATATTTCTAATAATGGCGGAGATATTTGACTTTTTTATACTAATGGATCACCCTGTATATTGTAAATTTCACCTTTTTTAAACGGAACAACCTGTATTCTATTTTAATTTTAGCATGATCTACTTATTACTGTATTCAACCCGATAATATTTTCTAGTTATATTACAGGGTGGTATGTAATTATCTTTTTTGTGTAATTAGAGAATTACTTTATTAAAATGAGTCAGCAATTTATTAAAACAATTGCTAACCTATTTTAATTATGGTGATTTTATTTAGGGCCTTAAGACAAAAAAAAAGGAAAATCTTAACTTACCTCATACGTCAGTATTAAATTAATCAAAATTTGTATCACGTTATAAGCTATTAGAAATTTTCTAATGTTGTAAGGTTTTCTGTTTTCCATAAATTTGGGCCCTAATTTTTTTACAGTAAATAGATAGCCCGCTATACAGCTGACTAAAAAAAGCGGTGAATAAATCCAATGATCGTCATGGTCATGATCTGAAAAATTAATACTTATTTTTATTTTTATTACAACAAATACTTTATATGTAGGAGCATAAAAGGATATGTCATTATAGTACCGAAAAACTAAATGAAGATGTATCGGGTACAAATAAGAAAGATTTCAGTTATGTAAGGTTTGCTGTTCGTAAGGTAAAAGATGAATAAATGAACAGAGATATTTCTCAACATTCCCAAATCCTCGACCTTGCGATATATTTAATCCAACATTCTCTTTAAACTACATCTTATTCCTCACATTCTTGCAAAACTACAATTACTCTGAACATTGTCTAATCCCCTCTAAAAGGTGTCCCCAATAGAGACCTGAACTCTAGATACAATATGTTTCGGGATCATGTCCGTAATCCGAATTGTATTCACCTGTTAAATTTTCGATCAACTTTCTTATCTGTACAGGTGAGATCGATTAAAGAGTTTGTAGGCTCCATGAAAATCTCGCCTTGATGTTAAATACATTACTCTTCAATTCAGGCTACCATCTCTTTCGTATCATTAATTTGGTATATTGGTAGAGTTTTATGTGGCAAAAAAATGGTATTAAAATTTTGTCCGATAATAATACATAGGCGTAGAACTTGATTTGAATAATTGCACCTTTAAAAATTCTACGCCAATGGAAGAAAAGGAGTTTGAATATGAAATTTAGATTGCGCAACTCATTTACTTTCAAAAAGGTACTCTCGATAAGACTCGATTACTCTCATGGTTTTGACGAAATTTGCATTTTAGTAATTTTAGAACATAATCAATAATTATTAAAATACAAACTTTGTCAAAACCATGAGAGTAAATCGAGTGTTATCAAGGGTACTTTTTTGTAGTAAATGAGTACCCAATCCAAATTGCATACTCAAACCCCTTTTTTGCCATTGGCGTAGAATTTTTAAAGGTGCAATTATTTAAAAAATCAAGTTCTACGCCTATGTATTATTATAGGACAAAATTTTATACGATGAAAAACATAAAAATGTACTTTTTTCATATCTTCTTCAACACTTCTAATCGAGACATTTAACAAAAATACTCGATTCTTGCCATGTACGATTTTTTGAGGAATATTAATTATTTGCCTGCAATACGTATACAAAAACATTTATTGTTGGTTTCCATAGTTTCATCTAAATAAAAATATTGTCAAGTTTTAACACCTAATCTCTTGTTAACGATTGAAAGTGTTCTATCTGACTCAATAATTAAAAAAACAAATGCGTGGTTTATTAATATGGCTATACAATATACCAATGCAGAATATACCGATATGTTACTGACATTAAAATTTTGTGAAGGAAATGCTCGAGAGAGTGTCATGGTGTACTCTGAAAGGTTTCCAAATCGTCGTGTACCTAGCCACCCAACTTTTGCTGCTGTTGAGAGACGTCTTCGGGAGACCGGTTCCTTTGCTCCCAACACTGTTGATAATGGAAGAGAACGTTTTGTAAGGATTCCTGAAGTTGAAGAAGACAGTTTAGAACGTGTTGAAGAAGATCCAGAATTAAGCACCAGACGAATTGGAAGGGAACTAGGAGTAAGTAAAGATGTCGTTCATAAAGTGCTTAGAGAACAATTGCTATATCCATACCATAAGAAGCTAGTACAAGAATTATTAGTCCATGATCCTTCGTTTGGGTTTTTGTCGATTTGTTAATATGCAAAGAGAAAGAGATCCAAACTTTGTCAAGAAGGTTCTCTTTACCGATGAAGCGGGTTTTACAAGAAGAGGTATAACTAATACCCATAATGAACATTTTTATGCCGTTGAAAATCCGCATGCAATAAAGGTAAACCATTTTCAGCACGAATTCAAAATTAATGTGTGTGCTGGAATAATTGGTAAATTCATTGTTGGTCATACTTCCACGAAGATTAACTGGAGAAAATTATTTGGATTTTCTACAATATACGTTGCCAGAATTGTTAAAAGATTAACCTCTCCAACTTCGGAGAGATATGTGGTTTATGCAAGATGGAGCTCCACCACATTTTTTCTTTAAACGTTAGAAACCACTTGAATGAACACTATCCACACAAATGGATAGGCAGAGGTAATGACGCACCTGTAAACTGGCCACCACGTTCCCCAGACCTAACACCGATGGATTACTTTTTATGGGGACATCTGAAATCCACAGTTTACAGGGAACCTGTAGAAAATGAGGAACAACTCTGGCAACGTATTCAAGATGCAATAAACAATCTTAGAGGTGATGAAGAAGTTATGGAAAGGATACATTTTAATTTTCTTCGGCGTATAAATCTTTGTATGCGTGAAAATGGTGAACATTTTGAACAATTTTTGTAAAATCTCTATTTTGATTATGTTGTAAATAAATATTTTTGTGAAACCTATACACTCTAAATTATTAAAACAGAAATTTAGCGAAAACCATGAGAGTAATCTAGTCTTATCAAGAGTACGTTTTTAAAGTAAATGAGTTGCGCAATCTAAATTTCATACTCAAACTCCTTTTCTTCCATTGGCGTAGAATTTTTAAAGGTGCAATTATTTAAAAAATCAAGTTCTACGCCTATGTATTATTATCGGACAAAATTTTAATACCATTTTTTTGCCATATAAAACTCTAACCAATATTCCAAATTTCAGCAAAATCGCATATGCCGTTTTAAATTTATATGGGAAAAACGATTTAAAATTTTTAACTTCAAGGCCCTCTGGAGCCCAAACGAAGCAACTTTGTACTAAGGTAATTTTACTTAAATCGACTTATTTTGGTCTAAGGAATATGTGGTATATTTTTGTAAAGACCTTTTACAGATACCCTGTATATTATTAGAGGATCTTTTTGATGTTCGAAAAGCTTTTGACCAAGTTTGACATGCTTTTTTTTGCGGAAATGAAAAATGATCTGAAGATAGAAGAGACGTGTGACCTCTTTTCAATAACGAGTGCGCAACTTGACTGGTCCCCACAGGAGCCTCCAAACCATTCTCTGGAAGCATGCCAGCTAAAAATCACTTACCTAGTTCTTCAGTCTTTTCTTCTTCTGTTTTTCGCAATCGTCTTCTGAGCAATATTATCACAGTAGTTTTGCATTTCTACTCTGCTTGTCGCTGCACTTTCGGCCACAACATTCATTGATGTCTTGCTTCTTATCATAGTATGCAGCACATTATTCGTGCTTAGTACCAAACGTAATCTTGCATACATCTCTTCTCTAAGAATTTCACATTATATACGCTAGAAACAAGGGTGGTCTTGTGTGTTCCCTTGTTTATAGTAAATGCACAGTTCGTCTGCAGTCTTTCGTTTTCTCTTGTTAAATGATTTGAATGAAATGTATCATATACAAGTAAACTTTTTATATTTACAATTATTTTTCGTTTAATATTAGGTATAAGCGTCTTTGTCCACTCAGCTGTTTGCTCTTCCCACTGCTTTTATCGCTTGTCTAGATTACTTTTCTCTTTTGCCAAAATATCGTTATGTTCAGTTCTTCTAGAACCTGTACTACTTTAAACGACCCGATTCTATAACATTCAGCTATCCGAAGGGCCGGTCATCTTTACGCTTTGCTCTGTGTATATTTACTTGCATTGCACCCACAATAAAACCCTATGGACTATTCCGCACAGAACTTTTCTATTTCGACTTTGAGCTCTTTTAACTTTTGGTATTAGTCTGCTGCTGAGGTTTTCTCCAGTCCTTTGCTCTGTTGCTTCCTCAATATGACCCCTGAAGTTTAATATATTGCCAATCCATATACCCAAATATTCCACGCCTTTTGGTGTTTTTCCTTGGCATTGTACTTTAAATTTTAAAATCTAACATCCTGGAATTATTCAAGAACTTCCAACTATAGGTTTGCTCTTAAGGCTATAAAAATATTCAACTTATATCTCAGCGACAGGACCATCAAAGGCAAAATAGGTCAAGTCCTGTCAGAACTCTTCACTCCGTGAGTTGGAGTACCTATAATGCAGTACTGACTTCCCTCCTCTACCTTATTTACAAGCCCTAACAACTATAGGTTCTAAAGATGTACGTCCGTTGTCCAGGATATTTTAATTTTTTGATTTTATCCTGGAATACGGCAAGATTATGTAATGTTATTCTTAGTGACGGATCATAATTTAATGAGTACGTAGAAATTTATGATATGGGGATGTATAGTACATGATATGTAGCAAAGGAGTTGGAAAATAGAAGCACAGCTTATACAATACAGCCAAAACACTCTCTTGGCGGCAACGGTTTGCGTCGATTTCGTCGCGCATCGCTTAAGCTCCGCCTTCGGAGGGAAAAGACTGTTTTGGCGTTCAGAAGCGTACTTAGGTAAGGTGTTGAGTCGTGCGTATAATTTCATTGATTGTATAATTTCGTGGAGCCTATAATTTCGTTGATTTTGTTTGAGTTAAAGGTAAACCGATAAGTATCACATTATAAGAAATTTTCATTGTTAAAAATATAATTTATACGGGATGTCCCATTAGTGCGTTATTGTTCATTATTTTGTTGTAGACACGCAGAAAAGTTTTAAATAAAAGTTATATGGATTTGAAAAATACCTACATATTTTAAAAATATCTTTGGATATACAGGGTGTCACGTTTTCGCCTGGCAAATTAAAATGTATGTTTTTTAAATGAAACACCTTATATTTTATTTTATGATGACATTATTAACACCCTAAATTATTGTAAAGACGAGTTGCTACAGAAAATTGGTGGTTGCCTTTTAATAAAAGCCCTGCGGATCCACTCCTGTGATACCTGTCTTTAATATAACAAAGATCACGTTGAATTAGATGATTTTTCTTTTTATTGCTTTTTAAAGGCATATGATAACGCCAATTCAGATACATTTGGAAATCTGCAACTGTCAAATGATGAATTTGTAGAACTAATATTCAATATTGAAAAGATATTTCAAAATAATTTTGAAAAATTGGCTACAAAAAATAACATTTGTACCACACTTTTAGAATTAATTAACCCAATACCCTTTAGTCATCCATACTAACGTTTTGCAAAAGAATAACCTATTTTAATGTATGTTTAATCTCAATAACTTAAAAATATACTGACAATTAGTTTGACAGAATTGTCATTTATTTAAAATTTTAAAAATAATAGCAGTCGGTTGATCAAAATATGAACGGTGATTGGCGAATTTTTTTTTTGCAGTGTTCTCACTACCTAGAATGGTTATGAAATATATTCGTTCAATTGAAGGCAATAGCATACTTTTTCGTTTTGTAATCTGTGCATGGATATTACCCAATCTACGAACATACTACAAAACGAAAAGGTAAGCTATTGCGTTCAACTACGAATATATTTCATATCCATTTTAGGTAGTGAGAACACTTTAACAAAATTAAATCTACAAATCTACAATTACTTGCCTAGTGCTGCTTGACTACAGCAAGGCCTTTGACACACTTGATCATCAACTTCTAATAAAAAAACTTTTCTATTTTGGATTTTCTGCACGGGCCGTTAAACTTTTAAAAAGTTATCTTGAAAATCGCACCCAGAAAATTGTCCTGGACGAAGCTGTGTCGAGATCCCTTCCGGTTAAGTATGGTGTTCCACAAGGTTCCATTTTAGGACCACTACTTTTCTCACTTTACATTTCAGATTTTCATCAATTTGTAGAAAATTGTCATATTCATCATTACGCCGATGATTCGCAACTCTACTTGTCTTTTAACCAAGGAAATTCTTTACAAGCTCAATACATCATAAATCTAAATTTAAAAAAATTATATGATATATCGTCAGCACATAATCTCAAATTAAACTCAAAAAAATCTGTCTTTATGCTATTTGGGCCCAATAAAGCTAGAAATCTTCTAACTAATAATTTTAAACTTAGCATAGGTCATGACCCCATTCCACTTGTTTATGATCATAAAAACTTGGGGCTGTGGATTGATTCTGAACTTAGGTTCACAAAACATATTTCTCAACTGTGTCAAAGCTCATACAACGTGTTAAGACAACTGTATCCTAATAGGGATATACTTTCACCTAAACTTAAATTAAAAATGTGTGAATCACTCATTATGTCAAAGTTATCATATTGCGATACGGTATTTGGACCAGCTCTTCTTCAAAGGGATTTAAATCGTCTTCAAAAAATTCAAAATTCGTGTATTAGGTTCGCTTACGGTATACGCAAATTTGACCATATTTCACAGAAATTCAAAGAATCAAAATGGCTGCATATCAAAAAATTACATTCTTTGCATATTCTGAATATAACTCACAAAATTCTTAAATATCAAAAACCGAAATATCTATTTAATAAATTCACACATTTCAGTAATAATTACGGAACTCGAAATAAGAGTACGTTAGTAATTCCCAAATTTAGTTCATCCATTGGACAGCGAAGTTTCTCTTACACCGCAGCTAAATTATACAATACACTGCCTAAAGAATTTGGATCGTACACTCTAATTAATTTTAAAAAAAGGTTAAAAGGCTTGTTTGTCGGTTTAGGACGGTTCTAATAAAAACAATAATCTCTGTTCATCTCGGATCTGCTCTTTGGTTCTTGATATTTTCTTGGATCTTTACTGAGGTTGAGTTGAAAAACAGCCTATGCTGACACTCCGCCTATTCACCTTTGTTATTTTTATATTTAGGTAGAAAAAAAAATTTATTCTTTCTTTGTTTTTTGTTATGGTGAATAAAGACGATTTATTATTATTATTATAAATCACAGTTCATATTTTGGTCACCCAACTCCCATTATTTAAAAATTTTTAAATAAGTGACAATTCTGTTAAACTAATTGTCAGTATATATATTTTAGTTATTGATATTAAATATACATTAAAATTTTTGTGTAGACTCGATAAATAATAGCATTTTTATTTTTATTGTGTCCACATTTAAAAAAAATAAATGTTAATCAAACTTCATGATACTAATTTAATTACGAGTATTAAAACTAAAGTCCTGAAAGTTTCGGTGAAGATGAGGATAAAGCATCTGCCTTCCACGCGAAAAGCCCGGGATCGAATCTAGGCCGAGGACTAATTAATTTTTCATATTTATTTTATTTTATAAATTAGTCAACTTCATAAATTATTTTAAAATTAGTTATTTTGTCTAAATAACCTAAAATAATTTTTTAAATTTGTAGATTTTCGTTAGTGGGTCGTAGAAAAAATATACTGACCACATCGAGTAGGTTGTTCATATCACAATCAGACGATTGAGTACTCCGCCTACGACGTCGTGCTCAAACTTCGTCTTTGTGTGATATGGCTATCATATCCACCCTTGTTGAACAAACTACTATTTATTTGTTTTCTTTGTTTAAGTTTTACATCAGAAATAGGAACTAAATTAATTTGCTTTTCAAGTTTTCTTGTAAAAATCGATATTACTTTCTCCAAGTACAAATTTAGTACCTACCTAAAATAAGTATTAATTATGTAATTTCGTGTAATATTGTAATTCAAATTTCACATTACTATAAAGTTTCAAAATTCCCTACTTCGGTATGGTCAGAAAAAAATTGAATATATTATATTAATAAAAACTGTCAAAGTATTACTTCTACAAATCTGTATTTCAATTAATAAGAATACATCTAAATATAACCAATATTGTTAAAATAAAAGCACAAATTCTTTATAATTCCAAAATTTCATAGAGTTCCCAGACCTCAGTCGAAGCATTCATTTATCTAGGTATTAACCCTTTGCACGAAGAGTAACACTTGCCAGACACACGGGGTACCACTTGATTTGCATCCACGAGCATGACAAAATTCTTTAACAATTGAAGCCCTTGGTGTAAAAAGGATCCAAGCCACAATTTGTCGTGAAGTGACTGTTTTAGCTCAAAACATTTGTTAACGAGGATTTTACTAGCCACATACAAATTATTTTACCTCTAATCCGAAAGATGTGCTATTTTTCGTAATATTTATATTTAAATAATTTTTTTAATTATATTTAACAGATTTAAAACAAATTAAAAATTTATTTTCCCAAAACTTACTTAATACGGCATGTAACCAACCTTATTACGTGCCAAGGTTTTCAATTTTTTCAATAATAAAAAAATTGTTTAATCCGGGCCCAACTTTTCCCTCGAATCTAACAGAGATAGCACCATTCCGTCTTGCTTGGTTCTCGACCGCCAGATCAAAGACGCCGACACGGAGTTGTGGAGCTGTATTGTAGGTATAAGCTGTGATATAAGTTCATTGATGAGGAAACGTACAAACTTATTTTATCAAGAGTAGAGCAGTTTTATGTTGCAATAAAACCACTGATTAGATCAGTGAATAAAACGGTGTGCAAAAACAATAAAAATTGGTTTGGGAACCACGATATAATAGTAACGTGGCCAATAAATATCTATTAGTAAAAGTTTAAAGACAGTAAAGTTGAACGATGGCGTTAAAAAATTAGAAAAACATTCAAAAAATATTATTTTACTAAGATTAAATTAATTAAATAACAGTTCTTGAAATATTACTCTTTATTCGCCATTCTCTATAATGACATTTTTATCTTTGAGGTTTTACACAAGGTAAATAGATTGTGATGCACACAAGTGGTGAATACATTCTGGAACTGATATAGTGATCTTGGCGTGATACTGGGTGACCAATTAGTACGTATTTTTTCGATATTTAAATTTATGTTATATACACGCAATCAAAGATTAAAAAAAAATTGTATGGACTTAAAATGCATGCTTACTTGTAAAATATTTTTGGTAACACTGTGTTCAACATCAGAATATTTTTAATTAATATTACATGATGGTCAAGTAAATAATTTACTAAAACTTGTGTTCGCCCAGTGACTGAAAGTCGACCATAATCGTTTCTTAAAATGGTTTACACTATTATTGTTGAGCGGGTAGAAATGATTTTTATTTAAGGAGCCCAAAATGTTGATTTGCAAGAACGGCGGCCATATCAGTGAGTTAGTAGCTAAATTTGAAGAAACTGGATCTGTTTGAACTAACAAAAGGGATGGGTCAAGATTTCTCAATGAGACCGCTCCGATTAGGATTCTTGGTCAAGTTGCTATGGCTCCTACTACGACCCTTCGTGAAGTTGAACTGAACTGAACTATCGCATGAGTCAGTTAGGAAAGTATTCTAGCTTTACAAATTTCATCCATACAAACTGCTAGTCACCCAAGAAGTAGGGGATAATGGTAAATGCAAGTAGTTCTCAAAATGATAAAACAGTGCAAGGACCATTCACTGTCTATCAATCCCAAGAAGACAGAAATTGTCCTTTTCACAAGAAAAAGGATAAAAATGGAATTTAAATTTCCAAAACTCCTAAACGCAAAACTAAACTTTGCAACATAGGCAAAATACCTATGTCGCACATTTGATAGCAAGTTAACATAGAAAACAGAGAATACATTGCTTATAAACAATGCCGCCGAACCGTGGCGCGCACTTGGGGTTTCTCCTTTCAGAGTAATCGCTTGGACTTACACGGCTATCATAAAACCTATGCTAACATACGGTGCAGTTGTCTGGGTACCGAAAACCAAAAAATTGACAGCTATCCGCAAACTAGAAAAAATTCAAAGAACAACATAACATGAGCCATAAAAAATCACAGCGACCAGAGCCATGGAAGTCACGCTAAATTGAAAGGTAGTTGTCTTGCTAATTCACTTGTCAAGAAGGCAACCAATCAAATACTTTTTGAACCTGGCCCTTCTATTGGATTGACAACATCGGTAGTGACAAACCTAATTAAAGAACATGCCCTTGTGAAATTCAAGGCAATATGAGTTGAAACAAGAAGCAGTAGACTTGCCAGGGAGCTTTAAAGTTATCCTGACATCACTACAGCAAACAAATGTTTGACTATTACTAAATAAAATCTGCACCTGATCACAGACATATTTACTAAACATTGTTGACTACTGAAGCATTTCCATATCATGGGGCTATCAGAATCTGTACTCTACAGGGAGTGCGAATAAGAAAGAAGATGAGACCATCGAGAATACCTTCTATGATTGCCCGACGCTCTCATTTATTAGATGATTTGTATTTTGAGAGTATCGGCTAACACCGGCCGATATAAGAGAAGCACTTCTTAACGACGTTGTCAACTACAATAAATCTGTAGGCTGGCTCACGAGTTAGGAGGTGCTTATCTACTTAGGGCTTAGTTAGGCCTAAGTGCCGAGGGTTAAGTTCACCTTCTACAAGTTACAGATACAAATACAGAGGATGATGGCCCGGACAGATGTATTGCGAAATTATGATCAACAGGATTGTTAATCAGCCTATGTTAATAAAAAATATCTGTTTCAGTGACAAATGCAGTTTTTACTTAAATGGCAAGATCATCAAGCAAAACTGCGTTATTAGAGCTACTTTAGTCCACACAATATTAGAAAGGAGCATACGCAATATCCTCAAAAAATAAATATTTGGGCGTATAAATTAGGCAATACTATCATCGGTCCCCACTTCATAACTGAAAATTTAAATGGCTAAATTTATGCCGAAATGTTAGAGCTATAGAACATTGTATGATTCATGAGGTGGAAAGTCAAAGGGACCCTCTAGATGAACATTTGCTGTACTTCTAATAGGACGGAGCACCTACTCATTATGTACGCCCAGTAAGAGAGCGGTTGGATAATCATTATGCGGATCAGTGGATTGGTAGGAGAGGACCCATAGAATGGCCATCTAGGTCACCAGATCTGACACAGCTAGATTTTTCCTATTACAAATTGCAATTTCCCCATTTTATACGAATTTATAAAAAAAATATGGATTTTGATACATGCTTTGTATACGCAAAGATGTAAGATACAAATCATAATTAGTAATAATAATAATAATAATACGTATTAAAAATAATTTTCTATTTTTAGTTCCAAAAAATATTGTAATAACCTAAAGTAATAATATGTATAAAAAATAATACCTAGAAGATAAAAAATATAAATGACCCACTTAAAAATTATATCTAAAATAAAAAGTACAAAAGCACAAAACAGAGGCCGGAAAATTTACAATTTGATGCAAAACTGTAGAATAAAAAGAAGCACCTATATTTCAATAAAAACAAAACAAAAATTCAAAATTAGGATGTAAGAACCCTAAATGGATTGAATTTTTCTGAAATAAATGATATAAATAAAAAAGTATTAACTAAAAATATTTTTGGGTTATATACAGTATTGATACAGATATGTGAGTTAGCGTTACTTAAAAAATGAATCACTTTTCATTAAAAAAAATATGTTTTTACTTTCGAGACAAAACCTAACAATTTGTACATACCAAAATATTTTTTTAATATGCCTTCTTTCAGTACCTATAACTTTTAATTAATTAAAATATCGAAGAAATACGCACTAAATATACACCCGTTATATTTAAAAAATATCATATACGATTTTCTAATTAAAATTTATTAAAACTCATAAAAACTAAGATTTTACATAAAAACTTACCTGCTGAATCGACTGTTAAAAAAAAATAAGATTTGTAAATTTTTTTTAATATGAGTGCCATAACTATAAAACTAAAAACAAGTAAACAGTAAAGGGAATGTAGTTATCTACATACAACGGCATACAGTGAAATGCGTTTTTCTTTTTTGATGGTAATGGAATAATAATTATTCTATTTATAATACACTTGCTGCAATTGATTTTTGTATAGAGTGGTTAAAAAAATCCAGTTTAGACTGGTTAGCTAACCATAAGTTCTGGGGATGAAAGATGAGTTCTACATTTATTCTTATTCCTTGATGATTCTGGTAGGAGCAGAGTGGTCAAACTTTTACTTCCATTTACTTTCAAACAGTAATAAAACTTTGTTCAACACTGTTCCGAACATTTTGTAGCATTGCAGGAGTTATTTCACGACATGCCACAGTTATCCGGTGGCAAAGATCTTCGTTTGCGTTTTGAAAATAACACTTTTTAAAAAACCCCATAAGGAGAAGTCCAACTGTGTTAGATCTGGCGATCTTGTGGATCATTCAATAGAACCTCTTCTATCAATCCAATGTGCGGAAAAATGTTAATTTAAAAAGTTACGCACAGGAGCTGCATATTGGGGTGAAGCGCCATCCTGTTAAAAAAAAATCATTCTCTGGGATCTGATCATCGTTTTTCATTATTTCCACTATGTGAGGGTAGATAAGATTCACCCGTCAAGTTATGAGGTAGGAAAAATGGACCAACAATATTGTTTCCAAAAACTTCAGCCCATACATTTAATTTTTGGGGATTCTTCGTATGTTGTTCACTCATAATTGCAGGATTTGCGTCACTTCAGTATCTGCAATTATTTCTGTTCACGTGGCCATTAATAAAGAACGTGCATTCGTCAGAAAAGCATGTTGAATATAAAAAGTGGGGATTGTCCACAACTCTTTTGGACATCTCCTCACAAAATTGGATACTGCGATATGGATCGTCTTGAGCTCTTGCACGAGATTAATCTTATAGGGATGAAATTTATGCTTCAAGATCATTTGAAGGCTTCTACGTGAAATTCTATTTGTCTCGAGCTTGAAGTGGGATCCAATACAACATGTCCCAAAAGTGCCGTTCATTAAAAACTCTTGCAGCTGTCGTTGGTTCTAAAATAGTATGCGATAATTTTAATTCTCTCTGCAGTGGTGTAAACCATGATAATTAGATTCATTTACTTTCAAATAGCAAATGAATAAATTTCACTAAAATAAAACTAGGTACCCGTAAAAGTCAACTAAAAACCATTATCTTATCTCGTTAAATGCTGGTGGTGGTGGTGTTATCCTTCCTTATCTGAAAGGTTTTAGCTACATCATATCCTCTGTAAATAGCAGGATGTTCCATTAGGCAGTTTATACACTTCGGTTGTTGTTCTGGACTTTTTACACAATCCCTCGTATGATGTTTTCCTACGCACTTCACGCATCTTGATTCTCTTTTGCAAAAGTTTTGCGTATGTCCAAATAGCTGGCAGTTTTCGCATTGCGGAACTAGTTTTGACTTTTTTATGGTTTCTATTATAACTCTTAGATTAAGTATTGCTTTGATTTCGTGAATAGCGGCGATGGTTTTTTATTTAGTTTATGATTGTTATCCTCGATTAATTCTATTTCTTTCTTTATTATATTGACAGCTTCTTTACATTTTAATCCTTGACTTTGCAAGTCTTCAACAATATCTTCTGGTTTAGATGTAGATGGTAGACCTCTAACCATTACTTTAATGTCTCTGTTCTGTTTAATTTCATAGGAATGCCAATTTATTTCTTTGGCATTCAAGGATGATATGACATTTTTAAAGTCTTCTTATTTAGTAGTAATTTTAAACTGGTTATTGCTTGGAGCTGTGGCTTGAAAGGAAATATTATTTTCTGATAGAGTATGGCGCAATTCTTCATACTTATTGATATTGCTTGCTATTATCGGGGGAAATTTCACTATTTTTTTGACTAATTCTTTCTCTTGTTGTTGATTTTTGCTACCTCCAGGTTCTTTGTTAATTTGATCGCCGATTTCTTTTGCTAGTCTTCATCATTTTCATAATTCGTTGGAATTTTAGTTTTTTCTTTGTTTAAAATATTAATTTGTTTTTGCATATTTTCCATATTGTTTTGCATTTATTGCAATGCAGTTTCTAGTTGCTGTTTTTCAGCTTTTTCCTGTATCCAAGCATTGTACAATGCCTGTTCATTCTGACTTCTAACTTGATTTTCATGAAATAAGGCCTGATATTGTTGGGCTGGGAGATTTTCTCCCACTTCCATTGTTTCCATATTATTTGTTTGAGTTACCTGAAGCAGGTCTTATTTTTTTTGCTCCAAAAGCACTTTGGCAGGTGTAGATTCTGTTTTATTATTTTTTTTTACACATTGTAAAACTATTTTTAATGCAAATTATTATTTTTATTTTTGTTTTTAAACATTACGTTTAGCAATAATTGTTGATTTTTTTTACCAGTTGCGATTATAAAATATTTAAACTACATACACAAACGAAACTGACCTAGTTACGGAGTAATGTTAATAAACATACATCCTCACCTACCGACAGTCGAATATAAACCATGTTAAATTTAAAAATGTAATTTTCAGCCAAACTAAAGATAAAGGTCTTACTTAGGTAGTCTTACTATTTTAAATTGATAAATAATTCGTTTTTAATTAAAAAAATAATTTTAAAGCAAACAAAGACTGTTAAATGTTTCCATGGAAATGAAAAAATGGTGTTATTTTAAAATTATGGTTTTTATTAAAAATCGTCAATTTAACAATTTAAAATAGTAAGACTACGTAAGTTAGACTTTTATCTCTAGTTGAGATAAAAATGAAATTTTTTATGCCCTATTTTCGGAAATCGGTCCATTTTACTTTTGGTTTACAGCAGGGACATTTTAAACTGGTTTTTAGCATTAATTTTTACACTTAACACAAAAATGTTAGCATGTCTGTAAAGAGAATCGAAATACCTTTCAAATGATGTGCCACTCAACCCCCCATGCCAATAAATATTCTCGAAGGGGTTACCATTCCTTTTAGGGGGATGACCGTACAACCGTGAGTTAACGATCAAAATCGACGTGACTCGAGGTTTGTCACAAAAACCTCCCCCGCCAATAATATCTGAGGTGGACAGTTTCTAATGCGCCACCCGGTATACAGATTTAAATTTACTAACACTAATTTATAATTTATTTTTTTTAGTATAAAATATACATACCTAGTGCATTCTAATATGATTGATGCATTACAACATGAGTAATGCAGTTTTGTAAACCTTTATTCTAATAAATACATATTAATCGAGTCATTGTCAGCACAAAAAATATGTCTAGAGTTCAAGGTCTTTTTACAAAAACAATATGCGTTTATTTGCAAAAAATCGGCATATTATGACTTTATCGTTAAAAAATCTTTAAATAGGTTTTTCAAAATCAAAAATAAAAACTTAAATACATATAAATATAACAAATGACAGTATAAAAAAAATTATATTTTTTTTATATCTAAAAGTTGGTGTTTCTCAGTTTTTAACAACACACGACGGCACAATTATTTTTATAATTTGAATATACAAAAATAGAGTCTTCCATTCCATAAAATACGATATTGCGACTCAAACTTCAATACGCATCGGTTGTCTGGATGCATGAATATAAAATACTTAATGAAATGACAAAAATACAAAACATATAACTTAGGCATTTATATTTTAAAATATACCATAATTGGTTTGATTACAAAACAGTGGGGATAGCTTTATTTAGGTCAAAATTTAAGATTTCTTTTCTTTATAAAGTAATCCAATAAGTTTTTCTGAAAATTTTAAACTTTTACCTTTTAATATTCCTCTTCGGCGAACTGGGTCCTACCTTTTATTTAAGAAATCAAATGCGAAAAAATCTCTTCTAACCATTCTTAGATAAGCGGATCAAATGAATGATTTCTTTATTTTTATATTTTTTTGTTACTTATGGAAAAATACTTGGACGTCATCTTTGACTAGAGGTTAACATGGAATTAAGATATACAAAAAGTCACTCAAAATCTCCTTTTACTTATGTCTAAGATTGTGCAGCAAAAATTGGAGATTACAAATCACTATGGCTAGCCCAGAGTAATAAGGCCTATGATCACCTACGGGTCGGTGGTGTAGTGCCCAAAGACGACTCAGCAAACTGAAGCCGTTTGACACAACGGTGTTTAAAATAATCCACGGAAGCCATGAGAACAGCTCCAACAGCAGCCCTCGAAGTTGTGCTAATCGAAGTTGTGCTAAATACACCTCTGCACATAATCATTCAAGGTGAAGTCAGGTCCGTTACGTACAGACTGCACAAAAATTCATGACTCATAAAGCCAGATTATTAATGCCAAAAATTATGTATCATCAAATTGATATTAAAATATTCTCGAGATTTAGATTTAACAAAAATAGCTGACTATTATCAAGGTCTTGGTATATTACCCTTGATAATAAACTAAGTACGATTGTGTGGATAACCAGCCAGCATATTGCATTGAGTGAACGTAATAGATGATTGTTAGTTGTTATTTTTTCTCTCTAGTCCTTCCAAGCACTCTAAGCTTGCAAGACTTGTAAGTGCTTGCAAGCTCTTTTGAGTGCTTATAAATAAGTACCTTAAAGCTACCTTGAAAAACGAAATTCAATTGACATTTTTTATAAAGGGGTTTAATTATTAATTACCGAGCACTGTATTTTGACAATATTTTTGAGCAGTGTGTTGGAACTACTTTTTCAATCACTTTTGAGGCATTTGACAATACATAACTGCACAAAAAAGGTATTTATAAGGTTAGTGAAAAAAATATGATAATTTACACAGACAGTTAAGAGACATAAGACTCAGTTCCGTACAGGTAGGTACACTCAAAAGTTGTATGAGACTGAATGAAAGCGCTAATATTACAGAGTCGTCAAAACTTTGCTTGGTAACTAGGCAACAGAAGAGACGTAAGGGCAATGAAGGAACTTTAAAGGCACTTTTGGCCTAAAATCCTTTTATGGTGATCCAAAGATAACCATCACAACATGCACAAAACAGAGGATGTTAGACAAATCTCAGGAATGGTATACCAGCAGTGGGATCCTCAACTTTTAATACGGCACTTGTCGAGGCGCCTATCTTCGTTCGACAGAATGCGATTCTTATGTAATATTTTTCTATATTCGATACATAACGTGTCGAGTTGGCATATAAGAATCCCTATCCAGGACAAAGACAGGCCTATTGCCAAAACTCTCCAAAACCAGAATAGAAAAAGTACTAGAATATTAGTAGGTCTATTAACAGGCAATCTAGGCTCAAAAACGCAGTACTGTAACTAGGGCAATGCCAGCGTTGCCCGGGCAGAGGCTGCAGCATAGAAATAGTATAGAAAGCCGATTCCATATATCAAAAATGAAACCATAAGGAGAAAATAGTGTGTCGGAGCTCATGCGTATAACGGTGCTGGCGCGAACAGGACCGGTGCAAGTTTTTTATTGATCGAACAAATAGTTCGCACGATATTTCAATCATACATTTTTAGAGATGATTCTATACAAAAAACGATTAAAAAAATTTCAAGTTAAGGTAAATATGGTTCTGACAGTCCTTATTAAGAAAGATATGGCATAAAATATGAATTAGTTAATTTTCGGCAAGTATTAGTACAGTAGTCATGATATTTTGCTTGTGATTTTAAAAATACTTTCCAGAAAAACCACGTGCTCCGGTTTTGACTACGTTTATTATTAAATAGCGAAATTATATACAAAAACTTTAATCCACAATCTAAATTAGGTACTATCACAAGAAAATCACTGTTACAATAATTAATTACTTAACCAAAAACTAAAATACTTTTTAGGTACCTACGTAACCAGAAAGGAGCTGGACCATTTATCCTAATATTGATTTTCTCTCTCCCTACGGTAAAACTTAAAACAATAACAAATTGCCTATCTACTAGGGTCGGTAACTAAACGTATATACATAATGGGCGGATTTTGTTTATACTTAACATTACACTCGCGCATTTAAATATAACTATGCATATAAATATTTACAAACAAAGATACTTTTCCAAACAGGCAATCATTAGTACTGTAGTCACGAGATTTTGCTTGTGATTTGATATCTTATTTGATAATATCATTTGCTAAAACTAAATTTAATCTGGGGAGTGCAAAATAGGGCCCAGGAATATTATGTTCGATATTTTTTTACATTTTGTCAGCCGAGACTATGAGTCGTTAGACAGAAAACCTTTCATGTTACCATTTTCAATATAAATTAAAAAATTAAAAAATACTACTACATTTACTTGGTACATATTTTATTTTAATTTTGAACCCTTTTAAAAGGGTCTTTCGGTTCCATAATAAAAATTAGTTGCTGCTTACTAGAAACATTCTATATAGCCTAAACCAATGTAATACAAAGATTTAAAGTTTTTAGTCGACGATAACATTCCACACCAGCACATTGCAAACCTATTTTATAAATAATAGGAATAAACTTGTAAATCATTAATTTGGTAGTTATCTCACTCATATGATTTTTTTGTTTATATGAATATTTCGATTTCTAAATATATTTTGGCCTTACAATACGAAGCGTTTTGTTGACAGGCGTGTACCTTTTTCGGAACAAGAGGCGTTTTAACGAAGGAAATGATTTTCGAACTATCTAGTTAGTTTTCGGAAAAATAGAAAACGTTTGAAGAAAGTTGTCAATAACAGTTTGTCGTTCATGTGTTTCATTTTGATCAGCTTTCATACTAAATTGCGTAGAATATTTTCCCGATTCAAAATCGAGATTCTCGATATTTCCACAGTTTATTTATAATACCTTCTAAACTGGATTTATCTATCATTTTATATACTTTATAATATATGTTCATGCCCTACTTTTCACTTTATTAATAATTTTTTTTTAACATACTTCAAAATGGTAGGATATTCTCAATTCGTTGAAATATTTTTTTATGTATGTTGAGCGATAATTCTTTACCACGTTGCCCGATTTCTAGGATTCTTTTTGTTAGAAAAGGAAACCGTTTTATATACATTAAGTCAAGATCTGAAGATGGGATCCATAAGAAAATCATTAACATCTTTATTTTTAAAGTAGGTTTTTTTTAAATTTCTTTAAACCTTACTGGTTCGAACGCCGTAAGGAATGAAGAAATGTAAATAATTGTTGTGCCAGCCAAAAAACGAAGAGGAAGTACCGATTAAAATATCGAGTGACAGAAGAGTTCCTAAGATTGTTGAGATCGGGTTTATGTTTTAAAATGCCTTAAAACCGATATCGATAATGTCTCCACGTCGCTGGGCAGCCTGTATATAAATATACAGATCTCTATTTACATAATTATAATTCTTAGGTAGGTTTAGATTTGCAGACATAAATCTTGTAATAAATATAACAGCTGCCTAATACATTGATTACATTTTCATTAGCCAATGTAAAAATGTCTTTTATTGTATCTAGGATTTGACTAAACACTACACAAAACTAAAAATAAAATACCACTTTCATCGTGTAATTAATGCCGCGTTTGAGAATCCACATCGGATGCATTTTTTACATCTCGAGCGTTTTTTATCCACATCGGACACATCTGTCCCATTACATTTACGTATACTGAATCACGTGATCAAAGATTTACTACTTACTACATCTCAGATGCATCCGATGTGGATTCTCAAACGCGGCATAAATAATAAACTACAAACGGTCCTGCAAGGGCAGCGTCACATAGCCTTGAAACACCGGATTTTAGTGCTATTGCCAGGTCAATATTAAATTTGTAGGTGAATCGCTTATTGAACATTAAAAATACGGTATTAATGACATTAATACGGTATTTGTATATATTTTTGGGAATGTAATTACACATAAATATTATTAGTTGATTATTTAAATGTTTATAAGTTATTTTGTGGCGATATTTCGTAGATATAAACTGTTTAACTCATATAATTTAAAAATTAATTAATTTAAAATTCTTTTCTGTTAGGTATGTTTAATATATTTGGCAACACTACAGGGACAAGTCATGCTTATTGCGCAAGCTTCTAGACACACTATTTTGCGATGTCAGGCGCAGAGACGCGTTTTTATGCACAGTAGGTTTCAATTTCTGCTTAAATGTTATGTTTATATTGGTCTTCTATATTATTTCTATGGGCTGCAGGCCTTGGAATGGCACAGAAATGGCTCAGCGGTGGCTTTTTCAAGGACGGATTTACATATGCACAACATCCGTCTAATCCAGGTGGATCCCAATCTATGAAGTATACTTCAAAAACCAAACTGGACAAAGTTCTCTAACGAACGATTAAAGGATATACAATAGATCTGAAAAGGTCGAGGTGGAGGAGATTACATAGATCATATTCCTGACTAAATCTAATCTAATATATGGCTTAAATACACAAAATAGTTCACCTCAAGTTTTAGAGAAAGTTAGGCATTTTACTAGACTCGGTTTTTGCCAGGAAGCCAATTGGGAACAAACAACAAAAAGCTCTGTAACTTATTTTTGCGTTTTCTTTAGTCTCTTTAAAATCAGGATCTTTATAATTTAAACTATAAATATAGTAGGTAGTTGAACTAAAATAATAAATTGCAATTTAAGAACATAAAAATATAGGTGTAGGGTGATTCATTTGATAAAACTAATTTACCTATTACTGTAAATATATAAATCACAGTGTATGTTCCAGTTTCGCTTGTAAAGACGTAGTATTTAGAATAGAAAATGACGTGTCGATTTTTCATAATTTTCTAAAATGTTGTTAAAATAATTTTAATCCATCCACTCTCTAAGAATTTCACTATTTTCAATGACATCCTGTATACAACAAAAAATATGCCGAGTGACAAAATTTAGAAGATTTTTTTGCCAAAACCATAAAGTATTTGACATCTAGCGCATCTCGGCAATTGTTCTCGTCGCCAGTCACGAGTAACAGTCGAAAATGATAATTAATTTTTCAGTTAATGATTGTACACTTTTTATTGCAAAACGTAGTCGAACAGACGCTAGTTTATTTTCAACATACTATGTGTAACAGAACTGCACTGCACCACCACATTCTTATAATCGATTAAAACAGTCTGCAAAGAGTTAGACCAAGTAAAATAGAACTTTCTATAGTCCTGGAAAAAGGAAAATGTCTTTTTGTTGTTGAATTTTTTAATACACTAAAATAGAGAATAAATTAATCTTTCCAATAAAAATATCTTTCAGATCAGTTCCATAAGCACAATCATTATTATATCAATTTTTATTTATTAAGAAAATACTAGATATTTACGCCGTAACTTCTGAAAGTAATGCTTAAATTTTTCATAAATTGTTTTCCTGTTCTTGATTCTTTTTATATTACCCTTCCTTTCGACTGGTTCATATATGTTTTAAGCTTTACTCTTTCTTCTTAGTTTCTAACCAAACTAGTTTTTGAGATCATTATTATTATGTAATTTAATATTAAATATAATAATGTAAGTATCTAAATTAGATTTGATTATTGCAGATTGCATTATTCCCCAAAAAGCAAAGCGTAAAAGGAAAACATGTTACAAACAAGCAATGGCTGAAGCTGTAGAAATGGTACGATCTAAAAAAATAGGCCTAAAAAAGGCTCTACGGTGGCAAACTCCATACAAAAACTAGTTCATGACACAGCACATTCATCCCAAAAAGTTATCGAAATAAAGTTAGGTAGAAAACCAGTTTTTCCTCTTGAGATTAAACAACAATTATTTGAATACTTTCTGCTGATCGAAAGCACAGATTTTTTTGCTTACCCACCGAAAACTAATGGCCTATCAATTGGTTGTACGAAACGGAATAAAGAAGAAGTAGGTCGTACTTGTCTGAACCATTTTTTGAAATCGCAATAACAATTTCCGACACATCGTACACTGTAGTGTACATTAATTTCAAGTACTAGTAATAGACTTTTGCTAAATAAATTTGCTACGAGTCATTCGTCATTAGTATCTTGGAAAAGTCGTAAACTTTTGATAGTCTGACGGTTTACAACTATGTTCACCACAATGTACATCATGACTGACAGGCCCTATTGAAAAAAAATCGTTAAACGAAAAGAATCAATCTAACATTCTCAGTGGAAATGCTTTCAAGTTAGACGATCTAGATATATAATAGAATGTTTACTATGAAGATCCGGAGGTCCAAATTAGAAGTAAGTGAAAAGTATTTTTGGTTTTCTAGAAATAAACATGTAATATTAATCTTTTTTCTTTTTAGTTGATAATAAAGCATTGGCAGCTGATACTTCCGAAGAACAGGAAGAAGTGCCGCTTATTGAACTGGCTTTTGGATACATGGTATCTAAAATGTATAAAGGTCAAAAATCCCTATTTGCTAGGCGGAAACGAGACATTGCAAATAGTCACTTGCAATGTGAAGAAAATATGACAGAAAAAGAAAAGATCTGTTGGATAAATTTTCACTTTCCCTCATTTTGTATTTTCTGTTGCCTTGATCATAGGTGTAGAGAGTGGTCTGCAAAATGGAAAATTAAAAGAATCTTCCATTCGTAAACCTTTTGATTAATTTTGATGCTTCCTTCTCTCTTTTAAATCTCTATTCCTAGAAAATCGTCTGCAGATTTTGTAGTAATTTTGAATTCTGTTATCAATTCTTCCAAAAAATTGTCCAATTATTGAATATCACTTGATATATCACTAGGCCGTCATCAACATAAAGCGCTAATATAAGCTTTTTGTTATTTTTCACTGTTCTATACAAGCATGGATCAGCTTTACATACTCTGAAACCTAAGTTTTGTAAGAAGCTACCAAAGCGTCTGCTCCAGCATCTTGGAGCTTGCTTTAATTCATATAAACTTCTCTTCAGTTTAAAAACTTTGCTTCTATTATTTGTGAAACTTTCTGGCTGCTTCATATAGATTACTTCATCCTGTTCTCTATATAAAAATGCAGTTGATACATCAAATTGAATAAGATTCATATTTTCGTTGACTGTAGTACTTATAATAGATCTTATAGTGCTTAATTTAGCTACGGGGCTAAATGTTTGAATAAAGTCAACACCTGTTCTTTAATGACTAATCTGGCCTTATATTTTTCAATACTACAATCAGGGTTCATTTCGACTTTGAAAACCCACTTACATGGCAAAGCCTTGGCTCCTTTGGGTAGATAAGTCAACTCCCATGTTTGATTTTCATTCAATGACGTCAATTCAATCTACATAGCCTCTTGCCACTCGTTGCTTTGTTGACTACCTATTGCTTTTTTGTATGTTTCTGGAGTTCTGACAGTGTAGACTAAATCTTCTGCTATCATTAAATAATCTTCATATCTTACTGTTTTTTTTTATTTTTGATCGATCTCTGAGGTTATATTTGTCTTCATTGCATTCAATTTCTAAATCCCTTTCTTCAGAATTCTCGTCCGTGTCCTCTTCTTCTAGTTTACTATCTTTGCCATCACTTTCTTCGCTGTTGCTTTAGGGCAATGCCTGTCAAATATTCTAAATCCCTTTATTGATTTTATTTTCACTTTAAATTTATAATTTCCCAATTTCTGTTTGCCGTTAAATGTAATCTTTTAATTACAAATCACCATATTTTGCCATAAACAATGCTGTCAGGTATAAATTATTACTAACGAGTGCTTTCTTTCTTTTACTATAGCTTATAGATTTTTAAAATATTTTAAAAAAGTAATCCTTTCTACCCCTGCCACATTAAATAATTCAGGAATACCTAAAACATGGGGTCTAAAGTAAATGTTTATAAGACAGGGTGTACAAAATGACATTTTTTTGTAGAAATAAAAATGCTTATAACATTTGCAAAAGTATAGATTTTTCTTTGAGAGCAGGGCTTCAAAATTGTAGGGATTTCTTTTGCTCTGCGTCCTTCTGTCCCGCATCCTTTTTTCCCGCGTCCTTTTGTCCCGTGTCCTTTTTCCCCGCGTCCTTTTTTCCCGCGTCCTTTTGTCGTGACACCAAATTAAACACTGCACATGTATCTGGGCTCATAACATGTTGAAATTACTTTTAATGAGAAAGCTACAGTCGTTTTGTAGATTATTTACTGAATAAAATATATAATGAACTAATGTCGATTCTGACAAAACTCAATACAATAGTTAACATCATAAACAAAAACTACTCACTAAAACTATATACTTAAGATATTGAAGTAACTTTATTTAATATCTTTAAGTTCTCTTCGATGACCTGGGCGCCCTGAAGCCATCGCAGGAAAAATTGATATAAAATTAGAAAAATAAAAAAAAATCGTAATTAATTTACGTAACCTGTGGCGCCTAAAGCCATCGCAGGTTGCTTTGAAAAAAAAAAATAAAGTTGCAGCTGAAACGTTTGTTAGTAATAACCAAGAAATACCACGACATAACAGCCCGTAACAGCCTACATTCTTACATAATATAACATAATACCGCCTTTTCCTCCACTACATTCTTCAATCCATTCATATTTAGTATGTATACCACAACCAACTTTTTATTCACAGTCAATGGAAAGAAAATTTTGTAAGCAGACGAACACTGAACCTATTTAGCATATTACTTTTGTTATATTAACATCAAACTCATTGACAGTAACCTTTGCAACTGTAAAGTGTTATAAACAACTAGAAGTCAACTATTAGATGTTTGTGCCAGGTCATAAAATTCATTTTGCAATTCATAGATAAATTGTAATAAAATGTTGCTGGTAGTTCGAAAAACGTGTGTAAATTACACTTCCAGTTTTGTTACGTTTTAATGTTTTATCAAGGTATTCATTTAGCAAATAACCAACGTAGAAATAATGCGATATTGACATTATTTCCCAGTCATCCATTTTCCCAATAATTAAATAAATAATTTAAATGGATGTAGCTGGCAACTGGCAAAGCCGCACTTAAAAATTAATTCATCAGCGTTGGTCGATACACATAAGCCATTTGTGTATTAATTGATCCGGAACAAGATTTTTATGTGTGTATTTCGAAAATTTACTTAATACGTTATATTACCCAGCTAGCACAGACAATGACGGCAATATGTCACAAATCAAAGACGTCATACAGCGACGTGATAAATACGTCACCAGATAACGTGTTTAAACGTCAAAAGAAACACTATAATACTCATTTAAAAATTTTTAATTTATAAAGAAAATATTTATAAAAAAACGTTTTATAAAAAAATGTTCGGCTATGGTATTAAGGGATAATTTTTGTTGTTTTTAATTTAATTTTTTATTTGCCACTGGTAAATTGATGTTCCTTCTGAACTCCAGGACCCTTTGGCTGGTGACAGTGCTGCCCAAATCACTTAATAGTAGCTAAGGACCTATCAGTAGTTACAAATGGTCTTTAGAAGTCGTTGCTTCGTCTCCTTATTGCATATTTTCTTATTACTATATGCCCACGATAAATACACGTTCGTTTAAAGTTGGGATCGAGGTTCACTGGCCAGACGCTAATGAGGGTTCGTTAGATTAGGTTAGGGGTTAGGTTTTTTTTAATTTAAGCTGTGTACAGGCCTTTGGAGTCTATGCCGGTCGGCGTAGCCAGGTATGGGTTAAAATTTTCTGGTGGCGGCGAAGCCGCCACCCTACAAGAAGTTGTTGCTTCTTCTTATTCTATATTTTCTTATTATTAGATGCCTACGATACAAGACACGTTCGTTAAAAGTTGGGATCGAGGTTCACTGGCTAGACTCTAGTGAGGGTTGGTTAGGTTGGCTTTTTTTTTCAATTTGAGCTGTGTCCAGGCCGTTGGAGTCTATGCTGGTCGGCGTAGCCAGGTATGGGTTTAAATTTGCTGGTGGCGTCACCTTACAAGAAGTCGTTGCTATGGGTATTTTTTAAATCGTTAGTTTTATATAATTTTTCTAATACTGAAGTCAATTGGTTGGCCTGGTACAATACAGGGCATAGGTAAAAATGGCCATTGCTATGTTATAATTTATATGGCAAAATTGTATTTCTTTTAGACACATGTCACACTGCCAATGTCAATTGTCATTGGGTTCATGAAAATTAGATCAGTTTGACGAACTTTAACCTGGTTGTAAATTAAGAAAATAAACTGTTTACGAACAAATTTGGAATGGTTTATTGCATTATGGATGGTCTAGTATTAATATTTAGCAGTTTCTATAACAAGAAATTAATCAAAATGATGTAGTTTTTTCAACATTAAAATTAGAGGACACATTTTAAAGTTTTAAGGTAGGAAAAAATATTTTAAAGCGTTTGCAGGGCAAAAAAAGTATTTTGAAATGTAATTCAAAGAGTCTAAAATGGCCTTAAAAAAATAGCCCGTTCGACCGTTGGCGGATTTTTCCAACTTTTCAATAAAAAAAAATCAAAGTGGGTATGATACTTGGGTTGTGGTGAAGTAGCGATCTGACTCAGCTCTGCATGGTGTTACTGATGGCAGCTCCACTCATTGCCAACAACGCAGCGACCCAATTCAACATCTATGCGATCGCATCAAGGCACCAAATTTTAAACCGCAAACAGATTTTATTCGTGGAACACCAGACAATAAACGTGGATACTCATATTTCTGTAAATACCACATACTTTGATTACTATACGGTGCAAGAGAGAGGTCCGACACGCCTAACATGGGGCGCGGCCATTTTGATTCCTATGCCACAGTTTATAGCTAAAGAATCAGATCGCTCACTCTGCGTCGGCACTTTTGATCTCTATGTTCCAGTTTATACACTGCGCAACTCGGATAATACAATATATGACAACCGCCTATAATAAAAAGCAGTCTTCTGCGTATCCTGAATTTGTATCCCTGGAGTGGATGTTATTTTGGAACTTTTAACTGGTCCGAGTGAGCTAACTGATTCTTTAGCAATAAACTGTGACTCCAAAAATATTATTCACTGACACTGACAGCAGCAAGCAAAATATAGGGTGCGTTTTAATCATCCGCTTCTGCTTCCGGAATTGTCGGTTTAGTCGTTTTAACCTGTCAGAAAACCGACAATTCCGAAGCAGAAGCGGATGATTAAAACGCACCTATTAAAAATATTGCGCCAAGATGTAGGCAACACATAATAAGGGATCAGAATGGCGGAGTTTTCTATATCCTTTTAAAAGGCACTCAGAAAGCTGCGCAGTGCGACCATTCTCCGTATAGTAAAAGAAAATCAAAGTATGTGGTAAATACCCAATACGGCACCTAACTAGCCAAGAGGACACATACTTTGATTTTCTTTTACTATACGGAGAATGGTCGCACTGCGCAGCTTTCTGAGTGCTTTTTAAAAGGAGATAGAAAGCTCCGCCATTTTGAACCCTTATTACGTGTTGCCTACATTTTGGCGCAATATTTTTAATAGGTGCGTTTGAATCATCCGCTTCTGCTTCGGAATTGTCGGTTTTCTTGTTTTAATCTGACAGATAAAAACGACTAAACCGACAATTCCGGAAGCAGAAGCGGATGATTCAAACGCACCTGATATTTTGCTTGCTGCTGTCAGTGTCAGTGCATATTATTTTTAGAGTCACAGTTTATTGCTAAAGAATCAGTTAGCTCACTCGGACCAGTTGAAAGTTCCAAAATAACATCCACTCCAGGGATACAAATTCAGGATACGCAGAAGACTGCTGTTTTATTATAGGCTTTTATCATATATTGTATTATCCGAGTTGCGCAGTGTATAAACTAGAACATTGAGATCAAAAGTGCCAACGCAGAGTGATCGATCTGATTATTTAGCTATAAACTGTATCATAGTAATCAAAATGGCCGCGCCCTATGTTGGGCGTGTCGGACCTCTCTCTTGCCCCGTATAGTGATCAAAGTATGTGCAAGAGGAGCAATAATTTGCAAAAAGCAAATCTAGTGACATAATTAATTTGACATGTTACTTCGACATTCCATTTTTTGGTTGAACAAAGCATGTAAGGATTTTACAGGGTGGCAGTAATCAAAAATTAACAATTAAATTATTGTTAATAAAGGTAACTAATATTTAAATACTATTCTACAGAGACCGTTAACACAAAGAATAATAGCCAAAATGTTGTGAGTTTTCACAACAATATTAAATATAAACAATAATAATCGCACTAAAGTTCCTAACTATTTACTTTCAAAAGACATGCAAAATCAAACGATAAATAGTTAGTGATGATGAATGTTACAAAAAGTGCGAATGCCGCGAACCCTGGACAATGGCGTGATATTTGACATTTCCAATCAGTGTCGACAACATAAAATTTTATGTGAGAAGGATCATACCTAAAAATCACTAGATTTAAAATGATAATCATAAATTAATATAAACACTAAAGATACTTTTATTAATCAATAGAATGTAAAACAATGAAGGTACAGTCTGTTCGCTATACTTACGAGGGTTTCGGATTAAAATTTTTATGAGTATTTCCAGGTAAGTACCCGAAAGTTTGACCTGTTCTTTGGGGAAATATCAACTGGTTAAATGAAATGAAAAATAATGTACAACTTTTTAATTAAATAATAATGGAGAATCTTTTGTATAGAATCGATATGTATACGTGACTAGTTTATTTTGTTCGCAGCTATTGTACAGGGGTCAGCATAAGTCAGGCAACAAATTTGCATAAAAAAATGCAGCGTCAAAATAAATTTATTCGAATAAATTACAAAAAGGATTCGAAAAAGGGTTAGTTTGTGTTCAAATTGTTGCCCATCTTGATCAATGCATTGACGCAGTGGCGGCTTTCGACCAAAATTTTGGGGGTTTACAGTGACAGAATAAAGGTATCAGTATAGATGTATGAAAAAAACTTTTAGTGTTGCCAGACTTATGCCGACCCCTGTATTTACGTGTCAAATTGGTCCGAAAATGACGTCATTATTACGCTACTTTTGCGTCAAAAAATCACATCGACTTATTTGACCAAAATTCAACGTTATTATGACGTGATTTCGGCTTCTAATTTGACATATAATAAAGGTTATCCATTTTTCTAGAATTTGGTCAAGATATATTAATATGTGATACAGATTTTGTGATTTTATATTTCATTCTTTGTACTACTAACATGTTACAATTAGATATCTATAGAAAACTCACCACTACCGATAGGATAGCCTCATTTTATTTTGATTCCTATCAACCTATTTTACATGAAAAACATCCTTCAATAGTTTCTTACATGGAAGCTTTACCATTCCTCTATAAGAATCCAACTTCAATAAAATAAACAACTTAGTATACAGGGTGTTTATTAAGTACTTGTACAAACTTTAAATTGTGAATCTTTGACTTATTTTAAGGCAGAACGTTCATATGAACACATGTCCTAAACCTCTTAACTTTTGAGCTACAGGGTGGTAAAGTTTTCAGAAAAAAATTTTTTTTCTAATAACTAAGAATATTGCTGATATTTTTACGAAATTTGGTTCACGTCTCCTACGCATTATGATGCATTTTTTAATGTACAAATAATTTTATTATTTGTACCAGTGACGCCCGTACGGGTTTCGTATTAAATATTTTTGCCGAAAAAAATAGTACGCCACTGCTTCATCTTAAAATAACAAATATTTTTGCAATCCTCATTTAGTTTTGAGCAAATTTGGTCTGATGAGTTTTTTTCTCCGACGCATAGTTTTCGTCTGACGCATAGTATTCTGCATGGAACAAGTGAAAAATGTGTCTATTATTGATCAATATTGTTATGTGATAAACTTAGATTATTTACAGACTAAGACTAAACTACTTTTACAAATAAGTTAATAACATTTACAACAATTGCTGAAAATGCCCGCCGCCTACTGCAACGCATGCGTCAATTCGCCTTAACATTGATTGACGTACTCTTTCGAATATACCTGGTGTCTGATTAATAATAACACACGATTCAAATATCCTGTTTCTTAGATCTTGCTCATTTTGAACGGATGTTTTGTAAACTAGTGTCTTTAAGTGACCCCATAGAAAAAATCCAGAGGATTTAAATCTGGTGATCTGGGAGGCCAGGCTTGCGGTCCCGCTCTTCCTATCCAACGATTAGGATAATTCTCGTTCAGAAATTGACGTGCAGCCAAACAAAAGTGAGCCGGTGCGCCATCGTGCATGAACCACATCCTGTTTCTGGTAGCCAAATCAATTTCTTCTAAATGTTCAGGAAGCTCGTGCTCCAAAAATCTTCTGTACTCTTCGCCATTTAGCCTTTGTGGAAGAATGTAAGGTCCAATAAGGTGATCCCCGATAATTCCGATCCAAATATTTAGAGAAAAACGATCTTGGAAATTATTTTCTATGATAGCATTGGGATTATCCTCAGACCAGATATGGTTGTTGTGAAAGTTCAAGATGGCGTTTCGAGAAAAAGAAGCCTCGTCTGTAACAAGTACATGACCTAAGAAATCCGGGGTTGTTAATAATTTATTTCGCAGCCAAACGCAGAAATCTACTCTGAGAGGAAAATCTCTAAGTAGTAATGCCTGTACACGTTGAATATGATAAGGATAAAGTTGTTGAGATTTTAAAATTTGCCACACAATTGTATGCGTAATATTCAATTCATGAGCAATTTTCCTTGTACTAGTTTGCGGGTCTTCTTCAATTCTATTTAACACAGCTTCTTCAATTTCAACTGTTCGAACTGTCACAGGCCTTCCTGGGATATCAATTGTTCTTTTAAAGCTGCCAGTTTTACAAAGTCTTGCGTGAATATTAATGAAAGTTTGGACATGTGGAACCACCCGTTGAGGAAATCGGGCTTGATATATTCTTTTTGCAGCTTGTGCATTACCGTGAGCCATTCCGTAGACGAAATGAATGTCTGCCATTTCTGCATTGGTATATTCGTACATTTTGAACACAATAATAGAAAATAAATTATTACATACATACATTTTTAAATGTCAAAAACCATGATTTTTTTTTTTTAAATAAACTGTCATGACTGATTCCGCTACCATGGAAACCTCTCGGTTGTTTGCAAGGTTTGCTATGTATGTATGTACAATTGTACATTTTAGCAATTTGACTCTGAAATAAAATGGATTTTATTTTTTAAAGCGTAAACTATGCATCGAACGAAAAAACTCCAGAGATTAAATTTGTTTAAAAATAAATGAGAATTTTAAAAATAATTTTTGTTTTAAGATGAAGCAGTGGCATACTATTTTTTTCTGCAAAAATATTCAATACAAACTTCGTAGGTATGGACGCCACTGGTAGAAAACATAAATTTGTACATCAAGAAATGCATCTTAATGCATAGTATACGTGTACCAACTTTCGTAAAGATATCTACAATAGTCTCACAGTTATTGGAAAAATAAATTTTTTTCTGAAAACTTTACCACCCTGTAGCACAAAAGTTAAGAGGTTTAGGACATGTATTCATATGAACTTTTTACCTTAAAATTAGTTAAAGATTCACTATTTAAAGTTTGTACAAGTACTTAATAAACACCTTGTATATTAATAATGATTTTTCATTGGTTCTTCTTAACAAAATCTATTTTAAATTTTTACAAAGAATTTACTTTCTTAGCCCATTATCTTACAAAACTCTTCCTCGACTTCCTAAAGTTTATTCTGGTTCTATATATCTTGCTAAAACCCTTAAAAATTTAACAATAATGTAGCCTTAAGTATCAACAACTCTATTTACTCACTTTAAGTTCATAATAAATATATTGTGCTCACTTTCCATTAACCAGGTATATATTTACTAAAGTGAATTGATTTTATGTCAGACAATTAGGTAGGAAAACAGAAACTCGAATCTTAAAACAATATGAAACCATCAATAGATTTAAATTTTCTAATACAAATTCGTCATTTGGGAACGATATCTTCTCCCTACCTTCCAACCTTGTTCTTTTTTGTGCTCCTCGTGCTCTTTCGTAAAATTTCTTAATAGCGTTTTGTAATTATTATGACCAGAATGTTTTGGAGACCACTTCCATTATGATTCCCTTGTAAACAAAATATTATACCGAGTGAATCATTAAGTAAAAATATATACTAATAAGTATTTTTGGACTAGAAATTGTAATAAATAAACTAAAATATTTACGATCATGCATGAACAGAAGTCTGAAAACAAACTAATTAACATGCGTCAGAAATATGTCGAAAGTATAAATGTACTCGTGATTGCCGCATTTACAAAATTTCGTAATATTTTCTATCCAGACTTCCTGAACTAAAGAGGAAGTCATCGTAATTTATAACGGCACATTTCGAACGCTGCAATTTCTACGTACTTTTGTAATAATTATCCTCTGCTTGATTATGGGGGAAGCTAGTGCATCAGTGTTAGTAATTTAATTAAAGATCATCTTTTTTATATAATGTAATTAAAAAAATGTTGTAATATTTTGTGAAGTGGTGTTCTAATTAATTTTTCTTAAGTAACGGTAATCGAAAGGGTTTTTAGAAAATAATTTTATAGGTATTTTAATTATTATTCATTGGTTTTTCATTGGTGTCACAAATTAAGTGGTGCAGTTTAAAATTGATGATGAAATTCCCTCTGGGTTTAAGAAATGGTAATTTTTCCATCGAACACTCAATGATAATTAATTTCTTTTTGATCAATACTCCTTCTGGTTCAATTTTTTCTATACTATATTCTGTTTTTAAACTAAGAGGAGCGAATTGAAAAGTCCTATTTCCACAGGGAAAAATAACTAAAAAGTAACTAGATATCATTTTAGCGGTAAATTTGAATTTGTCTTGTATCATTTCAAGAAAAACATTTCAAAACTTTGTTATGAATTCATGGAAGTCAAAGTTTTAGATAACCAACGAATAAAGATGACACTAAATTGTGCTCATTCCTTTTTTGATTTATAATTATTGTATTTTAGTTGTACTTTTATTTTTTCCTTACTTCGTCTCATATCGCAGCTCGGACCAGTATGTTGAGAAGAGAATCGCCCAAGCAGCGACCAAATTTCAGTAAATTGAGTAAAATGTCTCCCAACAAAATACAAAATAATTTACATTTTGAGTTTAACGTAGAGTTTTAATTCGATATTTTTTTCATTGTTTTATAAGTAACTGTGATTAGAAAATTATATATCTATTATAATAACAGAAAAGAAAGTAAATAGTAGGTTTTTCAATTTGATGGAAAAATTAGAAAAATAGGTATGCCAGTTCTATTTGTTGAAATGAAATTAAGCACCTATTATTACCTACCTATTACAAAACATATTTAGGAGGGACTGAAAAATATGTAGTTGAAGAAAAGCTTATTTAAAATGAAGAATTTTGGCAGGTACAAAAAAGTAAAGTTTATTTTTATATTTCTTTATAGGTATAGTTTAATATGTAATATTTTTTCTTAAAATTAAACTACAAGATTACCATTAGTTGTATGGATTTCCTAATTAAATAAGGGTTCTTTCTTCAGGTAAAATGTAGCAAAGTTCTGAAGTACGATACGATATGTTTGCAGACAAGTGTTTTGAAATGAAATAAATCAAATCTATACGAATGTTGTCTCCACTAACAAGATGTTATATTCAACAGTCGAAAGTGTAGACTTGTGGGCAACAGCTTATTAAATGTATGTAGAAGTCCAAGAAAATGCAATGGTACCAGCTTTTACTATAATAATAATGGTTTTTATCATTCTGTTTTTTTGTAGATAGGATTTATAATTGTTGCTTAAATTCCACATTGTGTATCAGAATGGTCTTCTTGAAAACATATTTTTATACAATATGAAGCAGATGGTAAATTTTTTTGAGACCTCCTTCAAGCTTTTCGAAAACTAAATGTTTATTTGCAGGTAAGATAATATGTATCTTAATTTTGTATGATCATTTATTGTATAGACAAATAATTAAATAAAAATTATTAAGGCATAAAAAAGGTAATTTGTAACTTTGTGTCAGCAGAAGGATTTTCTACACCCAATTTAATATATTTTTTACAAACAAATAAAATATCTTTAGTATGATTGGTAGATATTTTTAATAATTCAGCACTACATATGTTTCGAAATCTTCTGGAGCCGTCACAGCTTTTTAAAATTTAAAAAAACATTTAGGAACATAAACACTTTAAAATGATTATGAACGAAACCCATATTTTGTTATAGTGTGTAGGTAGCTTACAACTAGCTGATTAAATTAAAATACACCTTTTACACATTCGCAGAGTTTAATATGTGTAAGTGTAGTTATAATCTTTGCAGTCTATTTTATAAACTAAATTAGGGTATGAAGATCATGAGCTGGAGCTGCTACTGGGATTCTCCTACAAGGGGGACCTTTGATGGGGAGGATCCGTTCCCTGTGGAAAAAAGCCTCGTGCATCCCCTCGACATAACCTTTATAACTTTTTTATAGTTTTCTGTTATTAAAACTAATGTTTAATAATTATTAAATTACCAACCTTGCACATTATTGCTATTTAAAACAAATTGTTGACATAATTAAACAAAGTTTTATGTACAGGATGTTATTTAAATAATTAATTAAAATTAGGAAAAATAAGAATTTATACGAATCGTGACAATATCACTTCATATTTAAATAAATTTAATATTTTTAGTTTTGTAACCATTCCTGTCAGATTTTCTTGATGACAAAGGAATTTTTTCGACTATGATATGATACATTTTCCATGACAATCATAGCATAATTAGAAAACTTTGTAAAAAATGTAGAAAACCAATTCTAAAATACTTCGGATATCGTCTCGTCAAGGTAAATGCATTTTCTACAAAACCTTCAGAATTAGCACGTATATTAAGGCACCTGCTTTTGGCTTTTCAGGCCTGTTGATAAACCTTATTATGATCTTCATCAAAGTAGAAGCTTGGTCTGTTTTATTTTCTATATTGTTTGATGGATTTTAAATCTACGTATATAGTATTCTATCAATACACTTTGACAATTTCTTTTCAAATATCTAAAAAAATATATACATAATAAATAAACAGTACATTGGACTGGTCAAAGTTACAAACTTACTTAGTTATTATATCTCAAGAAAGTATATAAAGATGAATAATATATTTGTGGCAAATCTAAATATTTCAATTCTTGCAAAATTTTATTCAATCTAGATAACTCATTTTTGAAAAAGAAAGCGTGTACTAATCTTCGAATAGCATTTATCATCATCATAATCAAATGTTTTTAGAACTCCTCGTCTTCCATAAATACTTTTTAGACTAGATATTGTTCCATTATTGCGGTATTATTTCAATAATCGGTAAGTAGTTGACTTTGACCTGTAAGAAAAATATTGAGTATTTAATATTATTTTTAATTTGAAACTAATGAGTAAAACTTACTGGTAGCTTGAGAAATTTTGGATATAACATCAACAATTTTGGTTTTCGTATTATTATCCAATACCTATTTGTACATATTTATTATTTACTGCTTTTCTGAGAGACTTGAATAGCCTAAACTCATTCGTTTTCGTTGTTTTGATGGACTCCGCGAGGAACTGTTATAATAGTATTCGATGTAGAAGGATCCATAATCGTAGAAATTCAATACAATTGCTTACTAAAGTTTTGAAAAGAACTGTTATTAAAGAAATAAAATAAAAAACTAAGTAATAATGATGAGATATCAAAGCAATAACAAAACTTAAATTATAAAATGTCAGAATCGAAAATAGAACTGTCAACAGTAGCTAAAAAGTGATGTGTGAAACTGACTTCAATCTGACCAATTAGAAGTCTACAGAATTGCCAACTTAAATTTAAATCGCTCCTCTTAGTTTAAAAACAGAGTATAGGATGGTTTAAAAAAAATGACATTATTTGTTTTTGTCTACTGCGACCTGTGCAGATATATTGTAGGACTCCGTTATTTAAAATATGCTGTCTAGCTTGGCCTTTTTTTAATTAGACTTAGTAGTGTTGACAGTGTGTTACAGTTTCAAAATTCCTACTAAATATTACTTTTCGACCTAGTGAGAAAAATGCACCTCTTATGCAAATGAAAAGTTTAATATTAATAATATTTAAGATTTATATAAAATATCCTGTAAAGAGAATAAATTTAAAGCCTGATAACATTTAATAGAGTAGTTTCTCTCGCCCAGCTGATTCTGGTTACCTGAAATTTAAAATAAAACATACCTTTAATATTTGGAGAACCAAAATCTAAGTCCTGAGGTTACTGACCTTCTTTAATTAGATTTTCCATTTTAATATTCTGCTAATTATATTCTACTGTTCATTTTTCCTCATGTCGTTGAGATTTTCCATCCTAAAATAAGTAATAATAATTCTAGTTATTTTAATAATATATAGGGTTTGTTTATTATTGTCTCACTTGTGTCATTGTCATTCAATCTACCAGATTGACAAGATTTGGTTCTGGGTGAACTAAAGTACAGTTAGAACTTATTAGACAAAGCTAGACAATAGGCACATACTAGTTATTGTTTAGAAATAGAAAGAGACCTTTGTTCAACATTTTTAAAGAGAACTTGGACTCTGACTTTAAACCTTTTTTGGGGTTGATTTGGCCACTCTCTAACACGACTTGCTAGGCTGCAGAAGGTTCTGTATATACTTTTTTGAAAAGGATTCTGCACGTCTATTTAGAACCCAAAAATATAATTTGGAAACTATTTATTCTTATCTAATTTGTTAGATAGGGGATAAACCTAAAAATTAGGGATACTGGTTACCCAAATAGTATGAGATATTACTATCTGGCCACCCACCATCTTAGGTAAGTCTCTTTGAAATTGTAAGATTAATATTAAAACCTTCGATCACTTTTGTTATGCTATTTTCACAATAAATATTTAATTAATTTATCTACTTACATGAAATTGTTAGATATTCAGAAACTCAGATAGTTTTCACACTTTTAGGCCTGCAAGTTTTACGTTAACTTTTCGTTAACTACAATTTCTACTCAACTTCACATCGATTCCTCGTTAACTACTAATTTTACTTTTAACTTCTCGATAACTAGTTGTCTGGATCATATATATCAAATTTGTAATTTGGGCTTAAATAGATTGATATAAATCACTTGGAAAATTCACTACAGCGGCCAGTACCAGACTCTAGTACACGTTTTGTATATCTGGATGATCCTGGAAGAAAAACCATAGTTACCAGTTATTTAATCAAATAAGGAATACCAGAGTTACCGAATATCCTTCAGGAATACTAAGGTAGGACCTTCCCATATTATTAGGCCCACAATACATCCAGGGTAATCTTCATTCGGACCATCCAGTTAATACACTGTCTGTCTACAAATTTAGATAGTGAATATCACATGTTTGTTTGAACCATTCGATTAATCATATATAAGTAGCCTACTAATCGTTTATAAATATATGTAATCGTTTTTAAAGCAGGGTTTGGCCCTCATCTCGGGTATCTTTTCTGTATTTAAATTAGTTTTATAGGTTATTTAATTAGTACTATATATTGCAAATCCTTACCTGTGAACCAAGAGTACGTACTTGAGGGGCAACTACCCTAATCAGAATTAGAATTGTCATGGTAAAAGTTACACGAAGATCTTATATTTTTTTTGTATATATTTGTCGTCATTCTAACTTCACAATACGCACGAGGAAGGTTTGACATCTGTTCATAGAAAATAGAAATATAATAAAAGGAACGGACTACTCCATATACCCTGGCCTTTTATTTGCATTATAACCCGACCCCTCCTGACTGAGCTTAGAAAGTTTACTTTCTTTCTTTTTTTTTTATTATTTTTAATAAATCTTACAATATTTAAGTTAAAATTTAAAAATCCAACAACAAGGTTGTAAAATCGAATAACAAGTGGCGCCCAACGTGGGGACTCTTGCATATAGATACATTCGTCTGGCTTTTCTACACCCAGTGTTAGAAACTTCAATCTAACAAGGCCTTTATACTGGCTCAGGACGTGGATTGATGTTTCCTCCTCTTCTTCTTCACAGAGCATGCGCAGTGTTGCTTCTTCCGTTGGATTGATGACACAAATGTGTCTTTTATAGGCGACACTATCCGGTGGAAGTCAAACATCACTTATTATGTATATTAATACTGATACTGTTAAAGTTCTTGTTCGCAAACAGCCCACCAAAAAAAGTAACGTCTCTACGTCGTTTTCCATTTTTCCGTAGATATTTTAGACAATTTCGTTGGTGAAATGGTATCTGTTTGGGCTATAAGACAAGAAAACCGAAAAGAAGTAGATGCAAGTAAAATATATATAACCACATAAAATTATTTAATTAAAAATTTAAATATTGAAGCCCTTTATTTCTTACTTGTTATTAAAATAAACTAATTTTCACTTTTTATATATTTTAACTTATTTGTTTCTTTTGTTTTAGGTAAGCAAGTGATTTAGTTGGAGTTTTTCCTACTTCTTGTATACGTAAGTATAAATTTAAATTATTTTCATAACAACAATGATGAAATCAAATATCCTATGATCCAATATCTCCCCAGTATTGCCAAAGACATGTTACTGGACATTTTTAAGCAAAAATAAATCAATTTAAGGAAGTTGTTGTCATCCCAATTCTTTTTTTGGATTTTCGGACTCAGAATGATCAGAAATATGAAAAAAAGTTTTAAAAAATGGGGTCAGAAAATTTTTTCATCTGCATGAATGCAATAATGAGGCCCCATAGGAAGGGCCCCAGTAAAACTTGGTGGGAAGCGGATGTCGAAATTTCTTTGTTATTTTATCGATCTTACATTAGATCCATTTTAGATTATGGATGTATACTTTATGGATCAGCAAGTAGTCACATTTTAAAAAGAATTGATGTCTTTCAAAATACGGTACTTCGCATTTGTATAGGTGCTATGAAATCAACCTCTATCGATCCACTGTATGTCGAAGCATTAGAACCTCCATTATGTTATAGAAGAGAATATCTCAGCAACAAATTTCTAATAAAAGTCCGATGTACAAACCCTACCTTGTATGCTAGTATTTATAAATGAAATCATTTTGATTTAACACAAAAATATTGGATACATAAACAATTTCCTTCTCTTGTGAAGCTTTTAGAAATATTAACAATTATGAGTATCTCATCAGTATAGGTCAGTGCTTAGATTTTAAGGATTTCTTTGCCTTTTTTAACAATGTTAATGTTATACAACCAATTTATCATGAAAATCATAAAATAAGTTCCATTATTTTGAACTCACAACTAGAAAACTGGCCTGATTCTACAAAGATTTACACAGATGCTTCCAAAACTTCAACTGGTACAGAATGTGCATTTTTCATCCCTTCTACATCTACAGAGAACGTTTTTGAATTACCATCAAATTTTTCAATATTTAGTGCAAAAGTAATTGTTATATATGAAGCTATAAACTACTTTAAAATATCTAATAATATTACTGCAGTTATTTTGTATTACTTGCTATTTAAAGCCAAAAGCTTTCTTCCAACTCATCAAATGCTTTTTCATTAAAAAGATACTATTCGAAATCCATAATACATCGAAAACGGTTCAATTAATATAATTAGCTTCGTAAAAAACACCTTGTATATACTATTTAAACCTTAAGTACACGCTGTATATTCAATATTCATAGAATTTAACATGTACTTGCCTAACATAAACTAGTTTTATATTAATCCTTGCAACCTGTATGATATTAGTCTCTATAAGCAAATAAATATCAAAGGAACATTCACATGACCTACATAGCTGTACCTTCATCAAATTTTATTAGTGAACGGTGACTTACAATCCATATATCTACATCAAACTCCGGCAGTGCTAAAGTTGGCATAGATGGATCCCATCTGACATAATGGACACGCAATAAGGCGTGGAACTTTTTCACTCTCTGACAGTATTTAACTAAATAAAATATATACGATATACCTGGCGAAGATAGATTTGTTTTCGTTGATCACGATTAATTTTTTGTTTTTTTATAAACAAAAAATAGCGTTCCTAAAATTGATCAGGAATAGAGTAAACATCCACCATATTCGCTAGTGTATTTATGATTGCCAAATACGAGAATTTTACCTGATTTTCCGGTATTCTTACCCAACTTAGGATGTGTCAGAAATTGACGCAAACATCGCAGCTTATTTTTTACCTGCCATAAATGCAATCATGGAAACAAAAATGTCACTCAAAGCAACTATAAATGCTGCGCTTAAGGGCAAGTTCAACTTCGTTTGACATATAATTACGATTTTTTTAGGTTAGAAAATTGCAATATCGATTTTTTCATTCGAGGTAATACAAGACGTCTCTTTATGTCAACAAATATGTAACACGATCACATACTTTGATTTTCTTTTACAGTATGTGAACACGATGAATTTATAAAACGTACAGTTCATCAAATTTCTAGAGGCTTTCGACGGCTAGACAGAGAAAGCACTACTGACAGGCATCCCGACGGATTTACGCAATGAAAGTACACTCTGCGCATCAAGTATTTCACTATTTCATTCAGACGTAAATGTCAGATGTAAATTTCGCTAAAACATTTCTTTTATTTTCGTTTGTGTTTTTTGCTCATTACAGTTTAATAGAACCTAAGTATGGAGTTTAATAGCAAATTAAGAGGCCGCGTGATTAACAGTCAATCTCGCGAAATAATAGCTAATGTTATAGAGTTTATGAGAAGAGAAGGAGACTTTAATTCACCTTCAATACCATTTAAAAATGTAAATGATCGTGTTGCTGCAGCCACGGGAGTATCTAAAAACACTGTCGTCCGCATTTCTGGAGAGAAAAAAAGAATCGATAACCGTGAGATATCGGAATTTTCATCACCAAGAAAAACCATTAAAAAACCAAAAACAGTTAATGATATAGATGAAGCTGCACAAGAATCAAATTTTATTTTTTTATTATTAGATAGCTATTTTTGTTTCTGAGTTGTGTTCATTTACAGGCTCAATTTTTTTCCGTTTCTCCTTTTTGATTTTATATGGGGTTTCAAGTTGTTTTTGACTTATTTCGACGTAAATCACAACAACACACTTTTTTAATAAAGCAAACAAGTGTTAAGAGGTATATGTACGTGTAAACTACAATTACAAAAAATTGATATGAAACCCATGAAACCACCAACAAAAATGTAAAGCTAGCTTCCGTACTAGAACATGGTGTCATTCGTCGAGATAATTTATCGTTTTGTTTAATAGATCAAGAAATGTAAATATTCCCCTGTTATTTTTTATAAAATTATAAGAGAAATAAATTTTTTTCTAAATAGTATAGTTTATTATTTTGTAGAAAAACAAAATTTCGAAAATTTTAGTAATGTTTCAGAAACAACCGTTATTAATAATAGTTTAATAATAATTTTCCTTAATAAGGTAGAAATAAAATATAAACTATTTCCACGATTTACAAAGGCCTACAAAAAAATTATAGGTATTTTCCGCTATCCTATAAAATTTATATTTTCTGACTCAATTTCAAAAGGTTGAAGGAATTCCAAAACACCTTTTATGGCATAATAATTATTTTCAATTCTACATACTATCTTTAGCTGCTTTTAAAAACGTTCTAAGAAAGTCCAATCAGACCAATTTAATCCCTAAACTATTCCACACTTTTAAAATTTAATTACCTAAAAATATTAAAGACTATTTAAAATAACTTGTTTAGCAGACTGTACAATAGCTATCTTAGTCACACGTAGCGCGTTCTCTGTCTGGGCGTCGAACACCTCTAGAAATTTGATGAACTGTATGTCACTAATGAATATGTGGCGGCAACTGACGGCAACACTGTCAGCTACTAGAGTACATGCAGGTCCGGTATAAGCCATATATAAATGGAAAATAATAATTTAATGTTTTGATTGAGTTAAATAAAATATCAAAATTAAATGTTTATTTTTAAACTGAGGTGTAACCTCATAAACATATAACCTAGTGGCCAGCTACCTACATTACAGGTGGCTGCTCATAGTTACAGAAAGAAACATAAGAATGACATCTGGAGTACTACAAGGCTCTATTATAGGACCAATGTTATGGAATGTGTATTACGATGGCATCCTTAAAATCCCGGTACCACGAAAGGTGAAACTAGTAGGCTACGCGGACGATGTAGGCGTACTAGTGATGGGAAAAGACGCGAAAAAACTGCAAATAATGGCAAATGAGTTACTAGAAAATGTTACACAATGGCTGACAGCAAAAAGACTAGGTATAGCCTTACAAAAGAACTGAGATGGTTATCTTGCCAGGACGACGGACCGTTAAGGAATTCAACATTACAGTGCAAGACGTAACAGTAACGAGCCAAAAACAAGTCACAGTAACTTTTGACCATGACCTAAGAATGGGACAACATGTCAGAAATGTGGCTAAAAAGGGGAAAAAACCGTAGCAAATATTCTACCCAACACTGGAAGACCACGAGAAGGAAACATGAAATTTTTTCACAACGTAGTTATACCCATGGTACTTTATGTGGCAACGACATGAAAGCGAGCAATGGGAAAAAATATATAGAAATATCCTCCTAAAAGTTCAGAGGAAAAAAGCAATCAGAATTACCTATGCATACTGAGTGATCATCGCCTGGATACCACCTATCCATCCATTAGTAGAAGAAATATGCGATATGCGAAATGGGATTGATAAAAGAGTTTACACATAATTCAGAAATGGCAACAATATTGGCAGCAAACAACCTATAAAAGCCAATTGACAAAAAGGTTAAAACCCAACATTGAGCCATGGGCTATAAGAAAGCAAGGATAGGTGTTTTCAGGTACTACTCACCCTGGCAGACCATGCAATTATCGAGGATTAGTACTAAAGTGTCACGAAGCTTTGGCCTAAGTATCCGTCACCTTAAGATGGAGTAAAGGTCACGCCACTTGGAAAGATAACTGGCTTGCTGTTTCACTAGTCAAGAAGGCAGACAACCAAAAACTTTTTGGACCTAGCCCTTCTATTGGACTGACAACATCGGTAGTGACAGACTTAATTAAAGAACATTCCCTTGGGAAATTCAAGGAGAGATAGGATGAAACAAGGAACAACAGAGTTGCTAGAGAGCTTTTAAGTTATCCTGACAACACTAAAGCAAACAAATACTTGACTATGGTTAGATAGAGTCTGCGTCTGATCACATGCATTCTGACTGGTTATTGACAAGTGCGGAAGCATATCCACTGTGAAGGTCTGTCAGAATCCGCTTTCTATAGGGGGTGCGAATAAGAAGATGAGACAATTGGGCATATCCAGTACGATTGCCCAACGTTTATTTATTAGAAGATTTCTGTTCGAGATGGGACGATATAAGAGAAGCACCTCCACGCGTTACAAATACAGATCTACATATCTTGGATTCGACTTTTTGTTATATTGGATAACACCCTTCTTTTGCTTTCGTAATTCAAAAATTAATGATTACCTGTTATAGCTAATGGTAGATTCTCGATGTGTTAGTAATCTTTTATTTAATTTCGGACCGCTCATTTCCATCTCTCTGTATTTTATTGCACTAATTTTTAACCATATTTACTTGATAAAGTCAGTCACTTATTTATTACTCTAAATTGTTTTTTCTTAATGTAGTTTATGTAATTTACATACAGTAGAGCTGGCAAGACCAAACTGGATTGATTTCGCCAGCACTGTAATATTACTTTTTTTTAATGTCATTAAAATATGTCTTTTAAAGCTATTTATAGGTCGAGGAAGGCCACTTATACTAAAATGACAAAAAATTGCGTTATTACTGTATCTTATCTTCTTCCCTTCGGCGAATATAAAAAACTGTTAGGAGATATATACTTTTAACAAGCTTTTAGTAAAAGGAAAACTGGATTATTACTTTAATCCACCAGTAACCTGGAAGATCCTGTGAATAGAGTGAAAATAAAATTCTTTTAAATTTATTAAACTAGATTGTCATATTTTTATCCTCCATCAGACTTTTTTTATTATTTAATCACTCTCTGCTAATAAAATATTATTACACTTTATAAATAATGTCTAGCAGAACTAGTCATGCATTAATTTTATTATTTAATTACAATAAATTTCTATTACATGATGACTGAATGAATTTAACATTCTATAGCCATTCACTATAGCTAAATTAAAAAAGATTAATGTTTCACGTCTTGATTTTTTGTTGCCTTGCCTATCTATCTAGTATAGTGGTCAGGTGCAGTAGTAATGCTGGGTGTTTCCTGTTTGATAAAAAAGAATAACGATATCGATGTTACGCTATTAAATAATAGATATTTATATAAAAGAACAATTTACCGTAAATTATATGAATATTCCATATTTGCTATGAGAAAAAAATACGTCATTAAGAGGAATGGGCTCTTCGTATTAAGGATAAATATAATCCCTATGCCTAAAAACTTTTAATTAATAAAAACACTACATCACATAGTTATATTTAACTTTTGTTTATCCTCTTATTTTCATATATGGCATATACCACACATTTAAAAGATGGGCCACACTCAACAGTGAAAAATTACATCCATCTTCCAGCGCCATCTGTAGTTGTTGCACATAGTTTAGTTAAAAAAAGAAGATAACTAATAATTAGTAATTTGTTCATTATTGACGAGTACATATAGATGTCGTTAGGTGTCAATGAGCGCCGGTTTTTCAAAATCGGCCTTTCAAATAAACCAGTACTATGTTCAATATTATAATATTTAATTTAAACATTATATCTATTCTTCATTTAACATACTAAGATATATTTTTAACTAACAAAACACAGGTCCGTACTTGTAAACTTACCTGATGATGTTCAAATCTTCCGAAATGTTGACTAATCACAATATGTTATTACATCATTGTATTCAACATTGAACATGCATTAAAATTATGAGCCAGGAAAATATTGGTCCATATTTAAATAAAGAAGTTGATGGTGGTCCTGCATTTACGAAACGTCGGATAAAAAAACAAAATACGCTATCATACGCACAATTTGATATAAAACAAAAAACTCCAAATGAGTTTTTGTCTATTTTTGCAAATAAACGTTCTGTAGCGGAATAAAGAAATGGTACTTATTTGTTTTTTATCGAATATCTCGTACTCGTCAATAATGAACAAATTACTAATTATTAGTTGTCTTTTTTTTTTTAACTAAACTATGTGCAACAACTACAGATGGCGCTGGAAGATGGGGATGTAATTTTTCACTCTGCCAATTGATGACGTAGCTGTGTTCTTCTTATTGTACTCGGATCCTATATATCCTCATAGATTTTTCTCTTAATTTTTAAGTTTCCCAATAATAGACGATTACAAAAATGTATGTAATACCTACTTATAGTCGAAAGTCATTGGATTGTGAATTATACACAAATGTTTAATATATTTTGAATATAAAATTTTATTGAAAGGACTGGACTATTGCATAAGATTTATAGTTCTGTTGTTGAGAAATGTGAACTTAAAACCTCACTATCGAGTCAATCAGATATCATTGAATATGCAGAACATAAAATCCAGAAGAGTAGACAGAGAGAAAACCGTCAGAAACGGACACGCGATAAGGTGCGTGACTATAATAAATCGCAGATCATTTTTATTCACACTCGAGCATATTCGGCCTAACCCAAAAACTTTAACGAACCATCCTGCTAATGTTTGAGAGCCAACGCCTATCACGCAACTCTCAATAATCGCAATCGCGATCACGGCGTGCACTGTATATTACTGTTAATTATTATATTTCAAATTATTTCGTTTACGAGGGTCTACAAGAAATTAATAACATACAATCAGTAACAATAACTGTTTGTATTTTAATTAAATAGATAGATTGTTAATAGACAATAAAAACAGTAAATGTCCTAAATTAGACCCTTTTGGTATACATATAATATTGTTACGCTGGTTTTTGGCAATCTCAACTTCTACAATAACTTCACAACTGATAACATTAACGTCTATCATAAAACTGAACCCTTCTCGAACTGCCTAGACTTTTCTTGACAACGAATGACATTTCGAGACATTTCTGGACTATTCTGCCTTCTTTTTTTACTCGTACTTTTGCTTATGACGACCGCAGCACGCTGCAGGATGCTGCGTAACATTATGCTTTTAATGCACCAAAAACTAGATGATCCTCGTATTTTAATCTTCTGGACGTGTAGAAATGAAAAACCCTGTATAATCAGTAGACTGTGGAAAAAAATTGATCTACAGTTGAAATAACGCTTTATGGTGAAAATATGTTATAACATAAATCATTCGCTTGATGATATCTTGAACTAATGCGGTCACACTTTGGTGCATATCTCTTCCACTTCAGTCGGTTAAAAATCTGAAAAATTTACTATATTATGTACGTGTGTGTTTCATATTAACAATAATAATTATTTTTTATATAAATAAGATTGTATTCGTACAGTTAGACAAATAGCTTTAAAATGTCAAGGAATATGAAGACCATTAATTTAATTTCATGTGTAGAGGTCATTTGGATGGAAATGGATCCTTTTACTACATGCTTTTTTAAATTATCTTTATAATTAATATGCAAAATGTGTTAATATAAATTATAAGATTTGCATAATTTCTTTTAATTTCTGGTGTTATTTTTGTATGAGTTTTAGAGTGCAGTCTGATGTTAGAATGTGTAACAATATTTTCTGTTAGCAAGCTCATCAACCATCTCGTTATATACTATACCTTTATGACTTTTTCTGTACTTTCTATTTAACGAAGAATGTATATCAAGCTCTGCCAGATTTACGGTTAAATATGTAATATTACTCATTTAGAAAGAGATAAATTACTGCATTATTTAACATGTTTTCTTGCATCCAAAAATGAGCTTTTATTATGACAGTTTACTCTGTAATAAAAATAAAGCAAAATGAGTCAAGGTTCATTTTAAAAGATTGAGTTTTGAGAGAAGTATTGTAACGGCCCACCCCCAGGCCCCCTCTTCTTTTGATTTGTTCTTCTTGTATTTTACTTTACTCTCTTTGAAATGTTATTTTTTACCTCACAAGTTTTACTTTAAATTCTATACTTACTGTAATTTGGCCTTTTTCCTCTAGTAGCAGAAGTGATCGTCTAGTTAATTTATTGATATTTTATATACCCACGTTGTGATAATGTTAATTAAGGTAAACCAGAATTCGATGCAAAGTTTGGTGCAAATTGATAAATAAAACATACAAATTTATATTTAAACTCTTTTTTTATTTTTCATACTTTAAATGTGATGCAATAATTAGCAAAGTATTTTACAATTGTTACTATTTACTGAGATCTCACTTGAGTCCCGTTCAAACGCAGACCATATTCATTTGCTATCAATATATATCCTATTTAGGTTGATGACCGACAGAGTTAACAAACAGCGTCAATTCGCCAGTTGATTAACTATAGTGTTGTTGTTTATATTCTGATTTAGGTTGATGACCCACGAAGTTAACGAACAGCGCCAATTCGCCAGTTGATTAACTATTCTTATTTAGGTTGATGACCAATGAAGTTAACGAACAGCGCCAATTCGCCAGTTGATTAACTATTGAGTTGATGTTGATTTGATTCTATTGTAGATATATACAGGTTGCACCCTCTTAGGTAAATATTACGATGAGTATAGAGGTGATGACCAACGGAAGTAACAAACAGCGCCAATTCGCCAGTTGATTACCTTACTATGTTGATTTCACATATACTTTGTTTCAAACCTTGTAGAACGGGTTGCTTAGCGTATAGGTGTCCCCCCTTGAGCTAACGAACAGCGTATTCGCCAGTTGGTTAACTTACTATTAAATTTTACCATCTTGGTTTGTACAATTTATCCAAGATAGCACAACCCTGTATATTTCCAAAATATTGATCTTTATAATTTCTATTGATATGACTTAATACAACCCTGTATGTATTTTAATATTGATTATTATAATTTCTATTGAAATAACTTAATATAACCCTGTATATTTCTTAATATTGATTTTCATTATTTCTATTAAAATACTCCAAATTTCACCCATCCAAAACAGATGTTATCCTATCTTTCGGGGTGTATGACCTGAAGGCCATGTGGTTTATTGGTTAAATTGATAATATTTTACAGCAAATGTCAGGCCGCCCTTAAACGAAACCGGGGTGGTATCTCAAAGAAGGTTAAATAAATCTTTTGACTCAGCATTGAAAGTACAGACATTAGATTATGTACTAATTTCATCTAGCGTTGTGACGGCGTCTATTTAGGTACGTCGCAGGGTTGGGCGTCGAGGCCTCCATCGTCGAGACGTCTAGCGTCGTGATGGAAGGGAAGGTATTTAATACGGTACTGTATTGGAACAGATATACGGTAGAATTAAGTAGGTAGTGCAGGACGTGATATTATGAAGGAAATAATTATTATGGACGGCAAAGCGTCGGAAATAAGGCGTGGGACGTTGAGCGTCGAAATGAGTGTACGGTAGGAAATACTTAGATGGTGAGGAATGTGACAGCGTTCGAGACGTAGGGAGTAGGATGGCAGGAAGTTGAGCGTCGAGACGTTGACACCGTCGGGGATAGGAGGTATTGTAGGATAGACGTCGTTTAGGAGGAGCGTTTAGGAAAGGTACAGATTATATAACTGGGTACAGATAATAAAATGTATGCTTGCACATTAAATGATAAAAATTGAATGAATCCGAGCTCATTTTCGTCAGACTTTTTATACACAGTTTAATCGTTTCTGTGACGTCTCTATCGTTTTGCTTCTCATAGAAAAAACGAATGTAGGTGCAAAAGGGGGTGGGTTATTTATTACTTGCCTTGAAAGCGACTTAAGTGTTTTAATGATAATCTTCGTAAACAGAAATACGGCTTATGGTGTTTTCTTTCTCGAGGAACTCAGCCACGTGCATCTTTTACGGACGTGGTTATAGATATTATTTATTAGGTGTCGTAAATAAGATTTAATTATCTGGGAGATTTTTCGTTAAATGAAGCATTTTGAATTTAAAAGAATGTAATATTGTATTTAATAAATGGAATTAATAAATTATTAAGGTACCTGGGTGCGGTAGGTTACAGTATTTAGGGAGACTTTTTATATTAATGGAGAGACCTAGTTCTGATTTAATATAAAATATCTAAAATAATCCAAAGTAAAAAGCCAATGTTGATTATTTAGTGGTAATGTAGTGCTTTAGTTTTTTAATCAATAACTTGTATGGGCTGCTCATAAAGAAAAAATAAATGCGGTAGAAAACTATTTATATTTTTCTTTTAATTTTATAAAAATATATCAAGTGCATCACATTTCATACAGTGGTACAATGTTTGTACAAAAGAATTCCGCAGATTGTAGTAATTATGGACATTTTTATACTAAACTTCAATAAATTTCCAGTTTAGACAGAGTGTGTGTCTTATTGTTTACAAGTATTTAACCTCTTATGGAGTGAATATTGAAATAAGCAAGAAAAAAAATTGTTGTGCTGACTAGGGTATATAAATAACATGCTGTGATAACATTTTCAAAATTTTATTCTTTTTAGAAAAATATGGGTACGTATCAAATATGATATTATGGTTATAAGTAGAGCTAGGAATATATGCAAAACGCCATATTTTGCATATGTTGCATATATATACAATTTTTGATTTTGAAGGCATATATTGACATTTTGTTAATTTTTTGGCATATATCTGACGTACTAATTGGCTGGAAATATTAAAATTATGAGTTTTGGACCAAAATGATATTTTGTGAAATGCCTTTACAGGTCGATTTCCTAAAATTTTGAAGGATTAACTTTTCCCTGTAATAAATTACGGTTAATGGTGTAGGTACTTGAGAGGATTAAATTATAAACACCCTCCTTAAACCAACAAATTTTGCTAAATATCCTTTCAGGTAGTTGTATTAATATCTTCAAATTTCTAAATGACTCAGTTTACTTTCAACTTCTTTTCAGTCTTTTTTGTTGTGTTGTGTTAACTAGTGGAAAAAATGGCAAAATTAATTGAGTCGTGGGTAAAATCTTATTCAGATTTTGTTGTAGAAGGTGATAACCAGGTGTTTTGTAAAACATGTTCTAAAATTGTAAGTACTTTTTTATTTTATATTTTATTTTGACCTTTCACAATGGTAAATCAGACGACAGTAAAATATTATTTCAACTCACAGTTAAAAAAATGTAGGGCAACTTTACAACGTACGCATTTATTTAATTTAATTAAATCTTCAACATCTACAGGAATTTATTTGTTTTAGATTCTATGTAAAAAAAAGTTTCAAATCGACCAACACGCGAAAATACCCTCACATATAGCAAAGCAGAAATCTAAAGACACTCGCAGACAAAGTCAACTTCCCTTGAAACAATATTTAGAATCTGGATCGTCTAGAAGTGAACAAGCTATTTTTAATGAAGATTTATGCAAAGCTTTATTGACTTCAAATATCCCTTTAATACTATTAAATAATCCAAATCTCCGATCATTTTTGCAAAAATACTGTAAATTTAATATTCCAGAGCAAAGTATATTACGCAAACGTGGTGTTGACAGTTTGTACATTAAAATTCGTGATATTACCGTTGGAAACCATTTTTACATTATTGTGGATGAAACAACAGACTCTTGTGGTCGATATATTTAATGATAGGTTCATTACGCGAAGAAATGAAAATTGGTCGATATCTAATCGCTTCAAAGCAATTAGATAAAACAAATAACTTGACAATAACTCGTTTAATCCAGACAGAATTGTCTTCCTTTTTTCTTCCGGAAGCCGTTCCAACAGAAAAATGTTTATTGCTGTTATCCGATGCTGCCCCGTACATGGTAAAAGCCGCACAAAATTTAAAAATGTTTCATGAAACCTTAATCCATGTTACATGTTTGGCTTATGGCCTTAACAAAGTTGCAGAAGAAATTAAGTCTAACTTTCCTTTAATAAATGATTTAATTAGTAATGTAAAAAAAAAATATTTCTTAAAGCTCCTCTAAGAACTCAATTGTACAAAGAAAAATTTTCTGAATTACAGATGCCACCGGAACCTGTGATTACTCGGTGGGATACCTGGCTTAAAGCTGCCTTTTTTTACGCAGATAATTATGAAAAAATTAAAGAAATCATATTTGATTTTGATGATTCATCTAAGGGAATATCTAATACAAAGAAGTTTCAAAATCACATATTACCAAAGCAATTAGTGTTTTTAAAAAATTATGCATTTCCAAAATTATATTAGATTTAGAACAAACAAATTTACCTCTGGTGACTTCTGTAAATTTAATTAAGACGTTTGAATCAGAGTGTAAAAATGTCCAGAGCGATATTGGAAAGACGATTTTTCATAAATTTTCAAATGTAATTTTAAAAAATAAAGGATTTATTGTTTTAAGAAACCTTGCTAATATTTATTCTGGTAACTTTGAAGATCATTAATACTATTCATCCAGATATTTCAGGAAAATTTAAGTTTGCACCTATTACTTCTGTAGATGTCGAAAGGAGTTTTTCTTTGTACAAGTACATACTTACTGATAGGAGACAATTATTTAATACAAATAATTTAGAAAAACATCTAATTGTTCATTCGTTTTATAATAATGTTGATTTGTAAATAAAATTAGTTAATAATTAAATAATTATTAAGTATTATATTAGGTATTGTAAAATAAAACAAATATTAAATATTAATAAACTATTTCTATCAAATAACAAATTACTCTTATTGCATATGCTCTGCATATTTTTCAATTTTTTACGCATATATTGAAGTACTTTGCGGCATATATATATATATATATATATATATATATATATATATATATATATATATATATGTGTGTGTGCATATTTAACTACTTTTTGAGTGCATATTTTCCTAGGTCTAGTTATAAGTGAGTAAACATGAAATTGCCTAAAACAGTTTCGTTGTTTAGATAAGCACAAATAAATGTAACATTTTTCACAGTAAACTGATGTTAGGTTACGGCAAATTGGATATTTACACCGTTGGCGACTTTCTGTGACCATTGCTAAATGTCCAACATTATCTCTTCTTATTATCGATAGTGTAATTGGTTTTGCAGGTCCTCTTTTCTTCTTTTCTTCAAATTGTTGCTGAGTTCTGTCACCTGATGGCCTTCCTCTTTTCTGGGACTGCATATCTTTATTTTGTTTACAAAAAATATTGGCTATTTCTGATTTGAATATCAGAAAATCATCCACGTCATTTTTCCTAAAAGAAAGTGTCTTACAATCTCGCTTGTAGAGTAGCCAACTATTTACAACACACACATCTTGAAGTAAAAGAAAAAGCGTAAATAGTATTTTTGGATCTTATTGATATGCGATAGTATGAGGTAAGACCATCCAGCAAATTTACACCACCAACGAACAAATTTCAAATTCGTTTGTCTGAAGAAAAAAAAAACATTCTACAATGTGAGAAGTGTGGGGAAAACAGCAATTTTTGCAAATAAATGTTTCATAATAAACGCTTTTCTAATTATAATCCTTCGGTGAATAATAAGATTTTGATTCACACTTGTACATTGATTAAATAAGATAGAATGGTAACATCGACAAAAGTGAAAGTACACGTTCGCTTTTAATTTGATATTTTTAAACCTCCGCTACGGTATGTTGTATTAACAATGATATATTAGATAATGACCCTCTATTTACGAGATGTCTGGCGTGCCGCCTTAATCCGAGATTAAGCGATTTTATTTGGTCAGTAGGAAGGAACTAAGGTTCATGATTTCGAGTTAAAAACACGTCATGTTTCTACTTAATGCATTAAAATTTCAATTTTTGTTTATTCAGACATTTATACAGTGTGTTGGAATAATACACGTACAATTCTAAATGGTGAAAAATATTTATTCAGATAATTGCTCAAATTTCCTAATCAGCTTATTCGTCCAACTTAGGGAAATTAAAAGAAGCTGATAAGAAAAGTACACTTACACTTAGTGTTTTATTACTACCGCCAGCTTCCACCACAGGTTCTTAATTTATATTTACTATCGTTCTAAATTTGTTTTTTTTTATGTGTCATCGGCTTCAACTGCTAAGGTTATTTCGACTCGTGTTTTGTGTAGGCTTTGTTACTGTTTCAAAGCGCCACTTTAGGAATAGCACTATTAATTAGAACCCAACAGTGAATGGTCGAGTGGGGAACCCTACCAAGGCATCAGAATTAATTTTAAATAATTAAATTAAATGAAAAAATTCCGGCCAACGCACTATGGGTAAATATTGGCAAAAAGTCGGTCAAAATTATTTTCAGGCTTTATTCAAATAAAAACACCATTTAATGCAATAAAAGCAATATATTAATATTTTTTGAGTAAGTAGGTTCACATAATTCGCATTAAAAACATATTTATTCTGACTCACAGTCATTAGGGTTCATTTCTACTTCACTTGTTGAACTAAGAGGTTCTGCCACCAAAAGATTGAGTGTTTCTTTTGAAAAGGGAGTCTTCTACAGCTGCTGAGAAGTGGATCGGAGGTCAGCAATAACCTGTTTAATATGTCCTTGTTGCATAGCTCTCTAAAACATTTCCGTGCATAATTGATTCGATATTGACGGAAATGTTTATTTCTGGCCTCCGCAGCTTCTTCAGGTGACCTATAGGTACTATTGCATAGGAAATTACAGCGGTACCGCATAAGTACTTTGTGGATAGTTGGAGACATAGGATGCCAACCGTATAGGTCAACATACAACCGAGCTGTGGTTTTGTCCGTGTCAATTTTAAATCCACTTGATAACGTTTCAAGTAATATTTTGAATTTTTTTTATCAATTCTTTACTTATACCTGTTATCTCTCAAGCAATCTCAGGATTCTTAAAAAACCTTCTAGATGTATTCACATCATTCGTATTACCGAACCCAGCTTTGGGAATATCGACATTCGCTCCTTGAAATCCTTTTGTATTTTTGTCTGTCCTTGACTGCTTTTTTATCTTCTGCACTTCTTGCTTGCCATTTTTTAATGGTAATTTGTATGATAAATGCAAGAGACCCTCAAAAAAACGTATTCTGGCATGAAGAATAGACAAACCAAACTTTAGCAATTCAGTGTCAGTCCACATATGTAACATCTCATCGTGGAAGCAGTATTTGTGGCAGCATTACAAATTTTACCATCCACCATTGTGGGCAATAAGGTATACTAATATAATAATGTATTCGCTCCGTGCGCGACAGCAGCGCCAATTTGTTTTGGTATTAAAGGAGTATTTCTGCCTATACTGACAAATACAATTTTAAATAGAATTCGTAAATAAAAAGTATATATGTTAGTTTTAATAAAAGTATATGGATTTATAAAACAATTAAAACATTAATTTATTATTATTATATATTTTTCACGCTTAAATTGAAGAAAATTATGCATAATCATTAAAAATCAATAATAAAATATAGGCAGGCAACAGTATTTACTGGAAAATGTATGAGAAGTTGCCTAAGTCTAATAAGTTGTCATTGAAGAAACCATTTATAATAGCGTGTGAAGTTAAAATGTATAAAAAGGATCGCTTCTTATATTTTCATTTTTGTTCTAAAGAAAACATAGAATGAATGATTAAAACTGGTTTCCGATCAGTAAGTCACAAAATTGCATACCAGCCAAATATTATAATCAACGGCAGAAATCTTGAAATCTAGTCCTTGCTGAATGAACATTTAAGAATAAAGGGATATTAAAGAACATCGTAAAATGATAATTTATTGTTTATTTAAAAACTTTCTAGTTTCTGATGTCTACTATTTCCAGCATTACTGTTATTATCACAAAAATAAAGGTAATTTTTCTTCTTATTGTACACCTATCCATTTATTTCTTTGATTTAATTTCCACTTTGTTAGTGAAATTTGTTATATAAGTTTCACTGTTTTTTTTTGCTAGTATTTGTACAATTTTCAATACAGCAACTCCGGTTGCTTATTGTGTTGTTTTTACCTACTTTTTTGAGAAAAAGTAAAATGTATACGTGTATTTGATATGCCAAAATTACAAAATATCCCCCTAAAATGCACGAATTATCCGCAGCTAGCGCTAGTATCGCTTTTGCTTCCCTTTCCATGACTTCGCACGGAGCGAATACTTTTACCCCTGTATTGCAAATTGTTGGAACTAAATTTTTCGTTTGTTCTTCTATGTATTTCATTTCTTCATTTGTAACGTCTTTATCTTCATGGACGAATAAGCCTACAAAATCTTACAGAGGAGGGCATGGGGTTTTACCATATTATTTTCTTTTGATCACCAGCAATTAGTCTAATAGGAACCAGCGAACTTTTAAAAATATTTGCATCACTATCAGTAATATTTTCAAATTTTTGTTTGAATTAAGTTTGCTGCGATCCATCACATCCCCATTTTACTATAAGTTTCATACTTTGCTTTTCGTTATCTGTACAGGTTGATATGACTTGTTTGGAATACTCGCATATGCGTAAAGTAGTGTGATCAAGTAACGCTTGTAGTTGAACCTCTGCACATGTTTCAGTTGCACGTGTGGCGCTTTCAAGTGGATAACAAGCCTTTTTTGCTTCTTTCACTTTGGAGTAACTAGGGTAAATAGTTGTGTTGGACCCGTATATAATCTCCCATTGCCTTTTTGTGAAGCCACCTTTAACAAAAATAGATATAGCTTCCTCAGGAGAATAGTACTTAATCAATCCAAGGTGCTTTTGTGAAGTAGTTATTGCTTTACGATATTTTTTTGCCCTTGTAGGAGATGAAGTAATTTCTTTGATTATGTTTGAGGCCTTTGTTGACGATCGGTCGAATTAATTTTGAATAAAGGATATTCCTTTTTTTTGTTTTGGTGTCTGAAGTTAGAATCACGGGTCGGTCACGCGAAATTGCGTTTAGTTTTTTTGTAAAGCCACACAGTGGGAAAAGTAACCTGTGCCTCAGCCCTGCATCCTAAAGGATTAAAATATGTTCATGTAAGTAAATAGTTTTAAGGAATTATATCTAATTATTGTGTAGTCCACGGAGGCTAAGTAATTGCGAAAGCAATATAAATTGTTTTTTTTATTTGTTTAAATAAACCACAGTTATTTGTTTTACGCTTGTTTCAATTTTATTTGTTTTAGGAAAAGTCAAGGTTCCATCTGAACTTAACCCCCTAGCCGTGTGTTGTCTAGAGGCCAATTTAAATACAAATTGGGCCCCTCTATACAACTCGTGGTTACCGCTAAGAGTGGGCTTGGTCAGTTAAAAAGGCCTATAATCTCACTCTTAACATATGGTGAGTTGACTTACACTAGCAGCAAAAGCCAACTGTTCCACAGGTATGTGCCCTCGCAAATCTATGGTTTTTCGTCGTTTATTGCGATCACTTAACTATTGAAATTCCTTCTGTGGTCGTCCTCTTTTGTGGGGAGCCCAAACAGAAAAGGATAAACATCCCGCCAGTCATTTTATATTATTTTTGATGAAACGCGAGTGATTATAGTATTATTTTTTCTGTTCCGGGCATTTTGTAGATTCTATTAAATGCTGCTGCAGCAATTTTAATTTTTCATCGTAATTAGTACCAACAAAGGATTGCATTGTATCATACAAAGCACTCCTGATGAATTCCATAACTTTCCCTGTAACAAAAAAAACTTCATTCAATCTAAAATAAGTTCATTGTTAAATGTTTTTAGCACTGCATGAACTAAAATATTATTAAAACAAAATGGTGGGAAAAAGTGGAGAGATTGTATTCAGTATGCGTTAAAGGACTATTTATACTTTCCATATTTTTATAAATCTCTTCCTGACTATACACGACACATAAACTTTTAGGCCTTTATAATTAAAATTATCCTTAAAAAAACACTTTTTTTCATATTTTTCTGTTGAATTCTAGACAAATGACTATTAAAGTAATAGTGAGATATTAATGCTTTAAAACAGAGTACATACCTTCTTTTTCCATAATCCAAATCAATTTTGCTGCAGTTGACAAAAATTCACTTCTATTAACTTCAAAACAAACACGAAAAATTAGTATAGTTGAAAATAGCGACATGCGATGTACACAATGATTGTACGCAACTGATTGTAAGCGAGACAACGCACAATCAAGGTTGGTGGGGGGGGGGGTCGGATCTACGGTACGGTTGTTCGGGTACAAAAAAAAATCGGTTTGGGAGCTGTAGTGCCAAATTTCAGAAATCGACTTTTGACCGATTTTTTACCATTATTTACCCATAGTGCAACGGTGGGATTCGAACCTGGGACCCTTGGATCCACAGGCAGAGACTCTACCACTGAGCCACCCATCCCTCTAAATTTGTTATTTTATTTTTTATTATTTTTGCTGCAAATAGAGAAATTCGAGTACGATCTCTCCTCTAGTTTTGCACTCTGCAATACAGGGATATTAGTATACAAGAATTTGCTTTCTATAAAACTGTGCCGCGTTATAATCCGCCTTTATTCCATAGCGAACAACGAACACAAACCCCCGAATCAGATTAAGAACTTTTCAAACTCGATATTGGCACTATATAGGTAAGGCAAGGTGTATAAGTTTATGGAAGCATTCGGTGGATTGATCGATTTTAGTCGTCAAGGTAACGGCATCGGCATGGCACAGAAACGGCCGGCATGGTATCGGCAGTCGAAATGTTCCTCTAATTCTACGCTGTGTGCCAGTAAAAAATATTCAACGAGCAGCCTGGTATTAAATAAATGTAGGTTATGGACAGAAAAAGTTAGTGTAATATGTAAGGTGTCTTATGCTGTCTTATATTAATTCTATTGTTTGTTAGAAACGTTATAAATTGGCGCACAACGTAGGGAAAATTTGTAACGTATATAGGTACAACGCTATGAGTAACAATAATTACCCAGCAAACATTTTGTGCAAGATGATAAAAGACCTAATAACTGTTACCATCCAATTAACTCTACACCTGCGGCAGCGAGACTGCACAGGGTCCTGGCAAAAGGGAGAGTTGATACAGTTATGGCATTAATGAAACCAAATGGAAGCTTCACGGAGAGTGAGGAGGAAAGAGCTCGCCTCTTACTCGAAACTCACTTTCCTGGAAGCACACCTTTTCTAATAAGGGACACAACTAAGGTAAGCAGACCCCCCCAGAGAGACCGCTGTAGTGGCCAAGCACATATGCAGCAGAAATCGGTTAAGGTGGGCCGTAAACACTTTTGAACCGTTTAAGTCTCCAGGTGTGGATGGAATATTTTCTGCCCTGCTTCAGCAGGCACAGGAGGAATTACTACCACACATAATCCGACTATCCCGGAGTAGTCTGGAGCTGGGATATATACCAGAAGCATGGAGAAGGGCCAGAGTCACCTTTATTCCAAAAGTAGGGAAAAAGGATACCACACATCCTAAATCTTTCCGTCCAATCAGCCTCACATCCTTTGTATTAAAAACAATGGAGAAGGCTGTTGATAATTATATCAGAACATAAGTCCTGGAGAGGGTGCCACTCCACCATAGCCAACACGCGTACCGAGCAGGAAGATCTACAGAAACTGCCCTGGTACAGTTGACTGATGTAATTCAGTGGACAAACAAAGAGACGGTCGTGTGTGCCTTCCTAGACATAGAAGATGCTTTTGACAACACGCCACACGAATCTGTAAAAAGAGCACTTTCATACAGAGGAGTATATAACATCACATCCAGATGGATGGCTCAGCTGTTATCTACGAGAACTGCAGAGACACAGATAGGGCAGGACACCATCTCCATCTGCACAACCACAGGTGTCCACAAGGAGGAGTTCTATCTCCACTAATGTGGAGACTAATCGTAGACGAACTTCTATGCAGATTGACTGACCTCGGCATACCCTGTCAAGGTTATCCCGACGACATAGTCATATTTGCTAGTGGCAAGTTTAGTAATATCCTGTGTGATATAGTCCAACAAGGACTAGAACATACCAAAAGATGGTGCCGTGAAGTGGGACTTAGTATAAACCCTACAAAAACAACACTAGTAGCCTTTTCAAGGAAAAGAAAACTTAATCTCAAAACCGTTAAATTAGACGGGATAGATATAGAATAGAAAAATGAAGTCAAATATCTAGGCCTAACCCTGGACAACAAACTTCTCTGGAACACACATGAGAAGGAAGTAGTAAATAAGGCCACAAAAGCCCTAATGGTATGCAGAAACATTGCAGGTAAACGATGGGGATGTAACCCAAACATACTGCGATGGATGTATACTGCAATAGTGAGACCAATCATCATTTACGGGGCTATAGCCTGGAGTAACAGAACTAGTTTAGTTACTACGAGAGCTAATATCTCAAAAGTACAAAGACTAGCCTGTGTTTGCATTACTGGTGCAATGAGAACCTGTCCTACGGCCGCAATGGAGGTGATCTTAAACCTCACCCCTCTACATTTGATGATAGAGAATGTGGCAAAAAGGACACGATATAGAATGATCAGAAACGGAGTAATCAGACAAAAGTCTACTTGCTTCAGGACTAAAGATACCTGGGACATGCCCCAGGATGAAATGCAAAAGAAGTACAGTTTTGTGAAAAACTTCAAAACCATAGAGCTGGGCTGCAAGAAAGAATGGAGCCAAGAGCCCATCGCGCTTGCAACCGAAAGACGTGCTATTCAGTGGTATACGGATGGTTCCAAAACCATAGAAGGAACTGGAATAGGAGTGTATGGGCCGAGAACCAAGCACTCCGAAAGCTTGGAAAAATACCCAAGCATCTTCCAGGCGGAAATTCACGCCATCGAGAAGTGTATCCAGTTTAACATCGAGAGAAACTATCATAGACAAGAGATTATCATCATGTCCGATAGTCAAGCAGCCATCAAAGCGCTAAGTTCTTACGTAATCAGCTCAAAAATGGTCTGGAGATGCCTAGAACAATTGAATGAGCTAGGCAAGAAAAATAGAGTTACTCTCACTTGGGTCCCGGGACATAACGGGGTACAGGGTAACGAGATTGCAGATAGTTTTGCAAGGAAAGGGGCTCAAACACCCTTTGTAGGACCTGAGCCGTTCTGCGGTATCAGCAGTAACATAATATTAAGAGAGATTAAAAAAGAATTGGGTAGTAGAAGAACCGATAATTGGAACAATCTCTTGGGGCTGAGACAGGCCAAGATACTTCTGGGCGAATATAACCAGAAAAGATCGGAAGCCTGCATCTGCCTGAGCAAGAACAGGCTTTGTATTGTAACAGGGATCCTTACCGGGCATTGCCGACTAAAAGGACACCTAAGTAAACTGAGAGTAGTAGAGGATAGTGAGTGCAGATTCTGTGAGGAGGAGGACGAAACCTCCATTCACATCTTAACTGAATGTGTAGCACTCCAGAATCCAAGGGCACTATATCTAGGAGGATATCAAATAGAAGAAGGAGATTTACCTAACTTGAAGCCACTTCAAATCCTACACTTCCTTGAGAAAATAGGATTGGAAGGGTCGCTATAGGCATTGAGACATTTCCTTAGTGCAGTGGTGACAGAAGGGGGTACACTAGATATTTTAGGTCGCAGTGTATTAACACCCCATTCTCAACATAACATACCATCCAATTGTAATGATGGCCATTTAACTTTTATAATTAAAAGGCCGGCATACGTCCGACAGTTGGGCCGAAGTCACAGCCATGAAATCTAGTTAATAGACCTCAATTTTCCCTTTAGTGGCACATGATCAGACAGGATATTCGATAGTACCTCTTTGACCGGTAGTACCGTTTAAACTGTTAATTCTATACAAAAATAGAATGCATTTTAATATAGAATATTGAAGACCTTTTATTTAATTCAGCTATATAATAATACAGAAAAAAATGTCTTCTTCAAAAAAATTATTGATGAAATATTCTAAATAAACATGTAGAAGGAAAAAATTACAATGAATGCTGAATATTGAATACCAGCAATTCGAGACTGTCCTCATAGTACATGTCCACTCGTTGAGTATGTAACAAGCGATCATCGGTGTCTTCATCTATGAACGCGGGATGAAGCTCTTCTGGACTGTTGAAGTTGAGTCTGCTGCAGTTAAAAGCCTTTTGACTTTTATTAATACAGTTACTTGCCTCTTATAAGGTCATCATTAAAGCAATAATGCTGAGCCACTATCGAATTTATTTTCCCTTCAATTACAGCAAAAGGCCAGCAATATCCTGGCAATATCCCGGCATTTTATTGTTTGTTGGGTACTCATAGAGAGATCGTATATTTCAATACTTATCTTGATAATGTACATTAATTTTATTTTGTTTTAAACAGGAAAATTTTTAAATGTAAAAAAGTTACTTGCATACTATTCTCTTATCAATCGTAGATCATAATCCTGATTATTCAATAGCTAGGAGGTAGTTATGTATCAAAAATTTACGCAATATTTAATATCAATAATATTTTACTTAAAAAAATATATTCATAAATAAATTAAAAAAATTCTAATTAAATTAAAAAAATTCTAATTGAATTAAAAAAAAATCTAAATAAATCCTTTTTGTCTGCTCTCTGCTATCTCCTGCTATCGCCTCCCATTTCTTTATCGATACCGTCTTTAGATAGCCTGCTATCGCCTCCTGTTTCTGTATCTATACCTTATTTCTTCTACCCTTTGGTGTCTACTATCGCTGTCTCTGTATCTAACCCTATGGCGGCGTCTATGTTTGTTTTTCTTTTGTAAGTGGTAATTATACTTGGAACGGATTGATAGTTTGGCTTTTTTGAAAAGACGTTTATTTTTAAATTACAAATTCGAATAATTATTAACAACTCATGTTACCATGAAAACATAATAATATAATTATATACAGGGTAAATCTAAACAATACTTTTATTTTCTCTATTTTCTCTTTTGCAATCAACGTTTTAACAAATTCTCTACAAAATACCATCTAAAACCAATCCCAGCAATCCTCTTCTACCTGACCAATTTCTAAAAATTTCTCTAATAGAAAAAATCAGTGACATCTTCATTTTAAAATTCAAAGCTTTCATTTTAGCAACTTCACCAACCCAGGATGGTTCAAAATTTTGATGACGTCTGTAATTTCCATATTTACAAAACATTTTTATGTTATATTTCCAATAGTATACTCTTATACTCTTTGGTGGAAGAAAGAATAATGGTGAGTTTTCCAAAATAAATTTTCTACTTGGTCCCTCTTTTAGTTATTTCTTCTGTTTTCATAGTCAACATTCTACTATTTCAACAAGTTTAATATCACGTTTTTTAATAAACTATATCTTTGCTTTTTAGTTATATTAATTATCTTAATTTTACGTTATTAAAAATGACAATTAGTAATATGGGTATTATCAGAATTATTGGTTCAAAACTTTCTTATCCACCATGCGAGCCTGTAGATAGACTTAGAAACCGGCTGCAATATACATATCAATGTGAGATCAAAAAATAAATTTTATGATTCTTTCCTTTAAAAACTGGACTCACAAATGGCTTCCCCTAGTATAAAAAAATTATGTTAGGTTATGTTACCCGCTGCCAATACATATAATCTCTGAAATTTTTCATTTTGACCTACCGGCATGTGGTTTGTAATACAAAAATGAACATCCTCGTCCATGCTGTAGTAGTAGAATTGGTTAGAGCAGCGAGAGGTTAGGTTAGAAAGGAAGTCGACGATGTGCTGAACTGGATTCACCGCTTGGTCAGTCATGTGTACGCAACCATGAGGGTATTGTTTGGTAGTTTGTTGTGTTTGCTTATTTTTAGTTATTTCATTGCATTTTGTTTTAAACATACCTTCATTCCAACATACCAGAAATAGTGTTTTATCCAAATGGATTTTTTCCGTCAGATATTTAAATAAAAAATATCTCTTTGTGAATCAGTGAGTCGATACTTACTACTCTATGAATAAAGTTCTAACAATATGTAGGTAATTTAAGTCATATTAATTAAAAAAGTACCTACTTTCAATCTATTAATCTTACGTAAGACTGAAAATTGCTTCGCTCTTCACTTGTACTGGGTTACATTGTCTTAGATTAGATTTGAAAGGAGCTAGATAATATTTATCCTTGTCCATTTCAGCCTTGTCAGATCTTTTGTGAGATTCCGCTTTTTAGAGGAAGTCTTCTAGTTTAGTCTTTCTTATTAGGCTTTGACAGTGGCTCCCGCATGTAGTTGCATGAGTCTGGCTTTTCTTCGCCTAATGTTACAAACCTCAATATTAGCCAGGCCTTCACACTGGCACAGATCGTGGATTGATGTTTCCTCTTCTTCTTCATAGAACCTGCACAATGTTGCTTCTTCTGCTGGATTGATGACACTCATGTGTCTTCTTAGGAACAGTGTCCAGTAAGAAGACACTGTTATCCTAACGATTGGACGTTTTGATCTAGTAGGTCTTTTGCGAACTTGACTGATGGTTTCTTGTTGAACTGTGTAGTTATTTCACCATTCCTGGGACTCCTTTTGCATCCATTGTATGACGGATGCCTTGTACAACGCTTCAGCAACTCCACATAAGGGTTTGGAGCCTGTCATGTCCTTATAAGAGCTTTCTCGGGCTAATTTGTCGGCTTTTCGTTGTCCTGGAACCCAGGCTAGGATCACTTTTGATTTCTGGTCAGAGAATTGTCTTCAGAGTAGATGGCAGTGTTGTATGTGTATTTATTCGGCCTGCATATTTTCCTTGATTCCAGAACCGGTTCCTTCCCTTCCTTGGTCTTTGAATGACGCTCTGTTTACCAGACGAGTTCAGCCTATATGGCGTGTCTCTGTTTTCACGATTATCAGGCTGGTATTTGAATTTGAAATTTATTTTTAGTATAGGTGTTCTTAGAATATTATCCTTTTTTTTTGCTTACTGATAAAGGCTTGTATAGTCAACTATATATTGTTGTGTTATTAGGTTTTATCCCTGCATTAGCCTATAAGTGACGGACCTTCTTTCTCCTTGTATCAAGAGGATCTCTATTGATGCAGTTGGTGTAGTACTCAGGAGCCCTGTTAACTCAGACAGGCAAGCCGAGGAATGTCGGTAAGTTGGCCTATTGCATTTGCCTACGCAGTTTTGGTTACTCATACATCTGCGTCATAGTTCACATTGTCTTAAGGGTATTTCTAAATATAAAAACGGTAAACATTTTAAATTGAAGACTCAACAAAATAGAGAAAAATAAAATGATACTGGGATCAGACTGAAAGAGAATTTTGGTCAAATTCAGACACAGTGATTTTATGTAATACAGTAAATATAGATAAGACATAATATCTGTGTAGTTACTAGTAAACCGTTAACACAAAATTTTTGTTTCGTTTGTGAAAGTAGCGTCGCCTTAAGATGGATCAAAGGTCACGCCACATAAAAAGGTAATCGTCTTGCTGATTCACTAGCCAAGGAAGCAGCCAACCAAATAATTTTTGGACCTTGCCCTTCTATTGGCCTAACAAAATCGGTAGTGACAAACCTAATTAAAGAACATTCTCATATGAAATTCAAGGAAAAATGGGATGAAACAAGAAACTGCAGAGTTGCCAGAAGCTCCTAAGTTATCATCACAACACTGCAGCAAACAAATACTTGACCATGACAAGACAAAATCTGCGCCTAGTCACAGGTATTCTGAGTGGTCATTGCCAAGTACAGAAGCATCTCCATATCATATGGCTGTCAGAATCCGCACTCTGCAGAGGGTGCAAACAAGAAGATAAGACCATCGAGCATATCCTTTACGATTGCTCCACGCTCTCTTATTTATTAGAATATTTGTGTTTGGCGAGTATCGGCTAACAACGGCCAATATAAGAGAAGCACCTCTTGGCGACGTTGTCAACATCATTAAATCTGTAGGCTGGCTCACGAGCTAGGAGGTGCCTATCATCTTAGGAGGACGCACAATGGGCCTTATAAGGCCTAAGTGCAGTGGGGGATAACCTACCCTCCACATATTACAGATACAGATGAGCCAAAATGTTGTTAAAGAAGAATATCTCTTAGAACAATAAACTCTGTTTAATATTGTTATTTATTCCCATAATTTCTTAGACTTTTTAGAGATTTTAAAGCCTTTTAGAGATGGATACTTAGTAAGTACTCACGACAACTTATACCAAAGAGCACGAAAATTAATCCAGCTCACAGAAGGATTTAAAAATGCTTTAGTAAAAGCCTAAAGGATTAAGTAACTACTTAGTAAGTAATAATGACAGAGTTACATTCCAAAAAACATAGAGCTTTTGCTCAATTTTGTTAAATGTATTCGTCTTTTTAATTTTCTTAGTAAATAATTTGTGCATTTTCTTAATCATAAATAAAAAAGTTATAAAAAATAATAACTCAAATATGTTTTTTTAACTTTTTCTTTTTCTTATTCACAAATAAAGCAAAATAAAAATAAAACATTAAAAAAAATAAAAAATATTTATTTATATTTTTATTTTATATTTTCGTACAACTGCTGTCAAATTTTAAAGCAGATTAGGAATTAACAGACGATATTACTATCGATCTAAGTAAACAATAAAATTCAAAACTATCTATTTCAACAGCATTGAAAGTGTAATAGTAAAGAGTGAACCCAACCCAATCCTGCGTCAACGCACTCAAATCTTAATAATTTATATTCACGATGTGTACCTACTCAATAACCAAGGAGTACTTTTGAACAATTCTAGGGCAGAGAGAAGGGAACGAAAGGAGCTATAAAACATTAAAGTCGCCCTTCCATTGTCAACGAAGACCCAATTCCGACCTCCGCCTAATATATTCCACAAGTTTCGAGACTGTGTCACTAATTTGCATAGTAAATTTTGTCAACAGAGTTTTACCGCAAATAAAGTTGGAATAGGATTGCGGTTGAGGGGATTTCTACGCTCGATTTTTACAAATTGATGGGTGATTTATAGTACTTAAGGGTATTATACACTGCGTTAATAATGTAAGAAGCGTATGGAGCAATTTTCCTGGCTGGGAAACTGTATACCAATTGAAGGACATGTAAAATAGTGTTGAATAACGAAAATAGTTATACCGAAATTATTTTATTACCCAATAATTACATTTATAGTCCATTTTTCTGTATGAGAGAGTAATAAAACAGCATTTCTAATGCAAAACTTAGTACGGTCATTTTAAATATTTTTATAGAATAATCTAAATATTTCATAAAATTGTAATAAATGTACCTGAGCTATTACAAGTTTTGGGTCTTTTATTGGTCCTTTATAAACATAAGCTGTACAGAACAATAGAAAAAGGTTTGGACAGGCCAAAAGCCCTGTGTATTAAAGATTACATAGCCGTATCTTAAGATTATTTTCAATAAGTACCTATTTGTCAATTTTGTTTTATTTTAATTCCAAGAATGTCTTACAGTAATCGAATTATAAGTAGACAAATACCTTCCCATCAAATTTCACCGAAAATGCGATTATAGGTTTTCCATTTAGTAAGGAGGTCCAAGTTGTGTATTCTTGACAGTTTACTAAATGTTTTAGTTGCAACTTGCAAGGTGCAGTATGAATTCTAGTGTGATCATGGAAAATTTGGAAGGGCCGCGTAAACGACAAAAAATCGGTCCTTTAACAGTTAATGAAAAAACATTAATATTTAATTGTTTTAAATCATTTACAGACAAACATTTATTTAAAAGTGTTGATGACACAGTGGAATTAGTTAGTAGTACGCTTGGTGTTGGAAAATCTACGATTTACAGAGTTGTTAAAGAAGAAAAATGTGGCGAGTTTCAAACAGCACGTAAAGCTCCAGGAAAACCAAAATTTCAATTAGAAAATCTTTTGAAAGAAAGACTTCGAAGGAAAGTGCATGCGTTCTTCTTTAGAAAAGAATTTCCGACAGTAGACAAAGTTCTTGCCACGGTTCGAGATGATAAGGATTACCCTGAAATGAGTCGAAGCACACTATGGAAACTTTTAAAAGAAATAGGTTTTCTATGGAAAAAGCATTCCAGAAAGTCTATTTTAATTGAAAGAAGCGATATTGTAGTATGGAGAAGAAATTACCTAAGGACTATAAAAGAAATGAGAAACCAAAGAAGAAATATATTTTATTTAGATGAAACATGGATCAACGAGGGACATAAACCAAATAAATTTTGGCAAGATGAAACTGTTACATATCGAAGACAGGCTTTTTCAAATAATTTATCTACTGGTTTAAATTCACCATCAGGAAAGGGGCGCAGACTAATCGGTGGTTCAAACGGTTTTGTTAAAGGTAGTTTATTGACTTTTGAATCTTCTCGTACCGGTGACTACCATGAGGACATGAATGCTGATGTCTTTAAAGAGTGGTTCGAACAAATTATAGATCTTCCTCAGAACTGTATAATAGTAATGGATAATGCAAGTTATCACTCGAGACTTATAGAAAAAATGCCCACAACCAAGTGGTTAAAAAAAGATTTACAGAATTGGCTAAATTCAAAGAATATTAAGTTCCATCACGGGTCTGTGAGTAAGGAACTGTATCATTTGTGTTCCCTTCATAAACAGAAATTCAAAAAATATGAAATTGATGAAATTGCAAAAAATCGTGGGATGACGGTGGTTAGATCACCACCATATCATTGCGAAGTAAACCCAATTGAACTGATATGGGCACAGATAAAGGAAGACGTTTCAAGAAAAAATAATTCTTTTAAAATGAGTGATGTTAAACAGTTGTTTGTGGAGGCTTTAAATAATGTGAATCCTGAAAACTGGGAAAAGGCAGTAAATCATACGATTAAAGAAGAAGAGAAAATGTGGAAGTGGGACAATATTACTGATGAAATGATCGAGCCACTCATTGTAAATATTGGTTGCGACAGTTCATCTTCTGATTTCGATTCTGATTTGGATTTGTAGGTAAGAAGTAGTTTTTATTTTAAAATTATTATTTATGAACGTAACGTTGTTTAAAAGTCAAAGTTTAAACCCTTATACCTACATAACCCGTTTGACACAATGTTCTTAACATACCTTGTGGAAAAATAAAACATTTTAGAAAAAATTACACTTTTTTACCTTCAGCTATTTAGAAGTTATAAGCAGGTAAATTAGGTGAAAATATAAGTGTATACTCCATGGTGTAAGGATACAGGTGAAGCGGTGCGCAGGTTTTATGACGTCAACATCGGTATTGCCACGGCCGCCTATACACTGCCATGCCATTCCATGGCTTTGTTTACATTTTGTAATGATTGTCAAGAAGTTTAACTTTTATTTCCTAGTTCTATAATCATTATAAAACTGAAAATATATTTAGAAGAAAATAACAACTGCGTCAAATAACATCAAGTTATGCTCAATAATACTTACAAGAAAAGTCACTATAGGCAGATAGACGCTTGTACAAAAGTAATGCCAAATAAAAAAAATATTTTGTGCTTTTATACAAAAAAAGTAGGTAATTTATTTCGAATTTAGCCATGGTGTAAGGAATTTAGCCTAATATAGTTTCTCTCTGGCGTAAAAAAGATAGTGTTCATCAGAAACTGAATTTTTCCATCACAAAACTTGGAAGAGGATGTTACATCTAGGATTTAAATCTTCATACCTAGCATTGCTATCTGATAGATTGAGATCAAGATGATAGCCAAAACGTACCTAAACTTACAGAGACATTACCATTAAAAAGTTTTAGTGGCTCAGCAGGGATAAAAATTGGAACTAATAAAAGGCATACACAAATAACTAATTTAAATGTGAAACTGAAATATGTAGTGTACCCTGTATATTGGAAAAATGTTTAACCTCTTGCCAATTAATTAATAATAGGAAGTGCTGACTCATTAAATATGTTTAAAAAGCAAGAAACTCTTGCTCAAAAAGGTATACTACAAAGTGGATAAATTTTTCTGATTCCTTGAATTAAGTAGTTCATTTTAATTTATGTGTATACTCCTGTATATATATTTCTCGATTGTCATATTTGTACTTAGGTTGTGCATTTTTGTTTTTATATTATATTTTGTCTTGATATTAGAATTTAAAAAATTTTAAAATAAAAAATTTCATTTATGAATAAGTATTTTGTTTGTTTCTTTTCCTTTGAATTTTAACTTATTTTATCTATCTTTGTTAATAAGAATGTAATTAATTCTTCAACAATAAATAATTTTGAATCGATTCAAGTAAACTTGTGTATAATGTTAACGAATGCTGAACAATAAAATTAAGGTGAAATGAATTTTATTATGATCAGTATATTTTTTTAGTCGCCAATTTTCTTAAATAATCAGTTTGGAAGTATGTGGTCACTTTTATAGATTATAAATGTAATAATTTAATTTTAAATTAGTTATCAAACATGGATATCAATAACTTGTATGCACAGATCAATTACTTTCTTGTATGGTTGGGTGCTGGTAAACCCCTTTATGTATTTAATAAATAGAAACACTTGGCAAAACATACTTTATTTTAATAAAAAGCACAGAGGTGTTATTTTAAATTGATTTATTTATGTTTAAAAGTGGTTTATACATAATGTTTACTTCTTTATCTTGCTTAACACTTTATAATGTATATTTATTGTTCTAAATTTAAACATTTAGGCCAGTCTCTTAAGGTAGTAAACCCAGGTAAAGGATAATGAACAGTTCTTAAAATCTATAAGCCTTAGGACGAATGCTTCTTAGGGAGATTGTGGATGCTATGTCATCCGAACTTCAACGAATTCTTTTTTTATTTTCATTGTATAAAACATTTATTTGACCCGGAGTGAAACATTTACTTTACTTTCCTAAATTTCCACTTGAGAATTATTTTTCAACTGGCTAATTTCTTCTTTCAATGAAAGTATTTCTATATTTGATTTGTTGCATTTTTCAGTAATTTTGTTTAGTTCTTCACGAAGACTCTTAATAGTTTTCTCTAAAATAATAATTTAATTTTTAATATTGAAATAAAAGCAATTATCACTTCAAAGTGTAATATTTAATAAAAAAATTGTTTTGAAATGATTGTAATGTTAATTAGTATATGCTAAGTTGTGTAATTTTCTTTTCAAAGCCACATTTTTTGTTAATAAGGTAAATTTGTACATACGTTTCTAGTTCTGATGATACCAATATATTTTGAGTGTCTGTTTCCAAACTTTGATTCTCCTTGTCCTGGTCTGCAGTTGACAATTGTCTGGAATGCCCCGAAATATTAACAAAGCTCTCAATAAATGTTTGTCGATATCTTTTTGCCTGCCTTCTTAATCTATCTTCACTTTCTGCAGACAATTGTCTTTTTTTCAATGGGAGATTTTCAGTAGGAACTGCTGTTTGTTTTAAGTTTCTACCAGTCTTAGTGGAGTAGTTTAATAGCCTCTGTTGTAAGGGTATTTCAAAACTATCCTTCGAAAAATGTATGGAACAAATACAAGCTTAAAAAAGAAACAAGACATAAAATTAATCATATTCAAGTTAGGTTTGCAAAAATCATACCATTTTTCAAATTAATTGTATCTTTTCACCCTCAACCGTTGACCCAGGCTTTGGCTATATCTGTTTTCGGAAATCCAAAATACTTAATATTTGTTCTCTTTGTTTTTCTTAAATAGTTCTTGCTGCCAAACACTGCACAACCTGGCATTTTGTTAGTAACTACACACCCTAAAATATAGTAGATTTTAATGTATCAATAATATAATAATAATAATGATATATTAAAATAACAATAATGAATATAAACTATTTCTTTTATCTTTAAAATACAACAAAAATGTTACATAACCTAACTTTATATCAATTACACTACCAACTTAATTAGAAATTAATTTAATAATACGTACCAATAATTTCTAAACAGGCCTATTGATATATAGAAATGATATTAAATATTAAGATAAATATATCTATAAACTTCTAAACACTACCAGGAAAATATTAGAATAACTTTAAAAGTCGCTTTTTAACATTGGAGACATAGGCAAAACAAAAATATGCTCCGCAGGTGACGTCATGCGCAAGAATGACCAAATTTCGTACCGCTTACCGCTTCACCTGTATTCTTCCACCATGTGTATACTCGAGGAATAACTTCAAAAATATTTTAACTGTCTACTAAAAGAAGTGGTACGCCTATGGATTACGAACGCTTTATTATTTTAATACTATCTCATACATAAAAATAGACTATAGTGATCTCTAGATAGGATTTTGACATTCTCTATTGTTTCACAATATTGAAAAATTGCAGTTAAGAACTTTAGTACACTAAGAAACAGGATTTTCTGACCAATACTGAGTTATACACTTAATAGCTATAAAAATATATGTAGAAGATAATTAACTACTTAAGATTGCATCTCTATCTTATCTGAGGTGTTTTTCTGCTGGGGTGGGGTAGCGTTTATAATATTTATTCAAAAAATCTAGATATAATATTAAAATAGACATTAAAGATAATCCACAACAAACCGAGAAATTATTCAAGGGCTATTTTATTTTCAGAACACAAGATATTTAACTTTAGACAACTTCTGTATCTTTTGGCTAATAAACACATTATTATTAGCAAGAAATGACATTCTTTGCAAATTAAACACTATACTTTTTATATGCCTATAACACACTAGTACCCAGTTTTAATTAATGACAGCTCTCTTTTAAATAAATAACTAATGATTGTCATTTCATGGCACACGTGATTTTATTAGAATAATTAGATAGTAAAGAAATTGTAGTTTTGTATTCTAAAATAACAAATAACTACTTTCACATTATTTCACCTCAGATTCACTCTCATTTGTATTAATTACAAGTTTTTAATTAACTACTTGCTTTTATTTTTTTATATCGTTTATGGCATTTTTCCAATTCTCAATAGTATTTTACAAAATTGTATGGTAAAAAATTAATTAGAAACTAAAATATTCGTACTGCCTAAACATGAGAGACATTTAGAATTTTTTTAAGCCACTTGGCACATACAATAAACTCTAAAATTAATATGTCAGATTGTCACAAAAGAGATATGTAGTTTCTTATCTTCCGCCATAAAATACGTATAACGCATCTCCGACGATTTATCAATTTGTCACTCACGTATCACACTTCATAAAACGAATGTCACATACAAATGGCGCTTAAAGCAACAATTTCAACTCATGAATATAACCAATTCTAAATGTAGCTTACATAATTTTTTAGTCCAGGTCTTACAGATAATCTTTATAAAAAATATAATTACATAATAGTTATTCTTTTATTGATATGAAATATACAACTTTAAATGTATCATCTTAATAACGCCCTGTAAGACATAGCTCAGATATAACAAAATTATAACAAAAATTCAATTTGTAATTTACTCTTATTTACTTCGTTTTTACTATCAATAACTTTAAAACTTTAAAACCTAAAAAAAGAAAAAACTTAACTGACCAAATCTTTATACCAGGTCTGTCTAAAAAGTATATGACCTTTGGCTGGAAAAAATATATTATTTAGATGCCGGAATTGGGACTTAAATTCTCTTAAAAGTGCACCTCCTAATACTAGCCCACAATTCCTTCCACTGTCAAAGTCACTTCTGGGACGCTTCTTTTGGAATGGTGTTCAACTCTGCCATCGCGACTTGCATTATCTTTTCTCTGCTCTGAAAACGAGATCCCTTTAATGGTGTCTTCAATTTCGGAAGTAGCCATGTCTGGAGAGTAGGTAGGTAGGTAGGCGAGCAACTAGAATTCCTTGTTTTGTTAAGGAATCCTGTACCGGGGATCAAACGACGATCTCCCATTAATAGATTTTCTACTCTCTCAACAATAGCTGCATAGTCGAGCCGGCATAGCATCACTACTATGCGCGAAAAAATTCTAGGTCGAATAGTTCTCAGGCAGGCCTCGTATAATTTTTTTAAAGCTCATTGTATTTACGTCAAAAACTCTTTAAAGTTCATCTTTGAGTACAATTTTAAATTTTGACCCTAAAAAAAAATAATGTATTTGGTGTCTGCTGAATTCTACCCAAATTTTTATACTTTTCTTTAAATAAAAATCGACCTGTTTAAGCATTTTCTTAAAATCAAATGATTAATGCCAAAAAACAGGATAAAACTGTTTTAAGTGACCCACTTTGTATATCAAAAATGGCTAGATTTGTCGAATTAGTTTATAGAACAAAATCTGCTTATAAATGCATTTTTTACAAGATGCGCTATATAAGGAAGATCCTCCCATCGAAAAAAAATATTGAGCGCAGCGCCATCTACATATTGACCTACTTAAAATAAATTTATATCTAAAACTGAAGCTCTCTTAGCGCTCTATGAACTGGCTTTTACAAAATTAAAATATCTGTTAGTTTCTAAAATATCCGGCTTGGGAGTTTTTATTGGTACACCCTGTATAAATAGGCAAAGACAAAATGGTTCAGTACCATTTTCTCTTCTGCTTGAGAACCGAGTTTCTGTTTTGAAATTTTGTTTAGTAGTTATTGACGAGCTCTTGTGTTATTAATAAAAAAAAATTAAAAATGTTTTTTATTCCCAACCTTCGATATATGAAATCCATTGTTCCACAATAATTATAAATTATGAGCACATGAGTACCCTTTAATTTCAAACCATCATGGACAATATTACATGAACGGACAGAGGATCGCGAAAAACTAAAAAAAAAAAAAACAAATACCTCCTCCCATTCCATTTACTTCCTCTCCCTCTTTTTCTGATACGCCTAAATGGCAAGGAATAGAAAATAACTAATAGCGGGGCCGTAGGCCCCTTTTAAAACGATTTATATGAACATGAAATAAGCCAAAGAATTACCCCCTCCGTATACGCACGACGTTTAGGAACACCCTGTACAAGGTACAAAGGTGATAGAGTGGGTGCTATGAACTAACATGGGGTAAAACACAATAAGCCTTCACAATAAGGCTTCAGTGTTATTCGGAGACACATAGTCAGACGAGCCCAGGAGAGAAAAAAAAAACACCCTGTATACCAAATTTATCAGATTTCCTAACTCGCTAACAATTTTTTTATTATTGTTCATTCAAAATCCTGAAAATTTAACGACTCAATACTGATCGTCTTTTGGTTTTTCGTTCAAAATAAGAAATCTGTCTCTCTTGTCTCTGTCATGCTTGAGGAATTTGATTTACGTCTCTTTTATGGAATTAATAAAAATTAAATACTATTGTTTTCTTTTAAAGAATTTGAAAATAATAATTACTTCATCAGATTGCGCTATGACTTTACCAAAAATTTGGTTGGGTTTATCTTCTTTCAAAGAAATAAATTTGTTCGCCAATCTTCGTTTTCTTCAATTAGATCTTGATTAACAGCACTACTATCAGATAATTTAATATCGTTGTCTTATTTATATCCATACTTAAATCAATTGGGGCACATTAAATCAATACTGTCCTACTGTCATTGCCCTGCCATAAATTAACAATATTCAGTACATATTCTTAAGGACGCCAATTCGGGTCTTGCCATTTTTGTCTGCATCTTTCTCTAATTTCATAAAAAACTTAATTGTTTGGCAACCCTGTAATATTTTGAAGAAACATTCTAGGGTTAAATACAGTATTACTCAACCATTCTAATACTGAAATAAAATACAGGGTTCAATTTGAAAAATATACATTTTTATGAGCCAAGCAAAAACGCAACACCCTGCATATCCAAAAATATTTTTAAAAGACGTATTTTTTAAATTCATATATTTTTTATCACAAATTGAAATATTACACAATTACTCACTAATGGGACACCTTGTATAATAAAAATCAGAAAAAATTTCGACATAACAATATTAATCGTAATTCTGTTACAATTAATGATAATTTTAACGACACTAAAATAACAAAAAAAGCAAACAATGAGTTAAAAAATAATCAATCTCCTTCACTTAAAACTCGGTTCACTATTTTCTATTTTACTGTAACGTCAAAACTAACAATATAACCTTCAAACTAATGGGGTGGGTGGCTCAGTGGTAGAGTCTCTGCCTGCGGATTTAAGAGTCCCAGGTTCGAATCCCACCGTTGGCCGGGATTTTTTCATTTAATTTAATTATTTAAAATTAATTCTAATGCCTTTGTAAGAGTCCCCACTCGACTATTCACTGTTGGGTTCTAATTAACAGTGCCGTTCCTGAAGTGGCACCGAAAAACAGTGACAAAGCCTACACAGAACACAAATGATGGAGAATTTAAAGACAAACTCAGACTGGCATATTAGGTACATAAACCTACTTCTCTACGAAATACAAAATCTTCTTTGATAATAAAGCCAATTATTTTCAAATTGAACTATACTTATTTCGATTCTTATTTCGAAAAAAAGGTTGTCAATGTATGACATGTATGACGTATCATTTAAATAGAAAATTTTAGGTTTTTCAAACCTAAACAATTTCTTTCCTTTAAAAGCAACACACACACAAACTATAGGTACATTTGTGAAAAGAATAGTCCACTTTTCAAACAATACCAAAATATTGATGGTTTTCTATTTTATGAAATTGGGTTATTTTAAATTAAAATAGGACAGTTTTTAAAAACTCCCTGAATTAATAATACACCATTTTGATATCACTGAAACAAATATTATGCAAAATTAATGTATTTCAGGGTTCTAACATCTTCTTAAGTTTATTTCTTTGTTGAAGTAAATCTCTATGTTAATAATAAGAATGTAACAATTTGGCACGATAAAAGCATACACATTGTCACGGTATAAAAGATGTCCCGTATATTTATATAAAATTTTAATGACCTACACCTTTTATGTGGTAGCGACTACCCGCGAGACTCAACCAGCCTTTGGGATCGGCCTAAATGTGTCTCTGGTGTAGAAAGAGCAATCTGTATGGGTAATAAATGGGTGTAATGTTACTTTCTATGATTAATCTTGAGGCAAGTTAGTTCAGTCGGCGTGCTGTGGAGGGTTTCGCTCATCCAGAAACTCTCTTAGATTTTCATTATTGTTTCTCTATCCGTGTTGGATTATTATTCTCACAACTTGGGATAGAGGTAATCAATAGTGATTTACATGACTCATAATTGGCCACTTTCCCTGTTTTGCTTCTTGATTTATAGCCATAAAAAATGTATAGTTAAGAGCGTAAAAATTAAAATGCCTTAAGATAAATTAGAATTAAAAAGATAATCATTATTTTTTATTTAAGTCGTTTATTATTTATTATTTAGATACACAACACAAGAAAATCGTTTTAAATGAAAAATGGAGCATTACTTTCAATTATTTTCTCAAATATAACCATTGGAGTGAGAGTTATTATCATAAACTGTGCTTCATCTTTAAATAATTGCAATTTGGTGAATCTGTTTCAATTTTACACCATACAAATTTATTTAAAAGAGGTAATGCATTTGTACCTCATAACATAACTTTAAACTATCCAGGAAGAAGCTGGGTCTCGATCAGATGACGTTACAATACAAGCAAAAACTTAATAGTTTTGCAAGCAGGACATTTTAAAATATACTATGAAAGAAAATTTTAAAATGATAGAAAAGGGATCCAAGAAGACAGAAAGGTAATGGAACTGAAACATCTAGAACTCCTAAGCACAAAAATAAACTTTGTAACATAGTTGAATTACATAGGTGTCACCTTTGACATAATCTAAAAAAGTATATATTGCTTATGAACAATGGCGCCAAATTATGATGCTTACTTGAGGTCTGTTCTCCAAAATCGTCATATAACCCATGCTAATTTATTCTGTAGTTATCTATGCAAAGAAGCTACTCTGATTTTAATGACAGACTCTGTACAGTTGAAATAGAACCCAATGTTCTGGTCAGGCAAGATGTCGCTTTTGATATTGTATCTTAGGATTTGTGAGTGGAATTTTTCTAAGACATAATATGTATAGTAGAATTGATTGCTGTGTCCCACATTTGAACAGTGGGATCCAATCGGTTTCAGGGGATTGTTCTCAAATTAGCCGGTCAATGCAGCCCAATTTGTTTTTGTTTGGACGAAAAATGATAGAATAAATTTTCACGAGAAAATCCTATATTTAATAAGATTATTCAAGGAGTTATTAAAAAAAGCACTGATCCTCAATCTTTAAATATTTACCATAAATTGTATTTCAGAAATATTTTGGTAAACATTGTCATATTCTGTTTTAAACATTCGCAGTACGGTATATGTACGTGTTTACATTTTCATCCCTTTTATACCAACACAGATGAATCATATTTCCACTGAATTAACAAAAAAAATCCCACACATGTCATCAAATTTTAGGCAGCCCTTTACAGAGATTTTTCATATTGGTCACTTTCACCCTTCATTTTAATAACCATTCCTGGCAATTTTTGGCTGAGGTTCTCAGGGGAATACAATGATTTGTGCACCTAAAAAATGTTTTTAAGGTTAATAAGCTAGGGCTTAGTTTTTTACTGTTTTCTTATAAATTTCATTGAAAATTAATTCTTGTTTCTATTTGTCATTTTTCTTCTCCGCTTTCTACAGTTTTCTTCTTTTAATCTTTGTGTACATAGTTAGTTCAATGTATCATATTCAAATTCTCAAAAAAGGCTCATAAAATTAACTAACTGAAATAAATCTGAATTATTGATTGCATTCTTGACAGAAAATCTAAACTGTCTCTATGAAAAATAAATATTTTATATACTAAAGTATGTGTTAAAACCATAATAATTTTCAGGAGAATGATAACAAAATTTAAAACAATAGAAATCCAATGCTTTTAGTATCTTTCTCAGCGAAATATTTGTTTATATTTAGTTCGATATGTACTTTTTTCTAAGCTAAGGTAATGTTTGTATTTTTATTTCGTAGTTAGTTATTTTTTATGTTGACTGAGTTGGTTTTTCCTCTGTACAGAAAAAAACTATATTTTTTAAAATTTTTATTTCGATATTATATGCATTTCTACATAATAAAAAACATAAAAGAACATTGGTAACAGCATAAAGAACGAAACAATATATAAACTAATGACTGAAATAATCTGATTTCTACAAACCACTTTGATCATCGGGCACATCATCTATTTCTGTTTCTGGTTCAGGCTGATTAGCAAAGAAAAGTTGGCTGTAGTACTCTTTAGATCCCTCTTCTTCACAGAATTGTATTGGAACTTTTAAATCAGCACACTTTTCTTTGAGTAGAGGTATAGGGCTACTGTAGAGCTGGTGGGGTTCTTGAAGATCTGGTACGTTTGATTGTCTCTTCTGGTTCTGCCGTTGATCTTTTATCAATGTGACTTCCGTTATGTTTCTCTATAGTCAACTGTTTTGTATTTTGTTTTAACATTAATGGTTATAGTTACCTTATAGGAAAAGAAAACTAACTTTTTCTTGTACAACTCGGAGCACAAAAATTACCCCATCCTTTAAACATAACTTGTTTACATGATACTACAACAAACGGATAATGCTTGGTTCGGGCGGCTGTTGTAACCTCTCCCAACCATCTGGAGTTTTAGTCTTTTCTCTTTTACGGATCAACCCCATGTTTATGTCGGGCTCCATAAAAGAATGGCCGCGCACTGGGTAAGTCATTGTCACAGTGTACAATCTTTTTAGATCAGCAGTTGTGTAGTGGAGGAACTGGATGATGGTGTGGTTTTTGTTTTATCCCCTGCACGAGTCATCGAAGACATACACTTTCTTATCAGCAGGATCCAGGAGGCAACATCATCTGACCCTTTCTTTGCGATAGTTTGGTCATAGATGTACATTATTAAAGCACCAGTTGACAAAATATGTGCATTGAAAATATATGACAGCTGTTATCTAAAGTACTACCCATCAGAAGTTATATTCGAAGTAGAGAGATTTATTCTAAATCTATAGCGGTAGCCGCTACAGTTGACGATTTTCTAGCTTTAGTTTTTGCACGCTTTTTTAATTCATCGAACCAATCTGCTTTATTCAAATGGAGTGTCTTCTTCGTTTCTAGCTTCTTAACTTCCTCCTCTAACTTTACCTTTTTTTGTCATCACTTTTTTCAGCGAAAATGTGTCTATCCAGCTCAGTAATTTTGGCTTTCTGCTCATCAAAACAACAGCACGTTTCGGTTCGTGGATAGCTGAAAGCGATACTGAACTCTGACACAAAGATTTTCTTAAATATTTCATAACACATCTCAATATGGGGATGTTTGGTCAAAAATAATACAAGAAGTTTTTTAACATTCATGTCTTCCGGGAGGTATACTCTGTTAGGGTCCTTCAAACTGTAGTGCTCTTTACGTCCCTTTAAGGAGCCAAAAAACTGCAATAACAATTCACGGGTTCATTGAGACATCTAATGAGGTTTATTGGTATGCTTTCCCCTTCCATCAATTAGCGGCTCGCCAGTTATTCTTATAGATGTTTTGATTGTATGTAATCAAAAGGCTTTAATTTCAAAAAGTGATTAAAACGCTTTAAAACATACTAACACCTCTTCTGCGCTGCCATTCCTGATAATTCTTACTTTGTATCTGTAGGAACTTTCATTCAATCCAGCATCTTCTTCATTTTGCCTTGACCCTCGTCGAAAAACAGGTCGTAATGAGATAAAGCCATATAAGTAACTATTTTGGGCATCATGACCATTCTTACGTCCAATATTATTAATTTGTCTTAACTCACTTTGTTCGACAACAGAAATATTCTAAAAGCACCTATATCGCTTGCATTGGCAGCTTTTTCCGGTTTCAAACGTCGAGGCCCGTAGCTTCTTAGCAACATATCTAAGGCGGCCATATTTTTTACGCTTTTTCGTGGACTTTTGTGTAATAACACTTATATTTTCGTCATTGTCAGATATTTTAAACAAACTTGCTTCACTAAATGTGCCGAAACAACAGCTAAGTAAACACAGCTGAAGGCTGAAGCATAGCCGACAAAATAATGCAGAATTTTGGCTTTTCGATAGTGGGAGAAACTACGCATTTTAATATTTTATGGACTGTGTTGGTTATCCCAATGTTTCAGGTGGAATATGTTGGTTTTTACCCTGCAATATATATTTATAACCTTGAATATCTCAGGACTTCGTTTTTTGTTCCCACAATAAAATACACGGTGATAAGAATGTATTGAAATGATATTCTTATTTTTATTCATTTTTGGTTTTTGCCCGTATTTTTCACCTGTATTATTAAATGACAGATTTTATTCGAGCAAAGGAAATATCGGAACAGAAGAGCAGTGGCTCAATTTTTCAGGTTCCTTAAATTGTTTTAATATTAGCAGTGATTGTAGTTTGTATACACTACGACAGGATTGGGATGGCAAGAATTAAATGCGCACTGGCAAATCTTAAAATAATAGGAGTTTTCTCAGTTAATGACTGAACTTTGATGCTACTATTTCAGTGTCCTATTTGTGTTAACTAAGATAACTTCTTTCATTTTTATATCTGCCAGTTGGCATCTAGTTCTGACATGCCATCTCAATTTTATCGTACTGTACTTGGATCAGTAAGCTTTGAAATAACACTGAAGATAAAAGCCTGCGCCTGCGATCTATCAAAGCTCACAGGCGATTTCTTAATGATAGATAATTTGGCTATGCCTTCTGTCCTCTTTCCAAAGTACATAGAAGTTGGACCCGTTAAAGATCCCTACCGTTGGTTAAAACATTAGAGGGTTCAGCAACCTTTTTGATAAAAGTGTAACATGCTGATGAGTATCTGTGATTAAATCTTATAGTTCTTCTTCTTCTTCTTCTTCTTCTTCTTCTTCTTCTTCTTCTTTTTCTTCTTCTTCTTCTTCTTCTTCTTCTTCTTCTTATTCTTCTTCTTCTTCTTCTTCTTCTTCTTCTTCTTCTTCTTCTTCTTCTTCTTCTTCTTCTTCTTCTTCTTTTTCTTTAATGTGGTTATGGGCTTAATCCGAGGACTATCCACCCAGAAAAAGTTATTTTTTAAAATGTTGTTCAAGTGGAAAAGCTGCACCCTCGTGCATCGGACTTCTGTCCTCACTCTTCCACTACACTTTATAATTATTTTAAATATTATTCAGTTATTCTTCAGAATTCTTGTCACTGAATAATTTATTTAGTTTGGTATACTTTTTAAAGTCGGATGGTCACTTTTGAACATGATATTTTATGAATATTGTAGGACTTGAGGACTCCCGATTCGGAGACCGCCATTTCAATGTTGCCACTAGATGTCCGAATCGGAAGTCCAAATCTTATAGTTAAAAATAAGCTTGTATCGCATCTATTACTTCTTTTGTTTAATATATGATACTCATGTGTCAGTTATACAAAATTATCCTAATGATTTATCGTTTTTAGCTTAAAAGAGTTCTCGTGAATTTAGTTAATATTCCTTAAAAATTCTAATGTAGCAAAGTCATATTAAAATACAATGAAACTCAAAATCAAAGGCCACAAACAGTTTCGGCCTACAGTTTAGTAGGAGGAAAATAATTATATACTCAAACAAAAAACAATGGACCAAAAATTACTGCAAGGGGATTATGTTTAAACGAAAGGTGTGAAAAAGAATTGGTGAAGAAAATTAGGCTCGAAATGAAAACCAATAAATTGATAAAATAGTAACCGTATCGTTATTTTTAAAAGGTCAACAAAAGAAAGATAGAGAGTGTATAACCAACACCAAATTGTGTTTGACAACTGATATAAGACAAAAAGATACTAGATGTGGCAGCAAAGTAATAAGATTTAATTATTCACAAATGTTTTACTCTATTTTTGTATATCAATGCTATCTTCTTTAAAATAGTTACTTTGGGAAGCTTTATATCGGCAAAGACTATTTTTCGAAGCAGCGCTAGAAGCCTTTAATTGAAATCACCTTCAGTTCCTGCGCCATGCTTCTTTGAATGTTATCAGTAGTACCAAGATATTGTTTATTCAAGTGGGTGTTGATCTTCAGGAACAAAAAAAATCACACAGACTGAGATCAGGCGAGTAAGAGGAATGGAGAACTACAAGAATATCTTTTTCCTTCATAAACTTGATGGAGATAGTCGTGTGACAGAGGGCGTTGTCATGGTGGATCATACAAGTGACCTCAATGTCTGGTGTAACTCGAAGTATATTTCTCCTAAGCCTTTTAAGCTTGACTCAAAATTTGATTATTTATTTATTTATTATATTTATTTAATCATACATCCAACGGCCAAGGCCCATTACAGAATGTCCAATATACATTAATAAACATAATGTGAATGTAATACAACAAATAGTGAAAAATACGTTATAAAGTTAATCTGTAAATAACAAGATTGTGTAATCTGAAAAAAATTCCAGTGGAGAAAAAAGATTGATCACACATAACGCATAAGGAATGTAAGGGATCAAGAATAGAGATTTTTAGTATTTGAAATTCTAGTATAAAATCATTTAATAGCTCCACTTAAGTCATTAACCGTGGACAGCATACGATGAATGGAGACTGACAGTAAATTGGTTCTGGCAGTGAGAAGAATGAATGTGCAGCTATGCCTAGAATTGATTCTAGGAACAAAAAAATATAAGCTGAGCACAAAGAGCAGGGCATTTAATTAAATGATGTACTATTTTGTAAATGAAAATTATTGAATATATAATTCTACGTTGAAATAAGCTCTGCATTCAAAACATTGCTAAAAGCTGGTCTTGTGGATATCCCCTCTTGGGGTAGGTTTCATGAAAATAATAATGAAGACTCTTAATAAAACGTTGCTGAACCTTATCTAAAGTTAAGACGTGCGCATTATAATTAGGGGACTATATTATTGAGGCATATTCAAGCTTGGACCTAACAAGGGTATTGAATAACAACTTGCAAGTATTTGGATTATTAAAACCTTTGATAGACGATAAGATGGAACCTAGAACTTTATAACACGACGCGACAGTTACGGCAAGATGATTAAGGAATGATAATTTTGAATCGAATACAACGCCAAGGTCTTTAATCGTGTGAGGTCTTTACAGGACGACTCCTTCTATATTGTAATCGTATCTTAAACAAACAATCTTTCGCGTACATGACAAAACGTTGCATTTTGCAGGATTTACCATATGATTATTAATTATACACCAATTGTGAATTTTGTTTATATCGGATTGCAATAACGTACAGTCATTGATGTTATCAATCTTTTAAATAAGCTTCAGGTCATCAGCGTAGAGTAAATATTGTACATTTACATTATTACAAATATCGTTAATGAAGATTATAAAGCTTAAAGGTCCTAAAATGGAACCTTGTGGTACACCAGAAACTTGAGATATCAAGCGAGATTTAACACCACTAATAAGGATATACTGGAAACGATTACTTAAACAGGAACTAAGGGGAGATAGTACATTGTCAGAACAATTTAACATATACACACCTTTGTTCCATATTTCGCTGTTCTATTTTTCGTAATACACTATAAAGCTACAACTTCACTTATTACGCTTAAACAATACTTACCAGACTAGTTTAAAATGTATACCTTACGGCTAGTCAGGCGCAGAGAAAGTTGGCAGTGTTGCCAAATCGCATTTAGTGTTGCTAGTCTTATTGCTTTGCTGCCATATTATAAAAAACCGATATATTCGCTGGATAACCTTCTATTTTATATTAATTGTAAATTATTACGCAAATCTTGTGGTATAAAATTCAAGTTACATTCACTGAAGTATAAAACTAAAACACAATTTAAACTTCGAAGTACGCTAGTGAAAAATATTTACACACGTTCTCTAACTCTTGGAAAATTCAGCTTTAATTGGGTATATTCAATTCGTTTGTTGTTTATAAAAAATACAAATTTTACGGTAAACTGAACAGGCGAGTTAACAGAGAGAAATAATTGTAAAATAAAAAAAAAATAAATGGCGAACTCATATGTCACAGTAAATATTACCAGCCAGCGAAAAACAATTATTGCCGCAACAGGCAATGGATTATATATCAAGAAAAACAGTAGAAATATAAAATTTAACTTTGATTTTGCTTACTAGAGCCTAAATTGTCGTTTTAATTGATGCTATGTCAGTGATATTTACCTATAAATACAGGGTTATTAAAATATCTATATATTTTCAAAGTGTATGGTGTCCAAAAACAAATAATGGCACCAACTTTGGTGTGGATAATATCTCTTTTTCCAGCCACTCTATTGTTAACCAATCTCAAAATCAGTATTTAAAGCACTTTGGATGATTCTATAATTTTATAAGAAATATTTTTTAATTAGAATTAATTTATTCAGAAACTTGCTAAAAGAAATCAATCTGCAGTAATCAAAAAACACACACCAATACCTACTTACATTACTTCTTATAGTTCAAATTGGCGTCCGTTATTATTCAGGCAGGCTGCTCGTTGTGTAACGAATCCGGTATTCCACAAATTAAGTCAAGATTCTATCGGATTTCCGCGGTTACATTGTTTATTTTCTCCGTTAGCTGCTTAATTGTATTTTTTTCTGAACTAGTTACTGGGTAAAGTAGATTTTTTTACGCCTCCTACATATAAAGCTTGTACTTTTTGAATGATGTAAATCATTTTATATTTAAATGCTGGAGTTGTTACAAATTTTAGATTTGGTAATCGTTCCCTTTAAAAAATTTGTGCTGGATGAAAATTTTCCACAGTAGCTTCATAATTTCAGTGACACTGTCGCCTGTGGGTAGTTCTGATTTTTTGACTACACTGCAAAGGGAATTGTCTACCTATCTTCAGTTTTTGGCGTTTTCGACACCGAAGGACTAATATTCGATTATAACTATGTTATATGTTTTCAAAGTAGAATAATTTTGCTACAATTTTTGATCAGAACCGTCTCTGTAGAGCTAATGGTTTTCGAAATAAAAATTTTCAGAATTTGTCGTTTTTTTTAACAATATTTTGTTGTTCTGTGTAAATTTGACAATTTGAATTAGAATATATAAAGGATGTTTAATAAAGTAGATAAGAAGATAGGAATGGAGGAGGATTTCAAATTAGTTCAGTAACTGACCTTATATGCCTGTTTTCTTCGTCTGAAAGGGGTCTCGAATTGTGTGTTAACATTATACTTTAACGTTACAATGTCAGCTTTATTATTGTGCAACTCGATATTATATTTTCTCAATATACAAAAATGGAGTTGTTTAAAGTGTACCCACCCATTTTTTTTACACACAATTTTTCATGGAACACCTTATTTATTGAAAACTTCAGTATTGTAAAGATATTAAGGAGGAAGGTTCACAATAATAATACTGTTATTTCAAAGCATAATTAAGAGGTTTATTTTGTAGCTATTTATGAATGCAGTTACGAAATTATTTATTTTATGTAACGAGCAAATATTTGCAGGATGAGCAGAGCGAGGTCTCACACCATAAACGAGTTACATAAAACGGCATTTCTTAACGTGTTACATACAATATTTTTTACTACTTTTGACTAGATTATTTACAAAATTGGCAACAAATATTACTACTGTCTTGTATTGTTAATGCATCATTTTATTGACAAATATATTAATTACTTATTCTCAACGACTTTTAGTGTATTTATATTATTAAATTTATTTAGTTTTCGTGTCGTGTATTGGGTTTTAATTATTTTATGCTGATTTAAAATGGAAAATAAGGGTCAAAACAATATTATTACTAGATTGTAAGTTTAACCTTTCTTTAATATGAACTTTAAATAATAATGTATATTATTGATTTTAAATCCAAAAAACTTGTGACATAATGAATTTTTCGAAACCAGTTTCATAATGTTCAACATTATGCAACTGGTTATGTGAAGTAGAACATTTTGATACTTGCTGCGATTGCAAAACATGTCACTTCATACGTAAAAATAAAAACGTTTTCGATTAGCCTGGGCCTCAGTCCTCTGCCCCCACTTCTTGCGGATGATTTCGTGTGGTTGTAAAAAGGATTGTGGAAATGCGTACTGCAGTAGGAAGACAGGGCTAAAGTTCTCTTTAGTCTGCAGCCACTGCAGCGGTGTCTCATGCGACTTGTACGAGATATCGCACTTCAGGATAGATTCCCACTCCCCACAAAGCAGATCTGTCCGATATCGAGATGTTGAAGAATGTATTGTAGACATATCTCACAGAAGACTTAAACAATCTTGTTGAAACATTCAACATATATTTCCCAGTCCAACTCTGTATGGTTGAATTCTCGAGAATTTACGCAATCCGCGTCACAGCATACGTCACAAGTCATGTGAACACTTACTTTTAAAATTACTGGGTAAGACTTGTCAACGCAAGTTAGAGCATCAGCAACTCCCACCAGAACCACTACGTTTCGCCGTCAGTGGTTCATCAATTCAGCTAGGTGTCATGTCGTTATATTTAATTTCTTACAACTTGGTAGTTAAAATAGAAATATAGACCAGAGTGTGACGAATTTGCATAGTTAGTGTTTTTATCACAATTTTATCAGTGTTGGATCGATAATAGTAAATATTGTTAAAGTTGGCTAATATTTTATTTCCCACCAGCAGAAGATAATTCAGCTTGTTACAGTCCATTAAAGTCGGAGAATAATGTAAAAAATGTGAGGTCTAGCACTTGCCTTGTACAAACTTGTTGCAGGTGTTATTCAATGGAGAAATCGACGATGCTCAACCGGGCCCTTTCAAAATGACAAAATTCAAATATTTATTGCTAATTCTCATTTTCATTTATAAAATCCTCACAAAATAAGTAAAAGGGGAAAACAATATTTCCTGATAAGTATTTTTTTTTTCGAATTTTTACCCAAGATGGTCCTGAAATGTTCTGGTATTTATAAATATGAAAAATGTAGGTAGTGGTTCATCTGTAAGTCTTCAGCGTCCACTGAAAAAAATTAGTATTTAGGGTCTAAATTCCTACAGAAGATCAAAATATTGCTAAAATTTTCTAAAAATTTTATCAAATATAGTCTTTAAAAATGTATGGCGTAGTTATGATCGAAAACTAGTTCTTCGGAGTTAAAATCATTAAAACCTGAAGGAAGGTAGAAAATGTTGCATTCGGATTTAGGGTCTAAAATTTGGGATTTTGGGTCAGTATCATAAACAGTGCAGCAAAAACATTAGAACTACAGGATCTGAGATAAGGTCTGCTGATCTGATGTGTATAGTTACTGCACTAAAACCATATCTGTTTGTTCAATGGGTTTATTATCATGACTGATTATATAATTCGCCTCATGGTGTCTCGAAGCTTTCTCATTGTTTCCCAGTACCACTTTGGGAATAAAAACACTGTTAATTTAAATATGACAATGATTAGTCGAGTCATTAGAAGTAACTTTAAGTTAAATAGAAAAAAATAATGTTCTGGTGAGATTCAAACCCCTGACCCACAACAAAGTAGTTAATGCAAATGACACTACTACTAAAAATAAAAAAAGAAAATTAATTTTAAAAACATGTTCTATTTTCTAATGCTGTTTCTTTTTTGTTACAGGTAATTTCATTGTTTTATTCATAAGTAAATGTGTGGAGTGTGACAACGCGTAGGTATGTATTCTGCTTTTCTACTCGAAGAAGTTAAAAACATGATAATTATTATAGTTATAAAAAATCAAATATAATTCAAAATAACATTAAACTTTTATCTTAAAGGGAGGTTTTATAAAAAAATTTTATGTATTTATTCCTATTTAACTTGGAATAAAAATGTTTCGCCATATCTTTTTGCCTCGACCAAGTGTTAGTAATCATAAAACAAAGGTTGTATTTGGTTACATTACAGCACTTAGTGTATTCTCAAATATGACGTGGAATTAATAATAATGAAGTTTGTATTCATTATAGAGATTCAATGCCCCAATTACAGGGGGTATAAGAAAAATAATAAGAAGAATATTATCGTTTATTCAACACATTAAAGTTAGCAAATATTAGTGATATAATAATTTAAAAACTAATCATTAATTTGATATTTGAACATGACAACAATTTTCAATTTATGAAATAAGTTAATCAAAAATAACTTAATAATAAAAAAATTTAAATAAGAAAGCCAGATGTCAGATAAAATGAGATAAAATAATAATTTAATACAGGTAATACCTACAATTTTATATTAATATTACCCTAACTTTCTGTTTTACTATCAACGCTGTATTATGGATTGAAATCAATTTCGTTGCCTAATTTTTTCATCTTCAATCGCATTAAAAATTGATACTACGGTAAAAACCAATAGAAAATATATTGCCGTAACGTCTGCGACCAATTATTTCAAAGATCAGATAACTTTATCTCTGTCCAATGGAAAAAGTAAAAATAAGTTCTTTTATTATCCAACAAAGACCACTTTTTTTAATGAAAAGCAATTAACTGATAGAAATTGCGATAGGAATAATACATCATTAAATTTCTTCAGTGCACTTTCCGCTTCATAGTATTTAATGGTACTTTTTATAAAATTGAATTGATCCTTCTACGGTCGTGTTCTAAATGATTTGGTAAAATATCTAGTTTGAAAAAAAAAACAAGATGACGATTTTGATCGAGGAGAATATAGAGAAAATAAATTAGTTAATCTATTTATTTTATATCGAAGAATTTATTCTGCTTGGAAAATTATATTTTTGGAATTTTTTAAAAATATCTTTGTCCGAAAAGAAAATATATCATGACTAGTAGTAATATTATTGAAGCCCCCTACCAGAGACAATCCAGCGAGACGTGTAACTCAATGTATTTTTTTTGTTCGGTAAAAGTTATTTGGGCGATTGTAACCACAACCAGTCTATGATGGCGCCACTAGTAAATAGCGGGAAAATTAAATATGCTTTAGGGCGGGAAATTCAAACATGGATTCAGAAATAAATAGTTTCTCTATACAAATTTACAGGAGAAACAAAAACTATTGTTTCACTGTATATTAAAAAAATATAAAAGCTTCCAATAACATCAAATTTTTTATCACATAAATAATCATTTTAATAAAAGAAGTTTTAATCAGTTTAATATAAGCAGTGAACATAGTTTTTATTACTCTTGTAAATTTCGCTAAAATAAAAAACTTGAAAATTCTCTTTATTATTAAATATTTAAACTTGGAAAAATAATACACCAAACTCTTTTTCTATAAATTATATTTATGTAAGGTACAGAAAAACAAACTACAATTGCTTCCTTTAGAAAGTACTTCGTATCATTTTGTGACAAATTACAAAGAAAGTAACAGTTATTATATATTCATAATATATTTAAAAACTAATATATTTAAAATCTAATTTAACAAATATTTTATAAAGTATAGAGTATATCGATACCTTTTTGCCAGACTATCATAAGTGCTATTTGAACAAACGGAAACGAAACAAACACACATATACTCAACACAAATGTATAAGACCCGAGTCGAGTAAGTTCCCATCCTGAAAACTGGATCGAAACCTGCTGGACCCATTTCCTACACCCCTGATAACTCCTCTTATGGTAATCAAGATCAATAGATTTATATGCAATGCCTTCTAAAAGGGAATGAAGGATGACATACTATCATCATCAAGGCTTACCCCTGTTATTTCGTTTTTTTCTGTATCTTGTGTGTGCATTCCTGTTGTGTCCCCAGTCATGTAAAAGTTTTCCTAGTCTCCTAATTTGGTTACTAGGTGGACCTTCTCCAACTAGTAGTCTAATCTATTTGATCTGTTCTACAGCAGGAGGTACTTTTCAAACATAGCAAATAATATTATTAATAATAAACACTATTTAAAGATGAATACATTTTTGTAATTTTTTTGTCATTGCCCCTTACCTTTCTCTTACACCACCAGGGTATACCTATTTTCCATATTCCCTTAATTATAGATTACCTTACAATGTTTGAATGAATATAACATTTTACCCATGAAAAATCTAATTTCATATTTAACTCTTTTTCAATTTCATTTGAAACAATTGGTACCTATATTACAATTTATTATCAAAGAAAATTTCTAATAAAGTTATAGCAAATCCTACTTAAACTACTGGTTGTTCTGCAGGATAAATTAACTTTTTTTGAGATTGATCTCTCTCTAAAATCCAAAACCGACCTGATGTCCCCAAAGTTATTTTCCAATGCATCCTGATTTAAAATTCGGCCCTTTTGTGATTCAATTTTTTTTCTTCCTTTAGAGTGGCTATTAGAGGTAGGTATATGTGAGAAATAGCCAATCTCTAATCATTTCAAAAGTCCTTTGCCAATACTACATGTGTAGATTCTTTACTCTGCATACATTTAACTTTTCTAGTAGGTAGGAACTTTGTGCTGCCATTAAAGCTGTCCAGACATTCATCTACCTACTTAATGAACAAAAGTAGCTGTAACAATGGATCTCTGTTCCAATTCACCTAAAATAATTATAGTCATTTTGTAATATATTATTAAACACACACATTATACAGTGGTTTTCTTAATAAATTGGAAGTTACTTACCTCTAGAACGAAATGTGTACAAAAACGCGAGTTTGGTTCCAGAAATTGCTTCAGGAAAAAAATTATATGCAAAAATAAACATTCCCCCCCAAAGAAAATTAATTAAACAACAAAATCAGACTCAAAGAAATAAACGGGGCCCAAATTAAATTAATTTTAATAAAATGCACACGTTCATAGTTCATAACAACATTCATAACATTGTCAGTTGTCACTGTTTTCAGTTTTAATCAATACGTCGACGTCAAAAAACCAGCAACATCAGCGACCTCTTATATTGGTGTTAGTTTTATTGGAGGTAGATAAATATATGTAAAGATCAATGTAAAAGAGAAAGAAAGTCATATATGTAATTTAAATGGACCACCGAACAATTTTTCCTATTAAGTTACACGTCTCTGTTGTCTCTGCCCCTACCTAAAAGGCATTCGTACCGATGGGCACACAATAACTCTAGATTAAAAGCTCCGATCCACCTGCGGTTTTGTTAAATTCAAAGATCAGTATTTATTGTGCAATGCATTTTATAAAAATAGATAAATGTACTTTGTACAATTTTATACGTTTTTTACAAGTCATTACAGACTTACTGTTAGAAATGTTTCGGGAAATATTGCGATAACTCTGATCATAATGCGTCGGAGTGGGAAATACTGCACTAGGTACGAAAATGAATTGGTGGGGACGCTTGATGTGTCGCAATATAACTCGAAACGTTGGTCTTAACAACTTTTTTGGTCCTATTAATTGGAAACATATTTTAGGCAGTAATGCAGACGAAGCTGTAGACAACTTTTATAATATTATTAATAATGCCGTCAATTTGTTCGTACCTTTATGTAAACATAAATATTCCACTTATCCAAGATTAATCTCCTATGAACTCAAGCAACTGATTAGAATAAGTTAGGACTGTGGGTTTATTTCAATTTTTTTTTTGTTATTTTAGTTAGGTTAAGTTGATACTTTATTATTTTATAAATGTATATATATTGTAAAAGAGTGTATGCCCGTTTAAATAAATAAATAAATAACCTATTATTCTAGTTATTAAAACTTGTTGCTCTAAATGGAAATGGATTTCCTTTTCCTTCAATTTGGGCACACACATAGACGACAAAGCCACCTGTTCACATCGGCCCAAAAACCAGAAGAGAGAGATATTTTCTTCCTCCTTTAGAAAGTGCCCAGTCTTTCACTCTTCCACATTTACAAACAAAGGCCCTTAACAACAACAGATATCAAGTCACCCTAAATTTAACATTTACAATAGCCCAACATTACTTTTCTTATCCAAGGCTCTTAAATTTACAAAAACCAATACTATAATTATTAACAATTCCCCAATAATATCATCAGAATATTATTAAAATAATACAAACATTTTTAATTGAAATCCAACTAGGTAAAACCACTTGAGTTTGTAAAATTAAAATTGAACTTACAAATGATAAAATTATTGGAAAAAAATTAAACACCCATTTTAAATTACCACTAGCCGTCACGGACAATTACAAGAAATTGTTTCAAATTGATATTTATTTATTTCTTTATATTGTATTTCTTTTAAAATAAATTAGTTTCCATTACAAGTTATTAGGATGATTTCTTTAGATTAATTCTATTTAAATTACATGAGTTTCCATTACAGTATTGTTGTTTTTTTCATCTACTGTCAGTCGCCTACCTACGCTGGCTTAGAGAAAAAAAATAATAAAATGGTTTTATTAAATAACTAATATTTTATGATTTGTGCACCATTCTCCCTAATAATAGATGGACTAACATACCATGTTCATAGCAAAATAATAATTATCAGTCATTTATGTCCAAAACCGCATAATCGATAACTCTCATTAATACTTAATGTAAACGTCAACGGCACTAGGCACATGGCTTTGAAAACAAATTATTTCGTTCTCTAAATTTGAAATGCTATGTTACTCGACAGTTCGAAATGTCCCTAAATCAATAGGAAATGCACTACTTGGATACTGGTTGCGGTGGTATGATGTTTGCATCAATTAATTTTAATCAGGTGCGGGAAAATTATCGCCCTCATACTTCTAACGCTAATTCTAGATACTTTACTAATGATAAATAAGCTGAATAGGAGCCGTCCATAGCCCTCGTTCATGTTCTGCTGGTTTACTCATTAACTTATTTGGTTAATTACTCTCACACCGAATAGAGGTTATTACTCTCATTTTTTATAGTATTACCTACGCCGATAATCATAAAAAACCTTTGAAATAAAATTCATATTATCCAGATATTTTCTTCTCTCATGTTGGCAACAACTATAAGATATATTGATTATTTGGTGAAAACAACTTCAAAGCCCTTAGGATATTAAAAGTAAACACAAACAAATTATGTCATGGCAACTAGTTTAATCGGTTTAATGAAATACGAAAATAACAACGCATTATTATTTACATATTATTATTTAAATTCTTACCATTGCTATTGCTATAGCGATATAGCTGCTACTAATAAAATAGGATCCATTGTAACTTTTAATATGAGCATATATTTTTTAATAATTAGCACAGTGGAAGACCGAAACATGTTTAAAAATATGGTGTATATTTATATTCAATCCTTTACATTGCTTTATAAATAGCGTGTAGCTAGAGATTGCACAAGGAAAAACCACTAAGGTCAAAAGAGGCGGAGGTAAACGTGCCACCAAACATATCTGACCAGAAAAGGGTACCTGTAAACGTGCTACCGACCAAAATGATTCTTTAAAAACACATGTATTTGTGCCACTAAAAGTAACAATAAATTTGATAAATTACCGAAACTTAATTGATATTTTAACGTTTATTTAATCTAAACTTAAAAAAATATTTAAGAATTAAAATTTCACTTGGTCTATAAATATGGTGGGAACTCAGAAGTCTTCTGGAATATAAGATAATCACAATATTAAACTATACTTGTTCATTTTCTGGACATATTCAACATAGGTCGAATACAAATTATGGCCAACATCATTTGGGTTTAAAAGATGTATTTTAACCAATTTTCTAAGTGAGTATTCAATGCTCTATTAACCCATCTGTATCATGCTTGATAAAGATGAAATCGAAACCATTTAATTTTTAATTTAGACCAAACACATTGTATTGCATTGTGTATGGCCTTTCCAATTTCATTAAAAATACCTTTAAATTCTTCGTCTACATTGACAGTAGTATTAAATGTTAAATTTAGTGAGTTTACTGAAACACTTAGACATAATAGTCCTGGGCGGCCTAAAATGGGTACCTTTAGGTCCTTAATAACATATATGACAATTTTACAACATTGGTCATTAGCAGGATAACTTAGTTTTACAGAAACTGTACCTAAAACTTGTAATTTGGTACCATCTGGGCCAGATATTGTTTTAAACTGTCTGACAAACCTTCATCTAACAATTTGGAAGGAATGCACACAATGTCTGCTCCAGAATCAAATAACCTAAGTAACCTAAGTAACCTAGTGTTATCGTTTATTTTAAGATTTACAAACCACTGACTTTTATTATTAGTAAAAATATTACCTAGGGTATATTTATGTATGGTAAAATTACCAATAAACAGTTCCTCCTAATGCTGATCATCCTCAGTGGAAGTGGAAGTGATAGACCTATCTACTTTTGTTTCAATGGAAGTTTTTGACTTACAGACACGGTCTCAATGACCAAGTTTACCACAGCCGCGGCAAGTAGATTTTCTCGCTGGACATACCTCTCTATTGTGCCTTTGGAGGCCACAAAACTTACAGAAGTCCTTATTAGCCATGAATCTATTTTTCGGTGCCCTGTACATTGCATTTACTGCTTTATGATGTAGAATATTGCTCTGTTGGCATTGAATTTCTGCTAATGTTAAGTTTGCTTGCATTTGCATTTTCTCACTGGTTTTCCTGTCCAACATCCCAAGCACTATTCGATCTCTAATAAACTCTTCCTTAAGTGTATTAAAATTACAGTTCTCTGCTAACGAGTGCAAAACTGAAATGAATGTCTCAACATTCTCACCAGGCAACTGGACCCTTGAATTAAACTGGAATCCTTCAAATATAATGTTTCTGCGGGGAATAAAATGACTTTCCAGCGAAGTGATCATCGAAGAGTGTTGGAACAGTTGGAAGTTGTAAAAGAATTTCTTCGCATCGTTCTCCCATTATATAAAGTAATGCATCTATTTTATCAGCATCTGATTTCACCAAAAGACCAGAAACTTTGACGTACCTCTCAAATCGCTTCCTCCACTGGGGTCACGAAGCTGGATTTGAAAAATTAAAACCTTCTGGAGGGCTTACTTGAAACGATGTGGACGAGGCCACACCGACCATACTAACAGTGGTTGTAGGTGTCGTCTCAGACTAGGTAGTAACCATGATTGATCATTCACAGAATCACCGCTGCCACCATGTACTATTATTGTATAAATCAAACATAAACTAAGACTAGAACTGATCGTTTATTTAACACAAAATACATGATCCTTTACGTCTGCCACATAACCTCACAAAACGAACCTTCTTTCCGCCTAGTGTATTACTGGTTACGTGAAACGCCGTGTTATTACTGGTTGCCTATCAGTAGGGAAGATAATAGATTACATAACAGTTGGAATGCCTAATTGGTGCCAGGCTGCATTTTTATAATTAAAAAAAGTCGCAGTTTTATTTAAACACAATTTTAAAATAAATAATTAAAATTGCCTTATGGGGATTTATAAATATAGTTTGATTGGAAACTTCGAGATAGAATTAGATAGAATAAAGTAGATACAACATAAGCACTATTTTGCGATATGACAAGTGAACGTACTTTAAGTCGTATTTTGAAGATTGACGGAATGAAAATGTTTCTATATCATTTAAAATAACACTAATTTGAAAAAATGGTATTGTTACCCTACACCCTGCAGTAGCCTGCGGCCGTTATAGGAAACTTACAAATACAAAAAGAAGTGCAATGTCACCCATCACACTAAAAGTACGAGTAAAAGATAGAATGGTCCAGAAATGTCTGGAAATGTCATTACTTATCAAGGAAAATCTAGGCAGTTCAAGAAGGTTCGAGAAGGGTCAAGCAAGCTATATAAGCCGATGATCCTGATTCAGTTTTATGATAGACGTTATATGTTAATGTTATCAGTTGTATAGTTTTTGTAAAAGTTTAGTTAAAATAAATTGTGACACCAAAAACCTGCGCAACAGTATTTATTCTCACCAAAACTGACCAGCTCTACTAGCTCGAGTTGAACACATGACGTAATAGTAATAATGCAAAAGTGCGTTTATTATCGTCATAGCATCTTCTGTTTATTCTATATCGATAATTGGAAATAATCGTATGCTCCGTCCTACTTTGTGACATGACGCCTTGATTATGTGCGATGCACAAAATAACGTGATTTAAGTGATTTTAAGCAGGCACATTTTTTCTTTCACGGATACGTAAACGTGATGACCTCTCTTTTTAGCTACAGGCTTTCGCAAAAAAGCTCTCGCTCCCACGCGCTCTCTTAGAATAGTGTACCACAGAGACACAACTAGCCCGAACGCAGTTACAGATTAACACGTATGAAAACAATAAAATTATTTACATTGATTTTATAGTGTTCACTGCACAAATAAACCAATGAAGAAACCGCCTCTGGTAATTGGTTGACTAATTTTTCTTTTTTTAAGAGAAACCACAAAATAGTAAAAATTTTATAACGTAGGTAAATATTTAATCAGTAAAATTATTTTGGTAAAGCAAATAAAATTAACAAAGGATAATAACAAAATTTCAAAATAATATGTTTAAAATAGCGTCTTTAAATGATTTTTATTTGGTAATAGGAATAAAACAAATAGAATGAAACGGCGCTTGGCCCAAATTAGCACATCAAACTGCCTTCTTGGATTCTCGACAGTCAATGTTGTTCTAGTCTAGAGGTAGGGTATTTTTGTATAGAACAAAGATATTTGGGTTCGAATCCCAGCACCGATAGGCATTTTTTGAAATCTCCAACTATTTGTTTTCACCTTTGTGGTTCCGGGATAGTCTTAATAATGATATTTGAGAATGATTTCCGAATTTTTAAATTATTTTCAGCCACCTATTTTTCAGATATACTGATTTTTCGGATTTCGATTTGCGATGTTTCGTTTTTAAATCATAATTAAAAAAATGTTTTTCATCAAATTTATTTTCACTTCGGGGGTTCAAAAATAATTTCTATTATTTTGTAGGGGTAGTTTTGGGATTTGTTTGGCAATTTCCAAAGAATTTTTTATCTTAGTTTTCAAATTGTTCACTGTATACATTTTTAAATTGAAATTTTTGAAATTACTAGTATTTTTTTCAACATAATATTTTTGCACATACTAGTAGTGCCTAAATATTAATGATTTAATATCTGCATGTATTTTGATAACACCCTATATATAATAATAAAGTTAATCATTCAAACATCCCCTCAGCTAAATTCAATTTTTATTAAAGGAACTCGAAATGTTTAACCTTTTTATTATTTTCGATATTTCTTTCCCTTTTATCATTTAAAAATCCATTTTTTTGAACTGAGTGGCGGCCGAAATTAAATTTCTTATAAAGAGGGTGGCTTTGCCAATAAAGTATATGTAATTTGAAAGCTAAGTAGATATTTAATCGGTCACTTAACTTTGTAAATACATTTGGAATATAAATTTTTGTTCTGAGTTTACTAAAAAATAAGTTTTATTTTTAAAATTGTATTTGATTCGCTTTAAAATGACTTCTTTGTTGTTAAAATGTTATTTTATTTTATTTTCTGTTTTCCTTCTTTAGGCATGTAACCTTGCGTGCTTTATCATTTTTAGAAATTAAAAAGCCAAACTACTTTATCTAAATTACTTAAAATAAGAAAATGCAAACAACTGTAGACAATGCTGTTGATGCACTAACGTTTGTAACATCCTGCGTTGATTTTTAATGTTCTTAATGATATTTAGGTACTTTTAACACTTTCTTTCATTTTAAGAAATTTTTAAACATTATTCGAAAATAGAGATAAACTTAAAATGAAATTAGTTATAGCCCTGATTATTATACTTATTCGTCAATATGGTAATTTGAAAATATATTTTATAAAAATACTAATCCAATGTATCCATTATTTTACCTCAACGAACAATACTTTTAAAATCCCATTAAAATTGAGTTATGGTACGAATTTATTTTTACAAAATATGCAAAATGGTCATTACTTCAATACTTTATGACATAGGTAATATAAAATCCATTAAAAAATTATACGGGTTTAATTCAACAACTTCGTAAAACCAATAAGATATGGTAATCATTCATGTTTCGCAGATATTTCATATATTTTGTAGGTAAAACCGAATTCTAGGTTTTAAGATCACGCGAACCATTTTGCGTGCAACACGACACAAGCAGAAACATTCTTAGATTGTATTTATTACGCATCAATTTTTTTGCTCGTGCACACGATAATAAAATATTGATCACAAGTGGAAGATTATTTTTTAGATAAAAATTTTTCGTAACCACTTTGAAGTTCTTTTCAATATTCCGTCTCCAAAATGGCAAAAAGGAACACATGGATTCACTCGGAGAATCTTTGATATTGTGATGTTTGTTTATTTATTAATAATTTATTTAAACACTTACTTATTTTATAACACTATTATTCTAATTTATATATATTTCGAATGTCTTAAAACTGTTGACTATTTATCTTCACTGTCCATATAATAACTGATACAGCGTTATTATCCACCAATATTTATATACCAATTTAAAATTATGGTGAATTTTCCAGAACGTTCTCGCCAAAAATTAGAAACACTATCACGTTATATTTGGAATAGACTAGAAATAGTATCCCGTTGACTCTGGAATGTTCGCGAAATTACCTCCGCCATAATCGTCACATAGGTTTGGTCTTAAGAGGTTTAATTATGTATAATAATCGGACACGTTGAGCCTCAAAGGCCAAATAAGACAGAGAGGGACTTGGAGGGTTAGAGCATGACTGAATAATGAAATGGCTCACATAACATTGCCCCCTCCTTAAGAGATAGTTCCTCCTGGAACTCTTACGAAACTAAAATGGAATGGTTGTATCTGCAACTGAACCCTCTTATACAATTTCCAATTGCATGGAAGTAACAAGGGACTGTCTTCGTTGTAACCTGGGCACTGGGAGAATGGCTGCAGACCAGTATTTGAACTCCGGTATCTTGAAAGATTACTTCCACCATGTTCCTAATGATCCTCCAATCCAGCTGATTTCCTTCTATCTTTGGCATGGCTAGTTTGTGTACATTGGACTCCCGTACGAGCTCCCTTAGACTAAGTAATGCTTCCCATACATTCTGATAGGTGGATCGACCTTGGAAGGTATTCTTCGTTATTAAATTAAAAAAATAACGTGACCCGTCTTGAAGTTTCAAGGCTTTTCCAGGGGCTGGTAACTGACATTGAAGTTCTACCAGTCGACCAAACTTCTTACGGAACACATATGCCAGTCCTCGCGCGTCGTTGATGATGGCGGAAGTACTATGGACCAGCGAGTAGTCTTTCGGAAGCGAGAACAGATCTTGTTGTTGCTCGGTCGTAACACTATATCTGGCTTTTCCAGTACCTCTATATGCACCCATAAATTCTTCAAAGACAAGGTCTGGTGTTTCTTGAAGTTGGTTTACTTCTTCTTCATGGTCACCCTCAAATGGCGCCAGCCTATTTTGGTGCACTACCTTTTGGTTTACCGTTTGGGATCTTACTTATACGGTAAATTACATCATTTATTTTATTCTTGATGAAGTACGGACCTTCCCAAGACCTTTAAAGCTTCGGAGAATAACTTTGTCTTTTTGAGTTATGGAGCCAGACTTTATCGCCTTCATTGAAACATCCTTGTGTTGCTTGAGTATTGTATCGCTTCTTCATTCTGTCGCTAGCGATTTGAAGATGGGAGCGAACTAATTCATGCATATCGTCCATTCTTCTTCGTAACTGGATCACATAATCTTCACCAACTACATCTTCTTCAGGTCGGCATCCAAACTCGAGGTCGCACGGTAATCTCATCTCACGCCCAAACAAGACCTTTGCTGGTGTTTGGCCTGTTGATTCATTGACAGCGGATCTATAAGCCATTGAAAAGAGCGAAAGATACTGATCCCAATCTCGCTGATGATTTGAAACCACTTTTGACAGATATTTGCCAATGGTCTTATTTATTCGCTCTACCATTCCATCGGATTGTGGGTGTAATAATGCTGTGGGTCTGGTTTTCTTCATGCCTAGTCTGTCACAAAAGTTGACTTTCAAAATTTCTTCCTTGATCACTGTGGATCTCCAAGGGCACTCCAAATCGACAGATAAACTCTTTTATCAATACATCTGCAACAGTTGCGGCCTCTTGATTTGGAATGGCGTAGACTTTCCACCCACTTCTGAATCTTATTCAGAATACATTTGGCTGGTATTCGAATACTATTCGAATACATTTCTGTATTCGGTATTCGACTGAATACTTTTTCAGTCAGTACTCGGTATTTTGGATTCAGAATACCATTTTTGAATCCTAGTATTCGAATACCCACTTTGTATTCGAATCCCGCTATTCGAATCCCAGTATTCGAATCCTGTTTTCGAATACTGTTTGATTATTTCTATGAATATTGCGATCTTTTTGAAATGTTGGTTTTGTTGAAGGCAAACGGGATAGGAAATGCTTTTTGATTGATGTTTTCTTTCTGATATCCAAGTACTAGTGCGTTGTTATGAATATTATGTTATATTTTATTTAAAATAAAAAGAATTTATTTTAAGTTATTTATTGTTGTAGATTATTTTTCAAGAATAGCTTCTTTTGCTAAGCAATTACCTTATTGTGTTCCAATCTCCAATGAATGTACCAAAGAAACTATTTTAAGTTTTATTTATTATACAGAGTGTCCCACGAGATACGCCTCGGACCATAACTCCATAACGGTGCAATTTTCAAAAATTTTGCAAGTGTCTTTTTTTATGTATATTCAAAAAAGCCATCTTTTAAAATTAGTTTTCGAAAATTGCACCGTTATGGAGTTATGGTTCGAGGCGTATCTCGTGGGACACTCTGTATAAGTAAGTAGGTTGTAGGGTATAGGTTATAGGTAATGGGAATTATTTATTTTTTATTAAACAATAAGTTTGTGTTTTTATCTGACGGTGTACCAAATAATTTTATTTTAACTTTTTCATTATTTTATCGTTATTTATAATTTTTATTAAGACTTTAAGAAATAAAAATCAACAAATGTTTTTTTATTAAACAGTTATTTTATTTAACCTCACTGTGACACTGTTTATCAAAAAATGATATTTCAAGTTTTATTTAACATAGATTTTTAATTCTTTGTATATTTTTATAAATTAACTATATAAATAATAATCAAGCTTTATGTGCGCACATATTATTTGTAGTTGGAATATTCATAAAGTATTCATATGTAAATGAATCCAGGTATTCGAATACAGCGATATTCAAATCCTTTTTTTTTTCTTTGTATTCGAATATTTAGAATACAGTATTCAAGATTCGTATTCGAATACCGGATTTCAGTATTCGACCCAACTCTAGTCCATAACCACCAAAATGTATTTATTACCATTCTCGGTCGCGGGGAATAGTCAAGCAATATCTAAGGCGATCCTCTCAAATGGGCTACCAACGTTATATTGCTTCATGGGAGCCTTCCTTTTTCGTTGAGGTCCATTACTCATAGCGCAGGTGGTACATTACAAGTTGAGCCTCAAAGGCCAAATAAGACAGAGAGGGACTCGGAGGGTTAGAGCATGACTGAATAATGAAATGACTCACATAGCAATATACATCAGAACTGTCTAATATGTGGTGAGGTATAGAAATATGCCTAAAAAACGAAAATATACACAAGAAAATCATTTTTACACCAACGATATAATAAAATAACACATATATAAGCTATGTGACTTCACTGGCGATGGATAGAAGGCCGCAACGAAGTTAACATTGAAGATATCGATTCTTGCTGGACCACTCTCAAACATTCGAGTGGCCATTCGCGCAAATATAAGATGGTTGAAATGATGTGAAATAGTGACTAATAGACAGAAAGACGCTGAAAACGGTTCACACAGTTTATTATTACGACCAAGCATTTATTTGTTTATAATTGTAGTTATTTTGTTCTAGTGTGCAGTACATAACAACTGCATTTAAGCTTTAAGTGAAATACGTCTTCGCAGAAAAGAAAAATAACGAACGAATATCAACTTTATAATGATCATTGGGAAACAGACCATACAGGGTGTTCCACATAAGTACCGACATAGAACAGGTGCGTGTTGGGCACCCCAAAATATGGTAATTCAATGCAATTTATTTCTATACCAAGTTGTACCCCTAAGGTGTTACGGAAGCCTAAAGTGGGGCCAATTTCAAAAAGATATAATCTTTCTGCAACCGTTTAACTTAAAAAATCTATATTTAGTAAATTACTTAAGCGTTTCATGAGTCCTAATTTGGAGTGAGTAAGAATTAATTGATATATTTTAATGACTGGTTTTGGGATAACCCACCCTTATAACTATACAGACCTTTTTGATCTGTTAGCCGCTGATTTTTAACATTTCTATTTAATTTTATGCAAAATTTTATTTTATAACTTTTTACTCTCTTTATTTTTTAATAAATATAAATATTTTTCTAGAAAAACGAAAAAAATAAATCAATGCGTTATGATAATGTTAAAAAATTTAACAAATAGCAAAATACTTATAATAACTTACATAAAAAAGATTAACTAAACTTGGCCCCACTTTAGGCTTTCGTAACTCTTTAGGGGTACAAATTGGTATAGAAGTAAATTGCGTAAAATCATCATATTATGGGGTGCCTAATACGCACCTGTTCTGTGTCGATACTTTGCATGCAAGTACTATTAGTTAAAGAATATCATGTGAAACGTGATTGTAGGTACTACATTACACGAGAAAAAGTTTCTAAGAAAAAGCTAAAACTTCAAACACATTTCAAAAAGTCAGACAGTAATAAAAATGCAGTATTGTCGCGTCTTACGGAATTTTTAGGTGTGGATGAAATAATGCCTGACCTGCTTCAGCGGGCACAGGCGGAATTACTAACATATATAATCCGGATATTTTGGCATGAAGGAGAAGCGCCAGTATCACCATCATTCCCAAAGTAGGGAAAAAAGGAAAGCACACATTCTAAATCCTTCCGACCAATTAGCCTCACACCCTTTGTATTAAAGACATTGGATAAGACAATTGACAATTATATCAGAACAGAATTCCTAAAGAGGGTGCCACTCTATAACATCCAACACGTTTACTGAGCAGTAAGATCTACAGAAATTGTCCTGATGCAACTGACTGATGAAAACTAGGATGCACTAACAAACAAAGGAACGATCGTGCGTGCCTTCTTAGACATAGAAGAAGCGTTTAAAAATAAACCAAACGAATCTATTAAAAGAGAACTAGCATACAAAAGAGTAGGTAACACCACATTCAGATGGATAGTTCAGCTGCTATCTACGAGAACTGCGGACACACAGATATGGCAGACACCATCTCCATATGTACAACCAGAGGATGTCCACAAGGAGGAGTTCTATCCCCACTACTGTGGAGCCTGGCCGTAGTTGATGCAGTTTCAAGTTTTAAAATAATTTAAGCGGTTTTCTAAATGAGAATATCTTAAAAAGGATACATCGTGAAGGTCACCGGATTTTAATACCGTTGACTGTCATTTATAGTAATTCAATAATTCTTTTTACTCTAAACCACCCTCTATATCGCTCACACTGACTTCCTAATTTGATATTAACTTTAGGTGAGTCTAATTATTAATTTCTTTTAATATCTACACGTATTTCAATAATATCCTATATTAATGTATGATAACGTACTTGTGAAAAACTATCGCTATTTTGATGAAAATTAAAATATTCATTGTCTGGTGTTTACAGGTTATTTTACGTCTAAATTTAATTTAACGATTTTCCAGAATCATGTATTTAATACTGTGTAAAAGCGTTAACAAATTAAAAAGTTTAACTTATGTTGTTCTTATTCTCCGTAAATTATTCGGAAAGCAGTAAAATAACGTATGTATTTTACATAATAAAATGAAATAATGGATGCTTCTTAAGCTATTCATGATTCCTAAAATAGAACTTTAAATAGGTTATATTTGAATCTTTTCTTCGGACAAATTAGATATTTGTTGGTTATTTTTAATTAGGAAAAAACACAATTAATATTATTATTTACTTTTGTATTTTCTGTTAGAATTTTTTATATTGAAAATATTTTGTTTTAAACCTATTTAGCGTCAACTTTTTTAAACTTGAAATTCAAAGCGTTTCTTTGCCATAATTCAAGCAGTTTTTAAGATTTTTCGTAATAGAAAATATTTTTGGACTAGATTTGGTCTATCTAGCCTTTCCATCTGTTTTTTATTGAAAATATTTTATTTTAAACCTATTTAGCGTCACTTTTTAAACTTGAAACGTTTGTTTTCCGTAATTCAACCAGTTTTTGAGATTTTTTGAAATAGAAAATATTTTTGGTCTAGTTTTGGCCTATCTAGCTTTTTTATGTGATTTATATTAAATTTATTTTATTTTAAACCTGTTTAGCGTCATTTTTTTAAACTTGAAATTCTAATGCTATTTACGTATTTATTAAATTTACAGTTTTGTTTCATTTTAATCAAAAAGAAAAGTAAAATCTTTATCACAGATATTTTTTTTATTGTCCAAAGAAAAAGTTAAATTTGTAATAACTCCATAACTAATGAGAATTTGGCGTCTTAGGACATAATAAGCAACTGGCACTATCATTGGTCAATGAGCGAACATGTGCCTTGAAGGTTGAATAATATAGTTGTTAATTGTTTATCAACATTCTTAAGTAACCATTATCTTAATAGATTATGTTACTATATAAGCCCATACATTGTATACTTAAAGTCCACCCTAAAAAGAAGGATAACTCCTATAGCAGGGTATAAGGAAAATAAAATGTCCTAAAAAATGTAAAACTTATGAAAAGTCAATATTAAACTAAAAAAAACACTTAAAGTTAGTTCTAGTTTTGATTTTAACCTATATGTTACTAGTATATAAGTTAGGTTAGGAACAGTACGAAATAAAGTTTTTAAAAACAGTTTTCCAAGAAGAAAACCTTTAATTGTTGGGAGTAAAGCCGAGGAACAAAAAAGTACCAGCCAGCGTAGCGTCATCACATAGAAAATATTTATAGAAAGAATACTCTAATAGTTTTTTAAAAAAATTAAAAAATACTAGGAAAATAAAACAAAAAAAGAAAATTGGGCTAGAAAATTACGGGACCTTATAAACTTTCAAAAACAACTAAGATAATTTTTTTCAATTATTTTCTAAAATCATAATAGAAAACTTCAGCAGAATGTTCAAAAAGTTTTAATTAATTTTTCTTATAGGTAATTAAACCACCATAATATCATAAATAAATATTTTTAATACAAACAAGGAAGCTAGAATTAAATCCTGAAAATTATGACATAAAATAAAATACTTTTTAAAATAAATGAAAGTACAACTAAACTATAATTAAAGTTTATTAAAAAACCCTGGAGGAAATTCAACTCCTAAAACGTGGTCATAAACTAAGATGAACCTACTTGAATTTACAGAAATCCATAAAGCTCGAATAGCTTTAACCTAAATTCAATTACGTCTTTTTCTCTCTACCTTCTTATCATTCAAATTAATCTATTTCTGTTAAGAAGTTGCTATAGCCTATTAATTTTTTATTGCTTATCGCTATTTGTATAAATCTATGGATGTCATTTTTTTTTTCGAAATAGTCGCCTGGCCTGACAATTCAAAAAAATATCTATATTTTCATTGTGTGCGACATAAATTGCGCAAATTTTTTCTGATAAAATATTTAAATTTTAATCAATTATTCATAATCTCACATGTAGATAGAATACGTCGTGAAAAATTAGATCATTTTTCATTTTCAATTTTGTGCTGTTTTGGTTAATTTCTAAATGTAATATGAAGACATGACGATGCATGCAGAACAAATTGTGGTTCCCTTTTTTGGGCTCAAGCCCCCTAAGTTTATTTATCTTAAAGTTTGCATCAAAAATAAGGTAGTGCCATAGCTCAGTGGCACTACCTCGCGAGCCGCCACTGGGAGATTCACAGTTTCTCCTCTATTCTTTTAACAATTTTATACAATTTTCTTTAAATTTATATCTAGTTTATAATTTGTTACTTGCATCACTCTGCATAATTTTCCAAAAGGCCTGTTACTAGTGTGAAATTTGTTATATAATTTTAATGACTTTGTTTTTAATGCAACCAACTTTGTATTATTTCTGATGACTGAGTGCGATTACCTTTGTAATTACAAATTTTGATTGTTACTTTAGTAATGTTTGTAAGAAAATGTTTAGCTTAAATTTCATAATATTCTGTTTCATACTCTTCTATGCCTGATGATGATCCTTAAGTCGAAACCGGTTGCCGTTTTATAATTTTAGTATTAAGTTTATGTGATGCAGATTACGAGAATTATTTTGTGTTTTTCAAATTTATTACATATTACATATTTTTATTTAATTATTTTAATTATTTAAGACGTGGGGAGAATATGACTGGTAGTATCTTTAAAAAGTGACACAAACGGCTTTGAAGAATGCTGTGCCGCCACGCTTAACAGAGTGGATAACAGGGAGTTCCAATACCAGGTGATACTTATAAAAAACAGGAACATATCCACATTTAAAGATTAACTAAAGAAGTTAGAGCCAAGACGCAAAACAGTAAATAATGGAACTTCTTCTATATAATCTACATTTTTAATATCTCTTTATTTACCCTCATATTTTCATTTTGTACACATTCTTCTCAAAGGCTATTCGAAATTAAAAACTATTGGAATACGAGGAAGAGAAAACAACCTTTATGAAACTAGTTTAATTAACTAAAAGCGAGAAGTCTATTTGGCTCTTCCTTAAAATTTTCGTAGATTTACAGAAACTCCTCAGAAACAAATATTTACGGTTTAGCTCTTTGAGTTACTTCACAGTGAAATTCAAATACTTTTAGACAATAGCCCAATCCAAAGAAAAAGAGATGGCACGAATAAGATAAAATGGATTAGTTTCGGTAGTTTTTATAACGTGGGAAAAATGTGCGTGATCTAGATATACCAACGGATTAATCTAATTTGTAATGGTTAGTCAGTAGCGTAGTTCTAAATTAAAGTAACTAGCCATTTATACTAAACAACAGCAACTAAACATTAGACAAAAGCATTTTGGTAATGGAGTTATTTGTTTTTTTGTTGCTGTTAAAAGCTTTGCGAAACGTTCATTTAATTATTATTTGTAAAAGTTCCTATTATTAGTCATTTTTTAAAACGCTTCCTAACAGTATCAGTAATGTCAGTTTGCGTTTTTAAAAAGGGGATTTGTTCCTTATATATTTTAATTCTAAATTAAATGTTTTTTGATATAAAAAATGGTAAATTTGAGTTTTATTATACTCTTATTATATTATCAATGTTATTTAATGATTGCGTAGTTTCCCTATTATTTAATATTTCCGGTCCTTAAATCAATTGTGATCAAACAACCATTTTAGTAACCTTGTATGTAGTACAATAGCACGTCCCACTTGCTTCTCTTCATTTTAGAAAATCTGCTGTTACTCGATATGCAAATTTTTATAGGGACAATAGAATATTATCTGAAAAGATTTCTATTTGAAAATTTGAAAATTTCAAAACTTCAAGCAAAGTTTTTTTTTGAAAAGAGTGGGCTGCTCAGGTTGACTTGTGGCTGTATTTTACCTATGATATATACACTTAATTCCTGAAGAACATAAGCTGTCAAGTCTAAGCAGTTAAGACGCTAGAGTCTATTGAAATTCACGAAAAATGATTAGTTAATCAGAGGTATTGACTGAGCAAATTATCGATGCTTACACTTAAACTACTATCTTTCCGCCTCAGAATTCCGCTTTAATAATGTAGTTATCTTCAAAAAGAAAAATTTCAGAGGAAAAGTCGATAAGGCTTAAAAATATCGATTTTTTAAAGTCTTTATTTAAATAGGCGGAAACGAGTGCTTATAAAAATCAAACTCGTGTAAATTTTGTTCTTTGAGACCCTGAGGAATAGTTCTTCGAAGTTACACCAAGATCTAAGATGGGTCAGCTTTGCCAATTAAACGATTTTAAATGGAATGACTCATGGAATGACTCTATAACAACTAATAATATAAATAAAAATAAATTAAAAATAGGGGAGAGTAGGGAAAAATGGTACCTTTAACAATTTTTTAGGCTAAATATACCAAAACAACGGAATATTTAAGTACAATTTAATCAAACAATAAAACGAACATACCGGAACATAGTTCTCCGAAAACATGATTCCTAATGATAAAAACAACAAAAAAATTTAATTCTTAAAAAGCTCTACAGGGATCATTTTAAACCAGGCTCAGGGTAAAATGACCCTCCTTATGGGATAAAATTACCCCAAAAATCGCAAATATACACTTTCTGCTTTTCTGTAACACCCGCGCACAATGAATGAGACCATTTTTTGCACAAATTGCACATAATCCAAACCTTTTTCGCCTGCGATTTACTAAATAATTCCAAGCAAAATATACAGGTGGCGTCGTCTTCATCAAAACTTGCCCCTTTATTTTCTTTTTTTTTTTTTTTTCTAAACACCTTTCGGCTTATGGCTTTTCTAGCTGCTTGTGAAGTTCACCTACGTGTTTTTATTTTTTCTTTTACTAAAAGAAAGTTTGGTTTGGAGGTAAAAATAGTTGCTCCTTGAGAAGGTCTTGAACTTCTTCTGAAAAAGTGCCTGAGATAAATAAGATATATCAAATGGGGTTACTAAGGTATCCTCCAAGGAATATGGAGTTTCATGTCTTGTATCGCCAACTTTCGGTTTGGAAGTGTTAACTTTGGAATTTATATTTGAAGTACCAACTGCAAGGCTTAACTATCAACTTCATGATTTGAAGCAACAACTTACGGGTTTGACCCTGCAGTTGATAAAGTTTCATTTTCTGATGAGTCTCCTTCATCTGAAGATTGTCCACTTGTCTCCCATTTCTATGACTCATCTGATGAAGATATATCACGAATTTTTCTTTTCCATAGGTAAAGTTATTTCAGACGTACTTGGAAGTGAAGAAGTGCCTCTTTGTGGAGAAGGAGTACTTTGCTCACGGATGGGAGCACCAGATTTATTTTACACTAGAGGGCGATCTGTTGTGCAGGATAGTTTAAATTTCCAATCTGGGAATATATTCGGATTAAAGGAGCATATTCCTGTTTTCTTAAATCCACTGAGTCCATTGTTAAGTGTGGCAGCTCTTCTATACGCTTTCCCAAACAAGCTAGTAATGTTATACAGCGTTACCACCAGAAGCGGCTCGTGATCAAAATTTTTAGGGTTCACAATAGCAGAATATAGAACTCGGTACAGATATAGGTAAAAAACTGTCAGTATTTTAGAAAGACATATTATAAACTTTCTAAAACACTGAAAGTTTTTTGATACATCCATACCTGTCATTGTGAACCACCCCACGAGCCGCCATTGGTAACCACTTTCCCAGGGTTCGTTTTGAGCTATAAAATAACTTCTTCATTAGAATATGTCATTGGAGGTGAAAATACTGCCACATCCAAAGGCTGCATCTCGTGTGTGCAGTGTGGAGGAAACGAGAGCATTATAATGCCATTTTCTCTACAATATTCTATAGCTTGGACAGACTTGTGGCTTGAATGTCCGTCAAGTAGCAAAGGTACCTTATTCTTGGGCATTCTTCCTAATTCTGTAAGAGTGTGTTGCCGCCTAGCAGGCTTTGCTTTCGAATATGACATGATATGAGATTCCTTCCTCTTTTAGCTAATTGTACAAAATCCTTTTTAATTTGTCTGCATTAATGACAACTTTAGGATGAATTTTCCTAAAACAACGCATATTATTTTCTATTTTGTTAAAAAATAATGGAAATGTCATTGACAGGGCCGCCGAGAGCCAGGTCGGGCACCGGGACAATTCTCCAGGTCAGGCCTCGCGACAATATTATAAAAAAATTAATCTTACGTTTCTAAAAGAAGGTCTTCCAGCAAAACCTCTTGAACATAGGCCCTCCCGGCTACCACCCCTCTTGTCGGCCCTGTTCATTAAATCCTCTCTATATCTCTTTCTTTCATTCTAATATAACTTTTTCTTTGTTAAAACATCCTGGCCCCATCCTTGACAATTCAATTTGACATGAAAGTGCACGTACCCAAAATCGTAATATTTATCTCGCTTTCTCTTTCTCTGTACCTTCGCCCTTCTGTTTTCTAAGCAGCAGAGAACTTAATTTGGTCCAGCATTTGTATAATTCTAATTCTCAGTCAACACACTGAAGCTACCGGATGTAGTTTACGTATTACGTTTACATTTAGGTAAATTGCATGACGGCTTTTATCCTAACGTCGAATTGCAACATGAAATTAATTTTAACGTCATTAGAAATCAGACAAATTGGTTTGGTTATATTTCGCTTTGATAATGCACGTTTATCCTCACGAATTGCATTTTAAATGGATTTCTAATAACGTCCAGGAATATTTGAATCTATTGGTATGGAAATATGCGACTTAAGTTGCGGTTGTGAGTATGAAATTTTCAAACAAACAAAAGAAAAATCTCTCCGCGGGTGCCGCATATAAATTTTACCACTTTCTTGTCCCTTTGGTCTTTACTTTATATTTTTCTGTCAGCTTACGTTTATTATTATAAATTCAGTTCCATCCATTATATTTTTCCTTTTATACTTGTATCTGATTTAAAGTTATTCTATTTTTACTTCTCATACTATCTGTTTCTTCTTTCTGATCTTGCATATTCCAAATTCCTTTATTTTCTTTTTCAATTTCTATATTTCTTTAATTTTTGTTTTGCTTATTGATCTTTTCTTGTCTATACTTTCAGCCTCTTTTATCTATTCTTCGTTTTCTTCTTCATCATGTCCTATTTTTCTATCTTTCTCTTCTATATGCATGTCTTTTATATTTATTTTAATATTTTCTTTATATTATTACTATATTCTTTCCTTATCTTTGTTTTTTCGATATTACCATCTGTATACACTGTCCATTCTTAATTTTTTTAACCATTTCTTTTTTATATCTTGTTAGCTCTTGTATGTCTTCTTTATTAACACCCATCATTTATCCATTTTATTTTTAATTCTCTCCGTTTATTTGTTTCATATTTTTATAATTTTTTTTTTCAGTATTGTTCTTGATGTTCTTTATCATCAAAATAAACATGCTCATGTTATCTTCCTTTCTCTTCTTTCCCGATTCTTCACTATCCTTTTCTGCTATAGTACTTAACAATTCCTGTTGTTTCTTTTTTTCCATATTCACTATAACTTTATTGTCTAAACTTTCCTTATTCAGATCATGCAAGTCTCCTTGTCTTATCTATTTCACTACTTCCTATCTTTGTCCCTCCATTTCTCCTATTTTCCTTTCCCCTTGTAGATCCATATAATTCATCAGTTTCAACCGAACACTTAATATATTTATATTACACTTTTTTATTGCATTACCACTTTCTTTTAAGTTACTTTAACCTTTCACTTTATGTTATTTTAATACCTTTTTTTTAATTATCCCTTCTTTAAGTATAATTTTTTATTATGCATTCAAAAATACCCTACTATCTTCAAAATTCTTCAAAGAAACAATACTAATTCATATTTCTTTTACATACTACAGAAACATGATCACCAAAGTATGCAACAAATTTTATAAATGTTATAAAACATATACGAGTCACGTGGTACAATTTGAAGTTACTCATTAGTTAGATTTTTAATGAGGAGAATAATCATTGCTTAACGACGGGTCTGCACCAATTCATTTACTTATCAAACCAGCCACGTGGCATACATTTATGGTTTTTCATAGTTTATATTATTTATGATGAGGGAAATAATCTATTACATGCTTTTCTTTTATTACTTAGTTGTTTTTATGATGTTAGGCTTATCGTAAACTCATTTTCATTTTCGTGGTTCAATACTTCCAAGGTGAGTCACATTTTTATTGTATACAATAACTACCCTCGTTTTATGCAAATCGGAAATAATCGGAAGTGGCCACGATTATAATTGATTCTTGTTTTTATTGCTTCCGTGGTTATTTTCGTAGGAAATACCGGATAAATCTAAACATGAATATGAAATAGTTTAATTATATTTTTTAATATTTTAATAATTTAATATGGACCATAGCGGTAACCATAATATAACTTAGCCGTGAATTTAGTATTATATGATATTACCGTAAGTGCTATAATAGGTATTTATACGTATAATAATAATGAATATCATTTTGGTTCCAGCCGTGAATATTTTGATTATTTATAGTTCGAATTAGGGTCTCTCCTCAAGAGTTAACATTTGGACCTATGTTAACACACGGCGCAGTTGTCTGGGTACCGAACAACAACCCAACAATTTACAGCTATACGCAATCAATAGCAAATTCAAAAAACAGCATGTCGCAACATAACAAGAGCCACGAAAACCACACTAACCATATTTATGGAAGTCACTCTTAGTCTCAGTTTCTTTGATATTTACATCAAGGAGGTTGCTCTGATGATAATGACACGGTTGGAATAGAATCTGGTGTACGATCTGGTGAGGCGAGACGTTGCTTTTGGCGGGAAGCGCTCAATACTCTTCTAGTGCTTTAAGTGAACATGCACTTCATCTCAAACAAATCTAAAACAAAACACGACTTAAACCTATAGCATTGGAAAGACACCAGACAGTCGGTGTAGGTAGGCGAAAACGAGGAACATACAATCTTCCGGTGCGAGATTGAGAGAATAGAGAATTGCAATAGAAGATAGAATATCCGATATATATCTGAAGAATTTATAAACAAGATAATTTTAAAAATTGAACTGAAAGAAAATTATCTGCTAATTTCAGAGATCCTGAGTCTAAAAGAGGTAGAGGGATGGGTCTTTAGAGGCTAGAGCTTCAAATGAAATGTGACCGCTTACCGCCTCGATGGTATACCAATGAGGCAGTTCTGGGAGCAAAAGAGGTGGGTTTTTTTAGTGGGTATTAATGAAGCTCAAGTCCCACACTACCCGGCCACCAATATCCAGGACGGCTATGTTTAAATGTATTTACGCATTTTCCCCATCTCTTTGAAAAAACAAAAAATTATCTTAATATAAAATGGGCTGTAAGTAATTGTACCAGTGTAGATCTAACGGAGCTCACGGTGATTCTCCTATCAGCAAAATAATGTACCAGAAACAATATCACTGGAAGAAACATGCTCATCTATACAGATAGCAGGCAAGCACTACTTGCCCCGAATAGAACATAAATTTGCTCAGGGATAGTACTAGAATATTATGATGTTTTGGCCGTAATATCCAGCGACAGTGTGGTCACCAAGCCAACAAGACAGCCAATCAAATTCTGACTAATTAAAGAACATTTCATTGTAAAATTAAAGGAAAGGTGGAATGAAATAAGAAGCTGCAAATTTGTCAGGAAACTTTTTAGTTGCCCTGACAACACTACATCAATCAAATACTTAACTGTGGCTAGACAAAATTTGCGCCTCATCACAGGCTTTCTAACTGGTCATTGTCAAGTAAGGAAGCATTTACCTAGTATGGTGGTGTCAAAATCCACACTCTTTAGATAGTGCGAACAAGAAGTTGAGACTATGGAGCATACCCTCTATGATTATCCGACGCTCTTATTTATTAGAAGATTTATGTTCGGCGAATAGTAACAAAACTAATATTTTTCTATTTGATTGTATGTTCTTCTGTCAAATTTTCAGCGAGCTGCGTCACATAGTTTGTACTTGACAGTGATTGAAGGCAAACAGATTTTGCATTTTTACAAAAATTAATAAAATCGAATATCGCGCAGTATTTAGATTCTTGTTTTTAAAAAAGAAAACGAACGATGAGATCAAAATCGAACTGGATGATGTGTATGAGGACTCTGCACCTTCGTTATCAACAATAAAATATTGGACTGCCGAATTTAAACGCGGTTGTACGATAATTTTTGATAATGAGGGTCCAGGCCGTCCATAGAGGTCACCACACCAGAAGTGGTCGATAAAATCCATGGTATGGTAATTGACGATCGACGGGTAAGAGTGTGTGAGATTGCTGGGAATCTCACGTGAACGAGTGGAGAATATATTGCACAAATATTTGGGAATGACGAAGCTCGCTGCCAGATGGGTGCCGCGTTTGCTCAATGCCGACAACAAGCGAAACCGTGTGACAACTTCAAAGGAGAGTTTGGCAATGTTTAACCACAATAAGAAAGACTTTTTGCGCCGATTTGTAACCGTGGATGAAACATGGATTCATCACAATACGCCAGAGACGAAGGAACATTCAAAGCAATGGGTTTCTCAGGGCGAGTCAAAGTCAAAGAAAGCCAAGGTGGGTCTGTCTGCCAACAAGGTCATGGCCACAGTTTTTTGGGATGCGCACGGTATTATTCATATCGATTTCCTTTAAAAGGGCAAAACCATCACCAGCGATTATTACTCAAAGCTGTTGGACCGACTCGACGACGATTTGAAGCAAAAACGACCGCATTGCTCTTCCACCTGGACAACGCACCGGCGAACAAATGTGCAGTCGCACAAACTGTATGAATTGCGTTACGAATTGGTTCCTCATCCGCCATACTCCCCAGATTTGGCGCCCAGCGAATATTATCTGTTTCCAGACTTGAAAAAATAGCCCGGTGGTAAGAGATTTGAGTCGAATGGGGAGGTCATCGCTGCGACAGAGGCCTATTTTAAGGACTTCGAGAAATCGTATTATTCGAAGGGCATCGAAACATTGAAAATCGTTGGACAAAGTGTATAGAGCTTAAAGGGGACTATGTTGAGAAATAAATTGAGTTTTGCCAAAAAAAGTTGTGTTTTCTTGCCTAGGCCGATTATTGTTCAGCCCAGCATACATACAGTTCTTCACAATACTCATTGGTATTTTCAACGTTAATTTCTACAATTTAAGTTCCTAAAAACAAAATAAATTATTATTAATACGATAGATTATAATGACATTTGTATGAATAAAACTCCCGACATATTTAACTGTGATTGATTGGTGAGATAAGTTTAAAAGGGGTTGCATGCGCTGTTCTACCTACAGGAGGTATTATTAAAGAATGTACGTTGTAATTACGTAAGTCTAATATTCTATAAAAAGGTGTCGATTTTTCCGTTCTAATAATGGCGGTGTTTTATCTGACAAATCAGCGAAGCACATATATTAACGTAGCATTTAAACTAATACCATGCTAGATCTCGTTCATTAGCAGCTACTTAATCTGTTAGTTGGCGATTTAATGATTGAAGAGTAAAATTTCTGCATTAACTCTAATTGGTATTCGCATTTCTAACCGTATTCTGAGTAATAAAATGTATAATTAATATCAGTCTAGTAACCTAACTACTAATACTTTAACGAAGATAAAAATGATAAAATCTTTTATTAACAGATTAACAAAACTACCTATTAAAAATATAAACAATGTTCTAAAAATAAAAGTAATGAGTTTTGACGTCCTGTGACTTTCCAAGTATTATTTTTCGTATTTTTTAGTATAAAAATTAATTCTGGAAAGAAAAGTTACTTTTTGTTTTCAAGATCAACATCTTTTAAGAACACTGAACCTTTTTCATTTTTGATAAATTTGAACATCTCTTGACATAAATACAATATTTTTTTCAGTGTCATACAACCTATATGCCTTAGATTTCAAACTATATCCCATGAAAATACACAGTGTTGCTTTAGTATCTAATTTTTGTCTCTTCTGAGTAGGAATGTGTGCAAATGCTATACAACCAAATATTCTATGTCTATGTCTCACTGTTGGCTTAAAACCACTCCACAATTCTTCAGGTGTCTTGTCAATACTCCTACTAGGTAGTTTGTTAAGTAAGTAGATTGATGTGAATACTGCTTCGGCCCAAACAATATTAGGTAACCCTGCTTCAATCAATAGACAACGAGCTTTTTCTATGATTGACCGGTTAAGCCTTTCTGCTTTGCCATTTTGTTCTGATGTGTACGGAACAGAAAGCTGATGTAGTATACCTGCATTCTTAAAAAATGTTCTCATACCTGTATTACAGTATTTGCCGCCATTACCTGTTCAAAAACATTTAATTTTTTGACCAGTTTGCGTTTCAGCAAAATTTTTGAAAATTTTAAAATACTCAAAGACTTGATTTTTATGTTTCAAAAAATAAACAAACGATTTGTGACTATAATCATCAAGAAATATAAGTACATATCGTGAACCAGATAGTGAATTTTCCTGCATCGGGCCACATAAACATGAATGCACTAGTTCTAAGGGTCTTGATGAATGAGACTTGAATGGCAAACGGTGACTTTTTCCTAATATGCAAACTTCAAATTTAAAATCAGGTGAAAAGTTATCTGAAAAATCAAAGCCATGTACTAGACTATTTTTTAATATGTTGACATGTAATAGGCGACGGTGCCACATATTACATTCTTTCCTGTAGATAAACTAAAAGTGTATCTAGTTAAAATAAATTGTTATCAAGTATGGCAGATGCAATTAGTCGTTGAGAATAAATGAATACGATTTTCTTTTTGTAAATAAAGTGAAGTTGCAACTAACAATACAAGAAAGTAGTAATAGTGGTTGCTTAGATGTCAGTAATTTTTTACCAAAGCACAATTTTATAAGTAATCTAGTCAAAATTATAAAAAAAAAATATTGTATGCAACACGTTACGGAATGCCGTTTTAAGTAACTCGTTTATGTTGCGGGACCTCGCTGTGTTCATCCCGTAGATATTCACGCCTTACATAAAATAAGTGGTTTCATAATTATCTATTACAAGATCATCTAAAATTTAAACTCTTTTATAACTGAGTAGTTTTATGATTAATCTTTTTACCATTACCTTAAAAAGCTTTAAAAATGGTTTAATAATTTTTAATATACTCTGGCAGACTTTTGTATTATTTTTTTTTTCATATTATTGTTATTGCACATTTATAGCATCCCTTAAAAGTTTTATTATTAAAACAAAAAATTGTTTTATAGCTATCTTAATAAATTTAGAAACGTTACTTGGGTCTTAACTATTTATATTTTTATTTCTATTCCTATATTTCTTTTTTATTGCTACAATGTTGTAGTTTTTGTTGATGCAGTCGCATATGCACGAAGTACGTCGGAGATAAAACAATGTATATGAAACATCTGGTCTAGAGATGAAGTTTTAATATAAAGGCAACCTGTCGCCGTTTCGTTTCACCTGGCTTATTCCTCACGAAACAGCTGCCCTGAAGTAAATGCAAAACACTTGTTTCGAGCTACCTACCTGAACTGATGCGCCGCGTAACCATCTACTGACTATACAAATTATGACTGATCGTAAGTCTTAAGTTTTGGTGGCATTTAGGATGTGTTTTAACATTTCTATGTTTTGTGGAAAGTTGTTTAAAAACGAAAATTCCTATTTTTACCGAATTCACAAGCGAATTTAAAATAGATAAAAAATAATCAAACAAAATAAATATAATTTTTTCATTGTCGTTTGATGCGAAAATACGCGTGTTTAGTGCGCGTCACAGATTGAGGAAGGTCCTAGCACTGGATGCCAACAAAAGAACCATACTGTCAACTGTCATTAATGTCCATAAGAATAACATAGTTGCCATTAAAATTATTAAAGCATAATTTTTAAAATGAAAGCAATTTAAATATTTAACATATTAGAGCATAGGGATGGTAAGGTATACGAGGTCTGTAAATTAAGTAATGAAACTGATTTTTTTTAAATTTTTTATACAAAAAGAATTACAATTCAATATTGTCACCTTCAAAATAACTTCCTTCTGAGGCCACACAGCGCTGGAGACGTTTCTTCCACTCCTCATAGCAGTGCTGGAACTCCGATACTGAAATATCCTTCAGCTGGTCGGTTACAGCCGTTTGAATTTTTTCGACTGTCCCAAAATTATTTATGAGGTGACTTTTCAACTTTGGGAAGAGAAAAAAAGTCACAAGGACTCAAGTCAGGCGAATAAGGAGGCTGAGGAGCCACAGGAATGTTTTTACTGGCCAAAAACTCGTTTATTGAAATTGCTGTGTGACAAGGAGCATTATCGTGATGCAACACCCACTTGTTCTTGTTGTTTGGTCTCACACGATTGACCCTTTTTCGAAGTCTTTCAAGAACCTCTCGGTAAAAGTGTTGATTGACCGTTTGACCTTGGGGTACAAACTCTTTGTGAACGACTCCGTGGATATCGAAAAAACCAAATCAGCATGCATTTGATCTTTGACTTCGCCATCCTTGCCTTTTTTGGCCTTGGAGGGGTTGAAGTGTGCCACTCCATGCTCTGGCGCTTGGTTTCTGGGTCGTACTCAAACACCCAAGTCTCGTCACCAGTAATGACACGTTCCAGAAAATGGGGGTCATTTTCAATTGAATCCAAAAAGTCAAGGCACCTTTCCTTCCTGATGTTTTTCAGGTCTTGCGAAAGGTTTTTTGGAACCATTTTTGCGTAGATTTTTCTCATCCCCAATTCATTGGTCAAAATTTGATTAACGATGGTGTGACTCAAATTTAACTCTTCCCCTATCATTCTGACTGTCAACCGACGATCTGAACGCACAAGATCCCGGATTCTGTCGACATTTTCATCGGTTCTTGAAGATGAAGCCCTTCCGCTTCGTGGTTCATCTTCAATCGACTCTCTTCCTTCTAAAAATGCCTTAAATCACCGAAAAACCTGGGCCCTTGACAAAAAACACTATCTCCGTAGGCCTGCTGACGTTTTAGAAGAGTTTCCGTTGCACTGTGCCCAAGTCTGAAGCAAAACCTGATAGCACACCGTTGCTCGAAATTGATGTCATTCATTTTTAGAACACAATAGAAAAAACTGTTTCACAAAAACAATCGCTACGCACAACCAAATGACTCGAGCAAGGTCAAACTCGTACTTACGTGTTCCTCTGCCGCCCCACTAAGCCCCGCGCTTCCAGTATTGCCAGATCAAACGCAACGTTGCCAGTCTTATTACTTAATTTACAGATCTCGTATGTTTCATAATTTTTATTAAGAAAATATTAATTTATTTTCGATTTGAAGAATTTTAACCCAATCTACTCAAGTCCTGGTTTTTGAAGTGGATATAATTTAATTAATTGACACATTCAAAGCATATAAACGGTAAATTGATAACATTCACATATAATTCTATCAATTTCATTATCTTTTTTACAGGAAAAGAATTATTTTTCCTTGATTTGAGAAATATTAACCCAACCTATTTAAAGGGTAACTTTTGAAATGGATTTTAAAGCAGTAGTACATGTCCCAGAAGCCAAGTAATTTGCCACAATATGGCTACCTCATTGTATTATGCCCATTATAATATTTACGCAACTGAGAAGGCCCAGAAGAAGCTAAAAATGCTTTTGATACAAGGCAGACTTCACATCATGGGTTGCGATCTATACTGTTTTTTGTTTGGCCATAATCCGTAGAGGATGAATGGGATCCTAATTTAATTATTTTACATACATTTTATATTCATATCGGCTGTTTTCGATACTTCTTTTTTTATTACTAAAAAAGCACTGTCAAATAGTTACAATTTAATAGATACTAAATTATTTTAACTCTCAAAATCAGGAAAAAGGTTAAGTTTCTCAAATCGCTGAAATAGATTTTTTTCTGAAAAAAGATTAGGAAATCGATAGAATCACATGTAAAGGTCATCAACTTACCGTTTATATGCTTTGAATTTGTATGAGTATATTGGTTTAAAATTCTTCAAATCGAAGACAAATAAATATTTTTCTAAAAAAAAAAAAAATATGAAATCGATAAACACATAAACGTTATTACTTTACCGTCCATATGCTCTAATATATTAAATAATTAAATTGATTTCATTTTCAAAATTACGCTTTAATAATTTTAATGACCCCTGTGTTATTCTAATGGGATTAATGACATTTGAAAGTATGGTTCTTTTGTTGGCATCCAGTGCTATGACGTTTTTCAACCTGTGACGTTTTCACTAAACACGCGTATTAGGATATTTCTCCATCATAGAAATAAATGCTAATTTTAACCAAAAATAAGCATTTTCGGGCTTATTTTTGAGCCAAATATGCAAGTCTTTATTTTGGAAATTTTTTAACACGCATGCTAAAAATCGTCTCTAAATAAGGGATTAAATCGAGCACCAAAATTTCAAAATATCCCAGAAAAAATAGATTTTTTTATTATAAACAGAACATACCTAGATGAATCAAAATTAAATGAACCTTCAACTGCAACAGCCATTTTGAATTTTTGAAGTTTTTTACGTGCTGACAACTGACTCTAAGAACTGTAATTTCGATACGAGCGCCATTCCGTTAATTGGAGTAGTACCAAATGACCTTCCTCATGTTTTTCCAGTTGAGTTAACAGCCCCTGATCTTAACTATCCTCCCTGGATCCTTAAAATTGCGAAAATCAACACTGAATTTCATAGACGCCGGAACTCAAAAATTGCTTTGAGTGCCCGGCCTCTATGCTGATTGAAGTTTAAGCATAGTCTGTAACATGATACTTGTTATTTTATCTATTTTTTATGTTTTAAGCTGAAATGATTTTGGGAGTGGGTCAGGTTATTAAATAACTCGTATTACTTTGAAAAAGAAGTTGGGCACCACTATATTTAAAAGTTATTATACTTGACTATAGATTAGTGATATATCTATAGAAAATCAGTAACCATTAGGATATTATATTTAAACCAAGTTTTAGATAAGGCAGTAACACATTTTAATTCACAGAGATTTACTTATTCAAATTTAGATGATTTATTCAAATAAACACTTATCTGTTGTAACAGGAGGTAGAAATGAATTAGGAGCTTTTGACACATGGCATAAACGACAAACGACATTAGAGTAGAGATGTTTGCGTCAAAATAACGAAAAGGGTTCGAACCGTTACAAGCCGAAGCATCTGTGGAAGACTTTACAAGGTGTCGTTTTTTTATTATTTTAAGAAAATAAATAAATAGTCTGGACCGTATTTTCTTAGGCAACCCTTTTGCGGTATATTTATAAACATATTTAATAAAAAGAAACTTTCATCCATTAAACAGATGGGTGAAGGTCGACCTTACTTTGTATCTTAGACTATCAAAAATAATAATTAAACAAAACAAACCACTTCAAAATTTTTCACCTTAATAAAACAAAGTACTTAGCGAAAACGGCCTTTCCCATAATAATTGTAGATTAGGCTGATTTGACGCAACTCCAATTGAAATAATTCTTTATACCAAAGTTAAACTAGTAGCGCCATCTTTTAAACGGTATTAAAAGGCGGCTTATGCTATTGTAATTGTAACTACGTGTCTTCCATCATATGTCAGTTGTCAAATGTCGTAAATTCTCCACCATTTTCTCATTCAACTTCACCTTTGAATGACGAAGGTGCTAAGTAAAATTCCCTAAGTTTAGTAAAGTTATTAATTAATGATACCCCTTAAGCCTAGGCTTAAGGGTGTACACAAACCAAACTCCGTCTACCCCATTTGTACTGGGGATAGGGGGAGTAACGGTATTTTTCTAAAAGTTACATTTTTCACATGGTGTCTTAAGCACACATGTGGAACTTTAAATTTGATATTATCTTTTATAACCACCTTCATTAGATGGAGGCAGGCGAGGTTCAAGATTGAACAATATCCAACCTCGAATGAGGGAGGCAGTACGTGCCAATTTATATAATTTTTACAACAATTTTTACAATTTAAAATTTTAATTCAACATATTTAATTTTTTCTGTGGACACATAGTGGTAAGACACCTAGCATTTCTATAAAAACGTTTTGTTATCCTAAATTATTATTGCAGATTGTACCTACCTACTCACTTACAAAAAATTTTTTGCCTGATGATGACCTTTTAGGTCGAAAGCGCTTGCAACCCAACCTAATAAATTTATGTGGTCGACAGACTTTGAGCCTTTTACTTCCCTTTAATCTACTTCTGACCACTTTGAGATATGGATAATATTTGGAATTTAATTTTAAATTGTTATCGGCGGAACCGGACAATCACATGTATTTATGGATTATAAATAATTATTAAACATGTATTATAATATTCAAATCATAATATTACAAAATTTCAACAGCTATTCACAATTTATTAAACTATTTACTCGAAATTGTTATTAACATCTATAAAATAATTTTGTACGCCAATGTATCGCATCCACTTCGGTGAAATCCGCTGCCAAACTGTCAATTTATGTGTATAAAGTGGGAGAACTGGCAAAAGCATTTCCAACTTTTACTTCTGTTCTAGTCGTTTTTTTGACGTCATTGGTTTTATACACAAAGAATAATAAACCCTTAAGTCCAAGTTCAATAAGACTTGTTTATCACAAAAAATACAGCTCCGAACGATAATATTTTATCGTGGCATCCTGTCGCTATACCAACTTGGGTTACGACAGCTTCTTCATGCTATATGTGCTCCTTACCCAGTTTAAAACTGTCTTGGGTACTTACGCACCCAGAGCCCCCGGGGATTCGGCGCTTATGCTGAATTTAATAAAAATGAGATTCCTCCAAGTATCATAAAAGGTAACTTTAATAATATTTAAGACCAAATTTTTTTAATCTAATTCAAAGATTCCGTAAAATAAAGTTTTGTGGTAGATATCGGTATACGGGCAGGATGCAACTTTTTTAAAAGTGTTTTTGGCAGTTTGTTTCATGAACCTCACGGTACAGGATGTCTGGTGATTATTAAAATATTACCCCTCTTTATTTATTTCATCTCTAAAACTCGTTTTAATTTGTCAGAAAAATTCCGAACATCCTGTATACCCGCCTATGTATTTCGTTCTATTCTCTAAAAAAAATAGAAATTTTTATTAAGACCAACTCGTTATATATTTTATTGTACAGTCTGTAATGTTTTTCTAAAAACATTTTTCAGCAGTTTATTAGCTATTCAAATAATTAATTGCTTGTATTTGTTTCAGGTACGTTCATTAAAAACTAATCAGCTGGCATTTGCGCAAACCCCGCCCCTAGTAACGTCATAACTTTAGTGGGGCACCAATGATATTTCAATTACATACCCACTTTGTAAGTATGGTTTATGAATAATATATTTATTACCGTTGAGCATCAAGCCTGACCTATTTTTTTTGTTGTTGTTTAAAATATAATGAATGACTTCTGGGCGCTCAGAGGCGGGAATATAAATGTACTTACCTATTCTTTTTTATTATAAATGGGTTATACAGGGTGTCTGTAAAAGGTCTTTATAAAAACATACCACATATTCCTTAGACCAAAATAAGTCGATTTAAGTAAAATTACCTTAGTACAAAGTTGCTTCGTTTGGGCTCCAGAGGGCCTTGGTTACAATTTTTAAATCGTTTTTCCCATATAAATTTAAAACGGCATATGTGATTTTGCTGAAATTTGGTATATTGGTAGAGTTTTATGTGGCAAAAAAATGGTATTAAAATTTTGTCCGATAATAATACATAGGCGTAGAACTTGATTTTTTAAATAATTGCACCTTTAAAAATTCTACGCCAATGGAAGAAAAGGAGTTTGAGTATGAAATTTAGATTGCGCAACTCATTTACTTTAAAAAAGCTACTCTTGATAAGACTCGATTACTCTCATGGTTTTGACGAAATTTGCATTTTAGTAATTTTAGAACATAAACAATAATTATTAAAATACAAACTTTGTCAAAACCATGAGAGTAAATCGAGTGTTATCAAGGGTACTTTTTTGTAGTAAATGAGTACCCAATCCAAATTTCATACTCAAACCCATTTTTTCCATTGGCGTAGAATTTTTAAAGGTTCAATTATTTAAAAAATCAAGTTCTACGCCTATGTATTATTATCGGACAAAATTTTATACGATGAAAAACATAAAAATGTACTTTTTTCATATTTTCTTCAACACCTCTAATCGAGACTTTTAACAAAAATACTCGATTCTTGCCATGTACGATTTTTGAGGAATATTATTTATTTGCCTGCAATACGTATTCAAAAACATTTATTGTTGGTTTCCATAGTTTCATCTAAATAAAAATATTGTCAAGTTTTAACACCTAATCTCTTGTTAACGATTGAAAGTATTCTATCTGACTCAATAATTAAAAAACAAATGCGTGGTTTATTAATATGGCTGTGCAGAATATACCGATATGTTACTGACATTAGGATTTTGTGAAGGAAATGCTCGAGAGAGTGTCAGGGTGTACTCTGAAAGGTTTCCAAATCGTCGTGTACCTAGCCACCCAACTTTTGCTGCTGTTGAGAGACGTCTTCGGGAGACCGGTTCCTTTGCTCCCAACACTGTTGATAATGGAAGAGAACGTTTTGTAAGGATTCCTGAAGTTGAAGAAGACATTTTAGAACGTGTTGAAGAAGATCCAGAATTAAGCACCAGACGAATTGGAAGGGAACTAGGAGTAAGTAAAGATGTCGCTCATAAAGTGCTTGGAGAACAATTGCTACATCCATACCATAAGAAGCCAGTACAAGAATTATTAGTTCATGATCCTCAAATTCGTTTGGGTTTTTGTCGATTTGTTAATATGCAAAGAGAAAGAGATCCAAACTTTGTCAAGAAGGTTCTCTTTACCGATGAAGCGGGTTTTACAAGAAGAGGTATAACTAATACCCATAATCGACCACCAAAAGCTAGTATCTTACAGTGTCTACAAGAACTAGAAGATTCCGTATCAAATCTTCTTCCTACTAGTGATTTGTTTATACTAGCTGGTGATCTTAATATTGACTGTTTGTGCGTAAATAGACCTTTTACACTACTTAATGAATTTCTTGAGTTGTTTAATTTAAAGCAACTTATTGATAAGCCTACTCGTATCTTCAGAACATGCTCTACTCTTCTTGATCTTTTAATTGTAAGTGAACCACATCTTATTTCTAACATTCATGTCTATGATATTCACGGCATTTCAGATCACTTCTCAATTTCATGTAGTATCGATTCTTTAAAAAAAGACTGCAGGCCAAAATATGTGACATATAGAAATTTTTCTAACTTCGATTTAAATGCTTTTAATCACGATCTACATCTTTTGACCCTGGACAACATATATGCCATGGAAAATGTTGAAGAAATGGTAAACTTTTTAAATATGACCATAATTAAATTGTTTGATTATCATGCTCCAATTGTAACCAAAAGAGTAAGCAAATCTCCTTCGCCCTGGCTAACATACAACATCAAAGAAATCATGAAGCTTAGAGATAAAGCTTACAAAAAATTTAAATCTACTCAATCCATTGTGCACTGGAATTACTACAAAGAACTCAGAAATTACACCACATCTGCAATTCGTCGTGAAATGAGAGCATACTTAGACTTTGTACTTCTGCAAAAAAATTCTAAATCTACTTGGAATGCTCTTAGATCTCTTAATATCTTGAGAAAACCAACTGCCTCTTTTCCTGATAATTTAAAGGATACTGATAGTATAAATTCTCACTTCACCAACATTACTCACACACAAAAAACTCACCCCCAACTTTATCTTCTTGATCGATATCAGAACCAGTCTAGTGATAATACTTTTCAATTTTTCCCCGTTACATCATTTCAAGTGAGAAAACATCTTTACAAAATTAAAAGCAACGCTGTAGGTTCAGATAATATTTCATTGAGACTAATTCACCTGGTAGACGAATTCTTATTAGAACATTTAACGTTCATATTTAACACATGTATCTCCAGTAGTCAGTTCCCGGAGCAATGGAAGAGAGCCTCTGTTATTCCATTACCAAAATGTAACAATCCCACTACCCACTCAGATCTTAGGCCAATTAGCATACTGCCTACTCTATCAAAAGTATTAGAGATGATCTTAAAAGAACAAATGAATAAGTTTATGGAAAAATACATCTTACCGGCTACGCAATAGGGTTTTCGTTCTAGTCACAGCACTTCTACTGCGCTTCTAGACGTAACTGAGTATATATATAATTCAATTGATAAAGGAAATGTTACTTGCCTAGTGCTGCTTGACTACAGCAAGGCCTTTGACACACTTGATCATCAACTTCTAATAAAAAAACTTTCCTATTTTGGATTTTCTGCACGGGCCGTTAAACTTTTAAAAAGTTATCTTGAAAATCGCACCCAGAAAATTATCCTGGACGAAGCTGTGTCGAGATCCCTTCCGGTTAAGTATGGTGTTCCACAAGGTTCCATTTTAGGACCACTACTTTTCTCACTTTACATTTCAGATTTTCATCAATTTGTAGAAAATTGTCATATTCATCATTACGCCGATGATTCGCAACTCTACTTGTCTTTTAACCAAGGAAATTCTTTACAAGCTCAATACATCATAAATCTAAATTTAAAAAAATTATATGATATATCGTCAGCACATAATCTCAAATTAAACTCAAAAAAATCTGTCTTTATGCTATTTGGGCCCAATAAAGCTAGAAATCTTCTAACTAATAATTTTAAACTTAGCATAGGTCATGACCCCATTCCACTTGTTTATGATCATAAAAACTTGGGGCTGTGGATTGATTCTGAACTTAGGTTCACAAAACATATTTCTCAACTGTGTCAAAGCTCATACAACGTGTTAAGACAACTGTATCCTAATAGGGATATACTTTCACCTAAACTTAAATTAAAAATGTGTGAATCACTCATTATGTCAAAGTTATCATACTGCGATACGGTATTTGGACCAGCTCTTCTTCAAAGGGATTTAAATCGTCTTCAAAAAATTCAAAATTCGTGTATTAGGTTCGCTTACGGTATACGCAAATTTGACCATATTTCACAGAAATTCAAAGAATCAAAATGGCTGCATATCAAAAAATTACATTCTTTGCATATTCTGAATATAACTCACAAAACTCTTAAATATCAAAAACCGAAATATCTATTTAATAAATTCACACATTTCAGTAATAATTACGGAACTCGGAATAAGAGTACGTTAGTAATTCCCAAATTTAGTTCATCCATTGGACAGCGAAGTTTCTCTTACACCGCAGCTAAATTATACAATACACTGTCTAAAGAATTTGGATCGTACACTCTAATTAAATTTAAAAAAAGGTTAAAAGGCTTGATTGTCGGTTTAGGACGGTTCTAATAAAAACAATAATCTCTGTTCATCTCGGATCTGCTCTTTGGTTCTTGATATTTTCTTGGATCTTTACTGAGGTTGAGTTGAAAAACAGCCTATGCTGACACTCCGCCTATTCACCTTTGTTATTTTTATATTTAGGTAGAAAAAAAAATTTATTCTTTCTTTGTTTTTTGCTATGGTGAATAAAGACGATTTATTATTATTATTATTATTATATAATGAACATGTTTATGCCGTTGAAAATCCGCATGCATTAAAGGTAAACCATTTTCAGCACGAATTCAAAATTAATGTGTGGGCTGGAATAATTGGTAATTTCATTGTTGGTCCTGTCATACTTCCACGAAGATTACCTGGAGAAAATTATTTGGATTTTCTACAAAATACGTTGCCAGAATTGTTAGAAGACTTACCTCTCCAACTTCGGAGAGATATGCAAGATGGAGCTCCACCACATTTTTCTTTAAACGTTAGAAACCACTTGAATGAACAATATCCACACAAATGGATAGGCAGAGGTAATGACGCACCTGTAAACTGGCCACCAAGTTCCCCAGACCTAACACAGATGGATTACTTTTTATGGGGACATCTGAAATCCACAGTTTACAGGGAACCTATAGAAAATGAGGAACAACTCTGGCAACGTATTCAAGATGCAATAAACAATCTTAGAGGTGATGAAGAAGTTATGGAAAGGATACATTTTAATTGTCTTCGACGTATAAATCTTTGTATACGTGAAAATGGTGAACATTTTGAACAATTTTTGTAAAATCTCTATTTTGATTATGTTGTAAATAAATATTTTTGTGAAACCTATACACTCTAAATTATTAAAACAGAAATTTAGTGAAAACCATGAGAGTAATCGAGTCTTATCAAGATTACCTTTTTTAAAGTAAATGTGTTGCGCAATCTAAATTTCATACTCAAACTCCTTTTCTTCCATTGGCGTAGAATTTTTAAAGGTGCAATTATTTAAAAAATCAAGTTCTACGCCTATGTATTATTATCAGACAAAATTTTAATACCATTTTTTTTGCCACATAAAACTCTACCAATATATCAAATTTCAGCAAAATCGCATATGCCGTTTTAAATTTATATGGGAAAAACGATTTAAAAATTGTAACTTCAAGGCCCTCTGGAGCCCAAACGAAGCAACTTTGTACTAAGGTAATTTTTCTTAAATCGACTTATTTTGGTCTAAGGAATATGTGGTATGTTTTTGTAAAGACCTTTTACAGACACACTGTATATTTTTTATTTTGTGTTGTTACAATTATATTTTGCAACCATGCTTTTATTTTATTACAAACTCACAGATGTCTAATTTTTGACTTTCTAAAGAAATAAAATATACCGGAATTCGCTCGACCCACTGCATTATTTTCGGATATTAAATTACCTTCAAAACAAACAAAAACTTCAGAGGACGAATATACAGAATATTTGAGCCCAATACACCACAATACAATTATAAACTTTTTTTATTTGCTCCTCATCATATAAATAAGTGAAAATGTCAATAGCAATCTAACTGGGGTATGAACGAAACTCATACTCACGTGGTAAACTCATCAAAACTTTGGCGAAGTTTGGATTATTGAATTTTCTCCATCTAGGGCCTTAAAGAATGGGTAAACAGTTATGACATTCCATAACGGCAGAATATTCTATTAGACATTATAGCTTCAGGGCTGTACTGAAATAAGAAAATCAGTGGAAAGTTTGAAGATACAAAAGCTTTATAATAGGGGAAGGCAAAGTTCAGATTATAACAATTTCGAATTATTTTTGAGATAATAACTCATGAATTTCGGTGTAACAAGATAATGTGAGGTAATAACACATAATTAGTCATGCCATGTATAATGAACCAGGTGTTCGATTAAGGGTGGACAACGGCTGTATCTTTAAAACTATACATATAAAAATTGTATTGATGAAAGTGGTCAGGATGGAAAATAATTTTGGAGTTCCCAACTTCACCACTAAACGGGTAATCCCTATGGCCAATAATATAGATTTGATTTATTTAATTCTAAATTGACCTAATATCACGCCTTCTAGAGGCGAAGTAGGAAACTTGAAAATAGTTTACAGAGATTTATCTTGGCCATTTTTATTAATATTTATTTCAAAAAAATTCTACGACGCATGATTCCTGAGATACTGGTCATATTCTACAGAATCTGACAGTGTCCATCCTTAAACAAATACAGAATACAGGTACAGGGTAAGATCTAAAATTGATATATTCCTAATGGCAAACAACTGGTTACTAACATATATTTTTTTTTAAATCTAAAAAGTTGCAAAGTAGTTTTATGAAATATATTTCAACATCTACTGCGACAGTGTGGCAGTGCGGCCCTGTAAGTAATAGTTCACAAAAGTTGATAATCCAATAGACTTAGATTGTGAGTAGTTGGAAAACATTTTAAATGAAATACAAAATCCATTTTAATTAAAACTTAATAGCAAAGTTGTTCATTAAAGCTTTAACAATATTTATTCAGTTTTGATAAGTTGTTATCTGCTTTCAATCGGCACACTCTAGCTCGGTAATTTTTTCATGACAGCAACCGATAGAAAGGTGGGATGTAGATTGAATTATGAAAGGGTAAATAGCTTAAATAACAAAAAATATAATAAGACAAAAACATAAAATCAATAGCACTTATAATTTTTAATATAATCTAATGGTCTTAGGGCCTGAGGGCCATCATCAAGCTTGTAAAGAATGAAAACTTACATTAAGGAAACATTGGATAACATTTTTTTAGTGTTAACAAATCTGAAGTGGATAGGGTGAATAATTTTAGCCTAATCTACAGTGGACTATGATTGTCACCATTTGTTTATTGTTTTTTATAATGTCATTAGTTTTTTTATGAAATATTGTAAGTTTATGTCCAGTGGTTTGTATTTGACATCCCGCTATACTAATTAATTTGCTGAAAATGTTTGTTGTTTAGTTTTGGAATCTTTACCACATAATATTTATAAACAAAATTTTACCAGAACTGAAATCAAAATTATTATAAAATTAAGTGAAGTTTCAAAGCCAGAAAACAGTCGTAGATATCAATTGTAGTCGAACATCTTGTTCTCAAATTATCCAAGAAAACAAGTTGCGAATTTGCAGGTTGAGTGAAATTTAAGGACTCCTTTAATAGTTTTCACAGTGATAAATCCAACATTACTAATCAAAAATGATCCGAAATAATAGAATGGACCAGACAAAGTTTAAATAAAATTCAAAATAACTACGGTTAGACTCGTTTGTCCATGGTAATTCTTGCTGAAGTAAGAATCCAATTTGATATCCTTGTTATAAAGATAAAATACATAGGTATATAACATAATACAACACAAAACTGAATAGACTATAGTGATGAAAAAGTTAAACAGATTATACAAATTTAAGCAAAGACAAATTTTTAAGTAAATAATGAATTTGCCTTCATAATATCGTAATTGATTTCAGATTTTTAATTAATTAAAAGATTTTTAATTGAACCGCTGTCATAATTTTTAACATTCTGTTGTTTACTATATTAAAATGTTCCTCTTGTTATTTTTATTAATTATACAGTCATTAATCACATAGCGTTCTCATTAGTCAAACACTTTGGGGAACATTATCTTGACAGAAGCAGTTATTACACGCGCGTTTGATCTATGGGTCAGTATTGATGATGCACAAGATTCTAGGAATACTGTTGATATAGTCAGTAAGACTGTTTCAGTGGCTTCTCAATACCTGTGGTTTCTGTAAAACTTGCAGTATTTCAGAGTAATAGTTTTGTGCGTCTAAAATAAATGTGGCTATTACAAAATAATTGCAATTTTGTTGTTATTAATTCCATATCTTAGAAGTAAAGAATCGTGTCTCCAGTTTTTTATTAAATACATTCGCTAACATACCTAATACCAAAAGCTTACTTATATTTTTTAGTTGTAGAATATCGCATTTCTATAAGTAGATACTAGTTTTTGATATCGTACGTTTAGAAAAAAATAGTATTTCTATTTTTCAACGAGGCAAAAAAGTAATATTTTCAACTTTGGGACTCTATAAGATTATAAATACGATTCTATACCTCTAAGGTACATAATTATATCGGAAACATTGTTTCTTATTTGTGGTATATCCAAATTCTAGTTAGAATATGACCTTTAAAAGTTTCTGCTATCGTTAGTTTAGAATTTAATTTTTTTTTTATAAATTTTGGTCAAAAAATCTATCCTTTTTGAAAAAAGTCCATATAATAGCTTCGTATATTTGAAATTTTGATTTTTCTATAGCTTCATCCTTTCAGAACATGCCACCGAGAAAAAAAAACAAAAAAGGCTCTAAACTTTATTGAGTATCAAAATACAGCCAAAAATACCTGCAGGACGTCCATACGGAGCTCCAAAACAACGATCGAGGGCCCCAAAAACACAAAAAAAACTTTTACACATAATAATATAATAATAATAATAATAATACTCTCCCTAATTCACCCCCTCACGAGTGAATTTTAACCCCAAAAGCTGAGCTTGTCCGGGGAAAGGGACGGCTATTATTATTATTTGCCGTGGCGCTCCAGGGCGACTTAAAGATGATTGATGGTGCCATTTGACTTACAGGTGAGGAAAACCCGGAAAACCTCACCCACCATCATCGAGACGGTAATGTATGGCGAATTTTTTTAATCTGCATGTCATATCAACAGAAATTGAATTTCTATTAATACGCCACACATCAAATCCTAAACCGAACCATGCAATTTAATTAAAAATCCACATGGTCTGGTCTGGGATTCGAAACCCAGCAGTCTCAGACTCATAAACTTGCCTATAAATGAATATAAGCGCGATAGATACCTACCATGCTGCCAAAATTTAATTTAGATAATAATGCTTTCCGATAGTTTTCAGATACATTTTCGAAACATTTCTCTTAGCATTTTCTCTATATTTTCTATAGATTTTACCCAATTTTTTAAGTTATTAGAGTTTTTTGTTTGTAAATATGTTTCTTTCATTTTCTTCCTCTTTTCTGTGAATTGAAGATCTGAAATTTTGCCTTAAAATTTATTACTGACCTTTATCACATTCAAATACCTTTTAGGCTTTTTCATTAATATAACTGTACTCTACTTTCTTGGATGCTAGACTGATTTCAATATAAAAGAACAGTTGGCTTTGTATTGTGAGCTAGACACGCAGAGGTCATTAAAAGACCAAAGTTTTTATTCGAGAAATATTCTCCCTAAATAATTAACCACATAATTTCCGTGAAAGCTTATTGTACAAATTGCAGTGTACTAATTTTTAAACATAATCTTTCAAAGATATATCCTTTATATGTTATCCTGTAATATGCGCACCGACTATTACACTGACACCGTCCAAACACCACATCAGTTAGCCCCATGGTGGGCTTGAATGGTTATGGAATTTGCTCCTGGATTGTCCTTTGAATATCGGCCGGACAGATGGAGACAACGTAATGTCGAGATCCTGAAATCCTTGCATATCCTGTTATACTAGCACGATACAAAGGAGTTATTTGTGTATATTATCGATCGCGCTTAGCTGATTCATATTCAAATTTATGGACTATTCCATTATGGATTAATGCGCGAGAATTAAAGATTGTTGCAAAATGATTGGTATGTGTTCTATAGAGTAACGTTTAGTCTATTCTTGTAATAGGTAGTTGATCAAACAAATAAAAGATGACTAAAAGTGTTAGTTATCGTATTGAAGTTGAAATAGCATACTTAGATGTTTTTTGATTTACACACAAGACTAACAAAAGTTTACCCAACCTACCTCATGGCTATCTACACTATAATAAATAGTACATTTAGATATAAATAATAAAATTAGACGAGGCAGAGGCTTTTGGCAAGCTGATAAATTGAACTGGGGAAGCAAATATTTTATCACACTATTAAAGAGGCTTAATTTCAATGATAAGTCACATTAGCGAAAATGCTGAATTAATTTCTTTAGCATTATTATTATTATGTCTAGAGTAATTTTCAACAAAACCTGCGAATGTCTAATTAGTCTTGAAATTTTCCATTTATATTTTCTTAACCTAAATACAGGGGACAATCATAAAAAAAAAATAGAATATTCTACATATTTTCATATATCTAATTTTGTCTCACTACAGTTTTAATTCTTATTTTTTCTTTCTTAAAAACTAAATGTGACGATATAAAAAAAATATGTAAATAAATATATATTGAGTATTTTGTTAAAATAAATAAAAAAAAAATATTTTTACTATTGTAAATTTAAGGTGCATAGTTAATTCAGTAAAATCCGCTTTATTTAATCTATAACTTCTGATTATTTATTTGTATTATAAATGATAAGGGTAGCTCATCTTTGTTTTACCCAATGCTTGAACTGTTAGACGTGATAGATGATAATGAACATATTGAAACAAAGATATATAATAGTTTGAAAGATTATTTTCAGAAGAGAGTTAATGATGACAGCAGCTTAGGTTTAGAAGTGATTCATTTTAATATTAGAAGTATAAGAAAACATTTTGATGAATTAAAGATATATATTCAAATGGCAGAAGAGTATTTAGATATAATTATACTATCAGAAACAGGAATAATTGATTGTTTAAGTAATTTCTCAATCCAAATTACACTCAATACTATAATGAATCAATAATAAATAAATGCGATGGCGTTGTCGTTTACGTAAAAAACAACATCTCAGCGGAGGTTGTGGTTACTCCAATTAATCAATTTAAATTTTTGAGAATAATTCTCACGACAAACATTTTAAAAAATAATAATAAAGTGGGACTGACGGCCTACTATAGATCAACTAAAATATCTTCTTACTTAAATGATTTAGAAATTTACCTAGATCAATTAAAGAAACAAAACTTAGAAATATACCTGGGTGATATAAATATTAATTTGTTAAATAGTGACTGTAATGATACAAATAATTATTTAAACACCTTAGAATATAATGGATTCATATCATATATAAACAAACCAAATGACTCAAAATCAGCCATTGATCATATTTTTATAAGAACGGAAGGTTGTTTAAAAAATCAAATAGAAACTGAAGCCATTATTTTCTGTACAGATATGACAGACCATTTCACACCATATGCATATTTCACTTTAAAAAAAAATAAATCAATCAGGCAAGTAATAGAAAAAAAACTATTCAAAAAATTATTCACAATAAATTAAATCAACTATTAAAAAATGAAAGGTGGGAAAATGTTACATTGGAAAATAACGCACAACTATCTTAAAATATATTCATAGAACTTATTAAATCATGCACAAGCGATCAAATAATTTAAAAAAGGTACAATAAGCTAAAACCTTGGATTACAACAGGTCTCATAGACTCTATAAACAAACGAGACCATCTAAAAAAAAACTATTAAAAAATTATTCTGAACTCCTTAAACAAGAGTACATTAATTATAGAAATAGACTTAACTCATTAATAAAAAAGACTAAAAACGATTATTACAAAGCTGAAATAAATGAAGCTGGAACCAATTTAAAAAAATCTGGAATATAATTAATAATATCACAGGTGGAGGAGCTAAAAATACAAATAAAATAGAAAATACTAATATATTATTAAAAAATGGCACAACACTAAATGATAATACAAAAAAAGCTAAGGCATTTAACAAATGTTTTGCTAATGTTGGTAAAAATATATCAAAAGCAATTCCAAAATTTTACTTACCTGATAATTTTTTAACTGATACGGTAGCCGAACAGTCAAAATTTCTCGAGCCAGTAACCCCTAAAGAACTAATTATAATAATTTTAAACTTAACAAATAACTGTGCTCCAGGTCCAGATAAGATAAATTCAAAAATCATAAAATCCATTCATAATTACATACTAGATCCTCTATGTTACATCATCAATCAATGTTTCTCAACCGGAGACATTCCGCAACAATGGAAAGTATCAAATATTACACCCATCTTTAAATCAGGTAAATCTAACCAAACGTAAAACTACAGGCCAATGTGATCTATTCTGTAACAATTCCTTTATATTTAACGGCCTTTAAAAATATTTTCTTCTTTTCTTCTGTCATTATTTAAACGGATCTTTAAAATACATTAGAGGACTATCTTAAAGAAATCTATTTAAATAATGACAGAAGTAAATTAACGAATACGAACATATTTTTAAAGGCTGCCAATATTTTTAAAGGCCGTTAAATATAAAGGAATTGTTACAGAATAGACCCCAATATCAGTTATAAATAACTTTGCTAAATTGTTCAAACAATGTCTAAAAAAACAATTAATAGATTTCTTTAATAAACATAAGTTAATAACGGATAGACAATTTGGATTTGTAAAAGGTTCCAATACTGAAAATGTTATAATGGATTTTGTTAATTTAGCGGTGAAGGCCATGGACAGTTCATTAAAATGTATAACAGTTTTTTTAGACCTTGCAAAAGCATTCGATACTGTGGATCACAATTTATTATTACAAAAATTAAATAATTATGACATTAGAGGTATAGCTTCGGATTTAATGAAAAACTACTTGACTGATAGAATACAAAGAGTTAAAATTGGCAATGTAATAAGTTCCGACTGTAATGTTCTAACTGGAGTACCGCAGGGGACCATATTAGGACCAATACTATTTCTTGTATATATAAATAATATAACCAAAATTAACAATTTTAAAGGTCATATAGTTTGTTACGCCGATGATACAGCACTAATATTTACTGAAACAACATGGGAAAAAGCCCAAAAAATAGCGGAAACTAACTTGAAAAAAATCCATAACTGGCTAAATAATAATAAGCTATCACTTAATGTTAATAAAACTAAATATATTACGTTTTTCTCAACAGTAGTAGATCAACCAAACAACAATTAATTTTCACAAGTCACAATGTAATAAAGAAAAAAATTGTAACTGTCAATCTATACAAAAAAAAAAATTCACTAAAATACCTTGGAGTAATAATAAATAGATCAGAATTTAAGATGGTCCGAGCATATTGGATATGTAACAAAAATAATCCGAATTTTGATGCACAAATTCTATGAAATGCGTGATATATTAACTAAAAAAAATTTAATTATAGTGTACAACTCTCTGGTTGAATCAATTATTAGGTATTGCATTACTGCCAGGGGCGCAACATTAAAAACAACACTCAATCCACTGCAAACATCACAAAATATAATACTAAAAATAATTTTTAAAAAAGAGAGGCTTTATGCCACACAAAACTTATATCAAGAAACTAATCTTTTAAATATTAGGTCAAGTTATATTTACCAATGTCTCCTAAGAATGTTTAACCAACAAATTAAATGCCCTCAACAAAACAAAGAAACACGTTCTAAACTGGATCTAACTGTAACAACAGATTTATTTAAAAAAACTGTTACTCAGAACTCCTTTTTTTTCTTTGGGCCGAAATTATTTAATGTACTACCTAAACATATAAAAGAAATAAAAATATATAAAACATACAAAATAGAAGTAAAAAAGTATATACTCAATCATCCTTATATATTTCTGATGTTCTCATGATAATAACTGATTCTCACCCCCCCCCCCCCCACCGAAGCTGCCATCATTACCTCTCTGAAAAAATCACAATTCAAAATGTCTTTATACATGAAAAATAGATATAAAACACTACCTACACTACACCCTTAAAATTGCCTCACACAGGACAGGCAACCATGCCTAGAGTGGTAGCCATTTTATGAGACGCTAACTAATTGTAAAGTAATTGTATATAAATGTATATTAAAAAATGTTAATAAATTAAAAAAAAAAAATTCATCTTTCTTTAGTTAACATTGTGAATTATCTTCTAACCTATACCGGGTGTCCGCGCGAAAATTTTAAATGGAATTATTTCTGGTGTTATAAAATATATCGACTTGAAATTTTGGAAGGTCATTAAGGAAATAGGGGGTAAATTAATAGTGTATAAGATACCACTCCAACGTGGTATTTGCCGCCCCCAGCCACCCCCGGTTCAAAAGTTTAAATAACACCCTGTATTTTTTTTTACATATTCTGGAAGAGCATAGTTTTTTTAGTATCTCTATGTGAAAAAATTACTTAATTACATAATGAACTTTGAAAGATATTTACAGCTAAAGGTTCAGATACCAGATATTCAAATATCGAAAGCAAAAAATAATAGCAAGCCATGAAAGCTGCTTCGTTGCTTGAACTGTCAAATAATATTGTTTGTGACACTTCTGTTTACTCGTTAGTACAAAAGTTTTGGAAAAAATTTGACTTAGTTTAAATTAAATAGCTAAAAAAATAGAAAAATGGTTTACAGTTTGGAAGAAATAACTGAAATTGTAGTTTTATATGGGATTGCAAACAGAAACTATTCGCAGACGGCAGAATTATTTAACGAAAACCATCCCAACAAAAATGTATCTGCTGTTTATGTAATTAATCTAATACAAAAATTTTTGAAACTGGATCGGTTAATAACAAAAAACGTGATATGAATAATCGTGGAGCACGAGATGAAGCAACGCAAGTTGCAGTTCTTGGTCACGTAAATTTAGACCCACAGCTTTCAGTTAGAAAATTATCAGAAGCTTCGGGAGTGGCAAAAACAACGTGCCATAAAATATTAAAATTAAATAAAATGCATCCTTATAAAATACAGCTTCATCAAGAGTTGGGCGACGATGACTTCGATAGAAGAGTCCAATTTTGTGAAACTATGACAGGCATGATTCGGCAAAATAGAAATATTTTGCGAAATATTTGTTTCAGTGACGAAAGTTGCTTTTCCTTAAATGGTTTCGTAAATAGACACAATTGTCGATATTGGAGCGATGTTAATCCCCACGTTTTCCGAGAAGGCCATACGCAACGTCCCCAAAAAATTAATGTATGGGCTGGAATTCTAAATAACCAAATAATTGGTCCAATTTTCTATCACGAGAATTTAACTGGGCCTAGATATCTCGAGTTTTTAGAAGAATTAATACATCCTCTTATCATTCAGTGGTTGGAAGAAAACTTAGATCAAATGCAGGAGGATCAGTTATACTTTCAACAAGACGGAGCTCCCCCTCATTACCGTTTAGAAGTAAGGCAATATTTAAATACCGTTTTTCCAGGACAATGGATAGGTCGTAGGGGTCCTATTGAATGGCCAGCTCGCTTCCCAGACTTGACCCCACTGGATTTCTTTTTATGGGGACATTTGAAGTCTGTTATTTACAGGACACCACCACAATCCATTGATGATTTGCGTAATAGAATCATAGAGGAATGTAGAGATTTAACACCACATGTCTTTGAAAATATTCGGAACGCTTTCGAGAATAGACTGTACTATTGTTTAAATGTAAACGGTGAACATTTTGAACATTTGATTTAACTAAAAAAATAAAAAGAGTCCTTACTTTAGTTTATAAAGCGAAATTTTGTTGGTCTATAAGAATACCTATTTTTGTGATAAGTTGTATTTTTTTGTGATAAGTTGTATTTTTTTGTGATAAGTTATATTTTTTTGGATAATTAGATTTTTTTGTTTCTATCTGCTTTAATTATTTCGAAATTTGTCTACTGTCCAAGGTTACTAGTTCTTTTTTTTAATATCTGGTATCTGAACCTTTAGCTGTAAATATCTTTCAAAGTTCATTATGTAATTAAGTAATTTTTTCACATAGAGATATTAAAAAAACTACGCTCTTTCAGAATATGTAAAAAAAATACAGGGTGTCATATAAACTTTTGAACCGGGGGTGGCTGGGGGCGGCAGATATCACGTTGGAGTGGTATCTTATACACTATTAATTTACCCCCTACTTCCTTAATGACCTTCCAACATTTCAAGTCGATATATTTTAAAACACCAGAAATAATTCCATTTAAAGTTTTCGCGCGGACACCCGGTATATATTTTCAATTATACCCATCAAAAATATTATTTCTTCATGCAACATTTTCATCTCCTCATTAAACTGCAATAGATCATTTTTCTTCCTATGTTTTTTTATTTGAAAGATATCGGGACTCACATGGACATTTCTCTAAATTTTTTTCGAAAAGTTTGGGACAACCTGTATAGATAGATTCCGTGATAACGACTATAAAAATTCTAGTCGATTTTTATTACTCGCTTGATACGGTGACAGGCGAACCGGTGTGTGACGAATCCAAAAAAAAAAGCAGGACCAGAAAAATCAAATTTGAAATAATGCATCGGTTCAAAGAGCTGGTTGGTACGGCGTGTTTTTCGCAGATAATGTTACTTAAATAGACTCAGATCCGTATTATTGGGTCATTACTATGAAAATGATTTACTACTCTTTGATACATGACACGAAGTACAAATACATTTCAGCAAGTTGAATCGTTGCTCTGATTTACAACGCCGGAGTTATGGTTTCCGAAGTTTTATTGCTTTTTATCAGCAAAGATGACAGGAAAATAAATAAAGGAAACGTAACATTGTAACGCTACCTGATGATATAAACGATATTATTATTATTATTATAAGTGACGGTATTTTCATCTTTGAGCCAAGTGGAAAATTGATACTTTCATGTATTTTTGTTCGTCAATTAGTTCAACTTATTTGAAAGAAATTAATGATTTTATATTCGCTAGTAAAATTATTTTTTAATGTGTTATATTTCCGGCACAACCGATTTTAAGAGAACTTTTAACAAAATTTTGTCAATTTTGATGTCCAATAAAAAAAAGTAACAAATACTACTTCTTTGCGATAATATGGCATCATATCTACTCTATTAGTACAAACTATTGTTAAGGCCGCCATTTCAGTATATTTTACGTGGTCAAAACATAGGTTTACGATTTTTTACAGAACTTATTTTTCACTGGATGGATTTTAGTGAAACTTTGGCAGCTTATAGAAAAATGTTTAATGATTGAAATGAGACATTTTCATTTGTCCTGCTATTTATTAAATACTATTAAAAATATAAAAAAGTGATAGTCACAGATGTAGTTCAAAAAACTTTATAGTATTCTACATATTTTTTTGAATATTCTTGCCAAATTTTAATACTCAATGTTGCGTACTTTTTAAGTTCTGTACAAAATACGATTTCATCTAAAATTGATAATTTCACAGCGTCCATGTTGAATTTTAGTTCAGGACCTAAATTATAGATGTCCGATGGAGCAAAAGTAGCGAAAGCTTCGGCGCCGTGTTGCCATATTTTAAAATTGTCTTGAATTTAGACAAAACTATATTATTATGGTTATTTACACAAATATAAATTATATATACAGGGAGACTCATTTTTTAACGTTTTCTTATTAAGACGGATTTTTAATAAAATTTGGTGCTTTGTCTAAAATTAAATTCTAAATTAACCAATATTTAAAATTAAAATTAAAATTAAAACAAAAATTTGTAAAAAAATTGGTTAAAGATGTAATTTTTTTAATGTATGCTGAGTTTTTTTTGTAAATAAAGTGTGAATTCGGCAAAATGGGCATGAGTTGGTTATTCAATATGTGAATTATCATGAGAGAAATATTCATCAATGCAATAAAGTGATGCTACTTTGAAGACCAGTAATGTAATAATATATTTATTACGCTATCAGTGACAACCATATCTTTTTGCTCCAGTTCATGGTTCCAAAAAAAAATAAGTTAAAATAACACTCATGACTCTTTCATTTACTCTTCAAAAATGTTTTTTATTAGGAAGGATAAAATGAAAAATTTCTAATTATCTGGTAAAAGCTTTATTTAATTCAATAAATATGTAAATAAATAACAAAATGTTCTTCTCAAATAGCCTCACTGGCTTTCAGTCGTTTTGGAATATTCCTGTACACAATCTCTGGCATTACATACTGATTATAAAAATTTAGTAATTTGGGTAAAACATTATTCTGCCAAAAATGTTGGTCTCTTAGAATGACTTCTATATGTAGGGGTTGTTCGTCGTTTATGTAAACTATAAAAAAACACATATCTTTTCTAAAAATATTAAGCTGTCCTTGAATCAAAAAAAAAACTTTATGAATTGAAAAAAAATGCTACTATTATTTTTATTTAACGCTAAAAACACATTTAAATAATTTTATTTTCGTGCAAATATAAAAATATTAAAAGATGAAAAACTATTCAGGCAAATGATTTCAAATTATCACTTGGTAATAGTAAGTTGAAAAATCATACAATAAAAATTAAAATTTCTTTTTTTTTAGATTTTTATACCTTTCGGACTATGCACCTCAGAAAATCCATACAGGGGTATTTTTGTAGAAAATTTAATTTCCTACAAATTGTTCTTTGACTTCAACTGTTTTGTTGATAAGAACGAAAATATAACAATTTTTAAAAAAATTGGACTTTCAAAGCCGACACCGATGAGACGGGTTCAAGTACAAAAAAATGTTAGTGGGCCCTTTCAAAGAGTCACTAATATACTACAAATTCTGACTAATCGCAATGGATTACCATGAAATCAAACGGAGCTATATTAATTTAAATTTTAAAAATCATGGTTTATATGTTATTTAAATGGGAAATATACATCGATCGAAAGGAACCATTTAAAATCAAAATTACGGGCTCAAATTTTAAGGGAAGTTTTTTTCGATAAAAGGAACAACATTTTCATGTGTGAGCGAAACAAAAAAAAATTTCGTTTTAAATGGAGCACTGTAATATACATGTATATGCCGACAATCTTTTAGGGTGCTATGGGACGTTAAAATATACAATTTTTGTTCGATAGATGTATGTCCGAAAACTCATAAAAGTTTTAAATAAAATTCAAATTTTAATGAATATCTCGAAACATTTTAATTAATTTCAATGAAATTTTTAAAGTTTGTTGTTACCTATTTTAATAAATTATCTTTTGGACCTTTTAGCGTGTATCCAGCGTTATTATATAATTTTATTAGATTTCTGCTGAAAAAGAATATCACTATGTATATTTTTAAATTTTTATAATGGTTTTGATAAAACTTTATAAAATACAACTCTTTGTCTTTTATTTTTTTTGTTGTATAGCGCCTTTCGTTTTGAGTTGTATTTTTAGTTGCTTCAGAGACGTGTATGCAAAAGTTTAAATATTATTTGTTTATCAGAAAGCAAAAAGAGATTCGCAAAAATATATAGAGACAATAAAGTTGTATTTATAGTTGCTTTATTCAAAACAAGTATCAACATTGTAAATATCTAATAGACGCTATAACTTTTGGTTAAAATTCCCTGTATTTCGGACATGTGTTTATTCAACAAAAATATTTACCCCTATCGCCCTTCGGTTTGGTTTATTTCTGTTTAAACTTAAATTTTAAATTATTAAGATATGAAGCAGTGCATAGGGATCGTACCCCCACATATTTTTTATCACGCTTTGCATCAACCTACCCTTATCTCAAAATTTTCAATGGTATCCTGCATTTATTGTAAAGTATTATGAAAGAGCACACTTTTTTAAGTACATCCATATTAAAAAATTAAAAAGAATACCTTTTAGAATATTTTAATTTAAAATTTTGGCAAAATATTTTATTTGCTAGGAAAAATCAAGGGAGCTATCTATGAAAAGAATGTGAAATTTCTTGCCTCGATGCACTGCCTCACCCCCAAAAATTCAAGATTCCAATTTAAATTTTACCAAAAATAAAGCCATCCAAAATTTTCAGGGGAACTCGTTATGAAGTTAAAATGACCTAACACCTGATTTCGATGGATTTTTTTGGAGATTTCAATCTACAAACCTTATTTTATATATAATGAATTTAAATTATAGTTTAATAATAGTAATAGGTATCTACTTACCACCCAAATTTAGTACACAAAAAAACTACACAGGAAATGTAAAATTAACGAAAAATAATAAAAATATACTGGAAATATAATAAACACTCAAATTAAACTTACGCACACAAATCAAAAATACACAACTAAAATAAATAAAACAAATAGCCCATAAATGTATACTTATTTATTTCAATCATTATTTGGAAATAGGGGTAAATATACCTACCTATTTATAATAGATTTGGCAGGGTCAGTGCTATTAACAAATTCTTATGATTATTATTTAATCGGATTATCCCAAGTACCTGCTGCGACCCTAATTAGACAGCTAAATATTTAATTCACCGTAAACGAGAAAAACCTCGCTAAAGAATTGGTAGACTGCCTAATAATATATTTCTATAAATATGCGGTGTTGACAAATCTTTTTTACCAGCCCAACTTATTTGGCTGCCCGATTATTGCGATATAATGGACAAAATATGGAGGTTAAAGAGTGTAGCTACATCTACGTAAGAAAAGATTAACTAAAAATCATTGAATCAAAAACCGGAAGTGCTGTGGCGTCCTTAAACTTTTGAAATAAAAATTGTTTAATAATAAATCTTACACATCATGAAAAGTTTTCATTAAATTGATAAAAATATAATATAATACAATCTTTATAAAGAGCTAAAAAGAAAGCACATTTAACTGGCATGTATTCAGTCTGATTTTTGTGAAATCGCGCCCCATTTGTCTTTAAAAGCAATTTGTAGTTTATGAGTTGTACATGTTGGCATATTTCGAGCACGTCTTCCTAATGCATCTCATGTATGCCCAACCGAAATGTCGCCAGCCCAATCAATTTCATCAATGTTCTCTTCACGATGTTTGCTTAATGTGAGCGGCCATTACCAGCAATAAAATTAAATAATCTTGCTACTGGTGCTGAATACAGAAGAACAATGAGCCGTATAGAGACAAACGGATACATTTTTGTCATCAGAAAACTATTAAAGATCAATATGTTCTCTAATTCATATTTTAGATCTACACTCAATGCCATAAATTGCATATTTTGTATAAAAAGTTAGTGCCATCACATCCAACTAGTATTAACGATTCAATCGATATTTCTTTTCTATTAAAGAAATCTAATATGGCATCTTTGATGACGACAGCTGATCCAGAAGATATGGCTGAATGACCGAGGTAAATGGAACCTGTTTTTTTTTACCAAGGACATATATGCTCCTCTGTAATGATACTATAGTAATACTTATTGCCCTTTTTAGTTTGTGTCAGGGATTTATCTTTCCGTCCATCAAAATATAACGCTTTAATTGCATCCATGTTTTTATTTTGCAATTCTTTTCTGTGCTTTTCCCTTTCCTGACGAACTTTATTTCGATCTATTATTTTAGAAGCGTCCTGTTCATTAATGATGCTTAAATCTTGTATCAGAGCGGAAGAAAGTGATGGAGCTGTAAGATTTATCCTCATTTGCAATTTTGAAATGTCTTTAGTTATGAAAAAACAAGAGGGCTGGGGATCAGAGTCAGGCAACTTTTCAGGATCATTCCTAGTCTCATTTTCAGAGTCTCCTGGCCCAGATGCAGTATCTTTAGACTTTAATTTTGGGCGATTTTTAAATTGTTATTCAGGTTCTTGGGATCGTTCCATTTTTCTTTGGTTTCTTTTTGCTATTTTCCTGGAGGATGCTTCATCAATGGATGCTATGATTAGGTTTCTGGTAGTTCGCTGATCTATTACAAATTTCCTTTCTTGTGCTGGAATTTTCTTCTCTTTGGAACAATGGCAATCGTTGAGGTTACATTTACAACTAGCAATATCACAGAGAGTTTCCTCCCATCTCAGTTTTAAATCTTTCAGCTTCTTTGTGTAGCTTTTAGATTGCTGTCTGCCCTTATATGGTTTGAGTAGAGCCCTATAGTCACTATTCAATATTTTATTTTCTCAGTAACATTTTTAAATGTAATTGTTGGAATTGATGACTTCTTCTAGCTGTCCACTATGGTGTTTGCAGTTTCTGTTGCTATTATTGAAGCTGGTGGATCTTTGCCTACCATGATGCCTTTTTTCTCATTCCTGACAAACAAGTAGGGTCGAATTACATCCGCATTCGTGTAAAGTCTTAGCTGGAACATCTCGGCAAGGGTTTTAAAGATAGGACAAAGGGTGGTTTTCCTGGTAGGAGTTTTTGCGCTCATTTTACTTTGCTCGGTATCTGAAACAAAAGAAAGAATAGTTATTATAACATTTTTAGCTATATAAATTTAATTAACTTAAATAAAACAAAATAACGTGAAAAGTAACCAAAATATATATGAAAGTAAGAATAAATGAAAACACATATATTTTTACTTAACAGGGGTCCAAGAATATTTCGAAAGCCTCCAATTTTTGAACATAAATAATGTTATTGTGATTAATTGTATACTAACCTTAATTCTTATTTAAAAAAGTCTTACATAATTTAAATAATATTACTTGTTATTGTTTTCTATAATCAATCTTATATAATTCTTTTGAACAGTAAATTTTGAACATATTTCATACGTAATGTTTAAATTAAAAAATAAATCGCATTTTAAGTGACCGATAAAAGAATTAATAGTGATATTTACTAGGTAATAAAATTCAATATTCACGGTTAAAAGATATTTTTAATCAAGACAGCTATTCATATACATTTAATTAAAAATATAATACGAACTGTTTAAGAATTCTTAAAACTAAGAAAAACATTTTTTTAAGTAAGACTTAATTTTCATAATTAAAACTCTTAATCAGACTCGCCTAAAGAACGTTAAAGAAAGTAATGTTTTAATAATTTTTATTTTAGTAAAATGGTTACAAATAATTTGAAATCAATATTTAATTATAATTTATCTGTATTGTTAATAATAAAATTATTATTATTTAAATTGGTTTTGAAAGCTAAGTTAATATTATATTTTTAGGAATATTGTAATTTTTTTAAATTATTTATTAGCTTACATATAAACATGATTTGGTGGTTTATATTAAACTTATTAAACATCCAACATCACATAAGTATGCTACTTTCAGTGGCCTCTTACATATAGTATATGTATTTATTTTATCTTTCAACACTCTAACTTTGATTTTACTTTCTAAGGACAACGTCATACTTTGACCAGTTTCGTCCTTGTTAGGACTCGTCAGCAAGAAATATACAGTTTAAACTCTAGTTTACTTTTACTTTTTTTATTTACGTCATCTTATCCACTATGGTGAGCCATATTTTCCTCCATACAGGAATATATGGTACAAAGTAACATATTATTTTTGTATTTTTCTTCAAAATATATTAGGTCGCTTAAAAGAATAATCTGTTTAGGATGTATTCAAAAGTTTTGGCAGTCTAGAGCGGTGGTCGCCAACCTGTCGATCGCGAGCTACCGGTAGCTCGCGGAGGCAATTCTGGTAGCTCTCACAACGATCTTAATTTAAAAAATACAAACTGCAAAAATCAGAGAAGCTTCCGAAAATTCCACAAAAAAATCTAATTGTCATAATATTAAACATAAACAGCGGCAACGTTGCGGTGAGCGATCTGCCGCTGACGCCATCAAGCTAGAATCGGCTGGAACCGACCAGCCGGACCAGCGCGTTAGTGTTTGGGAACGATCAGGATTGCTTTGAACGGGATAAATACGCACGACGCGGCGACATTGCGGTTAGTTTAAAACTGAACGCGTAACCAACGTCCAGCGGTTGGGTTAGTAGAGAACAACAAAAAACAATATTGTGGCAAGCAGTTGTAAGAAGGTAAAGACATACCACTTTCATTCGGAATGGGAAGAACAATATTTTTTTACAGAAGTTAAAGATAAAAATGTGTGTTTGTTATGTAATACTTCGGTCTCCGGAGGAAAGGAAAGGAAATATTGAGAGACATCATAAAACTCTACATTCTAATTTTGAAAAATCATTCTCACTACATTCTGCCGCCAGAAAGGAGAAACTGAAACAGTTAAAAAAGCAGTTAATTGGACAACAATCAATATTTTTAAAAACAGTCGACAAAAATAAGGCTGCAACTGAAGCATCGTACCGTGTGTCCCAGATAATTGCACAAAAAAAGAAACCTTATGAAGACGGGGAAATTATAAAACAGGCGTTTTTAGAAGCTGCTGATTCGTTATTTGCCAACTTTAGAAATAAAGACGAGATAGTTTCAGCTATAAAATCTATGCAACTTTCTGCTAATACAGTGATGAGACGTGTAGAAGTAATGAGCAATGATATTTTTTTACAGTTAAGAACTGACTTAGATAACTGTGTTTATTTTTCACTTCAACTGGATGAATCAACAGATGTCGTTGACACTGCCCAGATGGTCGTGTTCGTCAGGATGGTTTTTAGTGATTTTACGATTAAAGAAGATCTTTTGAAGTTTATTCCACTGAAAGGACACACTACTGGACAGGAGTTGTTTTCTCATTTAAAAAATATTATTTCTTCCGAGAAAATTCCAATATCGAAAATAGTAGGCTTGACAACCGATGTTGCTCCAGCTATGGTGGATTGTGATAAGGGTCTGGTGGCGCTATGTCGTAAAGACGAAACTTTTCCGCAATTTCTCTGCATAGTTCAATTTTTCAAACAACGCGATGAACCGACTCCGGAACTAGAAAATTCAATCTGGCTTAAAGATTTTGGTTTTCTCGTTGACATTACAGAGAAATTAAACGAACTTAATTTGCAGCTTCAGGGGAGAGACAAAGAACTAGCGAAAATTATTTCTGATATAAAAGTATTTATCAAAAAGCTGGAGTTTTGGGAACAAAACCTAAATAACCGCGATGCCAAGCATTTTCCTATTCTTTCAGAAAAAATATCTCAAAATCCATTAGAACCCTATGACAGCAAATATCATGTAGAAATAGTTTCTACCCTGAAGAAGAACTTCAAAAATCGTTTTAAGGATTTCAACGAAATGGCTTTAGTAACGCAGTTTGTTGTTTCACCCTTTATGGAAATTGATATCCAACAGTTTACAACTTGTGTTATGTAGAACTTTGGCGAAGACATTGCTGCAACAGAAATGGAAATAATTGAGTTTCAAAATGATTTAGCCTTAAAATCGTTAGTCTCAGGTACCAAATGTATCTGGCCTATTGTAAGTAAAGACAAATATTCAGTTCTATGCCGTGTTGCCTTGAAAGTGAAAGCATTATTCAGTTCAACCTATTTGTGAGAATCTTCTTTTTCCAATATGAAGTTTATTAAGAACAAATATCGCAATCGACTTACAGATGAACATTTGGATAATTGTATTCGAATGGCTGTATCAAATTATACTGCAAACATTAAAAAAATTATCGATGAGTCTGAGTGTCAGCCTTCTCATTGAAAGTGCTTTTTTATTTTTCAATGTTTATGTTCATGATAGTGCGTTACTTTTTGTTGTTATTATTAACTATTTTTATTTCTTACGTGACATGCCGTTGTGGCTGGATAAAAGTTTGTGTTTATTTTTCAAACACCTTCGTTTGGTAGGTAGGAATGTAGCTATGAATAAGTACGTACTGGTAATATTAATTATTTTGTTATTAGTACCTATGTATTATGTATTACCAGTTAAATAGTAAAATAAATACATATAATTATAAATTAACTGTGGATTATTTCATTTACGTTGCGTTACGTGGCTTCCGTGTGGGTAGCTCGCTGTTTATTCCAAAATTAACAAAGTAGCTCAACACATTGAGAGGTTGGCGACCACTGGTCTAGAGCATCACAACCCCTACAAAAGTTTTATATGATGCACTTTTTTCGTAATTTTCCCTTACTAATTTGTTCTTACTGTACTCATAAAACATGTTTAACAGTTTCCGAGTTGTTGGAAAAATCTATTTTCAATTTGAAGTAATAGGTAATATTTTTGACTTCAAAATATCAGCTATAATTTATGACCTACCTGTACAAAAATTTTAATTCTGATTGCCAATTTAATTTAACGATTATAGAACACTCGCGTTCAGATCGCATTTGTATAATCTATTAATGCATTGTAGACTTAAAACCTTTTGAGTCTGCTTTGAAAACACCATAAAACTTTCCGATTTTTTGGCATGAACGAATAATGTTAGGGGGTGTTGGTGCATTTCACCCGATGTGAGAGATCTATTTATTAGAATATTGGCAACAATTCTATTCCGTTGAAGTGTTTTTTTCTCATGCAACATAATTGATTGTAGTCGAATGCAGGAGCAGATTTTTTGATCGCATTCCGTTGGCCCCATTCAAATTCGTTTAAACGTTGATCGTAGAGCATTGTTTTGAACGTACATGCGCTTCTGTGTTTAAATAATTAAAACTCGTACAAACTCGACGTTGATTGCCTGACAATTGCAGCAGAATTTCAGGACTGTAGGGATATTTCGATTGTTCCTATTGTTTGGATCTTCATTTTTAAATGAATAATAATGGGTGCAATATTTTCGTTTTAAATAGGCGGATATTGTGTCATAAATTTAGCGTTTAAATGAAATTGAGAAAAGCTAAATAATTCTAAAAAACGAAATTGAGTTCAAACTAGCATTACAGTATTTTGATAATAGGATCATTTTCATGAGTCTTTTAGTACTTTAATTAGAAGGATGTTCGATAAATATTAACATAAGTCGCATCTGAACCACTTTTAAACCGAGAGAACAATCTATTAGTATTAATCAAAATGTTTGTGTTTATTTATTACATGGATAGTGTTTTCAGTGGGGTTGCTCCTGTAAATTCATCGGATAAAGAGCCGGTACTAGTGGACTGCATGTTTTACCTTAAGTATCTCCTTGTTCCAGAGATAACGAGGACATGTAACTACTAACAAATATCGTGCGGTCCTGAATAAGACACATTCTAAGGGACACAGGTGGGTATAATATCCGCTGTTGGCATATGCCTATTTCATTATTCTCGTTTTGTTTACAAACTTATTTACATATATTAAAAAAGTTAAAATAATTCAACTTATTTTATTACAACTGAACCCAAAAAATTTTGAATCATTAGTTATATTAAATTTAACTAAATTAAATGTAATTTCACTAAATAAGATGTAATAATTTTCAATAAATTCCAAAACCTAGTGATGTTAGGTTGGAAGTAGGAACAGGGCTTACACCGGCATGGATATTTACGTTGTTTATTATAAGCACACAACGACTTACATATTTATTCATTGATAAAAATAAGTTGTGTCTGCGTAACATTCTTCTCTTTATCCCTTCTCCTACTTTTCACCTTTCGTCGGCTCACCCCGTCCCTACAACTAGACTGATTGTCGACTTAATCTTGGCGTCGTGAATATTATATTTTGTCAATGACTGCTTATATCTCTGTTATCTCTGCCTTGTTCATAGTACCGAAACAGTGATGAATATTGCATCCCTTATTTAATTACTGAAAGGAGTGACTACATATATTATATACACTAATATGTACACTGAACCTAAAAGAAATAACAATTTTATCTTACTTCATTATGTAACAGACTTGTTTGCTTAATGACAAGATGTTGTCATTGGGAAAGGCTTTTTTATTACAAAATATCTTTAGTTATATTAAGTAAGACAAAGAAGGGTGCTACGATTTGAAATAGAATATGTGATAGTCTTCTACTATTAGTAGGTGAGTTGGTGTAGGTGAATTTCTTATTGTCTATAGGAAATATGTTTTAATTGTATTGTGTTGGAGCGAGAGATGGAAGATGTGTGTTTTTAGGATATTGTTATGATTTCCTTCGTTATGTTACGGAAGTTTTTGGAATCTAAAGGACCCCGCCCTTTTCTAATGGCAAAGTGGCGTTCCGTCAAATGTAATAAATTTTGAATATGATGTTGTACTCGACTTGTTGACCAAAAGTGTTCATGGGACCAATTCAATCCTATGACTAGTTTTCAAAATACAGGGTGTGGATATGTGTGATATTTAATATGGTTCACTATATATTGGAATCTCAAAAACGGATCATACTAAAATTACGAAATTATATAAAGTTATTAAATGCTTAAAGCTAATAACAAAAATAAATAGTTCGTACATTTTGACGGATCGAATTGAAAAATATAGGGTGATTCTGAAAAAGGAATATTTCTTTAATTATTGCTGCAACAAAAACAAATTAGATGTGTATCACCCTGTATTCCATAAAAAGTATTGTTTTCTAGGTATTAGATGCATAATCAATAATAATAACAAATTCCCTAATATACAGAGTGTAATTTCTTTTTTTAAGAAACGTCTTTGTGTGGCATGAATTAACAATCACCCTGTATACATATAATGTAAAATGGGTTTATATAATGTCAGAACAGTAAACATTACGTAAGTTTTTATTTTTGACCATGTTTTCATTCCATATCAGAATCTCTCAGAATTTCAAAAAATCCTCCTGATGTAACTGAGTACCACCCTGTATATGTTTACATTTTGAACTATTTAGGTGTACGTTTGCGTTAGACTAGGACATATTAATGCTACAATCAACTAAAACTGCTTATTTTTTCTTTTTAATTAAGTTACGTAGTTTTCAAGAAATACGATTTCTCGACTTTAACACCCTGTATTTTAAAAACTAGTCATAGGATTGAATTGGTCCCATGAACACTTTTGGTCAATAAGTCGAGTACAACATCATATTCAAAATTTATTACATTTGACGGAACGCCACTTTGCCATTAGAAAAGGGCGGGGTAGTATAACTCAACTCAACATGAACGCATCTCCTACTTTCATTTTGGCGGATTCGTTGCATATTTTAGAGGATATTTAAGGTCTGGATATAAGTTTTACCGCTTCATATTCCTGGGCTGCAATAAGTTTCTCCCTCAGCGTCTTGTGATGTTGAAGCCAAAAAGCTTGCTACATTTCTACATCTTGTAGCCCATCAATAAATGACTGTATTCAGATTTGTTCTTGAACATCTTTGGGCACCTGTAAATAGGCCAGATGAATCAATCTCGAATTTCTGTAGACTCTTATATATCTTGACTACGAACCTATAGCTGGCTTTGGAATACACGTTTTAAATGCTGCTGCCTTACCTGTCACCAAGGCTTGGACGAAAGATGAATAACTGAATTCCCCTGGGGGTCGATTCTCGACTTGTAGCAACCTTTTCCTATAGGAATTTGTGACACTTTCCTATATGTAGGAAAATGTCATAAATTTCCGATGTATAAAAAAATGAATCGACCCCCTGGAGATTCCTGCCGGTCCTCGCAGCGACGCTATTAATGAAGCCGCCAACTATTTTTTATCCCAGCCATTGGCTCTAGTTGCAGCTTTAAAAGTATTGACTCCAAACTTTTTTTATGTTGTCTGACCGTCAAGTCTTACTAGTTGACTTTGTAAAACTGGGTTTTGAATATAGCTTGTTTTGATTATAGATGAGGACGAGGTAGTGTTTGCAGTGCCTCTGTTGCTTACTACCAAAGCTAGGCTACGAATTCTTCTTTCTAACTCTACTATTTCTGTCCTAATTTGCCTTTTCAACTTCACACAAGCCTTTTCTTGTTATCGCTTTAAACTAGCTTCCAAATTTTCTTGTTGTTGCTCTACATTAGCTTTTAAATTATCTTGTTGCTGCTATAGGAGATTTATTCGACTGTTCCGGCGACCTACCTCTTGTTTGAAATTTTCTTGAATTTGTAGCAAGCCTTTCATAATTTTCACCTCTGCTTTTCTATGTCTCTCCTCATTCTCTTCTTCTCGCTTTTCCCTCTTTTCTTCTTCGTCCTTCCTGTGCCTTTCCTTTTCCTCCTCTTCTTCCTTCCTACGCCTTTCCTTTTCCTCCTACCGTCTTTCTTTTTCCACTTCTTCTTTCCTTTTCCTCTTTTTCTTTTTTCCTACGCCTTTTCTATTTATTCTTCTTTTTTCCTACGCCTTTTTCCTCCTCTTCTTCCTTCCTACGCCTTTCCTTTTTCTCTTCTCGCCTTACTCTCTCCTCTTCCATCTTCAATACCGTGATTTAACAAGCGATAGTAAAGTGGAAATTATAACATGCCGATTGAGAATCGAAGGATTTATTCCATTGGTTCCTTCCTACTGCAGTTGCAGGAATTTATAGTTATTTTTACACAATTTATAACACTCCATTTCTTTTGCTGTTGCCTTCACGGCAGTGCTCAAAATGTCATTTATTTTAGTAATGTTTAGAATGTTATGATACGAAACCAATAATAAATGCTAGTAAGAAAAACGGTAGAGACTATTATGAATATTATTTCAAATAAACAATGTAGTTAATGAAAAATTTGTCGCAATTGTATCACTAGGAACGAACAGAAATTGTCGCAACAACTAAATAACAATATTCTCTCCAATTTTTAATATCCGAATTTCGCGAGCGCTACGAAAACTCTCAAAAAAAGTATAATCCCTTTCATACTGAATATAACTCTGGAATCCATTACGAAAATTTGTTTTATAAAAGAAGACACACCTACCACCGCGCAAGCTAAATTACTTTCACAATGTCTGATATTAAATAATATTTCAAGCGAAATAGCCTAGAAAGAATTAATAATCTAAGCACAGCGTGCAAGTAAATTGGAATTTGTAGAGACTGTTGCCAACTACGTTTTTCAACAATTTTCGGTCTCATTTGCTACCACTGGAGCAGTAAAAATTATATCCGTTCTAAATTCAAATTATGATTTTTGATTTACTTATTTCAGTTATGTTATAATACATTGCAAAATATACCAGCATTTTATCAAGTTAATGCAAAGTACCTATTCCAGAAAAACGTTTTCATTAGAGATTTCCAATATATAAGACAACTGACGTAACATATTTAGTAACAATAACAATAATAATTATTTGTAGTTATCTCTCTATAATTAATTCCCTTACATGTAATAGGAAAATCTAGTAACTCGACTTTTTGCTCTTGTGTAGTTTCCTGGAACGATTCAATGTTTAAATTGTGAACCAAGGAACATAGCAATTTGGGTTAAAAACTGCTCAAAAAGAACAAATTCAAAGGTAATTGTCTAATTGACGCAATACAAAAAATAACAACTAAAACAAGTTAAGTAACTATAGTTTCTCACAAATGCACACATGATCGGCTCCAGACTAAACATGCCGCCCTTTTGGTTACAACTCGTCTAATTAAACCCATGGAAATTTTTATGCACACCACCCTGACTACGTCCCAGATAACAGTTATACATTCTTAGCATATTCTTAGTATATACTTTTTAAGAATACGCATATGCTGAGAATATACTGTATTTGCATTTGGTACATTCTCAGAATATGCTAAGCATATGTTACGTGACGTTGTTTATACGTGCTATGCAGATACTGAGAATGTACTTCAAGTATGTGTACAGTATGCAACAGGTATCTACTTTAATTTAATAGTACGTTCTAAGTATGTGCTAAGTATTTAAATATAGCATGTGCTAGGCATATACTAGGCACCTTAATACAGGATGTTTAATTAATATGGAACATTAAAGAATAAGTGTGTATATAATGAGTCTTTATTTCAAAGAATTCGTACTTATTTTTATTACAAATACTATCTTTGGCCTTAACCAATCAATATTTTATTGTATCAATGGCTTGAGTTTCATTTGCTCGATTCTATTGGATCTTCATTGAACCTAAAAAATAAAAAAAATTAACAAACTTGGTACATATACAAATTAAGTGTACATAGCTAATGGAATATTTTAAGTATTTTTGTCGAATAATAAACATTAAAAATTCTACATGGCATTCCACTAACAAAAACAAGAGTTACATAAATGATTATGATGTTTACTGAAAGTTTAAATATATTTTTGTTAATTACTTACCACCATTTTGTAGTTTTCGTCCTCCTTTAGCTAACTTTTCTAGTTCTTCCAGGTCAATATCTGTCCTTACAGGATTTTTTCATAGAAATTGTGTATGTAACACTGTATTTTAGTTTTAATCTACCATTAGTATTAACTATATTAATAAATTCACACTGGCAATTAATATTTGGGATATCCTGTATTCTAATGTCACTTATAGGTCCTAAAAACTATAAATATAGTAAAATTTGTTTATTTTCATATATAACATACGATGCAATTAATTTTTATTAATTGACTTACCTCTTACAAAAGTTACAAACAAACGAGATCAAAAAAATTTGTAGGAATTGTAGATGTTATTCCTCTTCTTTTCTTCTATTTTAGTTTGAGAATGTTTTTTTGGCCTAAACATTCAACATTAGTGCGTTTGGTAGCGAATTATTAGATCGGTATCTGGAAAAAATTCATATAGATATGTGTATAAACTTGTTTTTACATGTATTTGGTGTTAATTTTTACCTGCAAGCATTTAGAACATTCTCAGAATATAAGGTACATGCTGGGTATATGACTTTTAGTATCTTCTAAGAATGTCCTCTTATGGCACGTACTCAGTATATTCTTTTTGGAATATACTTTTAAGGCACGTACTCAGTATATACTTTCTAGAATATTCTTTCAAAGTATATTCTAGGTATGTTCTAAGAACATTCTAAAAGGATATACTAAAAAAAACTTAAATAGAACGTTCTTGGTATATTCATAGAACATTGATGTTATGTGGGGTTATCGTGCCCTTCTAAAGAATAGGAGTTTAATGGGCTAACAATCATAGAAATAGACAAAATATTGGAGAACAAAGATAAAAAATTTATCAAAAAACCAAAAGAAAACTAAAAATAGGTAAGAAAATGTTGCAATTTTATCTCCTTGTGAACAAAGTTGCAGAAAAAATGCTCCCAGAAAGTAAAAATTGTTTCAAAGCTAATATATTTCTTCTTTTAAGAATCTCAATTATGGTAAGAAAAAAAAATTTTGATAAATACATTATTAAAAATGACGTATAGAAAAGTGCACGCAGAAACTAATAGACTATTTTCTGTATCTTATAACCTTGCTTTTAACATGTCTGTCTGAAGATATAGCGGCTAGGTGACCACATACCCACAGTTACCAAAATTTGTCCGTTATATTAGTGTACTTTAATAAAATATTTTGAGTAGAAAGTAAAATTTTTTTATTAGTTCCATCAATCACAGTAAGAATAATTATAACAGCTAATAAATGCGCTTGACTAGAAAAATGGAGCAGCAGGATTTTTCAAACACATCTAGAACAGGCACACGCAATTAAAATTTAACACGGCATTGGAATAATTTAGTTAGTGAAAATATGTTGAATGAAATGAAAATCATAAAACGTGAAATTGATATGCTTCAAGAAATTTAAATCATTTTAATTGGTATTTTAATTTGGTTTATGATTCTTTAATGATGGTGAAAATATATCGACTCAGATAAATAGTAGATACATAGATATTAAAATAGAAAAACTAATCATGTGCAAAATTAACAAAATTCTATAGATAAGAATGAAAAAATTTGTTATTATATAAACTGAATAATCCAGCATCATATTTGTAAAATGCAAATTATTTATTATTTAAATTATAACATTTATATGCTTAATAAATAAATATAATGAACGTAAAATTCTATTGGAAATATATTGATTTTGTTACAGTTCATCAAATTTCTAGAGGCTTTCGACGGCTAGACAGAGAAAGCACTACTGACAGGCATCCCGACGGATTTACGCAATGAAAGTACACTCTGCGCATCAAGTATTTCACTATTTCATTCAGACGTAAATGTCAGATGTAAATTTCGCTAAAACATTTCTTTTATTTTCGTTTGTGTTTTTTGCTCATTACAGTTTAATAGAACCTAAGTATGGAGTTTAATAGCAAATTAAGAGGCCGCGTGATTAACAGTCAATCTCGCGAAATAATAGCCAATGTTATAGAGTTTATGAGAAGAGAAGGAAACTTTAATTCACCTTCAATACCATTAAAAAATGTAAATGATCGTGTTGCTGCAGCCACAGGAGTATCTAAAAACACTGTCGTCCGCATTTCTGGAGAGAAAAAAAGAATCGATAACCGTGAGATATCGGAATTTTCATCACCAAGAAAAACCATTAAAAAACCAAAAACAGTTAATGATATAGATGAAGCTGCACAAGAATCAAATTTTATTTTTTTATTATTAGATAGCTATTTTTGTTTCTGAGTTGTGTTCATTTACAGGCTCAATTTTTTTCCGTTTCTTCTTTTTGATTTTATATGGGGTTTCAAGTTGTTTTTGACTTATTTCGACGTAAATCACAACAACACACTTTTTTAATAAAGCAAACAAGTGTTAAGAGGTATATGTACGTGTAAACTACAATTACAAAAAATTGATATGAAACCCATGAAACCACCAACAAAAATGTAAAGCTAGTTTCCGTACTAGAACATAGTGTCATTCGTCGAGATAATTTATCGTTTTGTTTAATAGATCAAGAAATGTAAATATTCCCCTGTTATTTTTTATAAAATTATAAGAGAAATACATTTTTTTCTAAATAGTATAGTTTATTATTTTGTAGAAAAACAAAATTTCGAAAATTTTAGTAATGTTTCAGAAACAACCGTTATTAATAATAGGTACCATTTTCCTTAATAAGGTAGAAATAAAATATAAACTATTTCCACGATTTACAAAGGCCTACAAAAAAATTATAGGTATTTTCCGCTATCCTATAAAATTTATATTTTCTGACTCAATTTCAAAAGGTTGAAGGAATTCCAAAACACCTTTTATGGCATAATAATTATTTTCAATTCTACATACTATCTTTAGCTGCTTTTAAAAACGTTCTAAGAAAGTCCAATCAGACCAATTTAATCCCTAAACTATTCCACACTTTTAAAATTTAATTACCTAAAAATATTAAAAACTATTTAAAATAACTTGTTTAGCAGACTGTACAATAGCTATCTTAGTCACACGTAGCGCGTTCTCTGTCTGGGCGTCGAACACCTCTAGAAGTTTGATGAACTGTATTGGTAGTGATAATCCAAAAGAAAAAAAAAATTATTTAAAATTTGGGAACAGGGTGTATATTTTACAATAAATAAAGTTTCCCACTAGAACTGGTAAATACATATTATTTGGTATATCTTGTGATAAAATGAGTTAACCCCTATCCAAATAATGCCTATAAAAATAAAATCTATTTATTTAGACGCCACGCAATTTAGAAAATGTACCGATTGCACTCTAATTCAACAAAAAATATTTTTGCAGGGTTTTGTTATTTATGCAGTTATGTTATATTGGGAATGGGATGTTAATACACTGCAACCTAATAGATCTAATCTATAAAAATAAAATCTCATACCCAGGATATGAAGCATGGGAAATAAAATTAATCCATAGTTAAAACTCGGTTTAGAGGATATGCGGTTCAATAAGTATCTCGGTTTCAACGCATACCACATAAATATTCCTAGTTGTCTAAAATATTTTGTAAATCCAAATTATTTATATTAATGGCTTGAGGGTATTTTTAGATTTTCTCGCATGCCTAAAATTAAATTTTAAATACACATCCAGAAAAATACTGTCCCACTATTTTAAATATTGAAATGTACAGGGTGTTCGAAAATAAGTTCAATAGATTTTAGGTGGTGCTTGTTGAAATTAAGCTATTAAAATTCCTAGCGATTACGAACGGTAGCCAGCTTGCTTCAGTCGCGAAGGTCGCGGTTCAACAAAACTTACAATTTGGACGCCACGCAATTTAGAAAATGTACCGATTGCACTCTAATTCAACAAAAAATATTTTTCCATCCCATAGGCATACCAAAACTGCGAAATGTACTGACCTATTTATGATAAAAAGAAATAAACAATCTAAAGAAACAAATAAGTAATTTAAATCAGAAATAATATCTGGTATATTAATCAGAGAGTTTGTTATACAAAAGGTTCTTGTAACCACAAAAATAAAAAAAAATCACTAACTCCAACATAATAATAATAATAATAATAATAATAATAATAATAATAATAATAATAATAATAATAATTACTCTATTAAATAATTATGTATAACATATTTACAAGGGTGAATTTGGCCAAATTCTTACATTATACTGCATGTAAGAATAAATAATAAAAATACCTTTTATTTGCAGTAAAAATAACTGAATTTATCTTAAGACTATGAACATTTATGATTTAATAAATTATTACGTTTAATTATATTAAATCTCAAGTGAAAATTATTCCAAATTTACGCAATTTAAATATTAATTATTATTTTAAACTAATTTTATAAACAAATATATTGAATGTTAAATAATTAATAAATACACAACGAACTGAAATTATTATTGTTCATTTGCAAACCCCGGCCTGTACATAATACTGGACATCAGCTCGTCCAAAAATCAGGTAAAAAAAAAAGGAATGAGCCTACCTTGAACAGCAGGATATGGCTTCAAATCAGGTACTTATCCTAGATTCCAGAACAGCCTTTTAGACACCAAAAGCAAGGAATCTCTCGGCAGTTTTGTCCCAAATTTAATGAAATGAGAATATATATGAGAATATGAGAATATATACATAAAAAGAAAAAAGAAAAGGAAAAAGTCCAAATAATAACACATACGATGAAAATTATTACAAGTGAGAAATCAAAAAGAAAACTTACCAATGATCTTATGCGGCCTTAATGTGAAATGTCTTGAATAAAATCCCATATAATATGGTTAATTATTTGTGGCAATAAACAAACTTTTAACACAATCAATACTCAACAAATAATCTCACAAATAATCCAAATTAAATCAGCACAAACAAATCCATATGCAATGTTGTATCTGTACTGATGCGTAGACATTTACAAAATAGGCGTAAAGAATTTCCAAATTTTTAATTCCAAATCATAAAATAAATTAATTAATTAGTATTTAAAAATATACGAACAACACCGATCAAAAAGGTAACAGAAAACTGCGATAGAAGAGCAGAATCGCAACAAGCGTTTACAGCCTAACAGAAGAGGAAAATAGTTTTAATATAAATTGTTTTCTATACGAAACACTTACGATCAAAAGAATTAAACGTTCATTTTAAGGATAGAATTCCGTACCTGCAAGACAGATGGTGTTAATGCCAAATCAAATCGCTCTAATTAATTAAATCTAAATATTTGAATCAAAATAGCGAAACCCTATTTGATTAAGTATTATTGATAATTAACTAAATTTGAATGATTTGTTCTAAACGTTAATTTGACCGTAACATATTTTAAAGATACTAACTGAAAATTTGCAAAATGCTTTGGAGCCATAAATGTGCACTTTTTGAGGTGGTTCGAATATTTCTACTGCAACTTTCTTTTATAAAAAAATGGCGCGCCACTGACTTTTTCCCATTTTGATATTTAACAAAATAACTTCGGCAACCACTCCTTAAAATCTTTCGCACTTATTTACAATGTTTTCCTTTTTCTTTCAAGTAATTCTAGGATTAAAAACAATTTTATTTTCTATTATACTTAAAGCCATTTTTCATTTATGAGCAGTGTACTACTACCTGAATAAAAATTTTGTTGACAAAAAACTTGTAAAATAACGTGTTATTTAAATTAATTTTAATATCGACTCGTAATAATATAAACTGCATGATCTAAGTTAAGAAGTCTAGAATAATCTAGTCATGAATAAAAAACTAGAATTATAAATATTTTATCAAACCTTAGATAATGGACGTGAAAAACTTGACAGGTGGTGCTTGGAATTGGTAATTTAACGATAACTTATTAACAGGTATTTATCTACTTTATTAAACACCACGAAAAAATATTTTTTTATCAGCAGATGTTGGTTGTTATGTAATTAACAAACGGGAAATCTACTATTGTAGTTAGTTATTATTCTTATTATATTTATCTTAGATGCAGTGTATTTCATGTCCTTATACCAGCTGGTATGTTAATTAACTTTACCCATAATAATCAGTTTAAACCTCTTCAATCATACGAAATCACTTCAACTTTCTGAAACTGATAATTTAACTAAGTGAATATTATGATATATAACTTTTCAAAGCACCTACCTACATGCTAATAGAAAACAGTCTAAGTTTATATACCCATAACCCTGCTTTTGTAAGTTTGTTTTACTACGTGGGTTTAAAAGCGTACTCTTGTCATACTGTATAAATACAAAGTTTAAGTTTACACAAAATGAAACTTTAAACGAAAATTCAACACATATCCTCTTTGTAAAATGGGGGAAACTCCAAATAATTCCATTCTCACTCTATATACACAAGCCTTAAAACCTCGTAGGTTTCAGAGGGTGTTGCTGTATGGGGATTTCTTATTCTTTGACCGTTCTCAAGTGCTTTACCTTGCTGCAATTTGCTCTTTTGTAATGTATGTTTGAGAAGTAGTGACTGTCCGTTTAAAAAAGAGAAATGTTTTGGATAAGATGTAACACTCTAAGCTATCAGTTATTATGATTGATTTTAACTACATTAATTTAGGTAATTTTATTGTAAATAGATTATAGAACATAACAAGCAAGAATAGTTTGCAAAAAGCGCCAATTTTAAAAAACGAAATCACGAAATTACGAATTTTAACATTAGGTAATTTAAATTTTTAATTGAATTGAATCAGAACCTATTTAAGATTTTAAAACATTTTCAACACAAAATTTTGAGAAATATTTTAATGTAATTAATATTTTAATAAAAAAGCCAATTAATTGCGAGACTTGAATCGGTTCTCTAACAAAACCGTTCCGTTATTGGGATATACACAACATTAAAGCTCAAGTAAAGTTTTCAAGTCAATTACGGAAACACATTGATCAAATACGTCGATGTCACGTTCCCCCTAGCGCCAGACCGAGAGGCACGAAAATTTCCCGTTCGCATAATGTCTCTTCTACCATCGAATATTTTAATTAATTACTTAAATCTAGATTGAAAAGTCTAAAATTGTAATGACTTTAGACTAAAGCTCTTTTGTTGCCTTATCGTCCGTAATCGGTTTAAATCCAAAGCTGAGAAAACTGGAACGCATTGAGGTCTCTTAAGAAAATGTGCTGGGTCGGTTTTTGTTTTGTAGTCTTGGTGATATGAGGTTTAATTTTTAAGTTTCACATTATTCTGTGTTGAACACATAACTGGTTACTAGTAACACAGAATTGGTGTATCAGAAAAAAAAGTTACAGTCAGAACTTTGAAGTAGAAGGGTTGAAATATCTGGCTATAGAGGTACTCTGAGAAAACTAATGCAAGCGAACATAAACTACACATTTCTATTGTACTTTGGCAATGATTCACTATCAATAAGGCGTGGATGCAGTGGCTGTAGCCCTACATTTCTTTTCTATGTATATTGTTCATATATTCTGTCTTGTAGTGAATTATTTACACCTACAATATGAGAAACAAAAATATGTGGTTTTGTCTAGAAAATGTTTTAAATTTTTTGTAATGTTCAGATGATTTTAAAAATTTACTCTAACTGCACCAGAAGTTTTATTTATTTTTTAAAAATAGTAAAACTCCATGAATATAAATTAAGTAGTCAATATATACACTCCTAATAGTTGAATTTAAGGTAGTTATCTACATTTACTTAAGACCACACTATGACTGTTGAAAGTATCTACATTATCTAACCGAACTTAGTCAAAGTGTAAATAAACGACTCGATAATACAAGAGAATGGCAAAAATTGTATTGGATGAAGGGTAAGGTCAAAAGAAAAGAAGAAAACGTATAAATAAAAATGGTTGCAAGAGGTCAAACGGGATATAGATAAGATGGAAATGATCGATTGAAAAGAAGTTATAAAATACCGGACGAAATTAAAAGGAGTAATAAAGAAAATTGAATTAAAGGTGTTTCATAATTATTGGACAAACTAATAGAGGCTGTGGAGGCTGTCAAAATAAGCAAGTTTGCTTCATAAACCCCTATGCGGCACTACATCTATTAAAAATTTAAAAGGGCAAAAAGTACACCGTTTGCAAGAAGTCCTCCGGTTGCAAAAAGTTCGTCTCACACATTGTCTTGTTTTGTCACCTGGATAAGTTAAAAAAAATGACTGCGCAAGTCCCCCACAAACACTGGCTTGCTGTGTTTACCTTTTTGTAAACTTTGATTCGCCACACCGTGTCACGTAGATACAGTAAATTAAGTAGACTTTGCAGGGTTTTGTTATTTATGCAGTTATGTTATGTTGGGAATGGGGTGTTAATACACTGCAACCTAAAAGATCTATTGTGCCCCCTTTTGTCGCTAATGCAGCTAGGAAATGTTTCAATACCTGTAACGACCCTTTCAATCATATCTTCTCAAGGAAGTGTAGGATTTGGAATGGCTTCAAAATAGGTAAATCTCTCTCTTTTATTTGATATGCTGTTAGATACAGTGCTCTTGGAGTCTGGAGTACTACACATTCGGACAACTCTTAGTTTACCAAGGTGCTCTTTGGGTCGGCAATGCCCAGTAAGGATCACTGTTACAATACGTAGCCTTGTTTTGCCCCGACAGAACCACGTTTCCGATTATTTCTGGTTAAATTCACCCAGAAATATTTTAGCCTGTCTTAGCTCCAAGAGATTGTTTCTATTATCGGTTCTTTTACTGCCGAATTCTTTTTCAATTTATGATACCGAAAAACAGCTGAGGTTTCACAAAGGGTGTTTGAGCCCTTTTCATTGCGAGAATATCTTCAATCTCATAACCTTTTACGCCGTTATGTTTTGGGTGAGGGTAGCTATATTTTCCTCGCCTAGCTCATTCAATTTTTCTAAGCATCTCCAGATAATTTTTGAGCTGATTACGTAAGAGTTCAGAGCTTTAATTGCTGCTTGGCTATCGTACATGATCATAATCTTGTCTACGATAGTTTTTCTCGATGTTAAACTGGATGCACTTCTCAACAGCGTGAATTCCCGCCTGGCAGATGCTTGGGTATTTTTCCAAACATTAATTTAGAGTTTTTGGTTGTAGGCCCATACACGTTTATCCCTGTCCCTTTTATGGTTTTAGAACTATCAGTATACCACTGATTAGCATGTCTTTCGGTTGCAACAACGATGGATTCTTGGCTTCATTCTTTTTTGCGGCCCAGCTCTGTGGTTTTGAAGTTTTTCACAAAACTGCACGTCTTTCTCATTTTTTAGTATCTTTAATCCTAAAGCTTATAGACTTTTGTCCGATTAATCCGTTCCCGATTATTTTATATCTTTTCGTTTTTGCCACGGTGCCTATCTCTAAACGCATAGGTTTAAAATCACCTCCATTGCGGCCGTAGGACAGGTTCTCATTGCACCGGTGATGCAAACGCAGGCTAGTCATTGTGTTTTGAGATATTAGCTCTTGTAGTAGCTAAACTAGTTCTGTTACTCCAGGCTGTAGCCCCGTAAGTGATGAGTAGTCTCACTGTTGCAGTATACATATATGCAGTTAGTTTCAGTGAAACATAAACGAAACAAACGTACATAGTCATTAATTTCCTGATGAAGTGGAGCATTATTCGTATGCAAAACTTGTTGATAACCATTTGATTTAGGGAGAGGTTGGCGGTAATGGAAGAAGAACGGAGAAGTTCTACTCCGGACGGTTCCCAAGACGTCATCATCCAAGCCGCGGTATTTGGACAATACCTTTGGTAACAGATGGATAGGACGAGGCAACGTTATCCATTGGCACACGTGTTCGCCCGACTTGCACCCGTTGGAATATTTTATTTGGGGCTGTATATCAAGTTGGTTGAATCTGAAAGATAATCTGACAGTTTACTTGAATATACTCCACTAAAACTGCGAGCAGTAACAAAAAGCTACCTAACATCTATGTAAAACCAGTTATATATAGTAATCAATGTGGCTAATAAACCAATGGACCACGAGTATATAGACCAGTGTTCTGATAAACCGCTGTACTGTGTCACGAGTGAAGCCTCGGATGAATCGACTAGTAAAATCTACGTGGTGACCCCTAAAAATATAAACAAAATGTGTCAATAAAAATTGACCCAAGTACCCCAAAATATAAAATTAATTTATAATTACAATTATTGTGCATCAAGCAACAACATTGACAATCAATTGGTGAACAATAATATTAACAAAAATAGGTCAAAATCATTTTTTTTTTCGTAAAGGGTTCAACTGGTGATTTTCCAAGGTTGAAAAAAAAAGCGTCAGTCTAGCAGCAACTAAACTAAAAACTAAACGGGGAAAGGGACGGCTATTATTATTATTATTATTATTATTATTATTATTATTATTATTATTTGCCGTGGCATTCTAGGGCGACTTAAAGATGATTGATGGTGCCATTTGACATACAGGTGAGAAAGACCCGGAAAACCCCACCCACCATCATCGAAAACGGTAGCGCATGGTCATTTTTATTAATAATCTGGATGTCATATAAACAGAAATTAAATTTCTGCTAATATGGCATCCATCAAATCCTATAGAGAACCATGCAAATAAATTCACATGGTTTTCCGTAGGATCTGAAACCGTGTCTCGTTTTACCAGAAAATTGGCTGACAAATGAATGCCGCGCCGTAGACACCTACACCACCGTAGTCGATGGGTTATTACACAATAAAAAAATCTATCTTTAATACTTAAATCTCTCCATAATTATCTAAAACTTTACAAATTATATGTGAGGAAAGATCTAAAAGACCCTATACATAAGAAAACTCGATGGGTTCATAAAATTAAGATTTTCCTTCGACGACACTCAAAAATATCCTGCTTTCCTTTCAACTGTCAAGAAGCAACCTAACCTCGAAACTCGAAATATGACCAGGCCGATTTGGTTTAGAAAATAATCCTTAAAAAATCAGTCATTTACCAATATCTCTTAGGGACCATTTACGAAAAAATAAACTAACATAATCCAAGAAACATATAAAAGTATATCTATGTACAATAAATTAATTATAAAAATTGATCTGACAAAAATCGTTTCAGAAACTGATTGTGAAAAATCTCCCAACATTAATGACTACGAAAGACGTTCGACAAAACTCCTTAGCTCATACCAAACATTCTAAAAACTACAACTAAAAACGAACTCGCCTATCGCGAAGATTCTGACGTTCGAAATAAGAACTGAATGACGGTTTGCGTCACTTTGTTTTTGAACTTGTCAAAACAAACACTTGATATTTATTAAATGTATTTCCCAACAATATTACCGATTAATAATTAATTAAAAATTAGAAGCAACCTCGTGGAAATTAGCTCATTATTTATTAATTCATTCGAGGTAAGGAACAAAACATACAAACGGACTTATAAAGATACAATGATATCTTTTAGGTGAATTTGTAGATTTGAAAAACAAGCCAGTTTTGGCCAAAAATAAAGCGATTAAGGGAGGATTACTGGTCAAATATTGTGCAACATACAAATAAATTACTCCCGTCTATTGGTTATAAAAAATAAATAATAAAATGATATCCACAAGACTATATGCTTTCCTAGTCTCTTCAGCCACACTGGAGGGATCAGCGATCTGGTGTTTGAGAGGATGGGGTACTGATTGGTTACCGAAGGCAACATTTAACTGACCAGTTATCTATATGTAAGATGGAATCTTAAGTAGATCAGTTAACACTAACTAGTTTTTGGTCAACATTTATTTGAATAACCAACCCTTAAGCCTCGTTCTATAATAAATCCAAGGGTATTTAGATATGTTCGTTTTGTTAAAAAAATACCACCATTCTTTAAATTTATACCTAAAATTCGTCTTTAAGGCATCTTGTTTTACTGAAATTTAGTATAAAACTGAACTGTACCGCTACGATTACCAAAAAATCCGGTCGATTTTTGTATTATTCATTCATCTCCATTATATCGAAATTTATTCACCCCGTTTTCTAAAACACGCTTTATATACTCATTATTATGTTTTAATATGCTTTAAATCTTCAGAAAAATTAGTTCCAAGCATAATGGCGAGGAACGGCGCGGATATTTCAGTTCTAATTTTTACAGTTTATTGTTACCAACACAACAACCTGGTTACGTTATAATGCAAGAAAATTAAAGTATTGTGAACTGAAATTAATTTATTTCGTACAGCTTTTAGTATAATAAAAATTAATAAATCATAGTTAATGAAGTAATACTTAGTTGGATTAAAAATATATAGCAGCAAAATAATGTGTGGCATATTTTGGATGAACTTTTAGTATGAGAGACCACTGCAAATTTCGACCGTCATCTGATAACGAAATGAAATATGCTCCAAAAGCATGTAACAACATTGTAGTTTACCAAATTGCACCTGTGCCAATCCCTAACCTGAGCAAAGTGGTTAAAAAAAATTATTTTATATTCAAAAAATCACATAAAACATGACAGCGACAATTATATTTCCCTGAAAATTACAATCCTAATTCATTGTGAACCTAGCTTTTAAACCTGAATTATTAATATTTTTACCTACCTTTTAAACCATGTTTATGTATGAAAGGAAGAAGGATGGCATTGTATAAACCATTTGCAGAGATAGTCAATAATAATTATAAAATCTTGTTAGACAATTATTTTAAACCATAATCATAGTAGTTTTTTTGTCGTTTCTATGGCAACCTGTGAAAATGAATCACAACAATAGGCATACAAATAAATGTTTAAATCAGCGAACATTGATTCATATTTTTAATGATATTTACCTACTAATCGTGGATAGATGTTTTTGTGCGATGTTAAGAGGAAGAAAATGTTTCCCTTTAACGATATATATCAAGATATATTTAAATAATATTTTCTGGAAAACTTTAAGGGCAAACAAAATTAGCGCTGTCATGCCTTATGTAATTTTTTTAATATAAAATAATTTTTTTAAGCCACTTTGCTCAGGATTGGGATTGGCACAGGTGCCATTTAGTAAAGTACAATATTTTTCCTTGCTTTTGGGGTATATTTCATTTCGTTATCAGATGACGGTAAAAATTTGCAGTGGGCTCTTGGGCTATTTTACATGGGAAAATTTTCTTGCCAAATATGTAGGCCCAACATTTTAATTTTTATTAAATTAATTTTAAACTAACAATTTTGAAGAAGAATTGTGCTGTTTGTTCAAAGAACAGTTAAGTCTTAACTGGTATTGGTGAGACAAATGCTTATTTTACAATAGCTATACTCTGTTTTTAAACTAAGAAGAGCGAACACAGGGAAACATAACTAAAAAAGTAACTAGATATCATTTTAGCGATAAATTTGAATTTGTCTTGGATCATTTCAAGAAAAACCTTTTAAAACTTTGTTATGAATGCATTGAAGACAAAGTTTTTGATAACCAACGAGTAAAGATAACACTAAATTGTGCTTATTTAGTTCATTATTAATAATTATACTTAGCTTTAATTTTATTTTTTTGCTACTTCGTCTCATATCGCAGCTCGCACCAGTATGATGGGAAGAGAACCAGCAGAGCAGCGACTAATTGTCAGTAAATGTCACCCAATAACCCAACAAAATACAGTTTTAATTTGATATTTTATTCATTGTTTTATAAGAAACTGTAATTAGGAAATTATATATCTATTAGAAATGTTATAAAACAAGATTAAAACAAAAAAAAATATCAAGAAAATTTTTGTATCCATATTAATAGTATTAAAAAAATCTGATGTGTCCAACACATGACTTTCCTATCTAGTTATTATAGGCTTTTTTCTGTTATTTTGTACAACCTATTACAGCACCTCTATAAATGTTTAGAGGATAAATTAAATATATAAATTTTCCACATACATCTACCTCGAAACATTTTTCCATAGATATTCATTGAAAAAGAAAATACTGAAAAATTTTAATATAGCACTTTTCCTACAATTTTTCCATTACGGTCCATTTTAGAAAAATCATGTTTAAACAAAAATTATAAAGATCGATATCGCAAACAACTTTTAGTTCAACAATTTTCTTAAAAATCAGAATTTTGCACATTTTGTCAAATTTTTCGAATACGGACCATTTCAGGAAAATTTGGCATAAAACAAAAATTATAGATAATAATATATTAGCAGTAACTTTTATTTGAAGAATTTTCTCCTCCAAACATAAATAACGAAAATATTTCATAAAATATAAAAACGGCCTTCCATAAAGTACCCCCCCAGATGTTCCGACTTTGTCCAAAATCTAATCATTTTACGTTAGGCTGAAATTAAACTTATGTTTAAAATTTAATGTTTTTTTCTTTATCCGTTTTTGAGTTTTCTTCAAATTTCGAAATTTACACATTTTCTTAAATATCTCGAATACGGTCCATTTTAGAGAAATTATGTATAGGTTAAAAATTATAGAGAATTATATTACAAACAACTTTTGTTTAAACAATTTTTATAAAAAAATATTTTTTTACATTTTGTCAAATTTCTCGAATACGGACCATTTTAGGAAAATTTTTTATAGAATAAAAATTTTAGATAATAATATAAGAAGTAACTTTTATTTGAAGAATTTTCTTCTCCAAACGTAAATAACAGATATATTCCATAAAATATATACAATACAACCAATCTACACACTGTTGCAGTTTCAACAAGGGTCGTTTTGGAATGTCGCAATTATGAATGGAAAAGATCCCACTTATAAAATTCCAAACACCCTTTTCCAAAAACCCACATGTTCTCTTCTTAAATCGACGATGAAAGGTCACTTCCAAAAAAACACCAATACCAACCTAGTGGAAAATAAACGTCCTCACGAAATATGAAATAAATCCTTGACGGAACCTCTAAAACGAAATACATATCCTAGCTAAACTCAGATAGATATCCTACAGTCCCCAAACTGAATAGGATTCGCGAAAAATCGCCTTTGACAGTCAGTTGATAGGAATGACACAAATCAGCCGTTCGCTTGTTGACAACCAAATATAGGTCGAACCTTAGACTAGAACCTAGAACCTAGTCTAAGGGTCAAACACCGTAGTTTAAATACGAGGGCCTGTATAGAAGTACTGTGTACTGAAACTGCCAAACAAAACAAGTGCATCCATCTTTTAACTGCTTAGAGCAGTCAAATTTAAACGTTACAAAATACAGGAATGTATTTACATTTAAGTGTGCCAAAATTAATTGTAAAAACTCTTCAGTGAAAGAGCGTAAGAAAATATCTAATTTAAGTTTTCATAAGTAAGTATAAGGAGTGTACCTAGAATTTTTTTTAGAATGCTTAACTTTTTTTATTATAGGTTTCCAAAAGACCCACAATATCTTAAAATTTGTGCTTAAACCGAATAGCATGTTGTGCTCTATTCACTTCAACGAAGAATTTTTTGATAAGAGTGAGTTTAGGGTCAGATTGAAGAAGAATGCTGTTCCGACAATAAATAAATGTTTAGTTAGTATACACTTTATTTACAATAAAACTTAAATAACTAACTTAATAAAGAACATTGGCTTGACTAACTTTATAATAAATACAAATAACTATATTAAAACTTAGATTACTATAATAAAACTTAAATAACTAACTTTATAATTAAACTTAAAAACCAACTATAATTAAAATTAAAAACCAACTTATAATTAAACTTAAAAACCAACTTATAATTACACTTAAATGACTAACTTTTTAAGTAACACATAATTAAGAATAAAATTTCAAGTATTTAAAAGCAGTTTTTATTAGATTCTAATTTCCTATTATTATACCGTTTTGATAATGAATATACTGTATAATAATAAATACTGGTGATGTATTTTTATTGTTTAATTAGATTTGTGGCCATCACTCACTGCTATGTACCTTCTTATCCTCATGATATAAAATAATTAATATGCCCGCTCATGTACCACATTACAATTATTATTAATATTAAATGAACAAACATTAAATTGATGTTCCTTAATTTAAAAACCTGCCGACTTTGTTCACAATACACAATAAATATAATTTAAAACATATTACGAAGTTAATGATATTTAAAAATTAGTAGTTTTGGAACTTAAACTAGTAGTTTTTGTATCATGGATATATATTTAAGGCTTTATAACATACCAAATCTTGTTCCAGACTAACCCATCCATACCTACACCTCCTTCTCCTCCAAAAATCAGGATCCTATCAAATATTCTTATTAAACCAGCAAATCAAACCAGTCAGATCGAATTACCTGTACCCTCTACTTCTTCTCTAAATATTCCATATGAAGAACCGCTGACGCCAAAGAAACAAAAAATATTACATACACTCTCCTCTGTCCGGGCAACAAGTGCAAAAAGAAAGCAAAAATTAAAATTGCTAAGACATAATATAATTAATTATTTCAAACATAAATAAAACCAACAACTATTATCTGAGTCTTCTTAGTTCCGATTGGTTTTGACAGAGTAGTTTTGATCATGGTTTTCTTCCATCTACTTTTAACCATAAAGTCATATCTAGCTGAATTTTTGGTCTTTTTAAACTTTTGACTGTAGCGGGTCATATTTTTAATGTATGTAATGTCATCTGCAGCAGAAAGACCTACATGTTTTACATTTAAAAGTAATTAATTGTCCTTTCTACAAACTCGGCTGTATTTTTACTTATTCACAATTCACGTAGTGGTTTGGTTTTTTGGTTTGGTAATTTGATGTCATAATTCTCCTCATTGTCAGATTTTGACATTGGCAGCTTTGATCAAGACAAGAGAGTCCTTGAACGAAAAATCGTAGTTCGGGTTTTAGGTTTAAAGCACAAAGAGATTAACAAAGCTGATGCACAGTGTTATTCGAACGTTGCTTTTCGATTACACAGGTCATATATCGGACGGTTTCGGCGAAGACAGAACAATATAATAATATTAATCTCTTCTATGGTCTTGGCATTGGCTTAGTCGGAAAACGGTTAATAAATAATAGTAAATAGTGTAGAAGTCATAATTGCGCAATGTCATCAAATTAATTTCGAATCGATCATGTTGAAACAAATCTTAGGTAAGTTAGTCATTTAAAAGTTGTAATTCTGCATACGGACTTTAATTATATTTGAATACGACCCTGCTTAGTCAACCATTTAACCCACGCCCAGCGGGGTCATTTTTAATAAAACGTATCATATGCAAAACAATTGCCTCATGGCATCTTCATTAGTATTATATCTCCATGTATTCGGCTTTTCTCATGATTGCTTTCTTGATCTGTATACAAAAAGAAAAGTAATAAAGTAATTTTTTTTAATTGATGATAAATCCGTTAAAATCGTGTTTTTATTAAAATTTTCTAAGAAATTTCAGGGAGCAGTGAGGTCTATGCTTAATGAAAATAATTTTTATTTCAATATACAGTCTTCATTTAATTCAAAACAGAAAAAAAATCGTTTTAAACTCAACAATAGATAAGCCATCACAACATAATAAAAGATAAGTGTACACACCTGACCAAGACCCTCGTAACCCAAACATTTTCCTAAAACTCAACTCTTATTATCACTTTTTATGTCTAATAATATGTTTTACAAAGCATTTTAAAACAGAGCATGCTTCTCTATATTCGCCCGCCGAGGTAAAATTGTACTCGTAAGGAAGAAAGGAAGGACTGGATGGTCCCATTTGTCCATCGCTAATAAAGGAAACATGAGACGGGACTTTGCCAAGTTTTCCAGTTTAATAGCCAAGCGGAGACTCGGCACGCCGGCAGGAAAAACCCTAAAGGTCTAAATATTTTATAGTATGTGTTGGTGGTCGTCAGGCAGGTCCGGCTTTTAAAACAACATGGAAGCGAACTTGTTGCAACTAAAATAAAAACTTCTTCGAATTACAAAAAGTTGTGGCTGAGATGAATAGTAATATGTCTGGGCAAAAGATGGCACAACCAGCGCCAAAACAATGTTGGTTTTTCTAAATCATATCATTCAAATTTGTGTTTGACTTTTATTCAAAATGAGCTTTCTATTTAAGGGTTTTTTTAGTGTATGCATTCTTATGACTTCAAAAAGAACGACTGATAACGGTATATAATTGACAAGACAAGAGCTATTGAACAAATGCTTAAGAGGAGAGTTGTTTCAGAGAGTTAATCTAGGTCAACAAGCACCGTTAAGAATAATTTGAGTTGGGAACAGCAGTGGGATTCTCATCTTTCGTACTCGGCTCGTGCTGTAACGAGAAAGATTTTGCGATTCCTATCTCGGATATCGAGAAGGGAAATATATCGATCTTAAATGTCAGTTGCACTCGCTTCATCAAGTGCCGAAAATCGATTTTTAACTTGAAATTTTGTAATTTTGTGTCGATAATGTCAATAGATAATTATTTAATTTTCGTTTTTATAAAATAATATGAGTATGAAAAAATGTTTCCTCCCAAGATGTGATAATGATTTACATTTACTATTAAAAATATTTATTAGTGTTACCAAAAATATGAAAAGAAGGAAATTATTATTATTATTATTACACAGAAAAGCTTCAAGCAACGGCTAAATTATTTTAAGGTTTGTATCTATACTCTTTATTATTATTAGACTTCAATTATCTACCATTGTAGTAACGATGTTTTTTCTTTTTTTTTTTTTTTTTAGATACCAGATGATTTTGAAAACTGTTCATTTTTAAATGATGGATAAACCTTTGCATATAAGTGGGCAGTATCACACAAATGTCTGCAAAGTTCTTGTTATTCACCACACAAGAGCCAGCTCACTGATTCTACCAAAAAAAGAAAAACAGAAAACAAAAAAATGTCTTCTAAAAAGTTGACTGGAGAATAACCTACTAGAGGCGTTTTTATCTCTATTTAATAAAAATACACCGGATCTTCAAGATGCAGTAGCAATTTGTGACATTGCCCCCTTCAGGAAATTTAAAATGGGCCTACTATAAGTTCGAAGATGTATAACCTAAAACCCTCCTTCGAAACCTCCTGAAAGTTTTGAAGATAGTAAAGTTTTGTCTGAATCAGAAGAAACATCTTTAATATTTGATTCAGAGGGACTTAATAATAATGAGGAGAATATTCAAGACCAATGAACTCTTAAAATAATTGAAAATAAACCAAAGGTATATTTAGGATTGCTCAACATTGTTTTTAAAATCCTCAATCATATTTAAGAGAAGGAAAGTGTAGCTTATATAAACCTTTTACATTTCTGTGTGAATTAAAAGAACTCATTTTGTAAGACTAAATACTTAATAAACTGTTTGTTTTTTTAATTAATTTATCACATTATTTCAGGGATTATAATAAATGTATACAAACAAAAATGTAAAATCTGTGAAAATTTTATTTACCTATTATTAAAAAATAAAAGTACCTGAATAAGATAAATGAAGTAAAAAACACTTTATTTACAATTAATAAAAAATATATACAAGCCCTAATATTGTAATTGAACAAATTAAACGTTTCTCTAAAGATTCATTATCAAATTCAACTTGTTATCTACCTCAGCATTATTTACTTCAAATGTGGGAGAAACAGTGCAAAATACTTTATGTTCATATGTAATTATTCTGATTACTGTGCAAATATCTTCTTTTCTCAAGGTCATGGAAAATCGAATTATCTCCATATACTTGCTTGGCAGATTTAAAATTAATAAAATATTTAATGAAGTGATGATTTTTTTAGCATTTTAAAGAGTATATTTTTATGGATTCCTATTTTTTTCAATATTTATTACTTTTCTATGTTCCAAATTATTTCATAAAATATAAACATATTTGTGTTTTTATTATTCCAATTTAGCACTATGCTTCGAGCATGAAATATGGTAGATTTATTCATGTAAATACTAGAAATGTGTATAATAGTTGTAACGGAAAGAGTTTGTATATTTACACTACACTGTATATTTACTACTGTCAACACTTTTTATTAACTGCAAAATATGAATTTGCATCTTCTATATCTTGTTCGGGAGGAGTTACTAGTTTATCTTGAAACAGATCATTCTCATTAACTAACCCTTGTGTGTTCTAATTATTACATTCATACTGATTGGGAATTTGTTTTATTTTGAGTTATTTTAATTAGTCTTTGTTAGATTTTGAAGTAGATGGACCAGAGTCATAAGAATGTTCCTTAACAATTGGCAGTTTTAAAGGCGAGTTTCTTTTTATTTGAGTGTTGGCAGCTGCAACATAAAAAAATTAAATAGAAACATTAAATGAAAAAATACCTAAGTATTACCTTTATAAGTACCTATAAATCTTTAAAATGCTGAGAACAAACTTTCCTTTCATAAAATTTGCTTCCCTATTTTCAAATTTTTAAGCATACTCTTCTTGCATCCACAAGTTCAGATTTTCCACTTTTATTTTACAAAATTACCTTACATCTACCGGTTTTAGGAAATGTAACAGAATGCCATTTTTTTATGAAATAATTATTCCTGGGTTGCCTTGAGGCACACAAGTGTCTTTCACTCATTTTACTATATTTTAAAATAACTTAATATGTATTCTAAACGTCTATTTTAATAGAGATGACAAAAAATTTATACATTAGCTTATTATTAAATAAAATATTTTAAACGAAACATTTTCTAACCAAAAACACCATTTAATGACATGACATAACCATAAAACATAAAACGCCAGTCTTATTTTTACGTCTCGATCGATACCCAACTCCATTTAAAATAAAGAATCGATTATTTTCTAGCGAATAGTGAGCTTCTCAACATATCCCGAGTACGAAAGATGAGAATTCCATTGCTGCTCTGGAACTGCTTGCAAGTAACCTAGATGACATAACAGATAGTACTTAACAGAACAACAATAAAAACGGTCTTATTACAATTTTTGATGACGAGTTCATCCAAAATCATCAGAAATGGTTAATAAAAATCCATAATATAGTAATTGACAGCGAAATTACTGATGAAAACAAACAAAAATGGTACATTTGTTTGTTAATTTACAGATTTTTAAAGAGTTATATCAGAAACCTCAGTTATATCTTATGAACCCTGGTACAATTAACAATTTTAAAGAATAAAATTTTTAAAAACTCCTCCTAATCTTTTTTTAATATTGTTTTTCTTTTGTTACAGGTAATTAACAACGTTTATTTCATAAATTGGATTATAAGTACTAGACTAGTTACTACCAGTAGGTATGTATTCGGTCTTTCTACAAAATGATGTTAAAATTGCCATAATCAGGATCGTGATGTACATGTACAGGATGCATCATTGAGAAATTGAAGCGTTGTCCATGAATACACGGAAAAAAATGTGACTAGAAAATTTTACTACAATGTTGTAGTAGTAGACTTGTAGAAAAATACTTTGTAGAACATTTTACTACAATTTATAGTTAAAAACTATTCATTATTGTAGCAATTGAATTGTCGAATAAAATGCTACAACAATAGGAAAGAATTCCACAATGTTTAGTATATTTTACTATTGTTTGTAGAAGTAGAAATTTATTACAATTATCGTAATTACTACTACTAACTTCTGAAAAAGTTTGTACAAATATTAACAATTATCTCTACAAAAAATAGTAATTTTCTCTACAAAAAATAGTAATAATTTACATCCCTTTTTATGAAAAAAATTCAATTTTGTTCAAAAATATTCTATAATATTGTAGAAATTCTAAGTCATGTGAACAAAACAGAATTCTGTTATTGGCCAACATTTTCTGACATCGATCATAAATGGCCAGACAGCAGTAGCCGTTCGCCATGTTCACATAACAAAGCATGGTACATATACGAGTACCTATAACACATTATTATATTATAAGCACCGATGCGTTTGAGAAAATTTTAATAATAAATTCTATTGGTGGTAAGTACATTTATTATTGTTTCTGAATAATTTACCTTTAGATAACTAATTTAAATAACCTTAGTAGATTATTTTAAAAAAAATATTTGTGCCCAACGATCGAATTTTGTACCAAATTCAATGATGTTTTTTTTTGTCTTAATTGTGACATACCTACTTTCTCAATTTGTTAGTTATCTGACTTAGTCATTTAATATCCAAATCAGTGTAAAGGTGATAAATATGAACAGTTCAATTGTTATTAATTTTTATTTTATATTCTTCAGGTGCAGAAAAGCCAACTGAGACTTAGGGCGCTATTATTACTGTTATTTATTACATAATGTAATTAAGACTTTCTATCTTTTATATTAAAACAATAAATTGAATATTTTATTAAGGAACATTTTTTTCTAGGTTATAATTATAATAATTATGGAATACAATTACAAGTTTTATTAAAAATTACTACAATTTGTATGAATTTTTACTATTTATTGTGTAAAATTTTCGTATTTATTTTCATAAAACGCAATACATTTTTAATATAAATTCATACAATGAATAGCAAAAATTATAACAATTTGTAGAACAATTCTTGGATTTGGATATTTTTACTAAATATTGTAGATAATAACTCTACAATACATTCTCCACAAATATTTGGAAATTTTTACTACAAATTGTCCCTGTCCCTATATGTACTATTTATTGTAGAGAAAAAATCTATAATAATTGTAGAAATTTGTTCTACAATTTTTTTTCCGTGTAGTAGTTATTTAACTTGGTAGACGCCACCCTGGCCCTCTTATGACAGCTCCCATGGGTGTGGTACAATTTTTAGATGGGTCACATCAAATAAAAAACTTAAACATCATAGGTTATTTCTAAACAATTTCTTTTCGGTCAGTTTTAATACTAAACTGGGTAGTTTTCCTATAGCGAATGAGTCAAATCATACCACAGAATTTTTAGCAATCATCAATTTATTTTGTTATGCCTTTAGAGTTCTCAGAATATTCATTCTATCTTTTTCGTCTAATCTCATTACTTATAAAATGCGACTTGATTCAATTCCTATTTCCTATCTTCTTTTACTTGAGTTTCTAATCCACTCATTTCTTTTCCAAATCTAAGATTTGTCTTGTCACTGATTTATTTCATCCATACGTATACTTTTACAGTTAAAGATGGGAGATCAGGTTTTTATTCGTGAAAAAGGGAACATAAATTTAATAATTTTTTCCTTATATTTTTATTACATTCTTGAGATAAAAACATTATAGAGATATGACTGAAAAAGGAGGGTTTTTCCACAATATTCCTCCTGTATTTTTTCATCATCTATCGTTTAATTTTTAAAACTTATGTACTTTTGGTGGTTATCCATTGTCTAACAATTCTTCAGATAACATTTATGCTAAGAAAGAAACAAAACAAAAATATACAAAAAAGGTCGTTATTGAATATCATAAGATATTAATAAAAAAATACTTTCAATATCCACAGACTCTGGAAGAATATACGATAGTATTATACTGTAATTATCTGTCAAGAAAACGGGATTCTCCAAGGCCAACCCTCCTTTCCAACACACACATAACAACAACCTAAAAATAAGTTAGAAGTGATATTAAAAAAATATTTTTTTGTTGAACTAAGCCAGACATTTGTCATGCTTCTAGTGTGTATTTCATTTTGGAACGTGTCCTGTCACACCATTTCCAAAGAAAATGCTATAAATAATAAATAGCCATCCTATCGGCGTTCCTTCAGGATCGTGAAAACCTGCCCGTCTTAAACCCTTACAAAATACACTTTCCTTACTTAATGACGTCGTTTCTATGGTTACGAGCCACATTAACAACGATTTCTTTTCAATTTTCAACCACGCGAATAACCTGAAAAGTCATCTATGTGCCGGTATTTGTCGAGGATTTAAAATCAATTAAAACTTTAGTTTCTTAAAGAAAAAAATTAATCCTTATGTACTAAAAAACAACTAGGTACGTGATCAAAAAAAAATTTAATTAATTTGTCTAAATGAAAATAGGTAGGAAATTAAAAAATATGTTCTTAAACAAATCAAGAAAGCAAACAACAAAAAAACATCCATCCTGACGACTCTAACTTGCGAATTCTGTCTTGTCTGACCATTATCTTAATCACTCGACCATCAGGGTACTAATGTCGAGGCATTCATTCGAAACGAAAGATTTAAATCTAACCAAGATTCTTTTTTCTATATAGCCATTGCAACAGCATCGTCATAACTTTAGGCAATTAGTCTTCTGTTACATATATAACAATTGAATGGCATCTGGATATCTTGCTTGGATTTAAATCTTAGTTTCTAATAAGTTTTTCAATCAGAGAATGTTAAGACAAGTACCTAAGTACCCTGATGGTTAAGCAGTTAAGACAATGATCCAGTATGCCAGAGGCTGTCGGTTCGAATCTTGCTTTGCTCCTCCCGCAAATACTCGTTACACAAAATGAAGTATTTCCTAACTAGTTAATTAAATAGCTGATATTTTACCTAAAATTGAATATTAAGTCCGTTATCATAAATTTAGTTATTATGTAATAGTATGTAATAAAAATCAATTCAAAAATATGTTTAAAAAATGAATTATTAGTACTGATAGGAATTTTTTTAGTAATTTAGTAAATGATAAATAAAAAATATGTACTTACCCCATACTATTCGTTTGTTTTACTTTTGTAAATTTTATTTTGTTGTCTATTTTATATACTTAGATGTACATAATATATTAATTACATATGCTTAAGAGTTTCATTTTGTAACATTAAAGTTATGAAGATTAGGAATGTACTAAAATAAGCCACAAATATATCACAAACAAGCTCTAGATTTAGAGCTTCTGTTTCTGTGATTAGTCATGTTTATTTTTCCTTATGAAATAAACATTATTATGTTAGGTTACTAGAACTAGAAGGTAAACCTAATTGTTGAGTACAGCAGCTTGCGCGAAGTATGTAAAGAGCTTTTTACTCCAAGTAACATATTATTATAATCTTTTTTTTTTGATAACATGCACTTTTAGCAGCTTAAATTACTAGATTTTTATATTCAACTTACCTCGTCGTAGTAAATGAGAAAAGGTAAAACATTATCTAGATTGAGCTTTAATTTAAACTAACGATATGTATTGGTAACTTACTGATGTCATTTTTATTATTTAATTCATCTTATCAATAGAGAGGAGTATGGTATTATAATCGTAGTACAATACGTTGTTCAATAATCCTTCCTTATTACAGTATGTTTGTCTTAAACTGGGTTGTTTGAATTTGATGAATTCACCTAAAAGAAAACGACTTTTCGTTGCGAGTTCATTTCTGTCTGTATCTGTAACGTGTGGAGGATGGGTTACCCCACGGCACTTAGGCCTCATTAGGCCCATTTTGCATCCTCCTGAGAATATAGGCACCTCCTAGCTCGTGAGCCAGCCTACAGATTTAATGTAGTTGACAACGTCGCCAAGGGGTGCTTCCCTTATATCGGCCGGTGTTAGCCGATGCTCGCTGAACACAAATCTTCTAATAAATGAGAGCGTCAAGCAATCGTAAAGGATATGCTCGATGGTTTTATCTTCTTGTTTGCACCCTCTGCAGAGTGCGGTTTCTGAGAGCTCCATGATATGGAGATGCTTTCGTACTTGGCTGACCAGTCAGAATACCTGTGACTAGGCGCAGATTCTGTCTAGTCATAGTCAAGTATTTGTTTGCTGCAGTATTGTCAGGATAACTTAAGAGCTCCCTGGCAACTCTGCAGTTTCTTGTTTCATCCCATGTTCCCTTGAATTTCACAAGGGAATGTTTTTTAATTAGGTATATCACTGCCAATTTTGTCAGGCCAATAGAAGGGCCAGGTCCAAAAAGTATTTGGTTGGCTGCTTTCTTGGCTAGTGAATCAGCAAGACGGTTACCTTTCGATGTGGCGTGACCTTTAATCCATCTTAAGGTGACCACGTTGTTGATGGATACTTCGGCCAAAGCTTCGTGGCATTCTAATACTAACCCTGAATAACGACATTAGGTAGGTTACACAATGTACACAATTACAAAACAATAAATAGTTACTTTAAGTCATGTTAGAAACTATTTAAAAACTTTTGTCTTTAACAATATCCATTGAAGGTAACTTAATAGTTTTTGATAAATTATGGTTATGACGTTAATAGCTACAAAAAAGTGGATATTGGTTTACTAAAACGATGATATTTTGCTAAAAATTACCAAAATGTTGACCAAAATTTGTACAAACTATCAAAATTCTCACAATTTCTTTAAAAAAATCTTTCAATTCTCGACAATTCCTACAATTCTTCTAGTTTTCTTTAATTTCTTTAAATCTTTCAATTACTCCCAATTCCCTACTCTTGTTACATATCTTCCAATATCTTTGGATCAGAATATTCAACCATATATTTTTATGAAAACTAATAAGGGAATCCAACCTCTCAAATGTGGCCATCTTCAATGAGAAAATAAAACAACATTGATTTGGAGTTGTTTTATTTTCTCATATATTTTTATATTAAGCAACTTTATTTAAACATCTGGAGCTATATAGTCTGAAAATAAGTGATGGAGGTTTAAGTCATAACATAAGTTTCAAATATCTCTAATGAATTGTTTTGGTATCTAAGTAAAGGGACTTGTGCTTCTTGACTAGACCCACTTTTCTACGAACATTATTCATTAGGTCCTGGATGGTCTACACATCTATTTCGCGAATATCTTTAAACATTTTACTCCGTAGCTGTTCCTCTTTTTCGGCTTGCCACTCTCCATCATACATTGCGATATAAAAGTGCCCAAAAATCTTCAATTGGGCAGCCTTGAGGTAAATTTGGGATGTTAGTTTAAGAGGTATATTATTTTAGTGAAACCAGTTTTGAGTTGCTCTTGCATAATGCAAGGACGCTGAGTCGGGCAAAACATTACATTGTCCCCAATATGATGTTGGTGTACAAAATCAAGTAATTTAGTGAGGCAGTTGTTATAACTTCTAAGATATACAGATTCCCCTTGTACTCGACCCATTTAAGGTCCATTGTTGTTATCAATCTTTCTGCTCTTTTTTGGGTAAAAATTCTTGGTTCGTCACTTTTTGAGAGACTTAGACAAGGTATTCTTAGTTCACATTTAACTATAGCCCAGGAAATACTTTTGCGTGCAATATTTTCGTTTTAAATTAAGGGTGTGTACATGCCGAAGATGCCTAGATGAGCGATGATCGAGGACCGCTAGGCGATGTAATAACAAATATACTGTAAATGAGAGTGTGCATACCAAAGATTAGCACACCATCGTATCATACATTTGTAATACATTGATTGACATCCACTTAACGATCGTCTGTCGGTAATGGATCATCGATCATCTAGGCATCTTCAGCATGTAAACACCCTAAAGATCCGTTGAACCAAATTATAAATGCGTTTTCTAATGTATACCTTATTACATATTTTAATGCAACTAACTTAAAAAACAACTTGTCTAACTAATGTCAAGAAAATAAACAATTTTTTGTTTGCAAAGCAATTTTGATGTTTTATCATTACAACTTATTTTTAGACCCCTTAATTATTTGCTGAGACTATTGGGACATACATTACATCCAATTCTCCTCGAAGCAGTATGAATAAAAATATTTATTTCCTTTTTAAACTAATATCGATTCGGTAACTAACTAAAGTTCTCAATGAATTTATATTCATTTGACTGGCATTTAATATAGCAGCCTTTCAATTTTAAATTACTTCTACTGGCGCGCTGGTTTAAATAAAAGGACAAGAAGAAAATTGAGACTTTTATTTCCTACTTTGAAATTTGATTGTGCTGAAATAAAACGAAGAGAGTAGTAAAATTTTTTTCGCGAAATTTGTTCACCCCATTTTAAATATTAAACACTTTTATTGTTTTATTGATGTTTTTACTATCACTTAATAGTTTTTTTATTTTCCGGGAATGGTTTTGATGAAATGTTGTGAAACATTGAAGCTAAATTGTCAAATTTGCATTGAATTAAGGTATGAGATAAATATTAACGAATATACTTAATATAAATAAATTAGGACAATATTTAAATTTAAAATATGAATCTCTATGTCTTAAAACAACAGTTTTTTAATAGTAACGAATCATATTTAGTGTTTACTATACATATTTTAGGTAAATTTATTTACTATTAACAAATCTTTATTTATTGCTATTAATTTTCTTTCTTGACAGACACCGTGTAAAATGATTAATAGTGTTGTGATGCTGATTGGCTATTATAAGTGGTTTCTATACTTACAAAAATGCTTATATTTTCTCACTGACAATAATCATATCCATTAATAAATTATATTAAATTTAACATTTTTGCCTACTTATAAAGAGTACGGATATTTTGTTTACCTTGTTTTTCACAAAAAAAGCACTTCATAATATATCGAAGATTTCCCGTAGACAGCAAGGCTTTAAAGAGGTCTCTCAACAAATCCACACTGCATCATTGGTGCGCTAATCAAAGAGGATGGCATGAAAACTGCAGACCTCGAAAATATCATCAAACTTCTGCTGTCAACACACTTTCGTGACTCGGTCATCTCAGACATAACCGCCTGGGCAGTGGAAGAATACAACCCATCTGTCTATAATTGACAAACTGCCAAATATATTATAAAGGATGAAAAAATTAGATGGGCAATATCTAGTTTCTCACCATTTAAATCGCCACGACCTGACAGTTCCTATCCAGCGCTACTTCAGTGTGGCCTGGAAGGCCTTACACCGCACCTTGTAGGCATAATCCAAAAAATGTAGGGAGATAAAAGTATTCGTACCCAAACCTGGAAGGATGTATTATTCTGTTCCAAAAAACTTACCGACCAATTAGTCTGACATTTTTTTCCATTGGACGGTATGTACGAGATGTGGAGATTACAACACCACCATTACACCAAAATCAACATGCATAGACCCTAGGCAAATCCACTGATTCACCTCTTCGCCTAGTTGCAGGCAGGATAGAAAGATCGCTGGAGAATAAATAAATAAATAAATAAATAAATAAATATGAGCTCTAAACATTCTTATTGCACCAAAGGAAATTATGAGATATCTTTACCTAATTACAGATTAACCAAACTTCTTATAGATATATCTTTTAATTTATTTAAAATAAGAATTCGCAAATTTTTGTCAAGTCACTGCTTTTATTCCATTGACGAATTCTTATCACATTTGTCCATCTGTGCATGTGAGTAATGTGTAAACCTTTTGATGAATATACCTTTTTAATTTTTATCTTGTTTTTAATATGTGTATGTGTATCTATATATATTTTTTTATCTATATTTTTCTAAATTGTAACTATATTTTCTGTTACTATACCTATATATATTTTTTCTTTATACTTTTAACATTGACAAAAGTAAAATATTTATTTCATTTTACATAAAAAATATCCATCTATCTATCATTTAAAAATTTATTATTTATGAAAATTTAGCAAGCAGCAGGTTTAATATATAATTTCAAAATATTTATCGGGTCGGTGGTGTAGCAGTCTAACGCGCTTATACTCATTTATAGGCAAGTTTTATGGTCCGAGACTGCCGGGCTTCGACTCCCAGACCATGTGGATTTTTAATTAGATTGCATGGTTCGGTATAGGATTTAATGTGTGCCGTATTAATAAAATTTAATTTCTGTTGATAGGACATGCAGATTATAAAATTATATTTATTATTATTATATATAAGTTTTTAGCGTCGAGCTCACGACGGGAGAAATTTACGATGTTATTGTGTTTTTTTTTTGTCAAGTGTAAGTAGTTGCGATAATGGGCATGTTTTTATTGTAATTGGTTGAGAGACATTGCCTGATGATTTGCTTTGCAGAGAAGGATAGAATATTGTTGTTTGCAGTAGATATTTAAACGGTAAATTTTTTTTAGTATACTTATTGTAGTGCATTGGAAGCACTACATACTAACTCCAATTCATAATAATATTGATATACATGTCACACACATGCGACACATATCAATCTTACCTTTTGAGGCAGCTTAGTGGGGGCAGGATTTAAGTGCACCCTACCCCCTCTACTTGACGACCTTGGTTGCCAAGCATTAATATTTATTATATATTTATTATATAATTTTCTGTCATGATGGAATTATCTGTTTAATTATATTAATATATACCCTCTTACAAACGTCTATTTTATTTACAAGATGGGATCCCAAAGTTAAAAGATCCCACACTTATGTAGGCGCAAGGAAAACAAAGTTATGAGTGTAACAATTTGCTATTAATTTTTCATAAGAAAGATGGATGATAATTTAGCACTAAATGTTTGTAAATAAAATGGAGGTGTGCAAATATGTACCTAAAATTTAAAAAAAAAACCATTAGATTATGTTTACTGTTGCTATGCAGGCAGAGCCGTCTTCAAATATTTTTAAATTCGTTGATATAATCTACTGAATGAATAATTAAACATATGTGTTAAAAAATGCTTGTAATTTTTATAATTTGTTTTTTTTTTATCCATCTGCAGCGCCAATATTTATCGTCCAATGTGTTATGAATAAAAGGGTTATCTACATATTTTTTTGTAATACCGTAATATTTTTTAAAAATTTACAATTAGTTTAATAGTATAACAAGTAACATTATGCCAAAAAATCGTACTTTAATTTAGTTTTAAACAAAATAGTGATTTTATAAACATTATTGTTATTTAGTGAGTGTCATCACACTAAAACCGGAATGTGAACAAATATTACAGAATTTCGGCAGGATCAAAATCCTTAGAAATGCGTTTCTTATTTCGTCTTGATGAAAATGTATATTTATCTAATTCAGTGATAAAATCATTTCATTATATACTATTTACGCAATAATTCCGAACTTCTCTTTCGTTATATAAATATTTTCTCGATTCCAAATGAGAGGCGGTTATATTTTATACCGCAACGATTCCCTCTGAGATTTATTGTTCTCGAGAACATATTAGTTCATATCTAGACTTTCGACATGATTCTAGCATTACGATTTATAGCAACAGAAAACTCCACCTACGAGTGCTAACTTCAAGTTGGGTCCCAGGAGTGGGAAAATATACGAGGTTAATCCATTAGTGCTATTTTTGTTAGTAATTAGTTTCGGTTATTTAGGTTGAGACTGGAGCACCGAACAGAACAGAGGATAAAGGGAAATGCGAAGGAAATGGTTTGAGTCGCTGATTGTGTCCATTATCCTTATATCTGAGATGGCAGCATTTTGATGTTTTATGACGCATAATTCTAGTTATGCATTACCAAGTGCACTTAAAAAGACGGATGTATACTATTATACTATGCTGTATGCTAATGAATAAGAGAGTGGTACTTATATTTTTATCTATAGTTAACGTATGTGACAAACATTTCAAAAGTTTATTACTGCAAATATTTTAGTTAATAAACATTGTTTGCAAAAAATGCTCGAATGCTTATGCACCTTAAACCTGATTAAACATTTTAATTAATACAGACCAGCTGTCGCCGGACGGACGCCAAATACGATTCCTTTTCAGTATAGTAGATAATCCTTGTGTTTTTGTTAAAACTTCTTGTGTTTCACTATTTTATGTATATGGATTCTGCTTCCTGAATAAATATTTTTTTTTTGTGTCATCGGCGTCGACTACTACGGCCATTAGCCTCTATTATTATTTATTATTATTAATATTGCAAAAATTATGCAAAAAATTGTATTCAACAGAATAATAACATTCCGTTTGCCCGCCAATTATTTTTGTTACCTACCAATATAAAATAAAAAAACATTACTCACAAAATTTTAATTTTATGTGGGCAATTTTAAATTTTTTTTTACTTATTTCTGTTTTTAAACATTATTTGTTATTTTTTAAAGTATTTTCATGAGTAGATTATTAACTTATTTATTTTTATTATTTTAGGTTTTGATAACGACTTTGTAGCTGAAACTGATCTCATCATTTTTTCTTAACCTATTGTTGAGTGCGTATTCCATTTATAATAATATACTTCATTACGTAATAAAAAGGGATCAAAGTATCTAGGGTTTTCCCAATAAAAATTGGTTTTAAGCTTTTAGTGAGTTTCTTTAAATTAGAATATTCAGGGATTATTATTACAAAGTGGTTCCTGGTCAAAGTGCTGAATTGGCCTGTCTCAAAAGGGTCGCTTTGAAAAGGTACCTGCCTGCCTGGTGCTCAGTTGGCCGGTCTACATTTATTACATCTAGAGCTTGGTGCTCAATTGGCTCATACCCCTGTCGCCTAAATTTTTAAACGTACCATTTGTTATAATCTTAGATAAAAGAGACCAGAGATATAACATACACCGGTGTTTAACCTGCGCAAATGTTGCCAATTTCTAAAGAAAGGTTAACGGAGTGGGGGAACTGGGCGGCGACACGCGGCGACCCGAACTCTGTGGCAGGGACCGGACTTTGTTTATTAGCATCATAATGAACTATTAGATTTATTTAAAAGGTGTTTAATCGAATTTTGTATTAATGAAATAAAATTAACGTGATTTTTTAATATCAAACAGATGCCACGACATTTTATGTAAAGAGAAGATCTTTTATAGAATATTTCGTTAGCGTCTATTTACTACGGACTTTTCTGCAAGAGATTACAGTAAAATGTTAAAATAGAATATATTGTTAATAGAGCAAAAAATGTTACTCATTGTCTACAAGTATAAAGGTACGTTTACATCTGACATTTATTGCATGATATTTATGTCTGACAGTTGTTTAGTCCAGTGTAAACACTCAAAAATATATGTCCGAGAAAAATTTTTTTGTATTTACACTGCTCTAAACAACTGTCAGACATAAATCTCATGCAATAAATGTCAAATGTAAATGTACCTTTACAAGAATAGCATGTGCGCAGGCGAATACTGCAAATCTAACCTTATGAGTTGAACATTATGTTTTTTCTACGGCTATTACATAATAATAAAAATTAGTCAAAATGAGAAAATGCTGTTTTGTATTATAACCTCAGAAAAAGGTATATTAAGGCTTCTTTCTTTAGGAATATTAATTAATATAAAGGATGAGTCACATAAAACTCTAGAAATGCATATGTCTGAAACCAGATAACATTTTAAAATTTAAATCTATTAAAAGTCATTTGGTCGCTAGGGATGAGTGATTATCGAAATAAATTATCGATCATTGAAAATAATCGATTATTTTCGATCAATCGATTATTTTCAAACAATATATTTTTTTGTCATTTCCTTTAAAATCGACTACTTGATTATCTTTGAAAAATCAAAAATAATCGATTAACTAAAAAGCCAATTAACCGATAAATAAGTGTTTACAAAATATAATAAAAAAAGAATTATCGTTTATTTTAAATAATCGTTTATTTTAAATAAGTGTTTGTTTTAAATAATCGATTATTTTAAAATAAACCATTTTTTTCGTTCGTGGAAACAGATTATTCGATAATCTTTAAAAAATCGAAAATAATCGATTAATCAAAAATATTCGATTAATTAAAAAGTCGATTAACTGATAAATCAATTTCCAAAAAAAAAGAGAATTATCGAATATTTTAAATAATCGATTATTTTTCATCGATCGATTATTATCAATAATCTATTTTATTGCATATTCTTTAAAATCGATAATTCGATTATCTTTGAAACACCGAAAATAATTGATAATTCCAAAATAATCGCCTAATCGAAAATAACCAATTAATTAAGAAGCCGATTCTATGATAAATCGATTTTAATCAATAATCTATTTTATTTTATATCCTTTAAAATCGATAATTCGATTATCTTTGAAATACCGAAAATAATCGATAATTCCAAAATAATCGCCTAATCGCAAATAACCAATTAATTAAGAAGCCGATTCTATGATAAATCGATTATTATAAATAATCTATTTTATTGTATTTCCTTTAAAATCGATAATTCGATTATCTTTGAAATACCGAAAATAATCGTCTAATCGAAAATAACCAATTAATTAAGAAGCCGATTCTATGATAAATCGATTTTCCAAAAAATAAAACGAATTATCGATTATTTTCTAATAATCCTTTTTTTAATATTTCCTTTAAAATTGATTATTCAATTATCGAAAATAATCGATTATTAAAAAGCTGATTAACCAATAAATCGATAATTGTTAAAAAATAACCAAAATATCGGTTATATAAAATAACCGATTAAACGAAAATCGATTATTTTGAATAAATCTACTTTTTCTTGTATTTCCTTTAAAATCGATTAATACATTATTTTAAGAAAACAATAATAATTTATTAAAAACAGCGGATAAATCGATTTTCATAAAAAAATATCAGAATTATCGATAAATCGATTATTTTTGTAACCCCTATCGGTCGCTTGCCTTTAACCGAGCATTTAGCTCCAAAATTTAGAGATTCGAATTTTTTGATCCCGTTATCTTTGAAACCGCATTCGATTGTATAATAAATAATAAATATTGCTAAATTTTGGATTTTTTTAGTGAACGAAAATTTTGTTCGAGTTGTTTAGGGGTTTGTAATGTAACATTTTATTAATGTGACCAACTCCCGTATTTTTAGTATTTTTTTTGCTTATACTAGATCATATGGTGCGTTTTATTTTGTTTTAAGACTGAAGATTCAGATGTCACTTTTCGATTTGACCGCAAATAAGATGAACCTTGAAATTTTAAGTAGGTCATCCTGTATTTAATCTAATATTCTTATAAAAATACCTTATAAAAATAAAATTTAGCTAGCAACTATGATTCTTTACTTCTTATTTATCTACCAAAAAAGGCTAAAAACCACCTTTAGAAAATATTCTTATAAAACTACTTTTTAAACACAAAATTTCATTAGCAACAATGCCTATTTACTTTTTATTTAAATTAAATGTTCAAAATTTTACCTTTTTGTAAATTTATGTAAGTAATATGAAATCTGATTTCTGATGCTTAATATTTATTGAAACCCCTTAATGCGGATCTGAAGTATTCAGCCCAGAGAATCATGGCGCTATATGTCAAAACGTTAATAAATATTTACCACTGAAAACGAATATATTCATAACATTAGTACTTGTATTATAAGTACATACAATTTTTCAAGATACATCGTGGCATTTTGAACTTGAAATTGAATAACTAGAACACTTTAAATTGCTAAAATACCAACAAATAAATCAAAAAACAGCTGTCAATGGTGATTAAACTCAGGTGAAGGTGATCGATGAATGGAAAAATCGGAGCAATTCGGGTGGCGTCGTGCAAACAATGATTTTCAATTGGTGGGTTACTTTGCGTTAAAATAGACAACATGCGCAGTGTGCAATGTTACATCTTCGGTCTCTTTAATCTAAGGTTATAATGCAAATTTCCTGTAAATTCTCAAATATTATAGAAGAGTCTGGTTATAATATTATTGTTCTATTTTTAATTTAATATGTTGGAAGAAAGTCGATTCCTCTTGTTACATATCTAAACAGGTTTTCCAATAAACGGACAGTTGAGTTAATGTTTTGTTTGTGTTTTCTGGAATTAAAAAAACAAAAACGAAAAAACACAAACCAAAAACTCTTGTTTCGCTCAAGCGGACTACATTTTGTTCCAGTTTTGTTTTTGTTTTTGAGCTCTTTTCCACTGGTTGTCGCGAGGAAGTCAGAACACATTTTTCAATATTTTATTTATATTTTTATATTTACTTTTTAACTGAAAATACATATAAAAGTAGTGATATGATAGAAAAATAATACTTGGACTTAATTTAGTATAGTTCTGATACACAGATATATGAAGACTTGAAATAATGTGCTAAGTGCCAAAAAAATTGGTTTTTCATTTTGTACTTGTAAAATGTTCTAGGTACCATAACCAACAACATATATATTTTAAAGTCCATAACGAGCGCTATTCCTCAAATATTGATTGAACAAGATAATTACGGCCTTATTGTCCCTAGACAGATTAATCAACCAGATTTGCATGCTCCAGGTACAGGTTCCTCCTTTCTCTGGTAGTGTAGTGGACTCCTGGCTTAAGTGTATAAGTCCAGCATACCCCACTAAAACCACCTCCTGTTCCACAGGTACCGGAACTGTCCTCCAGAGGATATTACTTCTGCTGCGGTCTTCTATTTTCAGTTCTGTCTTGCTTTGTACTCCCATTCTTCCTTCCATTTCTCCTTACTGTCAATGAGCTTTCCTATAATATTCTCCGGAGTTAAAGGAGGTTCTAGAGTGGATTCAAGTGCCCTTCTTTCCTGATGCCATCTGAGGCACTGAAAAAATGTGTGCTCCACCAAGTCTACATTTTGACAGTATCTACACCGATTATTATTTGAGATTTTAAACCTGAAAGTTTATTCGCCGAATGAACCATGTCCCGATAGAAATTGCGAAATATAGTAGTTTATGTTTCTGTATGAACATTTTTGCCACTGATCAATATCAGGAATCAGTCTTTTTGCCCAGGTTGCCTTCAGATTATTTGCTTCCCATCTGTCCTGCCACATTCTTTTGCTTTCTATTCTTTCTGTGTTCCTTATCACACTTATCGGTTCTCCCCTTTCATTCCCCAGAATATCAATAGAGATGCATCCTGTGATAACCTCTAGAGCCTCTGCAGATACGATGCGGTAAGCTGACGCTACCCTGTGTAGCATTTTCCGCTGTACTTTAAGAAGTAGTCCCATGTACTTTTTTGCATACATTGCTCATTTCGAAATCGGTCTGCGTATAGCACTGCAGATTGCATGACGTCATTTAGCAACGCCCTCTTCAATCCACTAGGTCCATCCACGTTAGACCTTATTTTAGATAGATCTGTTTTTCGAGTCTAAATGCAGTATTTTTGACATGTGTTCCAAAAGTCAGTCCTTCATCTAGCCACACTTCTAAATATTTGACTTCCTTGCTTAGGGCTTCGAGCATATTAGCTCGAAGGCTTAGGGTGATTGTTCTGTCTCCTAGTTGAAATCCTGTTTCTGTTTCTTTTTCCCTTGACTACGACCGCTTCGGTTTTCTCTGGGGCCAAAGTAAGATTATTATTGGTCATTCATTCTTCAATATGTCAGCGCAGAGTTTACAATAAACCACCAGAGCAAGGCCATCTGCATATGCCACTGTCTTAGAGCTTTCCCCTAATTCCAGTCTGGGTACTCTAAATTCGTAACATACTAGTACTACTTGATGGTTGGTGGTCGATTCCCATAGATTTTTTTTTGTTGTTGCTGCTTTGGCCTATATCTATTTTTCACAACATTTAGCAGAAAAACGGTTGCAGTTGAGTACATATTTTTTCCAAATAATAGTGAGTGGGACCAATTTTTTAATTAAAAAAAATCCCATAGTTCGTTGAGCCTTTAAACGTGTGACTAATTATTGTACGCTAGGAACATTTTTGTTTTTTTTTTTATTTGATATAAATAAAATTATAACAAAAATATTTTGGTCAAAACCTTACATACTTTATGGTTTTAAGAATTCGTCAGACTGTCAATAAACTATATTATTTATATAACTTGTTTGATATCTTCGTCTGCCTTCATTTTCGTCTTTCATCAAATCGTTTTTACTATAAAAAAATTTTAAGTGCATGTCTCCAATAAAAATCTAATATTAGATCCGATACAATTTTTGTGTTACAAACATTTTCAGTAAATGTTTTCTACTACGAGCGCTAAAATTAGAATATGTATATTAGTATGAAGTGATGATAAGACGTTGTTTATTAGTTCTTTGACTAATATTGTAACTACCGAAGAATTTCTGCTTTGATATGGGGCTTCTGTTTGTTTGAACCGTTGCGAGCAAAACATTGTATAAAATTACGCTGTCAATCTGTATTTTATCGGCTATTATATTATGAATTTTATGTTCACATCGAAGTAAATGTAAAATTTACAACCGCAATTCGAACTTACATTCAAGATGTGAATAGTGTTGTGCAACTAATTTAAACAGAAGTGTATCTAACAAGATTAGATCGACCAGAACTGATCGATAAGTTTGAGTTAGGATTATTAAAATATAACGTGTTTTTTTTTTGAAAAGTGATTTTTATTTTTAATATTATCTTATAAGGATTTAATTAATGTTCGGCGATTGTTTTTTCTTTAACAAAATAACCTTTGCAAGGTATTTTAATTGGTTCCATAACAAAACAGCGCATGACAAAATAGCGCAGACAAAATAGCGCAAAATAAAAAAGCGCAGGACAAAACAGCGCTATATTAAATTAAAATTTAAAAGAACTTAACTAATGTACCTAACCTGGCCGGCATGAAGCCATCGCAGGTTGTTTAAAAAAAATGATATAAAATAAGAAAAATAATAACTAATTTACCTAACCTGTGTGGTCTGGAGCCTAATACCGCAGCACGCCATGCCTCCAGGCTGCACAGGTTAAATAAATTAGTTCAGGTTTTTTTAATTTTGCGCTATTTTGTAATTGCGCCATTTGGTCCTGTGCTATTTTGTCCTTGTGCGCTATTTTGTTCTGCGCTATTTTGTCTGCGTTATTTTTTCCCGCACCATTTTGTCCTGCGCTGTTTCGTCATGGAGCCATTTTAATTATTACAAATTGATTATTGGGTAATTTAATTCTAACCTACTTGGTATATGAAAGAGATTATAAATAATATGAAAGTTAAAATCTAGCTAGGAAGAATTACAAACACTACAACATACCTTCATATTATAATTGTTTTTGTCTTTTAAGAAGTAATATCAAGCAACAGATTAAAGTTTCTTATGCTGTATATGTTCAAAGCACTGAAGATGCGATCCATAAAGATCCAATAGAATTCTTGTCTTACGTAAATATAAAACGTGGAATATCGGGAAGTTTGACATATGAGTCTAACGCAGCCATACTAAACCTGCGGCCCGCAGGACACATGCGGCCCTCCAAGCTTTTTTTGTGGCCCGCAACACTATTATTGGTCGCAACGCTAAACAGCATGCTAATGTTTAAATAAACTTTTGGAATTTTGTAGGGTTACTGCAAAAACAAAATAGCTCCATCTTTGGAATTTTCGAGGTAGGTACACTTTCTACAAGTGTGTAAGAAATCTATATTCATGATAAACAGATAGCCAATAAAAACTAATTCCATGTTAATACATTAACAATATGGAAAAACAAGATGGAGTGGCATTTATACCAAAACATAATCATAGGTAACATTGTGTTCAATTGATAAATGTGTCCACCAAAACCAGATAATAGGCATATAACTTATTTTTGCTAAATATATTTAGTCCAATTATTAATAGTGTTCCTGCTAAAACATGATAAAGGCCAGAACAGAGGGGAAATCAATAAGGTCAAAACGTACCTGTATTTCGAAAATAACTTAAAAAAAATTATGTTATTTAGGTGATTTTACTGAAAATCCACCTTCATTTTATACGATGATCTTTTTTTCTCGCCATTTCGGGTTGTGAGCGACGAATTGATTTCGAGAAAATGTGATTTCGGTGATTTCCAGTGAAAATGTAACAGTATTTCGGGAGTGGTTTGCCGCTACTTATTTGTATTGAATGTGTTTGTTGAAATGTTACAACACTGTGCCCATGCCATTTGTTTTGTTACGACTAGAGCCGTCTCTGGCCTTTCTCGATTGTTCCGAAATCCACGAGATGATTACGTCACCCTTTCTTTCCGCGATACAGCTAACCTTAAACAACCACTGGATAATAACACGTGATATTCTAATCTCCGTGGTAAACGAGGATTGGTCAAGATGTAACGAGTGATTCTTCAAGCAGTAACGAGTGAAAATTCGTTAATAAAAGTATTCCACCAGAAAAATAGATTTAATTTATCAATGGGCGAGGGTGGGGAATTCGGCTTTATATGCCAAACTCGCACAGTATTTATTCAGAGGGATGCATGAAAGGATGAAACAAAGTTTTGAAAATACTTACAAAAAAGTGCAAAAAGAAAGATTTACTAAAATTTTGCAAAATCAGATACACCTGATGAATTTCACCATTATTATCACAATCTACCTGTATCCAATAATGTTACTGAAACTTCGACTGAAGATAGTGACACATACATTAAATTATGATTTACCAATTATTGATAAATTATTAGTTTATACTTAGTAAACAATATGTTTTCAATACCTTCTTCATTGAAGTTAATAAACGGTTTGTAGCGTTTGTAGCTTTTACTGATTTTTTTTATTCAGTTTTCTTCCTTCCTTGCATTCGGAAGGTAGTGGCTTTTAGTCCTAATACCGTTTGGCCAGCCATGAGTTTTTCAGACGTTTCCTCATAGCAATAGGTAGGTCAGTAACATCCTTATGGATACACACCATTCCTTCAACCCCATCTCTCAGACATGTTTCTTGATCCAGTGCAGTTAAAGACGCTAGAATAAAATACACATCTTTTTTCTCTTTTTTCCACATAATATTGACAAAACATGGCAGGCTTGCCTACTAGATCGCTATAGCATTAAATGAATTGGATGGAATTATATAGTAAAGAATCAAAGTAATACCAAATTAATTGGAGAAACTAAAGAATATATTTGAAGAATTATGCTTCATAACTAAAATTTGAGTTAAACCAAAACCGCAAAGCTCTTAAACACACTGGAGGGAGGTAACTTTATTGTTTAACATTGCCCACATGTATGAAGTATAATTATCAGATATTAGTCTCAAGTTCAATATTTTATTGTGTGATATAATCGCTACAATAATTTTGTCTACAATGTTTATAAAGCAATATAATTGATCAAAGACTCGTAAAACCAATTTTTAAATATAAACAAAATTAATTTATAATCAATTACTGCTACAAATGTTTTGAACTTTAATTCCACATTATTTCACGTTTGATTAAATAATATTTAGTGAACTTAATTTATTATTAATTTTATCAAATGGTTTTAGATGTATCCATTTCAATTTTTATTTATTTTTTTTTTAATTTTATTATAAATTGATTATAGTACAATGTTTTGAACACTTTTAAAACTTTTTAAAAAAAGAGTTACAAAAAAAGTGAAACGTAAAATCATTTCTACTTTTGCATCATTTTATTCACATGATTATAGCTTCATCGATATAACTTCATTATACAAATAAAATTAAAACCAAAACTGGGTTATATTTTATAATCTCGTTTAATGCGAAAGCTAGTTTTCAACCCCGCATTCCTGAAATAACTCTATTTCACTTTCGAACTCTAAACAACTCAATTTTAACGTTTAACAATCCCCATTTACTGTGATTGGAACTCGTAGAATTGAGTGTATACTATTTTCAAGACAATCCCAACGTGGCATTGGCGTTCCAAAATGTATTTCTTTAGGTTTACGATCTTGCAATAAAAAAAGTATCTCTACAGAAGGCTGTTTTATGTTCTAAAATTTCGAAAATGCTAGAAAAAGTTTAATTTTAGCCTAGTGAAAGAGATAACACATATTTAAAAATAAAAGTGAAAGAACGTAAGGTATATGGAAAGGTACTTAGGATAATCAACTATATAATTCACGTACTAACTCATGAGTAGAATTTATAAAGACTCATATCTGATAGTAATAAAGTGTCAACATTGATGAAAATAAAAATTAGTTATAAATAAATTAATAGTAAAAAAAAATTTATATGCTCTAAAAAGAAGAATATAAATATCAACTTAAATCGAACTCATCAATTTATAACATTTATATTTTACATATATTCTCACTTATGTATTATAGTTTGTCATAAAGTCCCACCTTTTGTTGAAGGCCATGGTTGGATTGGGTGTGACTTATTCATTCAGGTAAATCCTAAGATCTGGAACCTAGTTCTCTCCAAAGCCGTGCAGGTACATAGAATTTTCTCTGTGGATTCATCTTTCTTGTTACATAATCGACAAAGCGATATTTCTTGCAGATCTACCCTTCTCATGTGCTTACCTAAATGACAATGTCCTGTGAGCATGTGTAGATCTATACTATTCCATTTTTGGATCTAAGCAGAGACGTTCATGGAGGGATTGGGTATACACGCTTTCGATTAAGTTTGCCTTGAGGTATTTCTCCAGTTCCTAAGTCTATTTTGAGATAATTCTTTTGGCAGTATTTTTAGCGATGCCCAAAAATTGTTCTGGTCCTATGAATTCAAATTTGGTTCCTCTTTTAATCAACACATATCAGCTTTTTCATTGCTCTTCACATCGCTGCGTCTTGAAATCCAGATAAAAGTAACATTGATCTGGGCACCAAGACACTCGAGGGTAAGTATACAGTTCCAAATCAACTTTTAGGCAACTTGGCTTTGAGGGCTGCGTGGCTATCCCAAAATATAATCTATAGCCTTGTTAGCGAGGAGAAAAGTAATCAACTGTCTCACTACCAATTTTATAGCAACCATTTTTACTTGAAAAATCGTGGCCATAGTGTACAGGTTTATTGATATGTTAACTTTTGCATTCAAGTCGAAAACTTCTACTCCTACTCCTACTTTTTCGGATTTGAAACCGTCCGCATAATCCATCTGGAAGAAGGTTTATACTTCATAGGTCCCTTTGGAAAGAGGATACTGAATGACTTTTTTTATATATTGTGTGGGAACAAGCTAGTCTGAGGCCATGCAGACGAGGTGGTGGTTGTTAATCTTACCTCCCATCGCAGTTCCCAGTTCACCCCCTTACGAGTGAATTTTAACCCCAAAAGCTGAGCCTGTGCGAGGAAAGGAACGGCTAAAATTATTATTATTATTTGCCCTGGCGCTCCGGGGCGACTTAAAGATTATTGATGGTGCCATTTCACTTACAGGTGAGGAAAACCCGGAAAACCTCACCCACCATCATCGAGACGGTAATGCATGGCGATTTTTATAATCTGCATGTCATATCAACAGAAATTGAATTTCTATTAATACGGCACACATCAAATCCTATACCTGGTCTGCGATTCAAAGCTCATCTATCTCTGACGATGAACTTGCCTATAAATTAATATAAGCGTGTTAGACTGCTACACCACCGACCTGACTACCCGACCTTGACTACACACCTTCAGGAGTCTATTATATAGGAATATACTGGCCTTCCTTTCCAGCAAAATGTTGAAAAAAGTTAGATCCAGCACCAAAATAAAATCGTTCACTATTGGCACCATTCATGGACAATTGTACTAATGGGATATAAACTCTCCAAACAATTGAATAAATTCAGTCACCCAAAGATTTATTTAAACTAGCACCACATTTCCAATAAAGATTTTTACTACTCATTAAATGTAATAACTCTTAAATCTTTTTTTATCGAGTACGAAATTAATTCCTATCTATTGTGCGAAGAAAATGATGACAATAATAATTGCGATTTTAAATTAACTTTTTGTTTTATTTTAGCTTTGGGTCATCTGCAAAAAAATCCTTTATTCATACTGAACAATAAAAGCAAACAGACGAAGCGTGTAATCTGAAGCTAAAAAAAATTTAGATACTTTCAAAGTTGCACAAATTAAGTAATTTGGATAATGTTACGTGAAAAAATGTTAATGCATTAAAAATAAAATAAATTTATAAATTTAGGTAAAATTAAATAAGATAACAGGTTAACTAAACGCAAAATTTGTTTATAAGAAATACAAACATTTTTAAAATTATCTTGTTATTGCTCCTACTTATTATTTCTAATTAAAATGAATGCTTTCATTTCAATCCAAATTCAGTTTAATGTAAATTTAACGTTACATTTTATTTCTGATTCAAAAATAACCGTACTACTTTAAAGCCCCCAAAAAACCATTTAAATCGATCCAATTACCTGATCCTCATTATGCGAGCCTAATTTAGATCCGACTTGTACCTTCTACGACGGCATTCTAAGTGGTTTCGTACAGTCTTAAATGTAGGAATAACAATTACTTGTAAGTAAAGGAATGGCGAAGCGTTCAAAACGTGTAAAGCTACAGAACAAGAAATCTAATTTAAATAGATATTGCCTTTGAAGCATGAACCGCGGCTGAAGTTGTCAGTGGAGTTCTTAACAAGACGACGACTTTAATGGAACGAAAAAAAGAACTTCTCTTATATCGGTACGATAAATTATTGTTTTTCCGTAATCGGATCTATCAAGAAGTAATTTATTTTCGTCACAGACAAGTGGAATGAGAAAACATTGTTAATACTAGAGTTAAATATTTTTACGGTGCAAAACCCAGCAAAAGATCAAAGAATATATCATGTTCAGGATGTTCTTTTAATATGTGAATATAAAGGTAAATGTTGTAACGGTTGAAACCGTTTTCGTTATTTAGACCCAAACATTGTAACGGTTGGAACCGTTTTCGTTATTTTGATGCAAACATCTCTACCCTAACGTCATTTGTCGTTTATGCCTTGTGTCAAAAGTTGATAATTCATTTCGATTTATATCTGTCAACGAGGAAGTTGATTTAAATTTTTAATTATCTATTAATATTCTTAATGACCGTCTGATTTTATAAGGTAAGCTTTTATACCGATATATTGTTGAAAATATATATTTTGTACAAGAATTTCTAATTAAAATGTCAAGTATTGTACATAACCTCAACACATTGAATGCCACAAGAATAACATGTTTAGATGTTTAGAAGTTTAAAAGAAAGTTCAAGCTGCATGTTTAGATGTTTAGAAGTATAGAAACTTAGAAGTTTAGTTCCAGCTACAGAAGTTTATTTCAAGTATATCAAGAGGTTTAGTTCGAGTCATCTAAAGAAGTTTATGAGATTTAAGTTTACCTATGAAGATTTATACTTAAGAGTTGGTGATAACCGAAGTGTATCATACGAATCCCCTTGAAGAAGGCCTCTACAAGTCTCTCCTTAAATACTACCTCTTGTTCACAGATAAGTCTTGAATAAATGATTTAAATTTGAATAAGTGAGTCTCTGTGAATTAGAATTTGTCGCTACCTTATCTGAAACCTTATTTAATTATAATATCTTAATGGTTAGTGATTTTCTATATTTTTATCATTAATCGATAGTCAAGTTTTAAATATAGTAGCGCTCAACATTCTTTTTCAAAGTAATACGAGTTATTTAATAACCTGACCCACTCCCAAAATCATAATAGCTTAAAACACTATAAAAAATAGATAAATTAACAAGATCACATCACACCATCAATGTCTAAAAACGCTAAGGAATTGCTGCTAGACGCTACGAAGAAAGACGAACAATTACAGACATTAATTAAATATATTGCACAACAACAACAACTCCCACAAGAAATACAACACTATTTCAACTTTAGAGATGAATTAGCTCACTACGATGGTATTGTATTCAAACGCGAGAAGATAGTGGTACCTAAGTCCCAAATCAACAAAATGTTAACAAACATTCATGAAGGACATTTAGGTATTCAAAGTTGCCTCAGGAGAGCTCGCCAATTTTTATATTGGAAAGGGCAAAATAATGACATAGTGAATCACATATTAAAGTGCAGTGTCTGTGAACGCACACAAAAATCAAACATTAAAGAAACCGTTTTAAAAAAACCTATACCTACACTACCCTGGGAAATAGTCGCTACAGACATTTTTGAATTTAAAGACAGTCATTACATTTGTATAATAGACAGCTACTCCGGCTATGTAGATTTCAAAAATCTTAAAAATTTAACTTCAAGTGAAGTAATTAATCATTTAAAAACATGGTTCTCAACCCACGGAATACCAGACACTCTTGAGAGTGACAACGGCTCCAACTATACCTCAAGAGAGTTCAAAAATTTTAAAAGTAAGTGGAGTTTTAACCATCAAACATCATCACCATATCACCCGAGAGGGAATGGTCTAGCAGAAAGAGGAGTCCAAATTGCAAAAAACATACTGAGAAAATGTTTTATAGACAATACTGATGTCGAACTGGCCTTACTAAATTATCGTAACACTCCTCGATCAGACAAACTAGGATCACCTAATCAGCGACTATTTAGCAGAATTACTAAATCGGTCATCCCCGCGTCAAAGGAAAAGTTGAAACCAAAACTACAAGAAAATATCACAGAAGAATTAGAAAAATTAAGGAACAAACAAAGGCAACTCAGTAATGTAAACAAAAAAGACAGCCCAGAAATAAAAGTCGGAGACAAAATAAGATATCAAATTGGACACAGATCATGGGAAGGAGGAGAAATTATAGAAAAAAACGAAAATAACCCCAGATCAGTAACATTAATGACGAAAAACGGAAATATTTACAGAAGAAATACAGAAGTTATACACAAAACAGGTACCACTTTGGCAAATCTAGAAAAAGATGTAATTGTAATACCCCAAACTCCAGAGCCACAAAAAGAGAGGGAGATAGTACCAAACGTGCCAGACAAACCAGAATCATTCAAAGACAATTCTGAAGACACTGGGAACTTACCTATTCAACATCAACAGACCTGTACAACGAGATATGGAAGAACAACAAAACCAGTAAAGAAAATGGATCTCTAATAGTGTTAAAGTGATTATTAAACTAGTGCTTCAGTGATTTTATTCCTCTATAAATATATTGTCATGATCCGATAAATGAAAACATATAACATAACCATAGTTCGTTTCTAACATATGTCAAATGTCATGCCAAGTGTCATGTCAAATGTCAGTTTAACTCCGTTCTTGTTCATTGTGTAAGGAGGATGTAACGATGTACACATCGTATTGCCAGTTGCCTACATTTAGGCAACGCAACTACAACATGATGTGTACATGCAGTTGCCTACTTCGTTGTTCTTGTTGTATGCTCGACAATAAAGTATCACACACTTCATTAAACATCTAGCTTTATTATTATAAACGCAAACGCATCATAACGTTACAGTAGGAGACCCACTGAACTATTAGTGTAGATAACACAATAGCGGCTGTGATGGCATTCGATATATATCTTTAACTGCATTTTCTTTGAAAATTATAGAATTTAAGTTATCCGTCTAAAGGGTTGATGCTTCTTGGGTTTGAGTATGAATAACTTTAATCGGACGGAAGTCCTTTGGTTGTCTGATTATCGAACTCGCTTGATACGAGCTTCGATTTGTTTTTGAAACGTTGGTGCTTCTTGGTTTTGAGTACGGAAAAACTTTAATCAAACGGAAGTTTCTTGGTTGTATGGTTGTCGAATTCCCTTGATACGAGCTTCGATTTGTTATTAAAGCATTGGTGCTTCTTGGGTTTTAGTATAGAGAACTGCAATCGAACGGAAGTCCCTTGGTTGTATGGTAGTCGAATTCACTTAATACGAGTTTTAATTTGGTTTTAAAGCGTTGCTTCTTAGGTTTTGGTTTGGATTTGGTCAAAGAACTTCATTTTCTTGTTTTTCTTCATGTTGAAGTTTGCTTCTTCCATTATCGTGGATTTTTATTAGTTGAATCCCCACAAATATTAAATACGGCCCTAAGGCACGCTCACCAAAATGGACTGTCTCCTGTAGACGCTGGCTGCACCATCTCCATGTGGACAATGAAAGCTCAACATTTTTTTTTAAAAACATTTTATTGCGCACAAACGCTGCACGACAAAACTTTGTACATATTTACATTTGTTTTTACTAACTACTGCTTACATACATAAGTATCGTTGCTCAAAGAATTTAGTATTTGTTGTGTATGGGAGAGACGACCCGTACTGTGAGAAGGCTTGAATCGCTCTGCCGACTTTTATGTTTTTACGAAAGAGATAGACATATGATTATGTCACTCCGACCAGTTTTGCACGAGAGCTACCTGATTTTTGTCAAGTACGCCTGTAATAGCCGTAGAGAATGAACACCTGGCTTTTTGAGCACAGGACCGTCTTTTATTTGTTTCAAAATTCTTTATTTTGAAACACATAGGATTTTCACATTTTTAAATTTTGCTTGAAGGACCATGATTATTCGACCTTTAGTGTTTTTTGTTAATTTGGGTTAATACTACAACTTTTAGTTTTTATTCATAAATAGATCGAAAATGCAATCATCTAAATCATAACAAGGTCAATAAAATAAAATAAATTACTGCTAATTAGCAGTTTTGTACGTGCTAACTTGAAAGATCCTTCATTTTTCAAGTATAAAATTATTGATTTTAAATAAATCAAAGTACGACTCAAGTCGCCATTTTCATTACAATTTTCCTTCATTCGAAGTATGTCCATCTTTCATACCGCAAAATAGTGTTTATGTCGTCCGAACTTCATTCTATCTCGATGGTGTAAGCACTAAATGATCTAATCCAGTAAATAGCACTTGTATGGTAAAATTATTGTTCAAAAATTTGTTTTAATCTAAGAACAATAAACTAGGTTAATAAATGTAAAAAAACAAAAACTGACATTGAATATTAACGACATAAAATTCATTAAAAACCTGTATAAATAATATTTTATATAATTAACTATTTTAATTTACTAAATATCTAATAGTTATTCATTCCATCTGATTAAATAAATTTTATATATTTCTCGACATAGTTTTGAACTAAAACAAGATCCAAAGGTGAATACATTAAGCGAAGCAGCACCTCATCATCGTAAACGACTAGTTTATTGGGTGAAATACTTTAAATTTCTAGGTTAGGGTGGAATTTGCAGTGATTGCAGGGGTGGCAAAGCGGCGTGGCCTTGTTCGCCACTGCCGCTAGTTCATGCCAAATATTTCATTCCACTTTTCGGCTGGCAGCGTTGCCAGATCGTTATTCAGTAAACGCTACGTGGATTTATTAGAGAAAAGTAAAGTGTTTTTTTTTCGTGGGTAATTTAGTAAGTGGTGTACGCTTATTATTGACAATTTTTAGTCTAGAAGGTCAGTTCTTATAATAAAACTACAAGTAAGAGTTTTATTTTTCGTAGCTTGTGACTGGATTATTGATACTTAAGCGTACAACGTATATTTAGAGATATTTTAATCAAAATCGAAATAATTTAGTTTCTAGGTATTGAAAAATTTAATTCAACCTAATTGGTCGAAAAAGGCAATGCTCTCCCCCCCCTAAAAATTTGTCTTGGAGCCCCCCTTGAAATACCATTACAATTTTATAAATGAAACAGAAAAATAAACCTAGAATATCCTTGTGTATTTGTATATATCTGTTGATGACAATATTGTGTACAAAAATTTGTTAGAAATCAAGTCAAATGCGATAGGACCAGATCTTGTACAACTAACTTAACATGCTACTTTTATGTTGTCCGTATATATTGCCATTTATCACACATTATTAATTTCTGTATGAAAAATAGTGTTTTTCCAGAGCAGTGGAAAGCTTTTAAGACATTACCATGGCCAAAAAAAGAATATTTCTAGTATAAATGAGTTACGGACTATTGCCATACTACCAGTGTTGTCAAAAATAATTGAGAAAATTATCAAATTTTAAATTAATGTACATCTAAACCATGGAGGTATAATACTAATGGAGATGCCATGAGGCAATTATTTTGCATATGATACGTTTTTATCAAAAATGACCCCACTGGGCGTGGCTTAAATGGTTGACTAAGCAGGGTCGTATTCAAATATAATTAAAGTCCGTATGCAGAATTACAACTTTTAAATGACTTACCTAAGATTTGTTTTAACATGATCGATTCGAAATTAATTTGATGACATTGCGCAATTATGACTTCTACACTATTTACTATTATTTATTAACCGTTTTCCGACCAAATCAATGCCAAGACCATAAAAGAGATTAATATTATTATATTGTTCTGTCTTCGCCGAAACCGTCCGATATATGACCTGTGTGATCGAAAATCAACATTCGAATAACACTGTGCATCAGATTTGTTAATCTCTTTGTACTTTAAAACTATAACCCGAACTACGATTTTTCGTTCAAGGACTCTCTTGTCTTGATCAAAGCTGCCAATGTCAAAATCTTACAATGATGAGAATTATGACATCAAATTACCAAACCACTACGTGAATTATGAATAAATATATTTTAGTAAAAATACAGCCGAGTTTGTAGAAAGGACAATTAATTACTTTTAAATGTAAAACATGTAGGTCTTTCTGCTGCAGATGATATACATTAAGAATATTTGATAGGATCCTGATTTTTGGAGGAGGAGGTGTAGGTATGAATGGGTTAGTCTGGAATAAGATTTGGTATAAATTCCAAATATTATCCATATCTTAAAGTGGTCCGAAGTAGATTAAAGGGAAGTAAAAGGCTCAAAGTCTGTCGACCACATAAATTTATTAGGTTGGGTTGCAAGCGCTTTCGACCTAAAAGGTCATCATCAGGCAAAAATTTTTGAAAGTGAGTAGGTAGGTAGGTACAATCTGCAATAATAATTTAGGATAACAAAACGTTTTTTATAGAAATGCTAGGTGTCTTACCACTATGTGTCCACAGAAAAAATTAAATGTTGAATTAAAATTTTAAATTGTAAAAATAAAAATTATACAAATTGGCACGTACTGCCTCCCTCATTCGAGGTTGGATATTGTTTAATCTTGAACCTCGCCTGCCTCCATCTAATGAAGGTGGTTATAAAAGATAATCTCAAATTTGAAGTTCCACATGTGTGCTTAAGGCACCATGTGAAAAATGTAACTTGGACTTACTTCAAATGTATTACATTCATCAACATCTAAACATCTAAACATCTAAACATCTAAACATCTAAACATCTAAACATCTAAACATCTAAACATCTAAACATCTAAACATCTAAACATCTAAACATCTAAACATCTAAAACATCTAAACATCTAAACATCTAAACATCTAAACATCTAAACATCTAAACATCTAAATCATCTAAACATCTAAACATCTAAACATCTAAACATCTAAACATCTAAACATCTAAACATCTAAACATCTATACATCTAAACATCTAAACATCTAAACATCTAAACATCTAAACAACTAAACATCTAACATCTAAACATCTAAACATCTAAACATCTAACACTAACATCTAAACATCTAAACATCTAAAACATCTAAACATCTAAACATCTAAACATCTAAACATCTAAACATCTAAACATCTAAACATCTAAACATCTAAACATCTAAACATCTAAACATCTAAACAACTAAACATCTAAACATCTAAACATCTAAACATCTAAACATCTAACATAAACATCTAAACATCTAAACATCAAAACATCTAAACACTAAACATCTAAACATCTAAACATCTAAACATCTAAACATCTAAACATCTAAACACTAACATCAAACATCTAAACATCTAAACATCTAAACATCTAAACATCTAAACATCTAAACATCTAAACATCTAAACATCAAAACATCTAAACATCTAAACATCTAAACAACTAAACATCTAAACATCTAAACATACTAAACATCTAACACTAACATCTAAACATCTAAACATCTAAACATCTAAACATCTAAACATCTAAACATCTAAACATCTAACACTAAACATCTAAACATCTAACATCTAAACATCTAAACATCTAAACATCTAAACATCTAAACATCTAAACATCTAAACATCTAAACATCTAAACATCTAAACATCTAAACATCTAAACATCTAAACATCTAAACATCTAAACATCTAAAACATCTAAACATCTAAACAACTAAACATCTAAACATCTAAACATCTAAACATCTAACACTAAACATCAACCAAACATCTAAACATCTAAAACATCTAAACATCTAAACATCTAAACATCTAAACATCTAAACATCTAAACATCTAAACATCTAAACATCAAACATCTAAACAAACATCTAAACATCTAAACATCTAAACATCTAAACACTAAACATCAAAACATCTAAACATCTAAACATCTAAACATCTAAACATCTAAACATCTAAACATCTAAACATCTAAACATAACAAACATCACATCTAAACATCTAAACATCTAAACATCTAAACATCTAAACATCTAAACATCTAAACATCTAAACATCTAAACATCTAAACATCTAAACAACATCCTAAACATCTAAACATCTAAACATCTAAACATCTAAACATCTAAACATCTAAACATCTAAACATCTAAACACTAAACATCTACAACATCTAAACATCTACAACATCTAAACATCTAAACATCTAACACAAACATCTAAACATCTAAACATCTAAACATCTAAACATCTAAACATCTAAACATCTAAACATCTAAACATCTAAACATCAAACATCTAAACATCTAAACATCTAAAGCATCTAATACATCTAAACATCTAAACACATCTAAACATCTAAACATCTAAACATCTAAACATCTAAACATCTAAACATCTAAACAACATCTAAACATCTAAACATCTAAACATCTAAACATCTAAAGCATCTAAACATCCTAAACATCTAAACATCTAAACATCTACCAACATCTAAACATCTAAACATCTAAACATCTAAACATCAACTAAACATCTAAACATCTAAACATCAAAACATCTAAACATCTAAACATCTAAACATCTAAACATCTAAACATCTAAACATCAAACACAACATCTAAACATCTAAACAACTAAACATCTAAACATCTAAACATCTAAACATCTAAACATCTAAACATCTAAACATCTAAACATCTAAACATCTAAACATCTAAACATCCTAAACATCTAAACATCTAACAAACATCTAAACATCTAAACATCTAAACATCTAAACATCTAAAACATCTAAACATCTAAACATCTAAACATCTAAACATCTAAACATCTAAACATCTAAACATCTCTAAACATCTAACATCTAAACATCTAAACATCTAAACATCTAAACATCTAAAATAACATCTAAACATCTAAACATCTAAACATCTAAACATCTAAACATCTCTAAACATCTAAACATCTAAACATCTAAACATCTAAACATCTAAACATCTAAACATCTAAACATCTAAACATCTAAACATCTAAACATCTAAACATCTAAAACATCTAAACATCTAAACATCTAAACATCTAAACATCTAAACATCTAAAACATCTAAACATCTAAACATCTAAACATCTAAACATCTAAACATCTAAACATCTAAACATCTAAACATCTAAACATCTAAACATCTAAACATCTAAACATCTAAACATCTAAACATCTAAACATCTAAACATCTAAACATCTAAACATCTAAACATCTAAACATCTAAACATCTAAACATCTAAACATCTAAACATCTAAACATCTAAACATCTAAACATCTAAACATCTAAACATCTAAACATCTAAACATCTAAACATCTAAAACATCTAAACATCTAAACATCTAAACATCTAAACATCTAAACATCTAAACACTAACATCTAAACATCTAAACATCTAAACATCTAAACATCTAAACATCTAAACATCTAAACATCTAAACATCTAAACATCTAAACATCTAAACATCTAAACATCTAAACATCTAAACATCAACAAACATCTAAACATCTAAACATCTAAACATCTAAACATCTAAACATCTAAACATCTAACATCTAAACATCTAAACATCTAAACATCTAAACATCTAAACATCTAAACATCTAAACATCTAAACATCTAAACATCTAAACATCTAAACATCTAAACATCTAAACATCTAAACATCTAAACATCTAAACATCTAAACATCTAAACATCTAAACAACTAAACATCTAAACATCTAAACATCTAAACATCTAAACATCTAAACATCTAAACATCTAAACATCTAAACATCTAAACATCTAAACATCTAAACATCTAAACATACTAAACATCTAAACATCTAAACATCTAAACATCTAAACATCTAAACATCTAAACATCTAAACATCTAAACATCTAAAACATCTAAACATCTAAACATCTAAACATCTAAACATCTAAACATCTAAACATCTAAACATCTAAACATCTAAACATCTAAACATCTAAAACATCTAAACATCTAAACATCTAAACATCTAAACATCTAAACATCTAAACATCTAAACATCTAAACATCTAAACATCTAAACATCTAAACATCTAAAACAATCTAAACATCTAAACATCTAAACATCTAAACATCTAAACATCTAAACATCTAAACATCTAAACATCTAAACATCTAAACATCTAAACATCTAAACATCTAAACATCTAAACATCTAAACAACATCTAAACATCTAAACATCTAAACATCTAAACATCTAAACATCTAAACATCTAAACATCTAAACATCTAAACATCTAAACATCTAAACATCTAAAACATCTAAACATCTAAACATCTAAACATCTAAACATCTAAACATCTAAACATCTAAACATCTAAACATCTAAACATCTAAACATCCTAACTAACATCTAAACATCTAAAACATCTAAACATCTAAACATCTAAACATCTAACACATCTAAACATCTAAACATCTAAACATCTAAAACATCTAAACATCTAAACATCTAAACATCTAAACATCTAAACATCTAAACATCTAAAACATCTAAACATCTAAACATCTAAACATCTAAACATCTAAACATCTAAACATCTAAAACATCTAAACATCTAAACATCTAAACATCTAAACATCTAAACATCTAAACATCTAAACATCTAAACATCTAAACATCTAAACATCTAAACATCTAAACATCTAAACATCTAAACATCTAAACATCTAAACATCTAAAACATCTAAACATCTAAACATCTAAACATCTAAACATCTAAAACATCTAAACATCTAAACATCTAAACATCTAAACATCTAAACATCTAAAACATCTAAACATCTAAAACATCTAAACATCTAAACATCTAAACATCTAAACATCTAAACATCTAAACATCTAAACATCTAAACATCTAAACATCTAAACATCTAAACATCTAAACATCTAAACATCTAAACATCTAAACATCTAAACATCTAAACATCTAAACATCTAAACATCTAAACATCTAAACATCTAAACATCTAAAACATCTAAACATCTAAACATCTAAACATCTAAACATCTAAACATCTAAACATCTAAACATCTAAACATCTAAACATCTAAACATCTAAACATCTAAACATCTAAACATCTAAACATCTAAACATCTAAACATCTAAACATCTAAACATCTAAACATCTAAACATCTAAACATCTAAACATCTAAAACATCTAAACAATCTAAACATCTAAACATCTAAACATATAAACATCTAAACATCTAAACATCTAAACATCTAAACATCTAAACATCTAAACATCTAAACATCTAAACATCTAAACATCTAAACATCTAAACATCTAAACATCTAAACATCTAAACATCTAAACATCTAAACATCTAAACATCTAAACATCTAAACATCTAAACATCTAAACATCTAAACATCTAAACATCTAAACATCTAAACATCTAAACATCTAAACATCTAAACATCTAAACATCTAAACATCTAAACATCTAAACATCTAAACATCTAAACATCTAAACATCTAAACATCTAAACATCTAAACATCTAAACATCTAAACATCTAAACATCTAAACATCTAAACATCTAAACATCTAAACATCTAAACATCTAAACATCTAAACATCTAAACATCTAAACATCTAAACATCTAAACATCTAAACATCTAAACATCTAAACATCTAAACATCTAAACATCTAAACATCTAAACATCTAAACATCTAAACATCTAAACATCTAAACATCTAAACATCTAAACATCTAAACATCTAAACATCTAAACATCTAAACATCTAAACATCTAAACATCTAAACATCTAAACATCTAAAACATCTAAAATCTAAACATCTAAACATCTAAACATCTAAAACATCTAAACATCTAAACATCTAAACATCTAAACATCTAAACATCTAAACATCTAAACATCTAAACATCTAAACATCTAAACATCTAAACATCTAAACATCTAAACATCTAAACATCTAAACATCTAAACATCTAAACATCTAAACATCTAAACATCTAAACATCTAAACATCTAAACATCTAAACATCTAAACATCTAAACATCTAAACATCTAAACATCTAAACATCTAAACATCTAAACATCTAAACATCTAAACATCTAAACATCTAAACATCTAAACATCTAAACATCTAAAACATCTAAACATCTAAACATCTAAACATCTAAACATCTAAACTAAACATCTAAACATCTAAACATCTAAACATCTAAACATCTAAACATCTAAACATCTAAACATCTAAACATCTAAACATCTAAACATCTAAACATCTAAACATCTAAACATCTAAACATCTAAACATCTAAACATCTAAACATCTAAACATCTAAACATCTAAACATCTAAACATCTAAACATCTAAACATCTAAACATCTAAACATCTAAACATCTAAACATCTAAACATCTAAACATCTAAACATCTAAACATCTAAACATCTAAACATCTAAACATCTAAACATCTAAACATCTAAACATCTAAACATCTAAACATCTAAACATCTAAACATCTAAACATCTAACAAAACATCTAAACATCTAAACATCTAAACATCTAAACATCTAAACATCTAAACATCTAAACATCTAAACATCTAAACTATCTAAACATCTAAACATCTAAACATCTAAACATCTAAACATCTAAACATCTAAACATCTAAACATCTAAACATCTAAACATCTAAACATCTAAACATCTAAACATCTAAACATCTAAACATCTAAACATCTAAACATCTAAACATCTAAACATCTAAACATCTAAACATCTAAACATCTAAACATCTAAACATCTAAACATCTAAACATCTAAACATCTAAACATCTAAACATCTAAACATCTAAACATCTAAACATCTAAACATCTAAACATCTAAACATCTAAACATCTAAACATCTAAACATCTAAACATCTAAACATCTAAACATCTAAACATCTAAACATCTAAACATCTAAACATCTAAACATCTAAACATCTAAACATCTAAACATCTAAACATCTAAACATCTAAACATCTAAACATCTAAACATCTAAACATCTAAACATCTAAACATCTAAACATCTAAACATCTAAACATCTAAACATCTAAACATCTAAACATCTAAACATCTAAACATCTAAACATCTAAACATCTAAACATCTAAACATCTAAACATCTAAACATCTAAACATCTAAACATCTAAACATCTAAACATCTAAACATCTAAACATCTAAACATCTAAACATCTAAACATCTAAACATCTAAACATCTAAACATCTAAACATCTAAACATCTAAACATCTAAACATCTAAACATCTAAACATCTAAACATCTAAACATCTAAACATCTAAACATCTAAACATCTAAACATCTAAACATCTAAACATCTAAACATCTAAACATCTAAACATCTAAACATCTAAACATCTAAACATCTAAACATCTAAACATCTAAACATCTAAACATCTAAACATCTAAACATCTAAACATCTAAACATCTAAACATCTAAACATCTAAACATCTAAACATCTAAACATCTAAACATCTAAACATCTAAACATCTAAACATCTAAACATCTAAACATCTAAACATCTAAACATCTAAACATCTAAACATCTAAACATCTAAACATCTAAACATCTAAACATCTAAACATCTAAACATCTAAACATCTAAACATCTAAACATCTAAACACCGTCTAGATATAGCCAGGCTACAAGGAAAAAGGTAAAAATATCAAGAAAGGAACTAGGACGTTTACATAGGAAACAGATAAAATGCTTTTTACTATTAAACGAACAATTTAAACTATTAAATGAATAGCTTCACAGAGACCAAAATTAATATGAAAAGGAAAAATCTTATTTAACATAATTAAAAATAGTAAAGCATATTATCTCTTCCAAACAAAATAATATTAAAACCATACAAAATGTTTCATCATTTGTTATCTAATGTGTTGAGGTTATGTTTAAAATTTTACATTTCATTCAAGAAACTCTTGTACTAAATATATATTTTCATCAAAATATCGGTAGGAAACTTACCTTTTTAAAATCAGACGGTCATTAAAAATATTAAAGACAATTAGTACATCGGATGTATAAGATAAAGATAATTAAAAATTCAAATCAACTTGCTTGTTGAAAGAGACGAATCGAAATGACAATCCAAGTTTTGACACAAGGCATAAACGACAAATGACGTTAGGGTAGAGATGTTTGCGTCAAAATAACGAAAACGGTTCCAACCGTTACAATGTTTGGGTCTAAATAACGAAAACGGTTTCAAACGTTACAAAATATACGTTCACGCGGTAAAATATCTTCACCACCTCATCGCACTTCGATGTTCCAAAGATTCTTTACTTACATGATATATAATCTTTATAACGGCATTTCAACATAGTTAAAAAACTTACAGTATAAGTCGTTTTACAAAAACATATTAGTCTCTAAATAAACATTAATTTATTAGTCTACATATTTTTCTCTCGAATACATAATTTTAAAATTAATTAATATTGATATAGTAGTTCAAAGGTTGGTTTTAAACGCTTTTTAATATTTATTACCTTTTTAAATTATTTATTGTTTCGGCCTTTACTTGATGAAAATCCATTTTATCTTGAATGAGTAAAACCAAATTTGGTAGATTTTCACAAAACTTTTATTTTAAATAAAAAATAAAAATTAAAAACACTACACATGACATGTTTCGAAGTACAACTTCTTTTTCATGTGTAGTGTTTTTAATTTTTATTTTTTATTTAAAATAAAAGTTTTGTGAAAATCTACCAAATTTGGTTTTACTCATTCAAGATATTACCTTTTTGTCTAGGGCTGGCACTTTTTGTTCCATATTCTGTGTAAGCTGCAAATAAATGAATGTATTATTATTCTTACACATAGTGTATTTCTGTGACATAATCTAGATATCTATAGTGTTTGTGTATTTAAATTGAAATGTTTAATTACTCATTATAATTAATCCAGTATCAAAACACCACCTACTTCGTGTACTTATTATGTTTGTTCCACATCACATAATAAACTCGTCTCTGTTTTAGTTGTTGTTGGCAACTCTCGTAGTAGACATACGAGAGGGTGATGTGTGACGACACTTTGAAAATTGTTTACAAGCGCTACCCATGTCATGTTATACTAGCGTTGGGCCTGGCTTAATATCGACAACGGCAATTAGGGTCTAATGTTATTTTAGAAGCCAAACACTAGATACCTTATCCGCGACTCTTCCTCTCCCCTCATATTTGGCAAACAATCTTTTGAAGCGGTTTACATACAGATCGATTAAAACAATGAAGACGCTTTGAATAATTCGATGTAGAAAATGTCCTGGAACCTGTATTATATTTAGCTTTCATAATAAATTTAAGTGAGAACGAAATTGCGATATTACTATGTGTTAGATGAAGTAGATAGTGAGGGAAATACAGGGTGTCCGGTAATGAATTTAATATTTCGAATCATTGTGACACCGGCCCTGCACTAAGTAGGAAGATGGGGGATTGTAGACAGGTAGCATAACCATGCGGATTTCAGTTACGATGGCACCGTGGCCTGCAGAACAACGAGCGTTCATAATTGAATCATTTTTTAAATCAAACGATTCGTACGTAGTAGCGCGTCAACGTTTTTGTGCAGGACGTTCTGTTACTGTGGACAGCACACGCTATACCGCCATGGTTCGGAATTTTTTACGCCCATCCCTACCACAGTTCCCTGGCTATAATAAAAACGGCACGTGGTTTCAACGAGATGGCGCCACGGCATAAACTGTAGCGATATACATAAATGCAGTGACCGAAGTGTTTCCTGGCATGGTAATTTCCATCAATGGCGATATTCCATTTCCTCCACGCTCACCAGATCTAACGCCCCTGGATTTTTTCCTATGGAGATACTTGAAAAGTGTCTTTTACACGGAATCAATGCCACAAACTATCCAGCAGCTAAAGGACCGCATCACCAATGCTATACGTGGCAGCTTACGCTCTAGATTAACAGCTTGCTACGAAGAAGATGGTCGGCCTTTAAACGATACTCTGTTTAAACACTAAATCTGCATATTTACTCTGTCTAATAATGCTAATAAACCTGGTATATAATGTTCTGGGGGTAAGTTTTATTGCGTTAAACCCTTAAATTCATTACCGGACACCCTGTACATATAGATAATGCTAAAGATGCACGTAGACTAAATATTTCCCGAAATATTGGTATGTTTTAAACCTTGAAATTAGAAAAATCATCACTGAAAATAAAGGTCGAAATTACTTCAAATAATTGTCGCTTAGATCTATAAACAGAGCAGCTTGTGGATCAAAACAAAAGTCACCGAAATCGTATAGAAATAAGGAAGATTTCGACAAAATCACTAAAATGATCTGAAATTAAGGGAAATTATCGAATTTTAGTTGATAGTCCACTCAATAAAGAAAATGTAGAGTGCGTGAGCAGGTATAGTAGGAGCAAGAGATATAGTGTGACTTTAAAGCCACAAATAACCGAAAAAACCCTGTAATAACTAGATAGGAAAGTCATGTGTTCGACATATCAGATTTTTATTCATATCACCCAATAAGAGGATTCAAATAACTCGAAAAAATGCTGTTCAAGCAACATCAACATCTTGTTTTGATTTAAAATATTCAACGAAATATTTAGATAGGTGTAACACTTTCCTTTTGAGATAATTACAAACATAAGGTGTAAATACAAGAAAATTTGGCTAGCTTCGGGTGTGCTTAGTTGCACGATTTTTCACACCACCTCTTCTTTATCTCACATTTTAATTGAGAGAATCTTGATCCTCATCTACAGGAAAAAATTATGTCAATTGTCCTTTTTTTTCTTTTTCGACGTCTTCTTTATAAAAAAAATTATGTTTTACACTTTTAATAGTTTTGCTTGTAACCTCTTTATAAGTTTTCTTAGCGAGCTCTTTTCTTTAGGGCGAAGAAGTTATTATAGTGGCTCCACATGCTTTTCTACCTCGATTTGTAGTTTTTTGTTTTTCACCGGTACTGGCAAGATATCAAATGGGGTTATGGTATTGTAAACCAGGTTTAGTTTTGTTATCGAATCAGTACTGTTGTTTTTGCTTAAAATCTCTTATTACTTGTTTATTTTTCTGTAATCCTAATGTTCCAGGCGTGTTATAATCATAATCCAATCTTTGCTCTTCAGAGTTGTTCGAATTGTTAGCCTGTTCCTTTAAATATTTTGTGCAATGTAAGTCCGCCTCAATTTCAGCTGCAATAAAATCTGCGTCTGAAAATATTTTCTTGTTAAATGGGAAAATACCTGTAGCACGCTCCCACTGCTTCAAGCGAACATGGATTTTATCTCACCAAGATATATCTTCCATAAGCCATATAAAAGTTATAATAGAACAAATAGAAGAGCCGGAAGTGGCAGGTACGGTTCATATCGTCACCGACGGTTCTAAAATAAAACAAGGCTCAGGATGCGGAATATACTACAGATTCTTAAACCTAAACATAAAAAATGGCTGTAAGCAATAGTACTAGTGTAGTTCAAACAGAGCTAACGGGAATTCTCATAGCAGCAAAAGAAATAACCAGAAACAATATAACTGAAAGGAACATGCTCATACAGATAGCATACAAGCACTATTCACCCTGAACAGACCACGAATTTACTCACGGTTAAAACTAGAACGTCACGAAGCTTTGGCCAAAGTCTTCATCACCTTAAGATGGATCATAGGTCACGTCACATCGAAAGGTAACCGTCTTGGTGATTCACTAGTCAAGAAAGTAGTCAACCAAATACTTATTGGACCTGGCCCTTCTATTGGCCTGACAAAATCGGTAGTGACATACCTAATCAAAGAACATTCCCTTGTGAAATTCAAGGAAAGATGGGATGAAACAAGAAACTGCAGAGTTGCCAGGGAGCTCTTAAGTTATCCTGACAACACTGCAGCAAACAAATGCTTGACTGTGACTAGACAAAATCTGCGCCTTGTCACAGGCATTCTGATTGGTCATTGCCAAATACGAAAGCATCTCCATATCATGGAGCTATACGAATCCGCATTTTGCAGAGGGTGCGAACAAGAAGATGGGACCATCGATCATATCCTATACGATTGCTCGACGCTCTCATTTATTAGAAGATTTGTATTCGGCGAGTATCGGCTAACACCGGCCGATATAAGAAAAGCACCTCTTGGCGACGTTGTCAACTACATTAAATCTGTAGACTGACTCACGAGCTAGGAGGTGCCTATCAACTCAGAAGGATGCACAATGTGCCTAATGAGGCATAAGTGCTATGGGAGGGTATATTTCACCCTACACACGTTACAGATACCTGTAACACAAAGCCTATTTACAGCAATTTTACCATTTTGAGCGATTATTATGCTGAATCCATTGCCGTATTTCCTTACTATAGTAGGCCATAAAAGTATTATCTACGATCTGCAAACTTATGAGTTTAGTAAGGGGGTGGAGCAAGAAAATAATAATCACATGTTTTCTCTTGTGATATTAAAGACGTCTAAGTTTCTTGTATGGCTGTAATGGCCGTCAAGAAATAATAACTATGTCGAATCTCCTCAAGGTTTTACTGCAGCTATTAAATGGTTAAATAATTGTGTAAAATTTGTATGCACTTATCCGCTTGTATGCACAGGTGCAATAGAACCGGGTGGAGTTCCCTTCATTAACTGGACGGTAATATTTTTGCGAGGGAAAATTAACATGGGGGTACAAAATCTCTGGCTGCATTCATGCAGGCAAGCAGAGTTATTAAAGACCCCCTCTCAGCAGTAGTCAAAGAAGTAATAACCAACCAAGGAACCAAATTAGGACGAATATGGGACGTCCTGTGCTATCTGGGATTTTAATAAAAAAAAAATTAAAAAATTTGTAAACCGCTGATGAAGGATATGGTGGGATACTCATGTGTCTACTAAAAGTTTTATCTAATCTTCCTTGAACAATCAGAAACTGCTCTTCGCATACCGTGTGTGTGTTTTGTATTGATCTCAGATCAATTGGCCAGAGCTAATGTTGTTAAACCTACTTACAATTTTCACAAATTACAACAATACAATAATTAATAATAAAGGAACTTAAAATCTATTAAAAGTACAAAATTTACATCATATTAACAATTAAACAAGACTTAAAACACTTGTGTTACAATTAATTATACATAATTAAATTTTAGGCGACGAAGTTCCATTTTATATATTTTTATATATATATTTCTTTTTTGTTTATTTTTTTCGTTTTGTTTTTATTTATTACATCTGTATTTTTTAAAAATCTTATTTCATTTTTTCAAATGTTCATATATAACAGTTTTATATTTTTTGAACATGAATGCGCTTCTAAGTTGGTGGGGAGTGTTGCTCCTTTTAATTGCAGGTTCTTGTAAAATTCTTCGTTTAGATTTTGAAAATTAGGACAGCTAAAGATTAAATATTGTAAATTACCCAATTGCCTACAACTAAAGAATGATGAATGCGTATTTCCAATTATTACCTAATCTACTCCCAGACCTAATAATGTCTACAAACTGTGTACACAGAATATATCTATGTATCTATCTATCGTTTTGTCTTCTTCATCGAATGAATGATGATATGTCGTAAAAGTATAGAATTCAAATAGACGAATTCGTTGGTTTTGTGACCGGATCAATGCCTCCTAATTAATGAATACACACCTGTAAAAGGTAAAATGCCTTTTCGACAAAACGTACCTCGCCCTCTCCGTCCATGCCCCTTTCCCCTTATACTACATCACGCATACTGAATCTTTAATGGTTTCGTGCCTATGAATTATTTGGTCTCTACCATTAATGGTATCCAAGGTGGACGCCACTACAAACAAATACATTCGATGAAAATCAAAATGGGAATGTATGTCACGAGTCTGGATCGATAGATATAGTGTGACCGGACTGCGTGGTATTTTTTTTTGTATTCCTTTAGAAATAATTAATAACGGTGAACGTATTGTTAAAGAAACGTTTCGTTTTAAAATTGAATTCGTAATAGTCATAAATATTCAAGTGGACTTGGGAATAAAGTGAAGGCAGGTGATCTAAAATGGGACTAAAAATAAAAATGAGATTTTTTTAACAATAATGGCAATTTATGAAAATCTTCTAATTATACTCTATATGATAAACAATAAAAATCAAAAATTGTTAGAAACTTAGGAAAATTACGGATTTAGAGTAGTAACAAACAAATTATTTAATAGTTGTTTAAAAAATAGAAGAAAAAAACTGTTAACATCAACGGCATTTTCAGTGACACCAAAGTTACTAACTGTGGTATTAACAGGGAACCGTTCTCGGCCCGTTGTTATTTAATATTTATATAAACGACCTATTTGAACAGAAATTTAAAAGCGAAGTTATCAGTTTTGCCGATGACACCTTATTATTTTATCAATATAATAACTGAACAAGATTTTTAGAAGATACCTATAAGATATCTGCTTACCATTGCGTGAAATTCATAAAATATTACAAAAATTAACATAAATTAATCAGCATAAAATTACTATAATTACTTGTCAACGAATTTTTTTCTTTATTCTTCAATGACAACTTATTAGGCTTAGGCAACATCTCATACATTTTTTCGTAAATTCGCCTATGTTTTATTATTGATTTTTATTGATTAGGCTACGTTTTTTAGTAATAAAAATATATAATAATAAATAAATTTTTCACTTGTTTTACAAATCCATATACTTTTATTAAAATCAACAAATATATTTTTTAATTACGAATTCTATTAAAAATTGTATTGTCAGTATACGCAAATATCGTCCGTTAGTTCATAAAATAGTTAGCGCTGCTGTCACGCACGGAACGAATAAAGAATGAAAATTGGCTGACTGAGCTGATGAGCGTACATCGACAAATAATCGGAGAAAACAAAAAAAAAATATGTTATCTATTATCGATATTTTTGGTAGAGAAAAAAGAAATTTAATTTTTTTTTGTGTTCGTCGACGTGTTTGAGTGAGTTGTTTTATGTTTTTGTGTTTTTATAAATTTTTATTTTTTTTAATTATTATGTATGGCTGTCTTCTTCATATTTTTCTTTTATATCACACCTTCTGCTTTTTTTTTTTAAATGTGTTTTAAGTTTGTTTTTTTTATTTTTGTTTTTAACCGACTTCAAAAAAGGAGGAGGTTATCAATTCGTCGCGATAGTTTCTTTTTTTAATGTATGTTTAGCGATTATTCTTTAACACGGTGTCCGATTTCAATGATTCTTTTTTTTTTAGAAAGGGGGTACTTCAGGAGTGGTCCCATATAAATTTGGTTAAGATGTGGTGACGGCATCTGCACGTTTTTGAAGTCGGTTTTTTTTTATTTTTAATTTCTAATACTTGTCTTATATTTGTTTATTTAGTTATTTTTATGTCTCTATACAATTAGCAGTACCAATTGAAATAGTTATCATAATTATTACCCATCTCTAGGTTGTTTTGCGTAGAGTGGACCATTTTCAAACACTGAACCACTTAGGACAGAACGTGGCGACCCAGAGCTCGTTGTGACATCGTCAGATAAAATCTGAGCTACCACTTGCCTCCCAACCTTACCTTGACAACATATAACATGGCATTACCATAAAATTGTTTACATTCCTGATTAGAATCTTTAACTTCAGGTAATAGGAACTTACGTACCTAAGTCAGAAATTTCTCTTTCCTAGAATATGTATTTTAAAACGTCGGACTTCCATGTAAATGTGATTTCGATGTTAGTGCTATTATTAACCAAATTTCAAGTCCCAGTACAATTTATTACAAATAAAAGTGTATTTATCTAAATTTGATTGACTTAAATCTTTGTGATCAACTAATTAATAATTACCTGTACTGATGTGGTTTTAAATAAAGGACTTGAAAACAAGCAATTGAAAGTAAGAATTGATAAATAAAAGGAAATTAAAATGGCAACAAAATATAATCATTATTATTTAGTTTGCTTCTTTCTCTTTCAATAGAAGATTCTGCTCTTTATTAATAATATTAGAGACCAAAGGCATCTGTATCATGTGGTGGGTGAATTACTCACAATAATTAGGCTTTACCAGGCCTCCTTTTAAAATGACAAGTCCCTCTTAGTTCGTCAGCCAGCCAGCCTACAAATTTAATATAGTTGACAAGGTCGCCAGCCAATACTCTCTGAACACAAATCTTTTAATCGTGGAAAATATACTCGATGATCTCATCTTCTTGTTAGAACCACCTATATAGTGCAGATTCTGACATCCTCATGATGTGGAGTGCTTCCTTACTTGGCAACTGGCTTGGCAATGACCAGTCAAAATGCCTGTGATAAGACTCAGTGTTTGTCAAGTATTTATTTTATGTGACATTGTAAGGATAACTTAAACACTCTCTGGCAACTTTGCAGCTTCTCGTTTCATCCATCTTTTTTTGAATTTCACAGGGAAATTGTCTTCAATTAGAATAGCGATGTGGCGTGACCTTTAATTCATTCTTAGATAAGCACATTGTTGATGGATATTTCGGCCAAAGATTCATTGCATTCTAGTACACACCCTGAGTAAATTCGTCGTCTGTTTAGGGTGAGTCTTACTTGACTGGTAACTTCTATTGCTGCTATGATAATCCCCGTTAGCTCGGTTTGAACTACACTGGGACTAATTCTCACAGGTCAATTTATGTTTAGGTTTAAGGATCTAGAGTATATTCCACATTCTTGGCCTTGTTTTGTCTTAAAACCGTTGCTGTAGGTATGAATCGTATCTGCCACTTCCGACTGCTTTTTGTTCGCTTGAAATAGTGGAAGCGCATCGAGCACCTCCCTCCAAAACCGACGTCTTGCCTGACCAGATTCTACATAAGGTTCTATTCCAACTATGCGGAATCATGCCATTGTCATCAGAGCAACCTTCTTGATATACATATTAAGGGAAGTGAGACTAAGAATGAGTTTCATGGCATTGGTTGGTGTGGTTTTCATAGCTCCTGTTATATTGGAACAAGCTGTTTTTTGAATTGCTTGTAGTTTGCGGATAGCTGTCTTTTTTATGTTTTAAGTACCCAGAAAACTACACCGTATATCAGCATAGGTTTTATGATGGCTGTGTAAGTCCATGTGGCGACTTTGGGAAAGAAACCCCAGATGCGCCTCACGGTTCGGTGGCACTGTTTATAAGCAATGTATGCTTTTTTGACTTCATTTTCTAGAAGCCGTAAGTAAATTTGGATAATTTTGTCACGTTATTGATGTTGTCAAACAAACTTTTGAGGTGCCGGTACAAGCAGAAAGCAATTATATTTCCTCCTCTAGTAGCCAAACTTCTTGCCATGTGTACTGAGGCGTTTCTCCAGTATCGTTGTCATAAATGGTCAAATTATAAATCCATAGTTGTCTTTAATTGAATACTATAGAAGACTTAATGAAGAGAGTTAACAGATACTGCTGAAGATCGAAACTATAGTACTCCTTTTGAGGATTCATTTTAACTTCCTCGTTATCTACATACTTACCCCATATACTGGTGTAATTGAAATTTCCTTTCTGCACTAGCTTTACTTGAGTTAAAAGCACCTTGTATCTGCATGTTTAGAGTTTCGCATTTTTAGCAAGCATCAACTCAAGTTGAGCGATTAGGATATATTTTTCGTGGTACGCATATTTTGCCCCGAAAGTCTTTCTAAATTTGAAAAGTTAGTATCGGATACATTAAAAAAATGTCTGACATACAGCCTTTATATCAATTCACTGTGCTTTAATAAAAGGTGTTAGACTTAAGCTTCTAATACTTATTAAGAGAACGTAGAATTATAACTGAAATTCTTGTTTCATCTAAATATCCTCTGTACCTGACTTAAAAAAATTGTATTATATATTGCAATTAGGATTCATAATAGTTTTTTTTTTTGTGTGTGTCATCGGCTTCAACTACTAAGGTTATTTCGCCTCGTGTCCTGTGTAGGCTTTGTTACTGTTTCCCAGCGCCACTTTAGGAACAGCACTGTTAATTAAAATCCAACAGTGAATGGTCGAGTGGGGAATCCTACCAAGGCATCAGAATTCATTTTAAATAATTAGATTAAATGAAAAAAATCCGGCCAACGGTGGGATTCGAACCTGGGACTCTTGGATCCACAGACAGAGGCTCTACCACTGAGCCACCCACCTCCTCCATAATAGTATTATTCCTGAAACAAGAGTAGATATCTTAATATTTTTATGAAAATTTATGCTTTCAAAATACCTAACTTTATTTTTTTTTTTTACTAAATATTTGAAAGTTGAAATTTGATACTGCATTTGGGCTAGAACGATTCTGTTCAATGGCAATATACCCGCGCGCATTTAAGTCAATTTTCGTGTGTCATTGTCCAAAATGTCAAATTTGAAACCTAGTGTAACATAACAAAGGTTATGTAAAAAATAGTTTTTCTCTTTCCAATGCAATGATTTTTTTCTGACCAAAATTCAAAATATGCCGTATTTATTGCCAGAAGAAATGGAAAGTCATCATTATTTTTTTGCAGTAGCAATTCTATTGCTGATTGCCTTGTACCTCAATGATTTGTGTAATGAAAGAAGATGCGCATGTAGAGATATAGAAAGTGTTATAAACGTTTATTCCTACGATAGTTTCAATGGCCCTCAATGCTGGAAACAAATATTCGAAAATGCGAACGGTAAAAAACAGTCTCCTATAAACGTGCTATACTCTATGGCTCAAGAAGTTCCGACCGAATCAGTTTGTCCTTTGTCTTTTTCCGAAGAATTTCATTTGAGTCCAAAAGAAATGCGCATTTACAATAATAGTCACAATGTTGTAGTTTATGCGAACTGGGATTGTAACAAAATACCTTATATTACTGGAGGTCCTTTAGAAGAAGACTATAAATTTCTAAATATGAGATTTCGATGGGGACCTACTGACCACGAAGGTATATGCTATTTATTATACGATTCGAATATTTGACAAAATTTGATCTTCCAGGTTCAGAACACATGATTAATTCCACACGTTATAGTATGGAACTCCAAATAGCCTTCGTTAAATGTAGTGCAATTGAAGAAGATTTAATTATAGCAGCTAGAAATGGCTGTCTTTTAATGTTAAGTTATCTTTTTATGGTGACGCCAATAGATAATCCATATTTAGAACCAATTGTAACTGGTTTAAAATTTATCAGGAATCCTATGAGCTATTTATGCATAGAACCTATTATTCTGTCTCTGCTGATTCCTGATTTTTCCAGAGATTATTATTGCTATACTGGGTCGTTGACGTTTCCACCATGTACTGAAGGCGTTCTTTGGATAATCAAACCTGAACCACTTATGATTTCATCTAAGCAAATAAGACAATTTAGAAGAATTAATGGATGTTTTGGAAATATACAGAACAATACTAGACCGGTACAAAAGTTAAACAACAGGGAAGTTAGTTATTACGTTTAAATATGTCTATACATTATTGTATTTTATTGTGAATAAACTACTTTTAGGTTTGGGGTAGGAGCAAAATAGCGATTATTTTACCTCTGATATGCGTTAATGATATAAATGTTGCATAGTGATTAAACATACTATACAGGGTGTCCCAAATTGTTTTACCCATACTATAACTTCTAAACCTTTTAGATAATCGAACCGGACAAAAGTCTTACATTATAATTAGCAGTGTACTTTGAAAAAAATAAAAATTTGACGACCCACTCTCAAAAACTACCCGTCTGGAACAACCCCCTCAAAAATTATTAACGACACTCTAATTTGTTTTCTGTTCATTTTTGTAGTCGCTACTTTTCTTTGTACAACTGTTTTTAAAATTTTGAAATCGCTTCATAAATAAGTGAGAAATTAAATAAAACTGTATGTGAAGTTGATGACAGATCAATAATATTTAAATATTACCATTTCTATTTTTGGCATATATAAGTTACATTTTCTCTCCATTTTACCTCGTTTTCAGGGAGAATGGCAAGTGTTTGCCTAGAAGCAGTAAAAGTTGATTTGTTATAATATTTTGCTGAATGGTAATTGTGTGATTTGGTTAAATTTATAGGGTCCAAGTTGATTTTATACACATAATCACTGGTATACCGTCGTGTTTGGAAATAATTTGCGAAATCAGCATCGGAAAAACCGATTAGTTCAAGCGCGACATGCTTTTTATATCTAATTCCAGGATTTTGAGTTCCTAATAAGTACTTGATGATTTTTTTTACTGCATTCCACCGCATATTGGTAGGGCTATTTGTGTATCGAATTACGACTCCCACTGAAAATGCAATGTCTATTCTTGTTACCATTATGCCAAAAATTAACGAACCAACACATTCTCTATATGGAACTTCGCCCTCTTCTAAAATAGGCTCTGTATCGGTGGAAAGGTTAACATGTGGATCTCCGGGTGTACTTGCTGGGTTTGCATCTTCAAAGCCAATAGGATGGAAAAAACCCATATTTTTAATTATAAAATTAAATTTTTTACTGTCCAAAAACTATTTACGTGTGAAACGTGGTGTCCTCTAATTTTGGTGCGGAATATATCCGTACTATCGGCAAAAAGCGACAATACTTGAGATACACTGCAAAAATAGTTTTTTTATATTAAAAGGATACAATAAAGCAATTAAATGCATGCATAAATTTATAATAAAAAAAATGAGCAAAGTAAGGATGTGATTAAAGACATCGAAGAAACAAGAAATTTAAAACTGATTTAACCAAAAAGCTTAACACAAAAAATAATAATAATAATAATAATAATAATGTTTTATTGGCTCAAATTATACATTTTTTATAATTTTTGACAAAATAAAATTATAGCCAAAAGGCAGAGTTCAGTTTCTATTATGCCGGAGCAATACTAGAACCTGTTCTTCCACTCAACCAGTAAAACTAAAATTAAAACTAACTAGAATATTTCAAAAAAAGCAAAAATACCAAAAAGTAAATAATATTAATAAACCGTAAGAAGGGTAACCTATTATAATAATATTAATTAACCGTAAAATGAATATTCTATTATATACCAGAAACAGCCAACACCCAATACTTAAATTTTTTTTATTATTTAACAACGAAGAGTGTACCATTCATTAAATCTCGTTTTACATAATTTTTTAACCAAATATTGTTTAAACTGAGATAATGCATGGGTAACCTATTAAGAAGCCAAGATACGTAATAAGTGAAAGATCCCAGAAATAGATGAGTTTTGTGAAGTGGTGGTGTGAGTTTGGATTTAAACCGTATATTTATATTATGTACATCACATCGAAAAGATATTTTATTATATAAGTAAGGAGGTGTTGCAGAATTTAAAATATTTTGAAAGAGCGAGCATGCATGTAATGCTCGTCTCTCAGCCATATTGAGCCAGCCTAATTCTTTTAAATGAACGGAAACACGATCTCTTCTGTTCAAGCCACAAACAAAACGTACATATGAATTTTGAATTTTTTGCAACCTCTTTTTATCACTGTTTAATAAGGATGGTCCGTAAATTACGTCTCCGTAGTTTGCATGTGATAAAACCAGTGAGTCGCACAGCATTATTTTAGTTTTTTTATTAAGTAAACTCTTATTAGAGTATAATAATTTTAAACTGCAATAAGACCTTTTTGTAATGATTGATATATGGGATGAAAATCGTAGTGAGTTGTCAATATGTATACCTAGGTTTTTTTGCAGAGGAATGCAGCATTAACATTAACAAGCGAACTTTATAAATCTGTTGATTCTAAAAAGCCAACACTTTGTGTATTCTTAGACCTTGCCAAGGCCTTTGACACTGTGGATCATACACAATTGTTAACGGTCTTGGAAAACACAGGGATTCGTGGTACTCCCCTGAAACTTTTTAAAAATTATTTATCAGGCAGAGAGCAAATTGTTAAAATTGGAACAGCGTATAGCAATTCTAGAACTTTAACCTACGGTGTACCCCAAGGAACCGTATTAGGACCAACCCTTTTTTCGCTATATCTAAATGATTTATTCAATGTACAAAGTAATGGTCACATAATTAGTTTTGCAGATGATACGGCCATATTATATGAAGCTGAAAATTGGGATGATCTAAAACAAAAAACTGAATATGGCCTTGCAAAAATAATTGAATGGTTTAGTCATAGGTATCTGACCATTAATTTTTCAAAAACTTTTTTTATGCCCTTTACTAGTTATGAAAATAATCTCCCTGTCTACGATGTCATAAATATAAACTCTAATTACCAACAAATATCAATACATATTACTGGCAGCATGAAGTATCTAGGCATCACACTGGATTGTCACCTGCGATGGGATAAGCACATTAATAATGTAACAAATAATCTAAGAACACTTTTATTTAAATTTAATTACCTGAAAAAACTGTTAAATATATCTAATCTCAGACTATTATACTATACCTTAGTTCAAAGTCGCATTCAATATGCCATCTTATCGTGGGGCGCTACAACAAAGAATCACACAAACAAATTAGAAATACTACAAAAGAGAATATTAAAAATTATACACAATAAAAAAACTCGATATCCGTCGGATGCCCTTTTCTCTGAAATAAATATATTTGATATCAAACAGTTATATGTTTACACATCACTTATGTACACTTATAAAAATAAAAACATTTTAAAAAAAATTAGTCATAAATATAACACCAGAATTAAACAACAAGGTCATGTGCAAACTTACTTGGCAAATAAATCAATTGGACAAAGACATTTTAATTTCTTAATAAGTAAAATTTACAACTTTATTCCAGATATGTACAAATTGTATTTATTGACGATAAACTCAAAACATTTATTCAAGCAAATTATCAAAAATTTTTTATTAAATACTCAATGGGCCCGTTCACTTTTATTTTTGAATGTGAATTATTTATATATTTATAAAGATATTAAACTCTTTTGTCTGGTGGTACTTTTCCTGTTAAGATATTTTTGCTAGAAGTAAGGGAATTCCCATAAAATTCTTTCAGTGACTCATTGCGTCAGAAAACCCCTAATTCTCTTCAAGTCTCGTATCGGTTAATAGTTAAAAGGGCGCGGTTGTCGGATGTATCATTGCACCACCATTCCTCTTCTGCATTTATTAAAGAAATTTACATGATAAAAATATATTATTTTTTAAAAATAATGTGTTTATATTTTCAGATAAAGCTGTAGGCCCTACCTTTTCTAAATTTTAATAAAAACAATTAGTATTACTCAAGCTGAATATTACCAGATCGAAATTTTATTTGAGAAAATGTATCTGGTAAACGTGACAACGTTGTAAGTACTTCTAAATAGTGTTGTCTACACACACTTCTAGAAATAAATGCAACGTTGCCACGTTTACCAGATAAATATTGCAAATCAAATTTCTACTTTTTGATTATGGTCTGGTTAATTTTCAGCCTGAGTAATAATGATTGTTTTAATTAAAAAGTAAAAAATAAGCTCCCAGCTTTAAATCTGAAAATATAAGTTCATGATTTTTAGAAAAATAATGGAATTTTACTATTTAAATTACATATATAAATGCAGAAATGCTATATTAGGGATACTTCCGACAACCCCGCCGTCTTTAAGCATAACCGATACGAGACGTGAACGGAATCAGGGATTTTCTGACGCAATGAGTCACTGAAAGAATTTTATGGGAATTCCCTTACTTCTGGCAAGAATATCTTAACGGGAAAAGTACCACCAGACAAAAGAGTTTAATATCTTTATAAATATATAATTAATTCACATTCAAAAATGAAAGTGAACGGGCCCATTAACTTTAATTCATGCAATTTTTGAGTGATTAGTAGTCGGATCTGAAATTGCGAAGCGATATAATACAAATATATTTAAAAATCTTACACATTTAAGCTCTATTAAAAATATTTTATATATAATGTAATTATAATTTTTTTTTAAGTGTGCACATCTGTTTTAAAATTTGTCATTTTTTATTGTAATTTTATTATGATATAAAGCAGTCGAATACCCATGCGCATCCTACAAGGACATAAATGGGTTTATTCGACTCCTTTAATATCAATATAATGAAAAAAATATTCAAAATACAAAAATATGTAATATTTTTATTTTTTAAATGAATAAACATTATTATTAAGAGATCTCCATTTAAGCTAATATTTACATTATTAAGGTTACGTTTTCTTGCAACGGGTCGGCCAAAAAGTTGAACTATTGATTTAGAGGGATTTATGCTTAGACAGTGCTTATCAGATAAATGAACGAGTGACAAAATGTCATCATTAATCTTATTACAAGCATCCTGAATATTTTTCTCTTCAAAAGAGTAATAGAGCTGCGTATCATCTGCATAAGTGTGAATCTGACAGTTTGAAGAGCAGACGGTAATTGAGAAGCATACATGACAAATAAAAGTGGACCTAGTATTGATCCCTGGGGAACACCAGAATTAATAAAAGAAAAATCAGACGAGTTTTGTTTTATGACAGTTGCCTGGCATCGATTATTTAGATAACTTTTGAAGAAATTAATAGAATTATACGTAAATCCAAAAAAGTGCAAGAGAGCCAAAAGAAGTGAATGATTAATAAGGTCAAAAGCTTTCGAGTAATCAAGAAGAATTAAAATGGTCAACAGATTATTATCACATGCTCTGTGAATGTCATCAGTAACTTTAAGTAATGCTGTGGTACAGCTAAAGCCACTGCGAAAACCAGACTGACTCAAAGGAAGTAGATCATAAGTGCATAAATATTTTCTAATTTGTTTGTCTAGAATTTTTTCAAATACTTTGGATATGCAACATAAAACGCTTATGGGTCGTAGATCAGAATATGACTCAGGAGATGATTTCTTGGGATCAACTGATCAACTAAACTCCATAAAGAAAATACATTGTGTCTGAATAACTATTCCGTCAATACTATTCAAAGTAATATTTTTAAAAATAAACCGTATTCATCTTTAGAATTTTACATTTCTTTGCCTTTGAAGCTCGTTGAAAATTTCCGAGTAAAATACATTTTTTTGTACTAACACATGTCTACAGGAGAAAATCTATTTACAAATGAAATCCAACGAAAAATAACGCACCAAAAAGAATAAATAAACCTTTAAGCCATCTAAAGTAAATACCGATTAGCCTAAAGCTACGCGCATTTTGCCGATCAATACAATTTATTTCAAAAGTAGGCGGAAGCAGTGACGTAGAAAAACGGCCTTTTACTAATGATAAAATAGCTAATTTTTTTATTTCATCAGAGAGTCAAATTATATATTCTTACTAAAAAGGGCTAGGAATTTGAGAATATTGAACTATAGGCGGTAGAAAGAACATTAGTATAAGCAGCGATGTAGGTATGTTGTTCTGAAGGCAATTTTTATATTATTGGCGTATTCAATTTTTAAGTTACTGTTACTATTTATTTTTATAAGAAAACAAAATTATCTAACGGAATGCAATCAATCTCAAAAAGTAACACAAGCAAACGTATTATATATGTTTTAATTTGATACTCAACAAATACAAATTTTTACTTGGGCTTTTCGGTGACTAGATTATGTCTGGATGATGTACGCTCAAAGTTAAAACGTAAGCCGCTAATAATAGTTTTACAGACGGGTCGATTACGAGGTAACTATCTTCGTTATTGTACACTGCGCTTCCTTTTTCATTTATGAGCTAATTGTGCACTATAGTCCAATGCCAAAACTTATAGCGTCACTCTCAATGTAGTTTCTATGAAGATAGTAGTTCCCGCACAGAGCTATTATTGTATTACATTAAATAATAGGTTAGCACGTTATGTGTGACCTTACCACGGTATGTGTGACGTTACCACGTTATGTGTGACGTCACCACAGTAACCACAATACTGTAACCAAGTATCTTTTGGTAAACTTATAAAGAAATGCCTTACAAGTATCCACTGAGTGACGTCACAGTTAACCCAGCACAAATTGAACTAATTCAGCTATCCTATTGTTGATAGTAATCTTTAAATTTGGCTGGCTGGATTCATTTGTTAAATAAATAAATAAATAAATTAATTAACTTATTATAAAAATGTTTTAAAAACTTTTCGATAAGATAAAGTACTTAAGTTTTAAAGTTTTCAAAAAGTACATTATTACTTTATAGATGATGTAATAATAATATTTAATTATTTTATACTACAACAATTCAATTAAAATGCATAAATATATTGTTTCATGTGACTAAAAACAAATTAATAGAAGTGCTTTTTAAAGTGTAGATATATATTGCAAGCACATAACGCAAAGTAGACATAGGTAGATATGGCATATATCCTGTCATGTAGGATCTAATGACTAGGCTAGAAGAAGAAAACTTTGTTTTATTCTATCAACTTGGTTTCAAATTTTAGTTCTTATTTTTAAGCTTAATTAATTTTTTTAACTTTCTGTATATTTGCACAGAAACGCCACTGATTCAGTCAACGCATTGTTGTTATTTCGAACATACATTCTTCGACAGTTGGATTTTCCTTTTACTTTGAAATATCAAATTGATATAGTCAGGTTCTATAAGAAAAGAAAAACATGTTGTTTAGTCTAATCTAAGAAAATGGAAAAATGTTCAAGCATTACTGAAAAACCAATGACATAATAAATAAAATTGTCGAATCATTAATTTAATACTTATTAAAAGAATAAATCAAATTTATACAAAATATGTCGCATTTGCATATACCGGGTGTTCAAATTAAAGTTTTACAGTCAAATACCGCCGAAAATATGCATTTTAGAAAAAAAAGTTTCAGATAAAAGTTTTATAGTTTTTTGGGGGAAACTTTTGGCTAAATTCATTTTTTTGTAGCTGACCATAATATGGCCATATCGAGGTAGACTTTGTTTTTTTAAATGGGAATCCCATTTTTTCTTACATATTCTTAAAGTACATAAAAAAAAAGGAAACTTTTGAGAAAAATATTTTTTTTATTGGACTTTTACTTTTTGAGTAACAGCTACTTGAAAATGTTGCTGCGCGAAAAAAAGTTGGCCATATTATGGTTAGCTATAAAAAACGATTTTAGCCAAAAGTTTTTCCCCACAAAACTATAAAACTTTCGTCTGAAACGTTTTTTTTTTATAAAAATCGGTATATAGCTGTAACGCTTTAAGTTGAACACCCGGTATACATAAATCGCTGAATAATTTATGTAATATTCTATTTATTAGTGTGTTCTCTCAAATCATTTTGGTATATCCCTCTAACTTTTGAATATGTACCTTTTGTTTCTGTTTCACCATTTGCCCAAATATAAAGTAGCAGCTACCTCAATATTTCTGCTCATTATACTTATACATCCAACATTGTCCTTACACAACCTTTAACGTTATCTGTTTTCTGACATCTTCAGTAGCCAGAAATCACTTTCATATTTACAATAAAACATAGATGTTTGTCAAAAATTGATCCAGTTACTTTTTGGAGATGTGCAGTTAGGAATCTGTACTTGTTCTATTATAATATTGATCCTACAATGTGTCTAATTTATATCAGTCTCTACCTTCGAAAAACTACATCGAAAAAGTCGTTCTTTTAAAGAAATTAATTGGGATATTTTTTCGAAATAAGGTACAAAGTACTTGTTTTAAATTCGTAAATTCATAAACATATTTAATCTATAAACTAAATAGTAATTCCTAGAGTTCGCAGAGTCCTTTTCTGGAACAAAAACTACGATGGATGTTAAAAATTAAATCTTCCGTGTACGTTTGTCAAAATTACAATATTCAATTGAGTTTCAGTTAACAAAATTGATTAGAAAAAACAAACCAGAATATAAATTAAAATTTCAATATCGCCATGGACAGATAAATGGATTCGTAAATGAAATTTATTCAGCGTTAAATGCAAATAAACCATTAAAAAAATTGAAATGCAGTTGAAATTAATAAAACAGTTGAAAATATCCAATTCAAGTCATCCCCGATGTATAATAGTGTGACATTGAAAGGATGTATCACGGGCCGAACGGGTTGGGGTAATATTATTTTCATACATGTCAGGAAAATTGAATTTTTTTATATTTATTATCTAACGGATATATACAGTGTTTTTACTTAAGTTTGAAGTACATGGAAAATTTTCGTTGTTTTACAAAAAAGTTATTCTATGTAAAAAGGTTCTGCATAGTCTAAAAGTTAACATTAAAATATGTTAGATAAATATTTATCTATCTTAATGATTTTTCCAAGTAACGAAAATAAAACAATGTCCTACTCACTATGCATAAAAACATTTAATTAATGGAAATTCTACACACATTGTGTTATTGTAACTTTTGCATAGTCTCTTGTTTTCGTCAATGGGACGAACACTTAACCGCTTTTGCTCAGCGAAAAAACTTTTACTTTTGTAATGAAACTAATAAATCGTGATACTAATAACCACTACAGTTAACTCAGAGATAACAAGAAGATATGCAACTACAAACAAATATCGTGCGGTCCTGAATAAGACAATCTAAAGGTGCATCCTCACCGAATCAACACTGCCGATCGACTCTGTCTATCGAAATTGTTGATCAACAAGTCTATAAAACTGCATCTGTCCACACCAGAGTTGACAGAAATGTTTGTCGATCAATCGAAATTAACATGTCTGACGAAGATGACATTATAGTTGCTTGTCTCACATATATTATTTTCGCGACTAAAAAAAGAAAACTTACACGCAAAAAAAGATTTTGGGTTCGACCAAGTCTTCAAAGTAGAAATAGATACAACGCTAGTACTGACAGTTTGTAGAATGTCGAACGTAGAAAATACGTCCACACACTAAAGTCGTTCGACTGCTCTTTCATGTTTACCGACAAGCGACGGAAAATAAATCGACATGTCCATCGATTTATTTTGTCGATCGACACCGTGGATTTCCGCGTACACACAAAGTCGACAACGTCGATAGAGTCGATTGACATTGTTGATCAACAAGTCTATATAACTGCATCTGTCCACACCAGAGTTGACAGAAATGTTTATCGATCAGTCGAAATAAACATGTCTGAAAAAGATGACATTAGACTTGTTTGTGCCTTATATATTATTATCGCGACTAAAAAAATAAAACTTGCACGCAAAAGAAGATTTTGTGTTCGACCAAGTCTTCAAAGTAGAACTAGATACAACGCTAGTAATTTAATAGAAGATTTAAAAAAAAATGACGACAACATATTGAGCCTTGAATACAGGTGTAATGGTGGTTTTAGAATTTTTTTTCGAATGTCGGAAAGTGAATTTGAATATTTGCTTCTCGACCTTAAATTCATTAGCGATTTCCATAAGGGCATCGTGCCTCAAGTTTCTGCTCTTATAGTTTTTCTTTTTAGAACCCCATAGATTTGTTCTCAGTTTGTATGCTTTAAAAAAGGCTATTACTTTCTCTTGTTTCCATTCTATTCCTCCAACGAAAACACAACTACAATGTCAACAAGGCAAGACGTTACTGAGTACTTAGTATTCAGTACTAACAGTTTGTCGAATGTCTAACGTCGAAAACACGTCCACACACTAAAGTCGATCGACGGCTCTTTGATGTTTACCGACAGGCGATGGAAAACAAATCGACATGTCGATCGACTTATTTCGTCGATCGACACCGTCGATTGCCGCGTACACACAAAGTCGACAAGGGATAGATAGAGTCGATCAACAGTGTTGATTCGGTGAGGACGCATCTTTAGGGGACACAGGAGGGTATAATATACGCTGTTGTCATTCCTATTTCATTCTTTTCGTTTTGTATGCAAAATTACTTACATATCTGCAACTCAAAAATGTTTCAATCATACGTAATATCAAATTTAACTTAATTATACCATGATGACCAGCGAATATGTAAGTAGCAAGCTGTCATTGGTGTCTCCATCTATAAACGCGAGACTGTTAGGTCTACGGTGTAAGGAATCTTAAAAATGTGCTGACCTCTATACGATATTATTTTCATAAGAAGTAAATAAAAAAGGGTAAAAAACATGTTTATATAACTGTTAATCCAAGTATTACTGCGTGCATGATACTTTAATTGTAGATATAGGTGAGGGACGAGGGATGTTAATGAATATGGTATTAAAATTTAAATATCTATGAGATATTTAAGTACCGTTTTAAAAGTATATCAAAAAAAGTCTCTAAAAAACGTTTCATGTTTAGTGAGTATATTTAAATTACCTACATGAGATAAATTGTATTACAGAGTGACTTTTCAAAATCATAAACCGTGAAAAGGAGTAAATAAGAAAAGGGGAAAAGAAGAAGAGAAGAAAAGCAGAAGAATGGTACCGAAGCTGATGCAAGCCTCATTTTTTTTTTTAAATTGTGTATATTACTGACAATATGCAATTGAAAGGACCAAAGTCATGCTACAAAGAGGTGTTGTTACGTGTGTAAATTAATTTTAACTTATCAAATAAAAAGTCACTATTTCATCATTAATTTTAATATGCAAAAGGATACAATGTACTATATTTTATTTTATTGTGTACTAGGGTCCAGCCAATCTTCATCTGCAGCAGCTTCTGAAATAAATAACAAATCATATTTTATTATAATATTAGATTTAAATATAATTATTTAGCTATTAAATTGTAAACAATGCTAAGATGATATCTTCTGTCATTTCTTCTTTTTTGATATTAATAGCCTTAGAATCTATGACTATTCCAGTAGCCAAAATATCAGGTTAGAAGCCTTTCAGGTAAAGGGTTGACAGTTGGTTATGTCAAATATAATTTCTTCTTTTTCTATTCCCGTTTTCTCGCTTGTTGGAAAAGAAACTTGCATTCTGCACGTGGGTGCATATTCGTTTTCGCGGATTTAATTTAAGTTTCCTAGGGAAATAAAACATTAGCAAATTGATAGGTTTTCAAGGAAAACGCTAATCACTTTGTGGATTCGTTGCTAATTAAGAAATTACAAGACATTATTAAAATACACATTGAGGCCCCATTAAAACCGTGGTAAGTAACTAACACATCTAATTAAGTTATAGACTAAGCTGTACTAAAATATCTACCTTTTCCTTGCTTTTAGGCCTTCTTTTCTTATCTATACTTCATTCTTCAATCTACTCTACTCTGCATCACCTCCTTAATATTAGTTGGTCTCTCTTGCTACCTGCCTGGCTTAGGGATAAATTGATGGCTTAATTGCATGGTAAATTGTTTTACCTGCAGTTGTACCCAAGCTCCAATAGAACCTTTCTACAGTGGCTGTAAACAAATGAAGAATTGGTTAGACAACAAAATAATGAAGTAAGATTGTTCCTATCTTTTTGCATGATTCAACGAAAAGCAAAAGTAACAAAGGCTATACGATACAAGCTACAACAACTAATAATTACTTAAATTCATAATATATATTTTATACTTACCAACAGTGTACACCAATCTGTAGCGATACGCCTTGGTATTATTTTGCTCTTTGTATTAGTACGCCACTGCTTATTTGGCATTGTTGCTATCGTTGTATTGTACCATTTCCTCTATCTTTTCTTATACACACGAATAAACTCTAAACACCTAAAGGAAATATACTGAGCTGAAATAGTAAAGTGTTTATTTTTATTTGAGCTAGCCTGTTAATTACGAACCCAATGCTAGTTGTCTTCGTCAATACGAATTCAACGTAGCAGTGTTTTAGGCTCATTGTTATTTAATATAGTAAAGGATGATATAATTAAAAAGATAAAAAATATCAAAGTTATGCACACTATATAAAATATAGTTATCGAAATGTGCGTTTACGATTATATTTGATTGGCAAAGACAAAGCGAACTAATAATCAATTTGGTTATTTGAAACAAAAAATTCTGAGACCAAAATGAAAATTAATGAAGATAAATCTGAAATAATGGTAGTTGGAAGAATAGGCGAAGAAGGTAACGTAGACGTAAATCGAAGATAATTAGAAGTAAAAGTATAAAGGAGTACAAATTCTCACATTTGGATGTGAGAGATGGGTCTTTATAAAATTCAAGTTTCTCATAGATATGTTTCGCTTCCACGATACACTAATACCGGTATGTTTCTGCACATGTTAGCTCTATCCTTATCACATGATATGACGTCACGTAACATAAAACTTTGTCGCATCTACATAGATAAATACAAGTAACGAGATGTTTTCGACAATAAAAAACTGTAACATTACTTCATTGTTAAGGTTGTGGTTTTTATGAAGAGAAATTAGAAAAGTTATTGTATAAATACAAATATTGCCAAATTTTATTAACATTCATTTCATATAAAATTGCACGTGTAAGATATGTGATAAAGTACACTTTATTTTTAAGAAATGTATCTTACGTAAGTACATAACAAAGAACATCAAACAATAATGCACAATTTGAACGAACAAGATTTGAGTAAAGCAAATGCACAGGTGTCTCATTAAGAGCTGTTAGCGACTATATCTCAGAATATTTTGGAGAAGAATTTTTTTGAAAATTCCACACCTGTAATTTTGAACCAATCAAAATACGTGTTTTTGACAGATCACCATGGCAACGGAGGTATTTTAGTGGAAATTTTTTTCTCGTGGGGTACCCAACAGCGAATTATACTGGAAATTTTTTGACGTTTACAATAACAGACCATTTTTGACAGACTGGTTTTTATTTGTTCACATAATAGGTTTAGTTTTGATACATTTTAGTTACAATGCTAAGGTGTTTTCTATATTCTTCGGCCACTTCTTTTCTTCTTAATGGCGAAAATGCAGGACTTTGGATGCTTTGAATTATGTGTCTATGTCTAATAAAATATATATAATATTTAGACACTAATTTATTCACCTTTTTCCCATTCAGCACTTTGAATTTTGCGTAGTTTAGGTGCAAATATTCGTGGACAATTCGGAACAAATTTTCGTTTTTCAAGTTGGAGCCACAATCCTCTATTAATCCGAGTAAGTAAGTCATGGTGCAATGATTGATCATTACATCAGACAATTTCACGCATATTTTGCATAGCGTATGATTTTCAAATCGATTCATTTTTAAACAAATAGGTAATTTTGTTGGTTTTACTTGCTGTGCAATATTCTTTATCGCAACAAAACGCGAGTTATTTAATGTTTTGAACTGTCAAAATACAATGATCACAGCCTCCTACGATTGATGCTTGCTGACGCTGGTTATGAATTTCATACCATTTTAAAGCGCTCATAACGCATGTTAATAAAAACGCAGAAAAACAATTTTCTACCACTTGTAGTTATTTAAAACTTACGTAAAATTAAAGAATATACTATTTTCTATTTTTAAATGGTATTCCCATGCAACTACAATGAGTAGAAATAAGCAATTTGAAGGCCTAAATAATTGCAGCGAAACATTTTTTTACGTCGGGCCGCTTGACAACTTCAAAACTGAAATTATATTCGAGGTTAGGGTCTCACTTAGTTACCATGACAACTCAACAATCAATGCGACAACACCTTTTATGTTTCACTGGTGACTTGGAGAAACGAAAAATAAATTTTAAAAATATTTAATTTTCAACCATAATTCGGCGTGGAATTTTCTTACCGAATACCACGCGAGGTCAAATTAATATCAGGAATTTTTTTGACCTCTGGTGGTATTACTAGTGAAAATAATGCAAATACTGATGTCATGATCCAAGTATCAGTTTTTTTAGGATCTTCGGGAATACTAGCTGCTGCAAGCTTCATCTCGCTGTCTTATTTTAGCTGGTTGCAGATACGTTCTTTGCTTTGCCTTATCTGGATTGCTAAGAGAAATGTGGAAATAATTAGTGTAGGCACTTCGAAAGAGGAGATTTCGAAGTGTATAGAGCAAATATGAGCTACAAAAAAACATCCAGTCATAATATAGATACATGAAATTTATGTTTATGCAACCAAATTAGCATTTTACATGACACTGAATATTAGTAAATGTAAATAATTTCATTATTTAAATAAAAGCTCCTCCACTTATTATTTTTTAAGTTTATTGTCCCTTTTTGACGACTTGCTACAATCCACTGCTTAGTCATATCATTATTCTTTGAAAATCAAAAACATTTAATATCCGTTCTCTTCGTAATTTTGCTATAATTATTAGCCTCAGCACAATTATACATTTATGGTTTTTTTATTGTCATAATAAAATTTCTGAAGAAATCACCACACATTAATTTAAACCCTTTAAAAACACCTAAAAAAGGGAAACAAAACGTAAAAACATTTTAAACTCTTCATATAGGTACTTTAAAAATGACTATCACACAAGAAAAATAATTTGAACTTTTTTTTATAATTCCAAAAATCATTACCATTATATCTTTATAATTAGAAACAAAATTATTCTTATTCAAACATCAATCAAATACTGTTTCCTTTATTTATTTTATTAATTGGTACACTGCTCAACAGGCAATTCCAATTACAGAACAGGAAATTCTGCTAAAAATAATTACGAAAACATAAGAATAGATACACACTATACTTACTTAAAAACTTCAGACTTAATGCTATATACACTACAATTAAATATATCTATGGTATTACTGACTAAGTTACATATATGTGATGATTTTAAAACATTAGTTCTTGCTGATGGGAGATAGAAAGTACAATGCGATCTTGTAGTAGTTCTCGGAAAGTTTTTCAAATACTTGTTTGCAATGGATTTTGTTATGTATCAATTTGTGTATGAAAATTATAAAATGACAATTTCGTCTTGTCTCAAGATCAATAAAGTTACTCCAGTTTAGACCGAACGAATGAAAAATACAGCATTTTAAGAGTTTCTGTATCTGTAAACTCCCTACTAACACGTAACACAAACTTTTGATACAGCAGATACAATTTTTTCAATGTGTAATATAAATGAAAGCTTTGGATCAACAAAATCGACAAGATCGACAAAATGTTCAGGTCTTTGTAGAGATTGGTTGTTTATCTCGTAGTTGAATAAAATATGCCACGTTACGTCATGCACGGGTGATGCGAAATTCGGTCGAATTAGTAGCATACCGATATTTGTGTATCGTGTTTCGCTTCTATGTCTCACTTAGAAAACATTTTAAAAATGTGCGGAGTCTGGATACATCTCCAACGTTCCCATTGTTCCCATTGTTATTTTTTAATTTTTGACTTCTGTGTTTAGTTTTAAATACATTTGCAAAATTTAATTCGAATTTCATTTTACTAGTGTCTAAGAGAACATGATCTTTTCCCTCATCTTATCATAGATGTGACTTATTTTTGTAGCCAGGAAATTATTTAAATAATTCTATCTGTATTCTTTCTATATTTATGGTATTCTTTTTATCAGCACTACACTAGCATTTATAAATTCACACACAGGAGTCCCACGATACTCATTCACCTGACCTGTTGCCAAACATAGTTTACATTATACAGAATGCAAAGGCAATGATGTTGAACACTTGTAACGAAGTGATAAAATTCCTTGGAATATTTGGCTTAGATAAACTGTAAAGGTCAGCTCATTCCCTTTGATATCTGTGATATCCTGAATAAGTGAATGTTCCCTAATGAAAGTAAAGCCTTTGGCTTAAATTATGTTAACTTTCAGTAACAAAATGCAAATTACAAAATGAATAAATATATTTAAAATTTTTAGCGGACTCAATTAAAATAATTCAATGTACACGTTATTAACATCATAAATTAATTTAGTCATTATTTCATCCTAATATAATATATTATATAAAAAAAATCGTATGATACTTTTAAATAAACATTTTAGTATGTTTTAAAACTTTTTTTTTTATTCCCTGACTATCAATATCAATTAAATATTCTGACGGCTATTCATCACTTTTTGTTACATCGAATAGTATCCCTTCAAAATATGGGAAAATTCAACCATCATCCACGTCGTGTAGTTCTGATATCATAAAAAATGGGTCGCATGTCAACTCCCCTATGATTTATATCAATTGTGTTCGATCCGAATAAAACACTCGTGGCTCACGCTAGTTCGGAGACATCTCATTGCTAACTGGGATTATTTTGGTTCGTTCGTTAGATCGGTTTCGATAACCATCATCACGGCATTTACGAATTTATAAGAAAAAATGATCCCGTATTCTTTTTCGTTATGGACATGATTTATTGTATGAAAGAATTAATATTATTTGCAAGAAACACGGACGCAGGAAAGTGGTCTCGTAACTAACCAAATAATATGAAAATAAGGATATGCAAAAGAATTTGATTTTCTTTTTATTAAAAAAGTATATTTTTACTTATATTAAAAACAGATTAAGATCCTTCTTAAAAAATATAAAAATATAAACTGAGAATTCACCCCTCAGCATTATTCCTTTTAATTTTACCATTTTCTCTTAAGGAAAATTGTAAAATCATAACTATCTAACTAACTTTGGGTTTAAAAATTTGTCATTTCAACAAAACAATTTCATAATTTTTATGTTCAAAATTTATCGTAGTAGGCGTTGAATTAATTAGTACAAAAATTTGCTTTAAAGTTGACTACATAAATCAGGGTTAACATAAAAGTGCTAGAAGAAGAAATTTAAGCTTTTATCAATATATATTTTGTAGAATCTGAGTTTATAAAATCAGAATCATTCCTGCCAAAATGGACGTATAGTGCAACACTCACGAATTAGAGAGATACCCCAGGGCTAACTCATTCGGAGGCGTTTATAAGAAACCCTTTCATGAATGCCTCTACTCAGATCCAGGAATTGGGTAGGAAAGATCTACGCATCATGGGTCTGATGACATTGTCTTCTAGGTAACCAAATGAGAACACACATCGGACTGTCGATTCTATATACCTGCTCTGCTTTCGAAAGAATTAAATTTCAGATCTTTGGATTTACCCAACGGTAAACAGGTTTCACCCAATTCAACCAAGGCCTTCATCAAAAGGTATGACAATACATCCGTCTGAGCCGCAGGAAAAAAAACGACAACAAAGAAGGTCAGAGATGAATTAGTAAGAGATACTTGCAAATCAAGGAAGTAATCGAAAATAGCGAGATTGCAGTACCAAAAGTTAAAGAAATAACTAGCGCAATGGAGACAGCTTGTAAAAAAACTTGTTGGCGGAACTTTGTTCAAAACACGTTGTTGTAAAAATTTTGTTCGAATAACTTTAATTGGAAAATACGTTTGTTCAAATGAGAGATTGTTCAAGAAACTTATTGAAAGATAATTTTAATCGAAAAAGTTATGTTCAAAAATAGTTTTCTTCGAAAAATAATATTTCGAACAATATTTGTTCAAAAAGGGGATAAAAAGATATTTTGTGATTTAATCTAAATAAAAAAATATATTAAAGAAAATATTCGGACGGTTGCATGGTGTCGTTTGAATATTTTTGATCTATTGTCTTTTCGATATAATGTATTTTAGATCAAATTCCATTCGATAAAATATATTTTCGATCAAATTTTCAATTCGATCAAATGTTTTTTGATCAATTTTGTGCCACCTTTTTTATAACATCTATATATTCTCGCCGCCTTTTCCAAGGTCATCCCCTTCTCCTTAGTCATAATTTGATCAATTTTTATAGTCTTTTTAATAATTGTGTTGTTGCCTTCCTCCTGCTCACTTTAGACTTGTGCTTTTATGTTTCTTAGGACGATTTAAGTTTCGAGTTCGTCTTCGATTCCTTTATAAATTGTTAGTCTCCTCTCTTTATTTTCTATTAAATTTATGGCTAATATAATGGAGGAGATTAAATTTGATATTAGTATAACATTTAAATAAGTCTGAGAAAATTAGGTTATTTAAGGCATTTATGAAAAATGACTAATATTTTAATTATCGGTTTAGGACCTACCAAGAGGTACATTACTACTAAGATCTATTTATATCTTCCTAAGAATGTTTTGGATTTGGAGTAACTCCAAACTGAGCCGATCGCCCATTTTGTCCTCCTCTTCACATAATTTGCATTCACTTTCTTTTATGTAGGTTCTCTTTGAGTCGACAATGCCCTGTAGGGATCCTTGTTACTATGTATAGTTTGTTCTCGCTCAGACATACAGGCTTTCCATCTCTTCTGGTTACAGTCAATCATCCAGAAGTACCGAAGCCCTTCTTAGCTCCAAGAGATCATTCGAATCATCGGTTCCCTAAGATATGAAGCTTTTAAGTATTTTATTAATATGAAAAACCACAGTGGTATCCTCAAATCTCTTGAAACCTCCTTTGGGCTGGGTTCAACTATACAAATTTGAATAGAAAAAAAATATAATTTAGATTTTTTTTCATAAATGCAGCATTTTGCCTTAAATATATACCTGATGAGTGGAAAATGGCTAAAGTTATCCTAATTCCTAAGCCAGGAAAACATCCGAATGAAATGTCATCATATAGACCTCATATAGACCTCATTGTTACCGATATCTAAGTTATTTGAAAAACTCCTATTAAAACGACTAAAACCAATAATTGAAAATAAAAGTCTGATCCCTTTGCACTAATTTGGTTTTAGAAACAAACACTCGACAAAAGATCAAATACACAGGATCGCTAATATCATTGAAAAAGCTTACGAAAATATATATGCTTAGCTATATTTCTTGACGTAAAAAATGCTCCCTAGACAATTATATCTAACGGGAAGAATGTTTAGTGTAAAGCAAGACGAGGCATACTCCGAAATTAAAGAAATTAAAGCAGGTGTCCTACAAGGCAGTGTGCTAGGACCGGTTGTTTACTTATTATACACCAGCGATATCCCTCAACAACAATGTGTTAAAATAGCAACTTTTACGGATGACTCTGCAATATTGGCAGTTGGCGGAACTAATACAGAAACCTCAGAAAAACTTCAGGAAACCTGCAACAGAATTAATCGATGGACAAAAAAGTGGAAAATAAAAATAAATCAAATTAAATCAGTGCAAATTGATTTTACTTTTCAACCAAATAAACAAAAAGAAACAAGAATAAACAATGATGTTATTCCACATTACGATTCGGCCAAATACCTAGGGATAAACCTAGATATAAGACTTAAATGGGAGGAGCATATAAAAAAAGCTTAAAGTACTTGAACTTAAATTCAAAAAAATATATTGGCTCCTAGGAAGAAAATCCAAATTGTCAGGGTACAACAAACTGTTGATTTATAAACAATTCCTAAAATCATTCTGAAGTTATGGCATACTGCAAGAGTAATATCAACATGATACAAGTTTGCTAAAATAAAGTCCTAAGATGCATTCTTGATGCATCTTGGTTCTATCAAAACAATTATCTTCATAGAGATCTGAAGATACCGACAATCAAAGAAGAAATAAAGAGGTTTGCTGCGAAACATGAGGGTCGACACCACTCCCACGTTAACGAAGAAGCGCTGCAATTACTGGACAACTCTACGCTCAGCAGAAGGCTCAAAAGTAAGAAGCCATTTGAGCTAGTGTAGTAAACGTTAAGGTTAGTGCTAGTGTAAAATTGTGTAATAAATCGTCACGCCAACTTGTGATTTTTTCCTAATGGGGCTTTTTAGACAAGTAATTAGTTTATAAGATTTTTAGATTAAAATTGTAGGTTAGTCAATAATGAATAGTAATAAGACTCCAACAAAAAAAATTTTTTTTTTATTTATTTTTCCTTTACTCTGTTCTTCTCACTCTCTCTTCTTGTTGCTCTGTTCATGCCTTCTCTCTCTTTTTCTCTGCTTCCTGCTATCATTGTGTAACTCCTTTCTTTTGTATCCCTCTAGTTCTCCTGCTTTCGGTTTATAACTACTTCCGTTTCTTACATTTCCTTTCTGTTTAACCTTTTTTTAAACTCTTACCCCTGTATATTTTAATATATTTATTTTATTTCAACTTCAACTATGAAGAATGTCACCCAGGAATTTACTTTATCAGTATCTATAGTATGTTTTTTGGTAAATTAAAAGCATACTTATTTCAATAGTTACAATTCCTATTTTCTTTTCCTATGTCGCTGACCACGTGTTTCGTTTTTCAAAAATTATTTTTTCCTGGCTTGACACATATTTTATATTCCCCCCCCCCTTCCTTGTTAATGTCAACCATCTTTCAACATCATTTCCGTTTCCTGCTACATAGTTTTATTTGATTTTCGGGTTCAATTTCAATACAATATAGTCATAATTTTCTTGTTTGGTGTTTTTTAATTTTATTATTTATAATCTGCTATTCATAATGTTCATTTTTATCTTTTAATTTTTAAATCATCTATACTCATTTTCAAAAATCATTAGGTACATTTATTAGCTAGAGTCATTCCAGATACCTATTTGTTAGTTCATAACTTATTTTATAAATGGACTGTCATTGTTTTACAATCGCATCTCCATTAAAACTTTATCTATCTAATTTTATCTCCATTTTAATTTGTCCAGCACTCGTTTTTAAAAAAAATTTAAATATTTGTTTGTTCGTAACTGTGTAATGTTATTTTATATTTAAATTCTATTTATTGATTTTCCGCAACCAAAACAAGGCTCCTCTCGTGTTTTCGTTTTTTACCGTTTAAAATAAAAATATATTTTAATATAATATATATATATATATATATATATATATATATATATATATATATATATATATATATATATATATATTTACAGTTAACTCTATATATGTTAAAACCCGTAGCTTATCTGTAATGGCTATATTATGGTAAGTCAAATTGTTATTAACCCCTTCTATGTGACCTTTGACTGTTTGAATTTTGTTTAATTTTCATTTTTTGTATTATATATTTTCCACTTTTCAATACATTGACTACATGACTCTCCATTGAGGTGTACCTGATGATGAAATAATAACTTCGAAATAGGTCGTAAATTAAAATTGACTTTGTACTCAATCTCACCAGTAATAAATGGCTACCCACACTCTTAAAAAAGGATTGTTTTGAATGTACCCATACGGTGTAAATTAAAGTAAAAATATAATGACCATAAAACCAAAAAAACACAAACAAGACAAACTAGTAAGGTACAGGGAATCGAATAATATAGATACAAAATAAAAAAAAATCATTTCCAAAATCTACTAACAATTGATATATCGGAATAAAAGAACATTAACTAAATAAACGAGATTGAACAAGAATAAGCAGACATAGGGGTCTATTCTGTAAAAATTCCTTTATATTTAACGGCCTTTAAAAATATTTTCTTCTTTAATTCGGTCACTATTTAAACGGATCTTTAAAATACATTAGAGGACTATCTTAAAGAAATCTGTTTAAATAATGATAGAAGTAAATTAACGAATACGAACATGTTTTTATAGGCCGCAAATATTTTTAAAGGCCTTTAAATATAAAGGAATTGTTACAGAATAGACCCCAAAGGGGTCTATTCTGTAATAATTCCTTTATATTTTAACGGCCGTTAAAATATTGACGGCCTTTAAAAATATGTTCGTATTCGCTAATTGACTTCTGTCATTATTTAAACGGATTCCTTTAAAATAGTCCTCAAATAACAATCATTTTTAAAGGGATGTTAAAATTCGTCTTTAATTTTTAACGATTTAGAATTGAAAATTGAGGATTTGTATGGTTATGTTTTCAAACTAGTTCAAATAAATCTTAAATGCGATGTTGTCAAGTGTTCTCCTGCCATTTGTAAGGGAATCAGTTAAAATAAATAATTTTTAACAGGCCTCTAAAATTTGTGTATACAGAATACTATTTTTTGTTAAAAAAATTAACGGGTCGCTAAAATTTTAATTTTGAAAGGCCTCTAAATTTTAACGGATGTGTTACAGAATAGACCCCAAAGGGTGATACAAAAAAAAAAGAAAAATGTGATTGTTTTACAAAAAATTATAATTTATTAGATTTTTAATGATTGATTACCAGACTATCCAGAATGAACAACAAATATTACTGTCCATGTTGGTTTATCTATACTCATCTCATAATACTATAATAATCATAGGAAATAATGTCGAGGTAATTAGATGAATGCCTGTGATATAATCCGATATGGCACATTTTCCAATTTCCATAATATTATATTAATACCACCACCTGATTTCAATATACAATTCACATACCTAGTTAGCGAATGCAATGAGTTTCATACTATTTGGATTCATAGAAAAATAATTCCAACAGTTTATAACATATCAAACCAATTTATTTCGAGATCGAATCAAAACAACAAATTCAATTGTGTAGCAAATAGAGGGAGAGAGAGAGAAAGATTGCGCAAATTAGTTAACGCTCAACTCAATTTTGTTTGACCTATAATCATGATTTTTTTTAGGTTAGAAAACTTGCATTATCAATTTTTCATTCGAAGTAATAAAAGAAAATAATAATTAAAATGTTTTGATTGAGTTAAATAAAATATGAAAATATTTGCGTTGTCTTCCAAACAGAAAATGCCATGTATAGAATATTTATTTACTTGAAACCTTTCCCCGCACAGCACTTCGCTCCATACCCTGGAACATGGTCAAATTGGGCTAAGCCGGTTTTACATTCGTCTGCATACGGAGCGATGTTGCAATTTTGCATTTTAGTATCTATTCCGACTGTTCAGATGGCAGCATCTTATGGACAGTACACTTTTAAATCCTAACACAAGTTTCCTGAAATAATTAGGCAATAATAAAAGAATGTATTTTGCGTTTCAGCTTTAAAATTCTATAAAAAATGGTGGAAAGACCATACCTTTTAAATATTTGTTAAATATCATTTATTAAAATATTATGCATTAAAAGTAAAACAAACTATAGAGTTTCTACCATTCTTTATCGTACTCTGAACCTATTTTTAAAAAAAAATTCTGAAAATATCGTTCAGAGCTGTATTTTTTGTGATAAAAAAAGTCGCCGTCACTTGTCACTGACGACGTGTTGAACTTTGCCCTAAGTTCATGCTATTTTTTTTATTTTTGCATATATTTCTTGAGATTAATAAGGACGTTTATTATGGTTAAATAATGAAAATTAAAATTCTAAAACTTTACAAATTTATTTATAATTTACTCACGAATATTTGAATTAATTATTCAATATTACAAACAGTATTAACAATTAACAATTAAAACAAAAATGTATTAACTGAATCTCTGATAAAAATTCATAACCGTACCTCTCTAAGTTTTATGAATAGTGTTCTAAACATTTGAAACCATTCATTACTTAAAATACTCATCATGTCTTACGATTACTCGAAGACGAAATTTAATTTAAGTAATTCAAAATTTCGCTCATTTTCAAAATTAATAATACAATGCTGCAACCTGCCAACGTGACTGGGATTCAAAAATTCCCTTGGGGAATTTTGTATTTTTGTATGATTCGACCGTAGGATTTTACAGCAATAACGTTGAGTGCAAACGGGACAATTTAATCCTGTGCAGAAAACAACATTGAAATGTTTTAACAGCGCATTTTACCAAGAAAAAACTTGTTAAATTAAAAATGATTTTAATTTTAATTTATTTTAATCATATTTTTTATTGCTACAAATGGGATCTTTTATGTAAGTATATCTATCTATCTATCTATCTATCTATCTAAAAAAAACTTACATATTTTATATTTTCCTCAATGCCTATTATTATTTTATCTAATATTCAGCGCAAACCGCGTTGACACGATACTGGACGACCGGACGTAAACGACGTTCCGAGAATTCCGAAATTAAGATGGGCGCAAGGCACAGTAAATGTGTGCCTCTGTTGTTTTCTCTCTCATTATGATGCGAAAAACAATGACAACGACAATATCGCTTAGCAAGAGATGAACACATGCGAAGGATTATACGTCACAAGCGGGGCGCTGTCCCATGGCACAGATTACTTAGACCAGATACGAATGTACGCAGCGGCATCTTTACCGACTCCCTCACAAATTCGATGAGGAGATAAAGCAGTCAAAAATATGATGAAAAAAATCAATAATATTTATAAATGGGACAAACTTTTAATTTTTCTTTTGGTTTTGTCTGACTTTTTCGAAAATTTCAAATCTCTGTTTGCATATTTAAGAGTATAAAATATTCTTATAACTAATTTAATGCTGTACATTTTCGCAAATTGTTGGCAAGAATGACCAAATTCTATTTTGCTCATCTCAAAAATGTAAGCGTTGGAAATTCCAGGCTTAGTTGACAAACTATCAAATAAGACATAAATATTTTTTCTAATTTGAAAATATAAAAGAGAAATTTTTCGCTGGGAGATTTTAAATTGCCAAACATCTTTTCTTCAGAGTCGTATGCTTTAAAATGCGTTAACAAGTTAGAATTGTTAAGTAAATTGCATTCTTCTGAGAAATTTACGCAAATTTCGCAAGAATGGATATGTAATGATTTTTTTATTAAATAGCCACATACATAGTTAAATGCATTTTGAGTGGTCACATTTAGCTCCCTGTAGTCACATTCAGAAATCGTTATTACCCCAACTGATTGTTTTGAAATATATTTAATTTTCATTAAGCGGAGAACTTGTTTTTCTAAGGGAAAAACGATTCCCGGGATTCCTTTCCAGTGTGTGCCCCACTGCCGCTAGTGCCCACGAGCCGCCACTGTCTACGAGTCATCACTCCAAAAATAAAATGGGCCCGTTCACTTTCATTTTTGAATGTGAATTAATTATATATTTATAAAGATATTAAACTCTTTTGTCTGGTGGTACTTTTCCCGTTAAGATATTTTTGCTAGAAGTAAGGGAATTCCCATAAAATTCTTTCAGTGACTCATTGCGTCAGAAAATCCCTAATTCCGTTCACGTCTCGTATCGGTTATGCTTAAAGACGGCGGGGTTGTCGGAAGTATCCCTAATATAGCATTTCTGCATTTATATATGTAATTTAAATAGTAAAATTCCATTATTTTTCTAAAAATCATGAACCTATATTTTCAGATTTAAAGCTGGGAGCTTATTTTTTACTTTTTAATTAAAACAATTATTGTTACTCAGACTGAAAATTAACCAGACCATAATCAAAAAGTAGAAATTTGATTTGCAATATTTATCTGGTAAACGTGGCAACGTTGCATTTATTTCTAGAAGTGTGTGTAGACAACACTATTTAGAAGTATTTACAACGTTGTCACGTTTACCAGATGCATTTTCTCAAATAAAATTTTGATCTGGTAATATTCAGCTTGAGTAATACTAATTGTTTTTATTAAAATTTAAAAACGGTAGGGCTTCCAGCTTTATCTGAAAATATAAACACATTATTTTTAAAAAATAATATATTTTTATCATGTAATTTTCATTAATAAATGCAGAAGAGGAATGGTGGTGCAATGATACATTCGACAACCGCGCCCTTTTAACTATTAACCGATACGAGACCTGAAGGGAATTAGGGGTTCTCTGACGCAATGAGTCACTGAAAGAATTTTATGGGAATTCCCTTACTTCTAGCAAAAATATCTTAACGGGAAAAGTACCACCATACAAAAGAGTTTAATATCTTTATAAATATATAAATAATTCACATTCAAAAATAAAAGTAAACGGGCCCATTACACCACCGACTTAAAATTAGATCCATTCAAAATATTGACTTATTTAAAAATGCTCTAACTTTCAAATGCGGAGGCTGATTTATTTGAAATATTTAGCAACTTTTAGATAAAATACTGTAGTTTTAAAAATATTATTCGGACATCTAAAAGTAATTTAGTACTCGCCGCATATACAGGGGAGAAGAGAGAACAATTTTTTCCTCTACTTTTGACACACCCTGTAGGTTAATTCTGCTAGTAAATCTGCACACAATTAATTTTATCAAGAAGACTGATTTGTTTCCAACACTTTGTTTTTTTATTTACCCCGATATTCTAATTTGTTTGTGAAATGTGACGGTTTAAAGAAAATGCTACATTTTAGAAACGGTCATAATTTAAATGACGGTAAAGAATAAACTACAAAATAAGTAGAATGCTGTGGCCAACTCACAATATGACAACTGTCAAATATTCGTTACTTGGCAATTGCAGTTTAATTATCAGCATAACAAATATTCATTATCAGCACTGGCACAGTATATTCAACTGATTATTTTGCTGATTAGTGTATCTTATAACACCAAATTTGTTTACCGACCTTAGTAAAATTATACTGTGAAATAAAAAATTATATTTATTAATAATGTTTTAATTTTCAACTTTAACACCCTGTATTTCGGAAACCAGTAATATTTAATCGAAACATATTTTGTTAGATCGCCTGTATATTTCTTTGGAACAAAAACACTGTTGATGAGACTCTAGTGGCTAAAAATTAAAAACATCTAACAAATATCAATTTGTATTTATAAAGAGTTGCCCCAAGGCACTAGGCCCCTTTTGTCTGTCAGCTAGTCAGCTAAGGCGACTATAGAGCGAATTTTCGCATTGCTATTGCTATTGCCATTACCTTTTTAGGTTTTTTTTTTTTTTTTTTCAATAAAATGCTTATGGGGGTATGGCCTTCTCCCTGGAACTGCCCTTGTTGTCAGCCAACCTATAAATTTAATATAGATGACAACGTCCCCAAGAAATGTAAGTTGTATGAAGCCAATATTTACTAAACACAATTTTACTACTAGATAAGAGCGACGGCATTCATAGAGGATATGTTCGATATCACCATGCTTCCGTACTTGATAAATACTAGTAAGAATGGATGGGATCGGACGCAGATTCTGCCTAGTCATAGTCAAGTGTTTGTTCGCTATAGTGCTGTCAGGATAATTTAAACCCTAACCAATCTTCAGTTTATTGCGTAGTCCCACATTTTCTTTAATTTCACAGAGAAATTCTTTTTAATAAGGTTTGTCTCTTGTTATTCCAAAAGCTATTTTTTCTGCTGCCTTCATGGTTAGTAAAACAAGACGGTTGCTTTTCGATATGGAATGGTGGTTTTCTAGTACTAACCCTGAGTAAATTTGTGGTCTGTTTGGGGCAAATAGTGCTGTTTGTTACCTATATAGATGATCATGTTATTTTCAGTTGCTGGTAACTTCTTTTGCTGCTCTGAGATTCCCTGTGTTCCAAGTTTGGACTACACTGGTAGTATTGATCAAAGCCCATATTTCGATTTAAAAATCTGGAGTATATTCCACATACTGAGTCTTGTTTTGTTTTAGATCCTCCCCCAGGTACCGTGCGGAGTCATCTTACTCTCATCGGAGCAGCCTCCTTGATATAAATATCAAAGAGAGTGAGACTAAGAATGACTTCCATATATGTAACTGGTGTGGTTTTCATGGCTCCTGTTATGCTGAGACATGCTGTTTTTTGTACTTGTTCTAATTTTCGGATAGTTGGAAATCATTTATCAAATGTCAAGTTATGTTGAATCTCGTGATAAACTTGGTGCAGAAAGCGCATTTATTTAAAATAAATAAAATAATAAATCTATTTAATTTAGAGCCATTTTCTCGATTTGAATATTTTATCATGAATAAAACATCAAGTTTGCCTTAATAGGAAAACCAAAATTTACGAGTGCTTTTCATAACGTTTCAGTTTTAATCTGGAGAAATCGTATTAGTTAACAAGAAAATCCAATATAATATTGCGTGAATTTGTAGTTGCATGCACACAGGCCTAGGGATTAGCTAAGCTGCAATAAAAATTATAATTCTCATATCGCTCCGCATTTAAAATACATTGTATCAAGTGTAGGTACACATATAGTAGTTAATATTGGATGCAATTATTACAGTTAGGAATATACATAGATACCCAGTATCTAAGTAAACATGATATTAAAATTGTTATAGTAACTTCTTGCTTTGATCGCTTGAAGGTCACTTTGTCTAAATGTATATTCCCTTTTATAAACTTTCTCAGCAAATAGATACCTTCCAAGAAAATTTTAATTGATTGGGTACATTTAGGAATACAATTACTTGACACCATGTGCTTTGAACCAGGTTATTGGTAATTCTGGCGTAAAGCGATAATACTAAATAAGAATTTATGGTAACCAATGGCATGGTGCAACTTGATAATTAGTGTTTTAAATATTATGATAATATATATAGTGAAACAGCAGCTTTGACAATGACGTAGTTGGTTCAGTATTTCATAAGCAATGCTAAAACTAGTTCTAAAAACATCAATGCCTCTAAATGTATCTTTAAAAAATTGCGTCATGATAATATTACGCCGCAAACATAGCCTCGTTTCATATTTTTTTTGTGCTTGCATGTACAAGACCCCTTTTTTGTTATTTTATTTCATTCCATAAAACATACATGCGATCCTGTTTCCCATTGAACTGCAGTTGATTCTGACAAGGCGTGTTCATGAATATTTCGCTGTATTATTTTTATATCAACTTCAAATGCCAGCGTCCGTTTATGAGTTTGTTCTAAAACGTTCTTTTTAATAATCGATCTAAAATGGCTACATTAAAAATGTACCTACGCAGTAGGTAGACAGAGTTGCTTTATCTATTAAGCACACTCTAATTATACCGGGAATAAGATTAATTTGATCTGGGTTCTGGAATGCAGTGTAGTTAACATTATCCACTATTGAATCTGCAGGTAAAATATAACCTTTTCTTTTTGAATCACCCTATATAGGGAAACAATATTGTAAACTTCCAAAACTGACTTAGAACTGTTTAAATTTTACAATTTATGTGGGCATTTAAATATCAATTTAGTTTTTTTTTGGGGTGCAACTGATCCTATTTATTTGAAAAATAAATCAGAATTATAATTATTTACATACCTTCAGGGATTACATTATTTTCATTACTTTTAAAAGTCTTCCTAAAAGCCATGTTTTTTATATACAATATTCAACGCTGGATAAACAAACGTTGTCCACCTGGGCTCACTTAGCACAGCGATGACACACTAAGCGTACCAAAGAATCAATCGGAACATAAGTTGAGCAAAATCACAGAATAAGGATTGGACATTGAGATCCACGTTGACTGGCATTTCTTATGGGCTATCGTGGGCTACTACAAATGGAAATTTGAAAAAGGCTCGGTTCAGCCAATAGGAGACGCAAAAATTAAGCTGTTCAGAATAAATCGAGCTGCATTCGGTCTCGTCGTGTAGCGATGCCAGGCATAACATATTTATGCGATATTATCTTCAAACGCTAAACGTTTAGCTCTAATAAAATTGAACGCGTCACCAGTTTGCAGTTTGACAACTGTTTTTTAAGTCTGAACGTCGGCGGTGTCTTTGTGAATTATATATAGATATATTATTAATACTGATATTGAATTGTGGAATAGTTAAACCTAATTAGAAAAGAAGTTATTTAATTCTGGAATAGTTAAACCTAATTAGAAAAGAAGAGTGCAAATACTTAAAGAACCTAATAAACTTATCACTACTGACGTTAACCAATTTTGGAATTATGTAAATAACAAAAGAAAAACTATAACAAATATAGGTTATCTTACATGTAATGGAGACACTGAACCAGACTAGAAAACTGCTGATACATTTGCAAAATTCTTCTCATCTATCTATTGTCAAGAAAAAGCTCTGTACACTCTAGATTTTAAGATCGGTAATTCAACTTTGACTAACGATATAAATAAATTGCATTAACGAAAACGATTATAGCAAAGCTTTTAAAAAACTCAAACCCAAAGAAGCTACAGGTATTGATGGCATTCCACCGTATGTATTATGGAAGTGGTTAACTAGGTCAGTATTTCACATTTTTAATTGAATAATTAAGTTTAATCAATAATTTTGGAAAATCTCTAACACCACACCAATATTTAAATCAGAAAGTAAAACAGAAGTGGAAAATTATAGAGGAGTTTCAATTATTTGCGTTCCTTTCAAGTTATTGGAAAAATTATCTATAGAAAATTTTAACCAAAACTCTAACAACACTAATCTATTTATTTACAGTACCAATACTTTTTATACTTTTGAAAATAAATCTCAACTAGACAGTAATTACAGACTTTCGTAACGCCTTTGATCGGGTAAACCATGACATTATTTTGAGAAAGCTTAGTAAATTAGTAAAGTTCACTCGTAAGACGGCTTTTCTTAAGAATTCATTAAAATTGAAATATAAGGTTAATGAAAGTGTCGTTTACGTAACTAAAAAAAATTAAATTTTTTGACCTTCTGTGAAACGAGATATTAACAATCAAAATGTGCATAATTAACACTCTTGAAGCCTCTCATGTACACTAGCAATGCATTTATTTCAAGATATCTCGAAAACGATTCTTACCATATTTTTTAAAAATTTTAAAAATGTATCGTAAATCAAAAAGTTATAAGATTTTCTAAAAAATTGCTGAATTTTTTGACCGTCCTAGATTTTTAAAATAAAAATATTTTTAAAGCAGTTGACGCGTAGTTGCGTAAAATTATTACAACTTGGCAACATTGTAATCACTACACGTAACAAAATAACACTCGATCAGCTAAGAGATTGTTATAACCTCGCGACGTGTTCTTGAAAAATTAATTCGTCCACTGTGTTTGAGAACTGGAATCAGCGGTTCTGTTTGAACCAAAACAAACCCTTAAAATTAGTATGAGGAAGTCACATATTTCTATTCGCGATTCAAATTAATTTTCGCGCGCCTGTCATTTGTCACGTATAAGTAGGATGTTTGTTTATTTACGTGTTGTGGGATTTTGTATTTGTGATTTTTTAACTGTTTTTAGATAATATTCTTATTATAATAGCGTTTTTGAGTTTCATTTAGTGTTAATTTAAGTTTAGTTTTCGTGCTTTCGTTTTAAATGTAATTTTTCATGTGTAGTACGAACTAATTTGTTGGAAATATTGACCTATTGGTTGCTACAAGAACATCTAGAAATATGTATTTACTAAACCCAGGACATGTTTTATTATGTGGTTTAAAGGACATATCAGGTACCAAACGTTTATTATTGATGAACTTCTTTAAAAATCTTACTATCCTTATTCTTATATCATGAAGTGAATTGTGTAGTACTTTGCATACTTGTAAATGGTAATACAACCGTCACAACTCATATTGGAGTTTGATTCTAAACAACGTTTTGCAAAATTTCAATATTGTGAATTTGTAGATACCCATTTATCGTAAGAAACAGAATTTTATGACTTGCACTTGAAAAATAATGAATACTCCAGTTTTGATTTTGACAATAACACCATACAGATTGCAATTTTCTGGAGACTTTTTCGCAGATTTTATTTTTAATTTAAATACTATCACATACTATAAGAAATAAACAAATTTAAAGCTAAAAAGTAACAAAAAACTCTAATTGTAATTGATACAAATTAAAATGTAAACAATGAACACGAACGCCAATGTTGCCAAATGATGAACTGATTTTGTCTCTGACTGATTTTAAAACTAAAATTAATAAATGAACTGATATTTAAAAAAAAATCAATATAATAAATCGATTTTATAAAAAAATCCTTAAATAAATAGTATGATTGCATATTACTAGACACAAATTTTGATTCTTAAATAAAAGGTCTTATCTATTTCTTCAAAAACTAAAATCCGACGACGTAACGAAATTTTGCTGCTTCTGGCAACACTGAACGTCATCCTACTTATAGGGACCTTTTACTAATTTCGTCCAGAGGGCGTATCACTTAGCTTGAAACGCGAATAGCATACCGTTTATATATTTGCGAGGTTGCCGGATGGATTTTATTAAAAATATAACATATCCCATGTGTGTTTATATGCATGGGTTTTGTACAGTCATAAAATTGATTAGCATTGAGAATCTCGAACTTTTGGTATTCACCATTATGCGATATTTTTATGTATGATTGTTGCGAGTGAACTACCTTAACACGAAATTTTCTGAAACTGATTAAAAAATATCCAAAACACAGATATTTTGTTATTAAACACAACGAAAATACATCTGGAAAATTTTATGCTAACTCTGCAATACCTCAGGGATCTAATTTGGGACCTCTTTTATTTTTATTTACAAATTTTGAATATCATATGGATGAATAGGTTTTAGAAGGACGTCAAAGATTTAGGTGTTACATACAACACTTTTTACTCACAAATCACATATTAACCATTGTTAGATCTGTTAATCGTATGTGAGGATATGTAATAAGACAAGCGCGGGCACATAATGACATACAATTAAACTGCTCTATTTTAGCTTGGAGGGGCCTAATCTTGAATTTGGTTAGAATAATGTAAACTGCTGCTCCCAAAATCCTGATAATAACAATTTTAATTATTTTTTCATTGCTTAATTGTCCTTTATATTTTTTGTATATATTATCCATGTAATTAAGCTAAATTAGCTTGTATCAATAAATGAATGAAAATCTGTGAATAAGAGTAAGCAGTTTTTATTTTTAGAGCTAAATAGCAATACACATTCTAATCGAATTTATTTTACTATTCTTGGGGTAACCTTGTTTTAATTATTTCTTTTTGTTACAGGTATGTAAAAGCTGTATATTGATGCGGTTAATTAATCTGGTAAGATTAAAATTTATTTAACACTAATAACAGCTAAATGAGTATTTGAGAACATAACACTACATCTTTGTTTAACTAATATCAATAAATATAGCAATTAATTTATGTATGTTCACCAAATTCGATGCTTAAATTGTGACATATTGATTTAGGAGCACATAACTGAGATTATGAAAGTGTTATATTACAATATGCTTGAAGTTTATTGAGAATTTAGTATCGATTTCGTAGGTAATTGCATGATTTTGCTTTTGAACTACATGGGTTATCTGTAAGGCTAAATAAAAACTGAATAAGGAAGATGTATCTTAACATTATAATGTCTAATGCAGTTGCTTTTAAATAATATCTACGATTATAAAATAATTTACTAATATTTTTTTTATGTCTTTTGTTTCTCTAAGACAGTTGTCGCCAACCTGTCGATCGCGAGCTACCGGTAGCTCGCGGAGGCAATTCTGGTAGCTCTCACAACGATTTTAATTTAAAAAATACAAACTGCAAAAATCAGAGAAGCTTCCGAAAATTTCACAAAAAATCTAATTGTCATAATATTAAACATAAACAGCGGCAACGTTGCGGTGAGCGATCTGCTGCTGACGCCATCAAGCTAGAATCGGCTAGAACCGACCAGCCGGACTAGCGCGTTAGTATTCGAGAACGATCAGGATTGCTTTGAACAGGATAAATACGCACGGCGCGGCGACATTGCGCTTAGTTTAAAACTGAACGCGTAACCAACGTCCAGCGGTTGGGTTAGTAGAGAACAACAAAAAATAATATTATGGCAAGCAGTTGTAAGAAGGTAAAGACATACCACTTTCATTTGGAATGGGAAGAACAATAATTTTTTATAGAAGTTAAAGATAAAAATGTGTGTCGTTATGTAATACTTCGGTCTCCGTTGCTAAAAAAGGAAATATTGAGAGACATCATAAAACTGTACATTCTAATTTTGAAAAATCATTCCCACTACATTCTGCCGCCAGAAAGGAGAAACTGAAACAGTTAAAAAAGCAGTTAATTGGACAACAATCAATATTTTTAAGAACAGTCGACAAAAATAAGGCTGCAACTAAAGCATCGTACCGTGTGTCCCAGATAATTGCACAAAAAAAGAAACCGTATCAAGACGGGGAAATGATAAAACAGGCGTTTTCAGAAGCTGCTGATTCGTTATTTGCCAACTTTAGAAATAAAGACGAGATAGTTTCAGCTATAAAATCTATGCAACTTTCTGCTAATACAGTGATGAGACGTGTAGAAGTAATAAGCAATGACATTTTTTTACAGTTAAGAACTGACTTAGATAACTGTGTTTATTTTTCACTTCAACTGGATGAATCAACAGATGTCGTTGACGTTGCCCAGATGGTCGTGTTCGTCAGGATGGTTTTTAGTGATTTTACGATTAAAGAAGATCTTTTGAAGTTGATTCCACTGAAAGGACACACTACTGGACAGGAGTTGTTTTCTCATTTAAAAAATATTATTTCTTCCGAGAAAATTCCAATATCGAAAATGGTAGGCTTGACAACCGATGGCGTTCCAGCTATGGTGGGTTGTGATAAGGGTCTGGTGGCGTTATGTCGTAAAGATGAAACTTTTCCGTAATTTCTCTGTTCCCATTGCATTATCCATCAGCAAGCATTATGTGGAAATTTCCTGAAACTAAACAACGTTATGAAACTGGTGGTAAAAATTGTGAACAAGATTAGAGCTCAAGAGTTACAAAGAAGATTATTCAAAACCTTGGCCGATGAAGTTGACTGTCAATACGGGGACCTACTTCTTCACTCTGAAGTCCGATGGTTAAGTAGAGGACGGGCGCTGAAACGTTTTAATGATGTTCTATCTGGCATAGTTCAATTTTTCAAACAACGCGATGAACCGACTCCGGAACTAGAAAATTCAATCTGGCTTAGAGATTTTGGTTTTCTCGTGGACATTACAGAGAAATTAAACGAACTTAATTTGCAGCTTCAGGGGAGAGACATAGACCTAGCGGAAATGATTTCTGATATAAAAGCATTTATCAAAAATCTGGAGTTTTGGGAACAAAACCGTTTTAAGGATTTCAACGAAATAGCTTTAGTAGCGCAGTTTGTTGTTTCACCCTTTATGGAAATTGATATCCAACAGTTTGCAACTTGTGTTATGCAGAACTTTGGCGCTGCAACAGAAATGGAAGTAATTGAGTTTCAAAATGATTTAGCCTTAAAATCGTTAGTCTCAAGTACCAAATGTATCTGGCCTATTATAAGTAAAGACAAATATTCAGTTCTATGCCGTGTTGCTTTAAAAGTGATAGCATTATTCAGTTTAACCTATTTGTGTGAATCTTCTTTTTCCAATATGAAGTTTATTAAGAACAAATATCGCAATCGACTTACAGATGAACATTTGGATAATTGCATTCGAATGGCTGTATCAAATTATACTGCAAACATTAAAAAAATTATCGATGAGTCTGAGTGTCAGCCTTCTCATTGAACGTGCTTTTTTATTTTTCAATGTTTATGTCCATGATAGTGCGTTACTTTTTTGTTATTATTAACTATTTTTAAATCTTACGTGACATGCCGTTGTGGCTGGATAAAAGTTTTTGTTTATTTTTCAAACACCTTCGTTTGGTACGTAGGAATGTAGCTATGAACAAGTACGTACTACTAATATTAGTTATTTTGTTATTAGTTTATTATTAGTACCTATGTATTATGTATTACCAGTTAAATAGTAAAATAAATACATGTAATGATAAATTAACTGTGGATTATTTCATTTACGTTGCGTTACGTGGCTTCCGTGTGGGTAGCTAGCTGTTTATTCCAAAATTAACAAAGTAGCTCAACACATTGAGAGGTTGGCGACCACTGCTCTAATATTTGATTCGTCTTTAATATATTTGTGATTTATTTTGATTGAATTTATTTAAAATTTACGATAATTTTCAATAAAGTATTCTTTATTAAATTGTGTAGGTATCTACACAGTGACAGGTAAATAAATAATGGAACGAGATATTTTCAAGTATGTATGTTTTTGTGATCAATTATAGTCAAGAAGCAACACTTTTGTCTTTTAATTTTTATAGCATATTTCGTTGTCTATTTACTACGAAGCAATGCCAATTCGCATCCCGAACACTGTTTAGGTTGATCGACAACTACGTCTATCCATTTGTCCCTAACCTTTTTTTAATTTATGGTAACGCTGGGTGTGGCTCAATCTCATCTGTGATCCTAAGATCTTGGACATTGCTTGTGGTTGATCGGAACTGCTTCGATCCTTTGTTCCAATATTTCTTCTTCTTTTTGATAGCGATAAAACTGTGCAGGTCACGACAAAACGTTGTGATAATATAATGTAACACTGGTTTTCGATAGTCAGTGTCTTAAAACAAACTGAGCATTCACCATGGTCCAATTACATCGCGAAGTTCAGTCACTGCTTGTAATTTCAAGTTTAAGTCATTATATTTTTAACAATTCTTATTATTTATTACATCTATATTTCATTAATATTTAATTAGTAAGGTGTTTTACTCTATTTTGTGTTCTTAATCACCTATTAAAATAATGCGGGTGTTAGCCCTAACATCCTATATTATAGATGTCACTCCCACACAAGAGTTCTTCTTAATTACCTGTAGTTTTTTCCTTTGTGTATGTGAATCTTTAAAAAAAAAAGGAAATATTCTGTCAGAAATAAATATTAATTAGCACGTGTATTTCCGAGAAACAAACAGGAAAAATAAATAGGTACGGCAATTATTACTCAACAATAAAATAAAATTAAATTGTCTATTTCAAAGAGCAAATAATTTAATTTCTAGAGGAAATTAGGTTCCAACACAAATATTTAACTAAAAGGGAAGAAGAAGAGAAAGAAGAAAACTAACTGTAAACTCTGTCGACGACGACGACGTCGTCGTCCATAAGAATTAAATCACTTCGAGGAGATAAATTAGTCAAGTAAATATTGACTTAATTAAAAATTTTTGCTGTGGGGCAGTACGAGTCAGTGACAGAGCTCTGAAATTTTTAATGAGAAACAAACGACTTAACAAATTTCTATTTTGCGTTATTTTATTTTTTTATACTGGGTATCTATTTCGTGCGTATTGTAATGTCTTAAAGGTTATTTAGGTACTTTTAATAATAAAAAGCAACACTTCGTTTAACTATTTAATACTTACCAATCAATTTAATACCGATGCTTGCCTATACAGGGTGTCCCAAATTGTTTTACCCATGCTATAACTTCTAAACCATGCAAGATAATCGAACCGGACAAAAGTCATCCATTATAATTGGCGGTGTACTTTGAAACAAATAAAAATTTGATGATCCACCATCAAAAACTACCCCCTGAAACAACCCCCTCAAAAATTATTAACGACATCCTTTTTTTATGATCATTTTTGTAGTCGCTACTTTTGTCTGTACAACTGTTTTTAAAATTTTTAAATCGCTCCCTAAATAAGAGAGATTCGTCTTTTTTTTTTTCATTTTCATCAAGTGGCTTGCTGTCAATTTCATGGTAAGTTTTCTATCGCATTATAAACAAAACTATATCAATCTGTCTCTCGTCAAACAGAATTGCAGCTTAAATACTCGATAAAATTAGCAGTTTTTACTTGATAAAATTTGCAATAATTTAGAGTTTGTCAAGTCCTAACAAATTATTTCAAAATACCTACTGTGTTTAGTTCCAACGAGTACACCGATATGATAATTATTTACGGCGAATGTCGCAAGAATTCAAGACAATCCAGACAATTTTACTATGAATTTTCCGAATAGAACAATTCCCTCAGGTAGAACGTTTTCCAATTTAGAAAGAAGTCTTAGACAAGGACGTTTTCCTGACGGTAAACATCATGGAGAACACAACAGAATGATCAGAAATGTAGAAAATATTATACATGTTTTGGCTTACGTTCATGTAAATCATCCTTATAAAATTCACTTGGTCCAATGTTTACACCCTAATGATCATGAAAAACGCTTAGACTTTCTCGCTTGAATGCAGGTGAAATTAAATGACGATGCCACATTCTTAGATATAGTATTATGGAGCGTCAAATCACGTTTCCATAATAATGGTGTATTAAATCGACATAATTCCAATTACTGGTTCCCAACAAATCCCCACCGGATAAGAGAAACAATGTTTCAAAATATTTGGGGCATAAACGTATAGTGTGGTTTGTTCAATGGTTAGATTATAGGTCCTCATTTTTATGAAAACACTCACGGGAACAAGATATCGTGATGTTTTAATCAATACTGTTCTTGATTTGTTGGAAGGTGTTCCTCTTAATCAAAGACGTGATATATGGTGGCAGCAAGATGGTGTACCAGCTCATAATGCACAAATTGTGAACCAATATTTGGCAAACATTTATGAAAACTGTGTTATATCCACGCATTCTCCAATTATCCAATGGTCACCAGATTTGTCGCCTCTACAATTTTTTTTCTGTGGCACTATAAAGGACATATGTGGTATACGAAACAAAACCAGAGGACTTAGAAGATTTAAAAAATAGAATCAGACATGCTTGTAACAGATTTACACCGGCCATGATTCGAGCTGCCTAAATTAGAAATTTATTGTTAAGGTTTGACAAATGTTTGGGAGGTGGGCAATTTATGCACTTATTATAAGTTATTACTACTCTTTGTTTGTTGTTATTTATTTCTTGTCTTCTCCTTCTCTTGTTTCAGTGTATTTTTTTAATTATGTGTCAGCTAATAAAGTATTTTTTATCATCAATTTGACATACAGTTTTATTTAATTTCTCACTTATTTATTGAGCGATTTCAAAATTTTAAAAACAGTTGTACAGAAAAAAGTACCGACTACAAAAATGGCAAAAAAATTAGGGTGTCGTTAATAATTTTCGAGGGAGTTGTTCCAGGTGGTATTTTTTGAGGATGCACTCGGAGTCCAAACTCAAAGTCATATCGAACGCGACAGATCACACTCCGAATATCTAAAAAAAAAAATGCTAAACTGAACTCAAAGCAACCTGAGTTTCTACTCGAACTCACGGAAAGTACTTTGACGTAACGATTAGTGCATTTGTCGTTATGTCGGTTAAACGGTTAAACGTTTTGTCAGCTGTTTGAATGGCATAACTCCTTTCTTGTTAGTTTCTCTATCGTGTGGGTCTGAAATGATATCCGCTGAGTTAACTGACATTGCCTACTTATTCATTCTGTATTATGTGAAAAAGAAAAAAAAAATAGATGATAATATTAGTATGCATGTGAGTAACGATAGATGCTATCTTTGTCTGCACTTTCAGATAATATATTACATGAAGTATGCTGAATAGCATATTCAATTTCCTAAAGTAAGCCAAACTTTCGTAGTTCATAGTTAACAAAATCTATCTTATGCTTAAAATTAATCATTAATTGTGGAAGACCGACTACCACAAGTTATATATCCTTCACGTTTCCACTTCACCGCTTCCCAATCCCGCACACGATATATCCTTCCTACTCTTTCGTACCTAATAATTTGAAAGAGATAATGGCCCGCACCCCGAAAACTTTGTTCGCAACTCCAATTTATTTAAGGCGTGAACAACTGCACTAGCTTTACGTTGATAAACCGAGATTCTTGTTTTCGGTTCAATCTATAATACGAGGATTATCCGGAAATTAAGTACCGTTTCGCATTCCCGCTGCTGCAAGCTAGTCGTCCTATGTTGTTTGTTTACAGTGCAAGTTTAAAATGTCTAAAGGTACCATTTCGGTAGGCGCGACAGACGACCGCCGACGCTTCACATCTAAAATACATACAATTATATGAAACACATTTCGCACGGCGCGACACGAGAAGTGTCGTTACGACACTTCTGAATCTGACTCGGGGCAAAGGTTTGCTGCCTGTCGCACTCGAGGTCACTGTCCTCGAGTATCGCTTGATCGCTTGGAGGTGAATAGGTTGAAAATTTCTTTAGATCTAGGCAGTGTTGCCAGATTTTAGAACAGTATGGGTGAAAAAAAACCGTAGATCTGAACAGTAGATTTTAAAACAGGGGGAAATAATTAAAATTTGCAGTGTAGTAAATAAAAAACATGTATATAAGAAACGAAAAATAAACTTTTTTCGACCCAAATTAGAAGGTAAACAAAGAATAAACACAAATAATAACATTTTTAATATATACTTAACGTACGGAAACAAAAAAAAAACAATGAAAAATAATAGGTACCTACTTCTTTTAGATCAGTCTGAATCAGATCATTCAAAATCGTAGTGTGCATGTTCTTTTTATGATGCCCTATTAATTCTTTGTTTCATTTTAAATAAAAACAATGATTATCTTGATGTTTTTTTTTATGGAGCCAACCTAGAGTAGTAGATGCTTTTACTGCAGAAAATTTACTAGAGAAAATATTCTTTAACCATTTGCTGAAGAATGAGGCAAACTTAATAAATTAAGAACAAAATGAGACAAAAACAGTGGATCTACGTGAAAACAGTAGGTCTGGCAACGCCGATCGTTCCCTGGAATGGTTATCCTGTAAGTGTCGCGCGACACTTCTCAAGCTTGCGAAATGTACGAAGCGTAACATTTATGCATCTGTCGTCCTACTCGACCTTGGGGTCGCCTCAGTGGTCGCTTGTCTCCTGACGCGCCTACCCAAATGGTACCTTATAACAATTCACGATCTCGCCGATTGTGAGATTAGTTATAAACTCTTATTCTTACTTGTTCTTACACCTAAAGCGAGAGATTGGTGGGAAACGTTTCCATAGTGACGACGAAGTAAAACTCGGTATGCAGCAATGTTCACATCATTGGCGGCATCATTTTATGAGGTAGGTATAGATAAGTTAATTAAACTCTACGACAAGTGCCTCAACAAGGGTTGAAACTATGTGGAAAAGTAGTTTAAGATATGCTATTTCTTGTGACAACATTTTCTCAGAAAAAATATGTTTACTATATTTTTTCCAAAACGGTACTTAATTTCCGGATACGTGGAGCATACAAGGCTAATCCAGCAAGTAAAACAAGAGTAAGATTCTAGGAATCTCTACTATTAGAGCCATAATCACATACAAATTTGAAATAAATTTTTAAATTTAAATAATAGCTCGAGAATCCTAGAAAAAGGGATCTTGCATCATAGGGTTAACTAGTCTGGTATACAGACGGTTCAAAAACCAGTAAAGGAGCCGGTGCTGGAATCTTTACAACGATGTCACTGAGCAACAGCGTTCCAGGTCTAACTGATATATGTACAAGGTAAATAATGCAAGTATCAGACAGAACTATCACCATCTACTTCTAAAGGCAATTATCTCACCAAAACTCAAATCACGGTGGTGAAAGACTACCTGGAAGACCTGACAGATCTAAACAGTTAAAACAAAGTGACCTAAGCCTGGGTACCAGACCAGGAAGGACACCAGGGCAATAAAAAGGCCGAGAAGGTTCCGATAAGGCAGGAAGTTGAAAAGGCATTCTACAAGAAATTCACCAAACAATGGATGCAAAAAAGAATTAATTAGGAAAACATCGGACAGGTCTACGAAAGATCTACGGGATCAGAAAACAACAAATCGGTAGAATAAAGTAGGTCTTCTTACTGTACAATGTCATCTTGGAAGGTACATGAGTATCATCAATCCAGTAAAAGAAGCCACTTTGTACAGGTTCTGTGAAAAGAAATAGGACGTCTGGTACCAGTGTGAAGGTCTGACTAGATTAAGGTTTCTAACATTATGGATTTGTCAATATACCAAAGCCGTTTAAAGATAAATTGGTAAATATAGAATATTTCATCATAGAGAGCTACGGTTCTGCACTTATAGAATTATCAACAACACAAATGTTAGGACTGATAAAATTACATTGCGCTATCATGAAACAAAACATAAACAATATAAATGATATCTTAGAGAAATACTTAACTTAGTTTGATCAAATAAGTATTCTACCAGTCCTATATCATATCACTATAGATCCAAAACAATTTCCCATTGCCTTGAGAGAAAAACTAAAAAAATAAATAACAAGATTAGGACCATTTAAAGTTATAACTAAAGTGAAGCATGCTGGTTAGTTTAAAACAATCAGGCGACTTGAAACTTTGTCAAGATCCTAAAAACTTTAACCTAGCCTCATTTGTCCATACCGTAAAACAGTAACTCTCGAAAAACTCACATATCACCTTCAGGGAGCTCAGTTATTTATCAAACTTGACGTTAGAGATGGTAATTGGTCTATAGGTCTGGACAACGAAAGCTCCATGCTAATTACATTTACTGCACCCTTAGGAATGTATCGTTTTCTTAGACTACCATTCGGACTTCGGACTCAGAATGTCTCAGGATGAGTTTCAAAGATAAATGAGCAGAATAGTTGAAAGCTGACCACGTGTATTAGATGATATTATTGTATATGGAAAGACTGAAGCCGAACATGACCCAAACCTTATTACTCTAAAAGAAAGTGGACTTACTTTCATCTGTCAAAAGTGAAATATTAAAACACCACAAATAAAAATTTTGGGGCAATTTTAAACAAACATGGAACGAAACCTGACTCTGAAAAGCTTAATGCCTTACGGAACCTCAAAACATCAGAAAATAAAAAGAACTTCAACATGTATTTTGGATTAATAACATATATGTCAGCATTCGCCCCCAACCTAGCAGAAAATACAATATGACTTCGACAGATGCTAAAGACAGAAGCTTTATCATATTTTATTCCAAACAAAGGCGTTTACGTCCAGGTTGATTTCTTACAGCATGGAGAAGGAGCTGATCTAATACAAGATGAAAAACCAATAGCATTTTCATCCAGAAGACTGACACGAAACAAAGGTATGCAAATATAAAACGAGAAATGTTAGCAGTACCATATGCATGTGGAAGGTGCCATACTTATATGTTGGGCAAATCGTTTATAACAGAAAGTGATCACAGACAACTTAAGATGATCATGCTAAGAAATATGACAGCAGCACCGCCAATACTACAGGGACTCCATTTAAGTCTCCGAAACTATGATCTAACCATTAAATATAGACCTAGCAGAGAGATGATACTAGCTGACAGCTTATTAGGATTACTGTAAACTTTGTTCAATTTAGCCAAAGCAAAGTAGACGACTTACGAAGAAACACACGAAATGACTACACTCTTATATTAATAATAAACACAATATTAACTAGTTGGCTGGGAACAAGAAGGGATTTACCAGTTGACTTAAAGTCTTACTGGCCCTTCAAGGATAAATTACCTATTGATGATGGGCTAATTCTAAAAGATGATAAATAATAATACCATCACCTACTCAAAAGAAAAACAAAAAAAAGATTTTGCATGAGGGACAAATGGGAATAGAAAAAACAAAATTGAAAGAACGAAAATACATATACTGGATATAAATTGGAAATGACATAAAAGAAATGATTAAAAAATATGAAAATTGTGCAAATTATCAAAACTTAAATGCAAAAGAGACCCTAATATCACACGACATACTTTTGTTTCCATGAAAAACCATTGCAGATGATTCTTTTCTCTTTAGTGGAGATATATATTTATTGGTTGTAGACCACTACTCCAAATGTTAATTTCTGAGGAAGATACCAACCCACTGCACAAGCAATGCACTCAACAACTTCTTCTAACTTCCTGAAAGCAAATTGCTTCATTGAGAAAACAGTTTAGACCGTAAAGAATATTGTTAAAAAAATAAGAGGAGTACAAACAGGATATAAGTGGCATTACTTAGTTGAAGTAGCAGCACCTCAGTGAGCAGTAGTAGTAGTCCAGCAGAAGTATTATACAATCAAACTAGTGAACTAATTTGCCAAAACATACAGCCAACAAACACCCAGATAGAGATAACATCATAGACACGAAAAAATGCAGGAGAAAATGGAGGAATATCACAATAAACATTCAAGTGATTTATTGCTCGTCCAAGATGGAGAAACAGTAAGAGTTTAAGATTAACATACCAAATTATGGTATAATTTATTTATTCAATAAAAAAAAACGATTATTAGAAAACATGCCCAACTCATGGGCTTTTTGAGAGATATTTTTTAGTATTTTTGTTTTATATGAAATTTTGGATTCAAGCCTGTTTGAACAAATTTGACGTTTTTTATAAAATCCTTAATAATGGTTCTTTAATATTACTGTTTGTTTTAAATTGTAGTAGGCTAGCAGTTTACCACTAAAAGAAAGTGTAATTTAATAAAGAGTATAATCAGGCGAAAAAAAATTTTAAATAAATAATATAAATCAAATACAATTACATTTATGTTTGGAACTGTGAAATTAATGTTTTGTGTCCGAATCTGTATATATTTTCGATTAGCAATTCCAGTAGTACAAGATACCATTTTCAAGAAACGCACAGTTGCACAGTCTTAACTTACTATATTCTACTCAGTGCAGTTTTTCGTTCCCTATATCAAAAAACTCTCAGCATATTCTCGTTCGGTTGGTGACGTCATACCTCGAACAAGCGATATCGCGGCCGCTCCTTCTAGCGTCGCGACGCTCCCTGGACCTCGTCGGACCACCGAGACGCACCCTCAGGAGGTAGGAGGTTGCACGGTAGTAGCTGAGTTGTAGGGGAATAGTGGTTACTGACACGCAACTACGTAATTCGTAGTTGGTTATTAATCAAAAGAATATATAAGTAGAGCAAAATAAAGGAATAATAGGGGGTTATTATGTAAAATAATAAATTTATGTACTTAAAATTATTACTTTTTACGAAAAAAAATTAATAAACGTTAAAAAGTTATTTATGCCTGATAATATTGTATAATTTTAGGTATAAGAAGTAAAATTAAATACAGTAATAATCCTAGAGATGGTTGGTGGTAAAAGAATCTGCCTTATAAGTTTGGTATTAGATGTATGAAATACCCGGAAAATATTTGACAAACTGGTAAACTCTATGCGCAGACGCTGCCGAGAAGTCCAGTAAGTCAGAGGCGGAGACACGCATTATTATTAAGGTTTAAAAAAAAAATAAAATAAGATATAAAAATTTAGTATTTTTGGTTTTTCATTCAAAACTTTCTATTTTTTTTTTTATTTTTAAAAAGAGGGAAAGAAAGAGAAAGAGATACTGTTCTAGTAAACTCCATGCTAGAAAATCGTGTAAAACCGATAAGTGACTAATGTGAGTATGAATGCATATGAATCTACTTTTTGTAAGAAATACTCTAAGTGTTTCGTATTTTTTTAACTGGCAATAGATAGTTATAATGTTAAGTTAAAAAATAATAAATATTGCCTTTCCCAAAAATTAGATCTTATAGACGAAATCTGTTGGCTATTTTGGATTCTGCAACACCCAAAAATTACCCAGGAATAGTTAAAAAAATAGCAGGCGGCAAAATGTCTCTTGGCTTGTGTAATACATCAGAAATCAAAGACTCAAAGAAGCTACACATGAATAGTTTTTAGTCTATCAGAAGAATGAAATTTATTACCTATTATTTATAGGGATAATTCAATTAATTATTTTACAGTTTCTTTGAATATTCTATATGGAGAACTAAAATCTAAATTACTTGAAACATTAATTTCATGGAAAGGTTTATAGTTAAAATCCAGCAAGCTGCATGGAGGAACACACCAACAGTAAGAAAACTATCCTGTCGAGATAAGAGAACTGGTAGCAAAGAAAGAAAACTAAGAAAGAAATGGCAGATGACAAGATCATCAGAAGATAAAAATATATTAAATAGGGCTACCCAAAGACTGAGAAGAGAAATATTAAATCCTAAAGAAGAATCCTTCAACAGATACCTAGTAGGGCTAACAGATGATAAAGAAACTGATTATTCACTAGGTAACTAAAAAGATGAAAAATTAGTGTAAACACTGTCCTCCAATCAGAATAGCAGATAACAAATGGGCAAGAGACAATCAACAAAAACCTGATATTTTCGCTGACCACCTACAAAAGACGTTCCAATTAGATGAAAATCAAGACACTCCTAATGAGACCATCCATAATATGGAACAACTTGAAATTAAGCTAGTTACTCCCAATGAAGTTATGAAAGAAATTCAGACAAACATCGACTCACAGAAAGCCCCAAGATATGACCTTATTACTGGAGAAATATTAAAGAAACTACCACGGAAGGCTATTGTTAACTTGACATACCTCATAAATGCAGCATTTCGCCTTAAATATATACCTGATGCGTGGAAAATGGCTGACATTATCCTAATTCCTAAGGCAGGAAAACCTTTGAATGAAGTGTCAACATATAGACCTATATCATTGTTACCGATAATATCTGAAAAACTACTACTAAAACGACTAAAACCAATAATTGAAAATAAAAATCTGATCCCTTCGCACCAATTTGGTTTTAGAAACAAACACTCGACAATAGATCAAGTACACAGGATAGCAGATATTATCGAAAAAGCTTATGAAGAAAAATATATATGCTCAGCTATATTTCTTGACGTAGCCCAAGCATTTGACAAGGTTTGGCACGCAGAAACTTGAAAAAATGCTCCCTAGACAATATGTCGACATTCTACAATCATATCTAACGGAAAGAATATTTAGAGTAAAACAAGACGAGGCATACTGCGAAATAAAAAAAACTAAAGCAGGTGACCCACAAGGCAGTGTGTTAGGACCAGTTCTTTACTTATTATACACCAGCGATATCCATCAAGAACAATCTGTTAAAATAGCAACATTTGCGGATGACACTGCAATACTGGCAGTTGGCGGAACTAATACAGAGACCTCAGAAAAACTTCAGGAAACCTGCAACAGAATCAATCGATGGACAAAAAAGTGGAAAATAAAAATAAATTAAACTAAATCAGTGCATGTTGATTTTACTCTTCGACCAAATGAACAAAAACAAATAAGAATAAACAATGACGTTATTCCGCATCACGATTCGGCCAAATACCTAGGGATGAACCTATATGTAAGACTTAAATGGAAAGAGCACATAAAAAAAGCGCAAAGAACTTAAATTTAAATTAAAAAAAAATGTATTGGCTCCTAGGAAGAAAATCCAAATTGTCAGTGCACAACAAACTGCTGATTTATAAACAAATCCTAAAACCAATCTGGATTTATGGCATACAGCAAGAGTAATATCAATATGATACAAGTTTTCCAAAATAAAGTCCTAAGATGCATTGTTGATGCACCTTGGTTCTACCGAAACGATTATCTTCATAGAGACCTGAAGATGCCAACAATCGAAAAAGAAATAAAGAGGTCTGCTGCGAAACATGAGGGTCGACTCCACTCTCACGTCAACGAAGAAGCGCTTCAATTACTGGACAACTCTACACTCAACAGAAGGCTCAAAAGGAAGAAGCCATTTGAGCTAGTGCAGTGAACGTTAATGTTAGTGCTAGTGTAAAACAGTGTAATAAATCGTCACGCCAACTTGTGATGCTTTCCTATAGAAACAATTAAGGCAGCCCAATGGGGACTTCTTAGATAAGTAATTAGTTATAAGATTTTTAGATTAAAATTTTAGGTTAGTCAGTAATGACTAGTAACAATACTCTAACAAAAAACATTAATTTTCCATTTGTGTATCATTAAAATAGGATATGTTGGAGTCATAGTTACGCGCTTTATTCTCAAAATCAAGGTATTTTTGGTAGAATAAAAAGGAGTATTAAAATTTAGTAAGGTTAATACCTTGCTATTATTAATAATAATGTTGTTAACTATTCTTTATAAAAATATGATTTGTGCAACGTCGCGTTTCATTTATAGAGAAATAATTTTAAATTTCTTTACAAGATAGTTTGGCCTACAATCAGACCAATGATGGTTTTCCTTAAAATAGAGAAATAAGAGAAACTTATTTAATTTTTTAAGGTATACACATGGCTGTCCATGCAAATAACTGAGGTTTCAATTTTAAGCGAACTAAAGTGAACCAAAAATATTTTATTATTTTTTATATTTGTAAATCCATATGAATTTCTTATGATCAATACCAGCATTCTGTTTGCTCCTTTACTACAGAAAGGGCCTTTTAAAAGACAGTGTTGAATTGAAGTGCATTCCCAAATCTTTCATTTCAGATTTTCTATTCATACTCAAAGTTTAAGCCATTCTTTCATAAATCTTATGACTACTGCATTGGTTTATATTAAATACTCCACTCAATTACATGTTGAATATCGTTTTTAATGGAACACAATTTTTTACCATTTTTAATTTGAAAAAGAAGTTCATCAGAATAAATATGACCAGTTGTAATATCGTTAATAAAAAAAAATAAAAAAAGAGAGGACCTAAATTTGAGCATTGTTTATATCAAACCAATTTAATTAAAACTTTAAAACTCTTGTTTTCCAGACAACCTTTCAATAAATGGCAGGCAATGCGTAAATGATGAATAAGAATGTCCCTCTATAATTAGCTATATCTCCAGATTTATAAATAACACATACTGTTCTTCAGATACGTGGAAAATTTCAATTTCTTAAAGACATAAACACAAGCACTTACTTTAAATATATTATTTATTTATCTGCCAGGAAAAGCATAACACCATGTATTTGAAATTGAAATAGAATACGGGATAGATTCATCAAATCTATCGTAATGGAAACATGGATACAACTATATCCAGGAAATTTCTAACATGCCTGATAAATGAAAATCTAATCTGTTTTCACTTTTATACAGAAATTCAATACCAACGTTTTTCAAAAAAATATTTTTACTCTTTTGTTGACATTCGAGTATGAAAGCGTTTTGATAATGGATGTAGGGGCGAAACGGGGGTCGATGAGGGAGGAGGGGTTTGAATACCGGTTTAACGTGCGATCCACCCGCACCTGGCACGCGCTCTTTCGACTGTGCATATCATTAAAGCTAATCAATAACACGAAAATGATGAATCATGGTTTAATTTTCTGGTTTTTTGATTGCCGAGTTGATGGGTGACGATGTTCGGACAGGTTTGAAAAGTTCATCTAATATTGTTGTAACGATACAGTCTCAATTTAGAGCGTACAGTAACAATTTCATTTGACATTTGCAACTAAAACAAGAATTTTTTTTATTTAAATTATTCAGCAATCAGTAGGTATATAAGCTTATTTTATTTAATTAACAATCAACTAACTTAGAAACTAAATCTTTATTTTATTAGATAAAAAAAACGTAGAAACTAGTATTTTATCTAGAAAATATCATTTTAAGAACGCTTTCATTAAAGAAAGATCTGCCACTTCATTTGTAGCCGATTGCTAATGTACTTTTTAGTCTTCCATTAACTCGTTGATGATGCAGGAATGGTTGTAAGAGTGGGTTGAGGTTTGAGGTAATCTTTGGTGATGTTTTTCGCATTGTTCTTCTATTATTTCTTTAACGAACGGCATACTATAATCATTGTGTAGCTTGTCGTTCGATTACCCTTAGAAATGTATTATTATATTGTGCTCTTTGGATGATAGTTGTATTTGACTTACTGGAAAATACAAAATCATCAATCCTTATTGGTTTCATGACAGTTTTGTAGACTAATATGTAAGGATATGTGAGATCTTCCAAGAAGTCAGTATAACTCCTATATCAATTCGTTTCCTCTTTTTTTGATATTTGTTTCTTCTACATATGCTTACTAGAAACTTTAGAAATATTTAGACTTTTACATCTCTCTACTTTAGCTTGGTTATGTTATATTATGTTGAAAATGGGGTGTTAATACATTGCGACCTAAAAGATCTATTGTGCCCCCTTCTATCGCCAATGCACCAAGGAAATGTCTCAATGCCTATAACGACCCTTCCAATCCTATTTTCTCAAGGAAGTGTAGGATTTAAAGTGGCTTCAAGTCAGGTAAATCTCCCTCTTTTATTTGATATCCTCCTAGATATAGTGCCCTTGGATTCTGGAGTGCTACAAATTCAGTTAGGATGTAAATCGAGGTTTCGTCCTCCTCCTCACAGAATCTGCACTCACTATCCTCTACTACTCTCAGTTTACTCAGGTGTCCTTTTAGTCGACAATGCCCGGTAAGGATCCCTGTTACAATACGTAGCCTGTTCTTGCTCAGGCAGATGCAGGCTTCCGCTCTTTTCTGGTTATATTCACCCAGAAGTATCTTGGCCTATCTCAGCCCCAAGAGATTGTTCCAATTATCGGTTCTTCTACTGCCCAATTCTTTTTTAAACTATCCTAATATTAGGTTACTGCTGATACCGCAGGTCGAACAAAGGGTGTTTGAGCCCCTTTCCTTGCAAGACTATCTGCAATCTCGTTACCCTGTACCACGTTATGTCCCGGGACCCAAGTAATAGTAACTCTATTTTTCTCGCCCAGCTCATTCAATTGTTCTAGGCATCTCCAGACCATTTTTGAGCTAAATACGTAAGAGCTCAGCACTTTGATGGCTGCTTGACTATAGGACATGATGATAATCTCTTGTCTATGATACTTTCTCTCTATGTTAAACTGGATACACTTCTCGATGGCGTGAATTTCCGCCTAAAAGATGCTTGGGTATTTTCCCAAGCTTTTGGAATGCTTGGTTCTCGGCCCATATACTCCTATTCCAGTTCTTTCTATGGTTTTGTAACCGTCCATATACCACTGAATAGCACGTCTTTTGGTTGCAAGTGCGATGGATTCTTGGTTAGATCTAAATTAGAATACGGATCTTTAATTTGGAGTCCCATATATTTTCAGTAAGTTTATGCTATTGATTGAGAATGTTCAAAATAGATTTCTTAAATTTTTAGAATTTAAAATTGATGAAGTTTATCCTATTAGCGGTATGGACTACGATATTCTATTAAATTATTTTGATTTTGTTTCCTTAGAAAAACGTAGGATGCAGAGTTCTGTTTTATACTTACATAAACTCTTAAATAATAAAGTTGATAGCTTTGAATTGTTATATAAGATTGACTTCTAGGCATGTTTCAATGTAAAAGAGCTCAAAAAAATTTAATGCAAAAATATACAAAAAAATTTAATGCAAAAATATACAATAAATTTTATGTGTAGTAATGCTAACAAAATATCTGAGTGTGATATCTTTTGCTGTACCATATGTGAACTAAAATACAAAACTCGTGCACACTTTTAGTTTTTTTTTTGTTTTTTGGCTTTTTTTTGATTTTAGTAGATATAATTGAGAGTTGATTTTATTCTATATTTAAATTCTTAACGAAATAGTTTGAATAAGGCAATTTTTTGCAATATTTAATGTACTAATCTATAGTACTGTACTGATATTTAAATTTAATTTAACTATTATTCTTAAGTTTTGGTATTTGCTCTGTTGGGCAATAAACGCTATTATTATCATTATTATTATTGTTATGCCAAACACCTAATTTTTGTAGATCCCGCAATTCTAATGTAAAAGTTATTTGTTTGAATTACGAATCAATAATTTTTATCTTCCATTTTATGGTCTAGTCCTTATCAGGTGGTAAGCTGCAGTATACCATATCATAGATAAAAGTACCAGTTATTGTAATGGGTGCCATAAGCAGATTTAACTTATACACTGCAGATAAAGTTTTCTGCCTAATATGCAACGTGTATTTATTTTAAAACCTTTTAAAATATTTTCTATATCAGCACTATTTATAATTCAAATACTATACTTGTATTCTAAGTTATATTGACAATTTAACTTTACACAACCATCTCTCGCTATCAACTAAACTTATATATCGACAAAGTTCAGCTATTTATATACAAAAATAAAAGAAAAAACTCAAAGTCTTGACCACAAAATAATTTTATTACAACGAGATGAACCTACTACTTAGTAGTTCTGTTAGAAATAATGTTTATGTAGAGTAGTTGTGAAATTTATGTTTTGATTTATAAAGTAAAAAAGTAAAAGTAACAATCTATATAGGTCTTATGATGGCCGAGTAAGTCTTGTGGCGACTCTAGAGAAGAAACCCCAGATGCGCTCCATGGTTCGGCGACATTGTTCATAAGCATATATGCTCTTTTTTAAGGTGTTGTTAACTTGCTAGTTGAGACCTAGGTACTTAACCTTTATTCCTAAGTTTAGTTTTGTGTTTAAGAGCGCTGGATGTTTTAATTTCTTTTTATCATTTTCCTTGTGAAAAGAACCATTTCTATCTTCAGGTCATCTGCATACGCTATTGTGTAGACTCTCTTTATTTAGACGGCTAATGAGGTTTACCTTTCTTTTTTTTGGGGGGGATATACCTTAGAGCCAATGAGGATATAAATATACCTACTAGATGTGGTGTGAGTTCTTTCAGAACCTGCGGAAGTAGGGCTGAATAGATACCTTCAGGTCCGGGAAATTTAAGTAAAGAGAAGCTAGATATTGCCAATCTAATTTTGTATCGTCATGAGTTGTATTCTTTCTCTATTCCAATTCAATATTACAACTCCAATAATAGTGAATAATATATCAAATCGTTAGAAAGTAAATAGATAGAAAATGTTGAATTTTATGAACGTGGTATTTACATAGTAAAACAGGAAAAAACATAATATCAAAGTAAGGGAGCTTAGTAAGGCTGTGACAACGGCATTAAAGTAGTTATATTAGATGTTGAGCGTCCAAAACTAGCATACATATATTTGATCAAAAATACAAAGTCAAACTGCGAATCCAGAGTAGACAACAAGTATGGGGGTGGTCGAGGAAAATCCAGAAGCGCAAACCCTACATATTGTGCAATTCTAGTTTTATCCCTAAGACTCTTGATACTCTAGATTCGACTGGACCATTTTCCCCTTTGTTTGAGTATTATTACTAGTCATTGTTGACTAAACTACAATTTTAATCGAAAATCTTATGAACTAATTTCCATTGGGCTATCTTAATTGTTTCTCTAGGAAAGCATCATAAGTTGCCATGACGATTTATTACACCGTTTCACACTAGCACCGACATTAACGTTGACTGCATAAGCTGAAATGGCTTTTTCCTTTGGAGCCTTCTGTTGAGTGTACAGGGTTTTTCATTATATTTTGACCGCTAATTATTTTCATTATTATTGCGAATACAAAAAAAGTTTTAAGTATAAGCTTTGTTGTTTTACCCGTACCGATTAAAAATGTAATAACTGGCAGAATTGTATATACAGGGCGCCCCCAACAAAATTAAATTTAATTTTTTTAATGGGACAGCCTATATATTTTTGTCATTTTAAGAAAATATATAATATTTTAATTATTTAGTGACTTATTACACTATGAAAGCGTAACTCATAGATGGCTATGAAAATGATGTTTCCAAGTGAAACAGTTGTTTGTTTATTAAAAGTTGTCAACTGATTGCTTGTAATGGGTTATACTGTGGCCGAAAAAGTTGAGGAAAAACAACAAAGCTTTTACTTGGAACTTTTTTCGTGTTCACAAGAATAATGAAAATAAGTAGTGGTCAAAATATAATGAAAAACCTTGTACAGTTGTACAGTAATTGCGGCGCTTCTTTGTTGACGTGGGAATGGAGTCGACCCTCCTGCAAAACTCGATTTCTTTTTCGACTGTTGACATTTTCAGTTTTCTTTGAAGATAATTATTTTGATAGAACCATCTTAAGAGTTTATGTTGGAAAACTTGTATCATGCTAATATTATTTTTGCTGGCACATATCTGTATCCTATAAATCCAAATCAGTTTTAAGATTTGTTTATCAATCAACAGTTTGTTGCATACTGACAACTTTCTTTCTTTCTAGGAACCAATACATTTTTTTGAATTTTACTTCAATTTCTTTACGCTTGTTTTTTGGTTTTTATATCACGATATTTCTAGATCTTCACCGCGGCTGCTTAATCACCGATAACATAAAGCAAGATCGGCCTGTTCGCAAATGACTTACACGACAATACATTACCATGGGGAACTCCAGATTTAGTTGACTAGAAAGCTTGAAAACTGATGGAATTGAATGGGTATTTAATTTTTTAATGGAGGCCATTATGTTAAACATAGTTAAAGACTTTTGTTTTGAGGAATAATGAAGAACACTTATTTTATGTATTTTCTACAGATTGTATTATTACATGGATTATTCTTTGGCATTGATGAATGGTAGAATGAAAAAATTTTTCGTGTGTTAAAAAGTTTGTAATATACCTTTCTAAAACACTGACAGTTTTTACCTATATCTGTACCGACATCTATATTCTGCTACTATGAACCCCCAAAATTTTGGTCACGAGCCGCCCCTGAACCAAATTGATATTCAGAGATTTAATTTAGGAACATGATATTTTCGAGTACTTTTGAGATAGTAGATAAGAGACTAATTGATTTACAAGTGGTTACATTATTTTCATTTTTACCTGGTTTGGGCAATAAGAGAATTTATTCTATTCTAAAATGATTTGCACAATTTTGGTACACAAATATTTCATATAGTAGAAATAGTAAACATAGTACACAAATGGTATACGACAAACAGAAATAGTACACAAAATATACAAATAGTGCACATAGTACATATTGCTTATACACTATAGTACAGCAGGGGTTTATCGCTTAACAGATACATACTTGCAGTCTAGAAACTTTTAATATTACTAAAAATCAAATAAAAATTGACAAGACGTAAACAACTAATAAAAAATAAATAACTCAATTACATTGTTTGTACTGGTAAGCCTAACAGACCATAAAACTTTATTGACATTGACAGGCTTCAAAAAAATCTACTTGCAAAGCTAGCGCGGCGTAAAATTGCTTACTTTTTTTTTGTTTTTTTTTTTTTTAACCAACTGAACTTCGTTTACAATTTAAATATTGTATCTCCAGAACAAAACAAAAGCATCGTGACTTCAAACGAAATTTCAAAACATTTTATTGTAAAGTTAATAACTACGTTTTGAACAATCAAAAATCATAACAGAAAAATTTTCTGCTGGCTTTCCACTCAGTGTCGACAATACATACTCTATTCACTTACTCAAATAAAAAAAAAAGAAAAAGGTAGAAAATCGTTGACACTCGCGAAAAACTGGATTTCACTGGAGTGCCAGCAGCTTTTGTTTTTGTAAACGTATAGGTTCGTACAAGAATGAAATAATTAATGTGGTCGGAGACAAAGGGAAAACTGGATGTACGGTACAAAAGCTGGATAGGATCAGGGCCGAACTAATCCCAGATTTTTAGTAGAATAAATTAATTTTTCATCGTATAGGCAAGCAGTTTGCTTCTGTGTGCAGTTCAGTAATCGACCAATTAACGTTGTAATGGCTGAAATTGACTTTATCCATTTTTTTTTAAATATATTGCAAAAAATAAGTAGACTGGAAGCAGTGTACACACTACCAATGAAATTTGAGTGGAATGAGTACTTCAAGGTGTAAAAATTGTATTTTTTTTATTAGGGCTTTCGGCTTACAAAGCCATTATCAAAGCCGTCCTAAAAGGCGTTACAAATAAAAATATATTATTAACAAATTATAACTTAAGTGAGGGAATCAAAAACAAATACAATTTAGACATGGTTGGTAAAGCATAGGACCCACTTAAACCCTCTAAGAGATGTAACATTAGAATTAATATTATAAATTAAATATTTTATACGTCATCTTTAACGATTCAACAGGTAACACGAGTACCCAAATTGACACGTGATAGCAGACATATGACATATAAAGACTGACACAGAACAAAGACTAGTAGAATGGCAAGTAAAATAAGCGTTCGAGAGTGGTACTCGAGTCAACCAGGGTTAGAGTAAAAATATACAGGGTGTCTGTAAAAGGTGTTTACAAAAACATACCACATAGTCCTTAGACCAAAATAAGTCGATTTAAGTAAAATTACCTTAGTACAAAGTTGCTTCGTTTGGGCTCCAGAGGGCCTTGAAGTTACAATTTTTAAATAGTTTTTCCCATATAAATTTAAAACAGCATATGCGATTTTGCTGAAATTTGGTATATTGGTAGAGTTTTATGTGGCAAAAAAATGGTATTAAAATTTTGTTCGATAATAATACATAGGCGTAGAACTTGATTTTTTAAATAATTGCACTTTTAAAAATTCTACGCCAATGGAAGAAAACGAGTTTGAGTGTGAAATTTAGATTGCGCAACTCATTTACTTTAAAAAATGTAATCTAGATAAGACTCGATTACTCTCATGATTTTCGCTAAATTTCTGTTTTAATAATTTAGAGTGTTATAGGTTTCACAAAAATATTTCTTTACAACATAATCAAAATAGAGATTTTACAAAAATTGTTCAAAATGTTCACCATTTTCACGCATACAAAGATTTATGCGTCGAAGAAAATTAAAATGTATCCTTTTCATAACTTCTTCATCACCTCTAAGATTGTTTATTACATCTGGCTTACGTTGCCAGAGTTTCTCATTTTCTACAGGTTCCCTGTGAACTGTGGATTTCAGATGTCCCCATAAAAAGTAATCCATCGGTGTTAGGTCTGGGGAACGTGGTGGCCAGTTTACAGGTGCGTCATTAACTCTGCCTATCCATTTGTGTGGATATTGTTCATTCAAGTGATTTCTAACGTTTAAAGAAAAATGTGGTGGAGCTCCATCTTGCATAAACCACATATCTCTCCGAACTTGGAGAGGTAAATCTTCTAACAATTCTGGCAACGTATTTTGTAGAAAATCCAAATAATTTTCTCCAGTTAATCTTCGTGGAAGTATGACAGGACCAACAATGAAATTACCAATTATTCCAGCCCACACATTAATTTTGAATTCGTGCTGAAAATGGTTTACCTTTATTGCATGCGGATTTTCAACGGCATAAACATGTTCATTATGGGTATTAGTTATACTGTTATACTGTAAAACCCGCTTCATCGGTAAAGAGAACCTTCTTGACAAAGTTTGGATCTCTTTCTCTTTGCATATTAACAAATCGACAAAAACCCAAACGAATTTGGGGATCATGGACTAATAATTCTTGTTCTGGCTTCTTATGGTATGGATATAGCAATTGTTCTGTAAGCACTTTATAAACGACATCTTTACTTACTCCTAGGTCCCTTCCAATTCGTCTGGTGCTTAATTCTGGATCTTCTTCAACACGTTCTAAAATGTCTTCTTCAACTTCAGGAATCCTTACAAAACGTTCTCTTCCATTATCAACGGTGTTGGGAGCAAAGGAACCGGTCTCCCGAAGACGTCTCTCAACAGCAGCAAAAGTTGGGTGGCTAGGTACACGACGATTTGGAAACCTTTCAGAGTACACCCTGACACTCTCTCGAGCATTTCCTTCACAAAATCCTAATGTCAGTAACATATCGGTATATTCTACATTGGTATATTATACAGCCATATTAATAAACCACGCATTTGTTTTTTTAATTATTGAGTCAGATAGAACACTTTCAATCGTTAAGAAGAGATTAGGTGTTAAAACTTGACAATATTTTTATTTAGATGAAGAAACTATGGAAACCAACAGTAAATGTTTTTGTATACGTATTGCAGGCAAATAATTAATATTCCTCAAAAAATCGTACATGGCAAGAATCGAGTATTTTTGGTAAAAGTCTCGATTAGACGTGTTGATAAAGATATGAAAAAAGTACATTTTTATGTTTTTCATCTCTAAAATTTTGTCCGATAATAATACATAGGCGTAGAACCTTTAAAAACTCAATGCCAATGGCAAAAAAAGGATTTGAGTATGAAATTTGGATTGGGTACTCATTTACTACAAAACAGTACCCTTGATTCCACTCGATTTACTATCATTGTTTTGACAAAGTTTGTATTTTAATAATTATTGTTTATGTTCTAAAATTACTAAAATGCAAATTTCGTCAAAACCATGAGAGTAATCGAGTCTTATCAAGAGTACCTTTTTTAAAGTTAATGCAATCTAAATTTCATACTCAAACTCCTTTTCTTCCATTGGCGTCGAATTTTTAAAGGTGCAATTATTTAAAAAAAAAACAAGTTCTACGCCTATGTATTATTATCGGACAAAATTTTAATACCATTTTTTTTGCCACATAAAACTACCAATATACCAAATTTCAGCAAAATCGCATATGCCATTTTAAATTTATATGGGAAAAAGGATTTAAAAATTGTAACTTCAAGGCCCTCTGGAGCCCAAAAGAAGCAACTTTGTACTAAGGTAATTTTACTTAAATCGACTTATTTTGGTCTAAGGAATATGTGGTATGTTTTTGTAAAGACCTTTTACAGACACCCTGTATAATAAATAAACAAAAGGGGAAGGAATATACTAAGCTTCTAAGGACATGAACTATACAGATGTTCTAAGAAACCTAACTACATTTGGTTCGAAATTCGAAATTTTGGAGAGTAGAATAAAGGGCAATGACTCTAGATCTGTACTAAGCCAGAGAACTTAAAGATAATGAGATGTGACTAGACTAAGGTACATACATGGCACCTAGAAGGGTAAATTAAAAAGAAAGGAGAAATAAATGAGTTTAAGAAAAGTGAGAAAGTTATAGTTAAGACAAATTGCTACGTAGATCCATACTTGGCAGCAACAAAGCAAAGTAAAGACACTTATTTCGACTTTTACGACACAGCAGTGTGCTAAATTGCCTTATTTCGACTTTTACGAAACAGCTAGGTACTAAAATGCCTATTCTACGACCGGGAAACCGCAGTGAATTTGATGATAAATATGGTCCACTAGGGGTAGACTCCAGAATCATTAAAATAATTTTTAAAAATTAAATTCTAGAATGGAATCATATGATTAAAGATCAGATTCAATTACAGTACAAAATTAAGTCAATGATGATTGAAATTTGACAATGTTAAGTAACATTATAAGTAGAATTAACTGAATGAGAAAAGAGTGTGATTATTACTCAACTAAAATTAAAAATAATTGAATTAAATGAAAAAAAGTGTATTTTAATTTATTTGTGATTCCCAAAGAGTTTTAAATAACGGGTTCATCTCACGAAGGATCTGCAGATCCTCCAGCAGGTCCATTTTCTTAAAGTTGTTGACTGGAACACTGCATACAATTTTGCTATTTGATGAGGGAGAGAAGCTATGGTTACTAAATTCAATATGATAGCCGAAATTAGATTTTTCAAGTCCAGAGAGGATTAAGGAACACCTCCAGTAGTCTCCACACTTCCGGGGGTGGTACATGCCCATATTCTATGAAGTAACCAGAAGCTATGTCTTGCCATCTCATCCGTAATTCGAGGTATGCTCGAATTGGGACAATATCCCGCGCCAAGAATTATGAAAAACAAGAATACTTAATATTATTTCTTACTATGATGTTCTTTGTATTTCATCACTAGTGTTATAATATACCCTTGCATCTCTACATGCAAGTCATCTTATCTTATTGGGCCTTATGGGATCAGTAAAAATTCTAATTCTTTTTTTAGTGAATATACTAGAGATCACAGCCGAGGTTCCCTTGGCGTGATGGACATTCACTTGGGTGATGTCGATGCCTGCCATTTTCCTCTCCATCAATCAAAATGTCGTCCCTATCGGTGAGTCCATATATACCTCTTCTGCTTCTTCATCTATTTCTACATCCTCAGATAAGTCTACGCAGAGATTTGAGAGGTTAAGGCTTTCTATGCTCTCTACATCATTCTCATCTTTGGAAGTACTGGGAGTTGGTTCTGTGTATTCTTTCGGTTTCTTTAGGTCTTTTTTCTTAGGCCGTATACGGAAATTTTCCTGAATTGATAGTTGATATTGAATCCATTATCCTTTTGCTAGGATAGGAGGTCATCTATTCCTAACCTAAGGATCTGTCCTTTGACCAAATTTATATGGGACCACCCCTGATATACCCCCTTTCTAACAAAAACAGAATCATTAAAATCGAACACCGTGTTAAAGAATTATCGCTGAACATACATAAAAAAACGATATACCGACGAATTGAGAACCTCCTCCTTTTTTGAAGTCGTTTAAAAATGAAAAATATTTTTTTTATCAGAGGATCATCCCAATTAATATGAACTGTCTTCTCGACGCCAAATTCAGAAAGACAAAATGAACTTCGATTGACAGCCACCGAATTGTCATCGCAAGAAAAGAGATGGGTCAATAGAGGTGTAAGAAAAATAATGGTATGAGAGTTCCAAATATCCAATATTTGTTAATAGCACATAATAATGGCACAGTACCTCATTCAACTCATTGTGTATATAAACTAACGCTAAATCTAAATGAAAATTATCTAGAAAATTGATTAAATCGGAAACCTGCAAACAAATAAATAATTTAAAAATCAGTCTCTTATTTTTTTTTCTATTGTAGGTACTTTTTAGCACGCTATGCGTAATAGACTATTTTGAATATCCAAATGACAGTCTACAAGCAACTATTATGTCGATTTTACTAAATATAATCCAACACCACTAACATAATAATTATTGGGAAATATTGTTACAGGTCAATATTTTTATCACAATTACCTTTTTTAGTTTCATAGATACGATCTATCTAAGCATAGCTTGAATTTAGTCCAGGCCTGGATATAACATGGCATAGGAGCAAGTGAATGTGGATGATATGTCGACGTTCGAATCAGATTGTATGAGGGAAAATTGGAGGATGTAAGTAGGGGCTGCCACAGGACACTGACGGACTGTTGGTGACATGTTAGTTTATTTTATCATTATTAACGGTATTCAAAGAAACGAATGTGCTCTTACTGAATAAAAATGTAAAAACTGTACGGAATTATTTTATAATTTAATAAAACACATTATTATTGTGTTTAAATAAATAATTAGAAGTGTAGGAGACTTTAATATAAATAGCTTTTTGTTTTTAAATCAAAATAATTTTTAAATATTTTAAAGTTGCCTATTTCACAAAGTTAAAGAACGCAGTTTTATCAACTAACTATAGAATTTAACCTTTTTTTAACAGATATTGATATTTTTAGTTAACCAAAAATATATATAGCAAAGTTTGGTGCAAGCACATTTAAACTATAATATTTTTATAAATGTTGCTACGAAAATAGATACCCAAGTGATTATGGTTAGGTTAGGTAAGTTAGCTTAAAAATGACCTCATCGCCTTCAACTGGAACCCAGACTTATAGTTCACCGTACAAGCCACAACTTTTGTACAAGGCCATGGTTAAATTAGGTAAGACCTGTCTAAGGTCGGTAGGCATTCAATAGGATAAATTCGAAGATCTGGAATTTAGTTTTTCCTAAATGCTTTCGAATTAGTTAGCCCTAGGGTATCTGTTCAGTACGTGAGTGTTGCACTCTCCGTCTATTGTGAGATAATTCCTTTGTAAGTGTTCTTTGTAATGCCCAGAAATGATTCTGATCATATCGATGGCTTAGAGCAAAAATGTTGTGTGTCCAAAAATGTCATTTTGAGTAAAATCGATTTGAAAGTTGGAGGTGACTATCCATAAAGATTTCATCATGAAGGATATAGAATACTTCTTATCCCATTTTCGACAAAAATGGACATACAATATGTGTGCTTTAAACCAACGATATGAACTCAGATTTGGTTTCTCTTTTAGCAAGCTCGTCGGCATTTTCATTGCGCTTCACACTGCTGGGTCCCGGAATCCAGATCAAAGTAACTTTGTTCTAACCATCGAGTCGAGTATTTATACAGTTCCAAACCAGCTTTGAGTCAACACTCGAGCTCAGGGCCTTAGGGGCTACCTAGCTATCTGTAAAAATCTTAGGTCTTGTTAGAGGGGACAAAATTATTCAATTCTTTCGCTCCCAGTTCCCAAACTTTGATCTGGCCGTCGGTTAAAGTCTCTTGTCCTACCAGACGACATAGCTATACGTATCCATGGGTTTTACCAGAATGTAATAAATCCACAAGATGAGTTGATGACTGATCCCCGATGCTATGCTACATGTGCTTCTGACGGTCCAGAGGATATTTATAACTTGTCGAAGGATGTTAGAGGGATTATACGTTAAATAAAAAATAGTGAACTTTAAAGAGTTCTACATACAGTCTTTAACAATATCCGTATTTCAAATGACTCATTAATGTTATCATTTGGCTAAAATTAACACTAATAGTAATCCTGAAAAATTACATTAACCCATTTGACAAATCTGATACTTAAGTGAAATAACTTTACCGTATTCAACTATATTTAAGACAATTTAAAAACAAAACAACTTAAAACACCAATATAAAGCAAAAATCATTTTCAATTACCTTTCAGAAATAAATCAATTAGACAAACATTTTTAATATCCTACTTGAAAAATTAAACTTGTTTCGTATAATTTAAATAGATAGAAAATATCTATAAAAATATATTGGAAAGTAGCAACAAATTATAATTAGGAGTAATATTTAAAAAATGTATGTATAAAAAACAATAAAAAATCGTAGGTTCAATAATGATTTATTAAAATTGTTATTATTAATTAAAAAAAATAAAATAAAAGGAACTGCTTTTTTATTAAGTTTAACGTTTCGTAAAATTAATTGACCACTCATTAAAACTAAAATGTTACATTCAGTAACTTATACAGGGTGTAATCATTTTCCAAATTAATTAATTACTAGATTATATTGGATGACTAACATTTTCCCTTGGTGATTAACTACATAACTAAATTAAACCTAACCCTTTACCTCTGAGTCTGTCAACTAGCATTCATATTTAATTCTTCATCAAAGAATGACATTTCTTATGCATTGCTTCTTATCAACGAAATTGGTCTTGTCATACCCACTTTAATTGACTCTGGATTATCTCCTTCTTCAGATACAGCATGGTAGAAAAGATAGTCATGACTTCTTAGAATGTGTTTTTGGATTATGTGAAGTATTAGTTAAGAGAAAAAAATAAAAGGGAAAGAGACTTGCATTTAGACACTAGATGTTGAAAAGGGAAAAGATTTAGAAGAATAACTGATTTGTTTCCAACTCTTTATCTTTAGTTTTATTTAAGAATTTAGATGTTTGTTTCAAAAAAAGTAAGAATGTGGGTTTGTAACTGAGTTGCTTTCATTTACTTTTTTTTATCTGATTTTTTGTATATTTGACAAGTTATAAAATCATTTTAAAAAACCGACTTTAAAATCGTGCAGATGCCATTATAGTTTGTGATTTTCTCATAGATACTAGCACCAGATTTTGACCAAATTTATATACAACCGCCCATGAAGTATCCTCTTTCTAACAAAAAAAGAATCATAGAAATTGGACAAGGTGATAAAGAATTATCGCTGAATATACATAAAAAATTAAGAGTGATAATTTTCTCATGGACCCAATTATTAGATCTTGACCAAATTTATATGGGACCACCGCTAAAGTGCCCCTTTCCCAGCAAAAAAGTCATTGAAATCGGACAACGTGGTAAAGAATTATCGCAGAACATACATAAATGAAAAAAAATATTGTGACGAATTGAGAACCTCCTTTTTTTAAGGCTGCTAAAAATATGACATTACGTTTCTAACTGACAAATAAATATTAATCTATATCTATGATAACGTGAAAGTGCGCAGAGTCGGCTTCAACAAGACCAATGCCTTTTTATGTCCGATGCACTTTAGATAAACATTGTATTAGATTAAATGCAATTTAGACCAATCGGTTTTTGAATAAAATGTATTTAGATCAATTAATATTAGACTAAATGTTTTAGCCTAAAATTTTATGGACCAATTTTCCAGGAACCGAAACATTTAGGCACATATTTAGGCAAACATAATTCCGATACACCTCGGGCAAATAATCAAAATAAAAAAGTTTAAAATTGAAATAAAAAAATATTTAATAACAAATAAAAAAAATTACGATCTAATGATAACATAGTATAAATAAAAAACATATCAAAAGCCAAAAGGCACATGCCCTTCGTCGTTTTTGTCTACTTTTCCTAAGGTACTGTCTATTTTTTATTTATCGGTTTATTCTGTCGAATTTCTTCGTCACTTATTCTTATTTTTAAATATTGTATCTTTTGTTAAGTGATAAATAATTATATGTAAAATTTATTACCTGTCTCTAATGGCAGAAATGCCTAGGTTTTATATACAACTATTTTTTTTTACTATTAGATAATGTATTTTATTATTTAAACAAATAAATTTGATTTGATTTGAATATTTTTATTATTTATATTTATAACGTTAAGAATGAATTATGTAGGCGTGGTTACCGTAATCAATCCATTAAATTATTTACCATTATACTTTGCATAGTTGCCTACCTGAATTTTAGATAGCATATTTCATTTACAGAGGCACTAGGAATGTAATATTTTACAAAGAGCAAGTCCATTAACGTAAATTGAATAATTAATGTGATAATTACCAGCAACACGTTATGGTTGCATCATTAAATATTTATTTATTCGTTATCAATCCGGCAAGCCATTTTCAACATCGAATTCTAAATTTTACAGTGGGTAATGCCAGTAATTGCGTCCATTAGCCTTTCCATTTAAGGAGGAAGAACAATTCATTTTCGTTAAGGTTTATTCATCCTTATACAGGTGAAATTCTTTCTGGGTACATATTTTTGCAAAATATATTGTTGTAATGTGTATTATAGCTTTTCTTGCTGCATCCTTTATCTTACTTAAACTTTCTGCATATCTTGTCATAGCGTGACTCTGCAATTATTTTAATCCATCTCTGATTATGAACAAATATGCACGTTTTATTTATTTGCACTAATGCTTACACTCTTTGCATTCCATCTTCTGTGATAATAAATATTACTTTTCACCAGTTATTTACATTAAACTTCACTTTTCTATAAAAAAAAGCTGAACGACATTAATTTTTCAATATTCTCAAGAGTATTGTTTTATTGCTTATTAAATGTCTTTAATAAGAATAACACCAATGGTAACTATCGACTCTGTGCATAGGTTTCCATAATCTGACCCTAATACTGACAACGTCGATTATTAATTTGTTCGAATACAGTACATACAACCTACTCCACTGCAAAGCGAACAATTTACAACATGCTTCACTGACCATAAATTAACGTAAACAGGATGCGAACGTTATCATAAAGAGCCCTAAAATCCAATAGGTCATCAAAATGCACAACAGTGTACAATATTATCCTGTTTCCAATGCATATCTCTTTACGTTTCAAAATAATCAATATCCAGTTTTACAATTGTTATTTTATTATCATTGTTTAGGTTAATAAATTTAACAAAAATACTTGGATGTAAATCTAAATTAAATATTATGGAACATTGCTTTTCTATTCGGTTTTGCTCATAAATATAGAGTGATTCAAAGACAATGTCTCTAAAGTAAGCCGTGAAACAAAAATCACGTACATCTAATCCTACACCAATTGTGTACCAAATTACTGACAGTCTTTTTCTTTTTATAATTTGTGTTAAGTCTGCACCAACCAAAATATTTAGTCACATTAACATTATTTGGAAAATCTGACCATTCGATCATTGAAACCAACGAAATAATCCGTCTGATTTTAATATTAATACCAGAGACAACACGAGACGGTTAACTTCATAGCAAAAATTGATGGACATTTAGATATAGTAGTCATCAGGGTCAGCTGGTATTTTATCTTTGTTATGTACATTATTTCCTTATAACGTTATCTTGTTCTCATAAGCTAAAAGATAGGGTAGATGTCGCTGGTAACGTTCCAGCAATGTTGCCGTAATGAACATTTTCTAAATTTGTTTCTATTACATTTAAATAATAATGATCTTATTTATCCATAAGTAATACTTATATTGGACTTTTAATTTCTTTGTATATGATATATACAGTGAGCATCATAAGTCTTACCCGCCCTAACTAACTCGTTACTGAAGTCTTGTTAGGAAAATCGCCGAGACACGTCGATTTTTGATTTTAACAATGTACATTTTTGTATAAATAGTTTACCCTTAATTTCATCCCTTACTAGAGGGGAGCAACCCTTTCGAAAAATTTAAATAGCATGGGGTGGTGAGTGATAGCTCATTTGAAAGGGGGTTTTATTCTCTATTCAACCGTGCAAAAAAATTTAAAATTTGCTACATTATGTGTTGATTTATTAATGTTTAAAAATAACAAAACATCACAAATAGGAAGGCAACTAAACTAATAGTGACCTTATCTAATGACAAAAAGTCTTACTTCACGTCTGAATCAAAACCGATATCATGCAGGGCCAAATTTAAATTCTAAGGATGAGTGCCCTACGTTAATTTCCGTTATTCTGAAACAACAATTGGTCGAGAATTAATGAAGCAAATTTCAAAATTTTTTGCACGGTTGAATAGAGAATAAAACCTTCTTTCAAATGAGCTATCATTCACCACCCCATGCCATTTAAATTTTTCGAAAGGGTTGCTCCCCTCCAGTAAGGGATGAAATTAAGGGTAAACTATTTATACAAAAATGTACATTGTAGAAATCAAAAATCAACGTGTCTCAGCGATTTTCCTAACAAGACTTCAGTAACGAGTTAGATAGTGGGAGTAAGACTTATGATGCTCACTGTATAACAAAAGATGTGTTTTAAGAAATATATAGCAGGATTGTGTACAAAGATCAAAAATAAAAAATTTTGGGTAGCTAACTACTGAATGCTAGAAGGCCAATAGCACTAGAAGAAAATAAGTTTGAAATCAAAGCACGAGCATTTCACTTTGACGTCTGCCAGATTGACGTATTTCTAACCTGTCATTTTATCTCCTAGTCCTATTTTTTGTTTCTATGTTTGGTGACTTTGGTCTTGTTTTATTCTCGTTTCGTTTTACTTATATATATTTTACAATTTAACTTGCCAATCCATTTTTTGGTTGTTTTTCATTCATTATTAGTTACGTTTTTAAATTTGTTAGTTTAGTGTTTTCACTGTTTTCCCCGGTGAATGACATTTTCATCGTGGTGTTTTCATATTAGGTAGTTTTAAGTTTGTTTACAAACCCGAAGGAACTAACAATGCCCGGATCACGCCGGGATTTTGTTTAATTTCCGTAAAGTAAGTATTTCAATTTTATTGTAGAACCTTTGTGGTGTGAATGTATATTATTGTTTAATACAGAATATATCTTATTGAAATCATACTTCGTTTTATTTTCCTTTTTATTTTGTGTGCCTGAAAAAAAAAAAGATTTTTTTCTGATTTGATGTGCTAGTAAATGTGAATTACATATTTTTTCACATTTCCAGTGCATCAAATCAGAAAAAAATCATAAAAATAATAGATAAAGTGTATCTACATATTTGAATTTCTCGCGAATCTTCTTCTTTTAAAGAAAAATTTTAAATTGACTGGTTGCTTATAAATAAAAAGGCCACTATTAAAGCACAAGGTATACGAGCGCCATCGGCCCCATCTTCCAGTCCAATCGCCCAGTCAATTCTTGGTGAAAAGCAAAATTGCATTGAGTTAACCGTCTCATTAGTTGTCTCTGATTAATACTGATTTAAAAATTGTAGAAGTCCTTTTCAATACCAGTAAACAAATCAATAATTTTTTAAAATGTAGCGAATTTAAACCTTTCTGCAATCAATGGGAATTCGTTAACTTATTCTGTTAGAACCAGTGCTATTTCACTATATTCGTTAAATAGCAACTTATCTTAACTTATAACGCAGTCTACACTTTTTTCCTACAATAAAAATCCTTCCTGTCTTGATCTACTTTTCACAAACGACGCAAACTTGCTATCCAATATTGAATACAATTCTCTTTTGATCATACTGGTGTTACGTGGAATATACAGATCCTGAAAACTGCTAACACCAGAAATATGTACCAAACTTGTTATAAACCAAATCACTAAATTGGAATGGTGTTTCGAATCATACGATGTAAAAGAAAAAAGAGAATTTTCAGATTTTTAAATCCATAGACAATTTTTCAAACAATTATCACAAGATCTACGAAGTCAAAGAGCAGATTATGAAAATTCGCTGATAAGAAAAGGTTCAAAGGTTCACTATAAGTACGTATGACAAAAAAATTTCTCATGTATATTAACTTCGCGAAAAAAACAAAATATATCTTAAGCAAAACCCACCTGGATAGTGTAGAACTCTTGGCTAATAACTTTCAAAAATTAACATTATTATGCCTAGATCAGTGGTCGCCAACCTCTCAATGTGTTGAGCTACTTGGTTAATTTTGGAATAAACAGCGAGCTACCCACACGGAAGCCACGTAACGCAACGTGAATGAAATAATCCACAGTTAATTTATCATTATATGTATTTATTTTACTATTTAACTGGTAATACATAATACATAGGTACTAATAATAAACTAATAACAAAATAACTAATATTACTAGTACGTACTTAATCATAGCTACATTCCTACCTACCAAACCAAACTTTTATCCAGCAACAACAACATGTCACGTAAGATTTAAAAATAGTTAATAATAACAACAAAAAAGTAACGCACTATCATGAACATAAACATTGAAAAATAAAAAAGCGCGTTCAATGAGAAGGCTGACACTCAGACTCATCGATAATTTTTTTAATGTTTGCAGTATAATTTGATACAGCCATTCGAATACAATTATCCAAATGTTCATCTGTAAGTCGATTGCGATATTTGTTCTTAATAAACTTCATATTGGAAAAAGAAGATTCACACAAATAGGTTGAAATGAATAATGTTTTCACTTTCAAGGCAACACGGCATAGAACTGAATATTTGTCTTTACTTACAATAGGCCAGATACATTTGGTACTTGAGACTAACGATTTTAAGGCTAAATCATTTTGAAACTTAATTACTTCCATTTCTGTTGTAGCGATGTCTTCGCCAAAGTTCTGCATAACACAAGTTGCAAACTGTTGGATATCAATTTCCATAAAGGGTGAAACAACAAACTGCGCTACTAAAGCCATTTCGTTCAAATCCTTAAAACGATTTTTGAAGTTATACTTCAGGGTAGAAACTATTTCTACATGATATTTGCTGTCATAGGGTTCTAATGGATTTTGAGATATTTTTTCTGAAAGAATAGAAAAATGCTTGGCATCGCTGTTAATTAGGTTTTGTTCCCAAAACTCCAGCTTTTTGATAAATGCTTTTATATCAGAAATCATTTCCGCTAGTTCTTTGTCTCTCCCCTGAAGCTGCAAATTAAGTTCGCTTAATTTCTCTGTAATGTCCACGAGAAAACCAAAATCTCTAAGCCAGATTGAATTTTCTAGTTCCGGAGTCGGTTCATCGCGTTGTTTGAAAAATTGAACTATGCCAGATAGGACATCATTAAAACGTTTCAGCACCCGCCCTCTACTTAACCATCGGACTTCAGAGTGAAGGAGTAGGTCCCCGTATTGACAGTCGACTTCATCGGCCAAGGATTTGAATAATCTTCTTTGTAACGCTTGAGCTCTAATCTTGTTCACAATTTTTACCACCAGTTTCATAACGTTGTTTAGTTTCAGGAAATTTCCACATAATGCTTGCTGATGGATAATGCAGCGGTAATAGAGCAATGGGACCGTTCACTTTCATTTTTGATTGTGAATTAATTATATATTTATAAAGATATTAAACTCTTTTGTCTGGTGGTACTTTTCCCGTTAAGATATGTTTGCTAGAAGTAAGGGAATTCCCATAAAATTCTTTCAGTGACTCATTGCGTCAGAAAATCCCTAATTCCGTTCACGTCTCGTATCGGTTATGCTTAAAGACGGCGAGGTTGTCGGAAGTATTCCTAATATAGCATTTCTGCATTTATATATGTAATTTAAATAGTAAAATTCCATTATTTTTCTAAAAATCATGAACTTATATTTTCAGATTAAAGCTGGGAGCTTATTTTTTACTTTTTAATTAAAACAATTATTATTACTCAGGCTGAAAATTAACCAGACCATAATCAAAGAGTAGAAATTGGATCTGCAATATTTATCTGGTAAACGTGGCAACGTTGCATTTATTTCTAGAAGTGTGTGTAGACAACACTATTTAGAAGTACTTACAACGTTGTCACGTTTACCAGATACATTTTCTCAAATAAAATTTCGATCTGGTAATATTCAGCTTGAGTAATACTAATTGTTTTTATTAAAATTTAAAAAAGGTAAGGCTTCCAGCTTTATCTGAAAATATAAACACATTATTTTTAAAAAATAATATATTTTTATCATGTAAATTTCTTTAATAAATGCAGAAGAGGAATGGTGGTGCAATAATACATCCGACAACCGCGCCCTTTTAACTATTAACGGATACAAGACCTGAAGGGAATTAGGGGTTTTCTGACGCAATGAGTCACTGAAAGAATTTTATGGAAATTCCCTTACTTCTAGCAAAAATATCTTAACGGGAAAAGTTACACCAGACAAAAGAGTTTAATATCTTTATAAATATATAAATATTTCACATTCAAAAATGAAAGTGAACGGGCTCATTACGGAAAAGTTTCATCTTTACGACATAACGCCACCAGACCCTTATCACAACCCACCATAGCTGGAGCGCCATCGGTTGTCAAGCCTACCATTTTCGATATTAGAATTATCTCGGAAGAAATAATATTTTTTAAATGAGAAAACAACTCCTGTCCAGTAGTGTGTCTTTTCAGTGGAATAAACCTCAAAAGATCTTCTTTAATCGTAAAATCACTAAAAACCATCCTGATGAACACAGCCATCTAGGCAGTGTCAACGAGATCTGTTGATTCATCCAGTTGAAGTGAAAAATAAACACAGTTATCTAAGTCAGTTCTTAACTGTAAAAAATATCATTGCTCATTACTTCTACACGTCTCATCACTGTATTAGCAGAAAGTTGCATAGATTTTATAGCTGAAACTATCTCGTCTTTATTTCTAAAGTTGGCAAATAACGAATCAGCAGCTTCTAAAAACGCCTGTTTTATTATTTCCCCGTCTTCATAAGGTTTCTTTTTTTGTGCAATTATCTGGGACACACGGTACGATGCTTCAGTTGCAGCCTTATTTTTGTCGACTGTTCTTAAAAATATTGATTGTTGTCCAATTAACTACTTTTTTAACTGTTTCAGTTTCTCCTTTTTGGCGGCAGAATGTAGTGGGAATGATTTTTCAAAATTAGAATGTACAGTTTTATGATGTCTCTCAATATTTCCTTTTTTAGCAACGGAGACCGAAGTATTACATAACAAACACACATTTTTATCTTTAACTTTTGTAAAAAAGTATTGTTCTTCCCATTCCGAATGAAAGTGGTATGTCTTTACCTTCTTACAACTGCTTGCCATAATATTATTTTTTGTTGTTCTTTACTAACCCAACGGCTGGACGTTGGTTACGCGTTCAGTTTTAAACTAAGCGCAATATCGCCGCGCCGTGCGTATTTATCCCGTTCAAAGCAATCCTGATCGTTCTCGAACACTAACGTGCTGGTCCGGCTGGTCGGTTCTAGCCGATTCTAGCTTGATGGCGTCAGTGGCAGATCGCTCACCGCAACGTTGCCGCTGTTTATGTTTACTATTATGACAATTTGATTTTTTTGTGGAATTTTCGGAAGCTTCTCTGATTTTTGCAGTTTGTATTTTTTAAATTAAAATCGTTGTGAGAGCTACCAGAATTGCCTCCGCGAGCTACCGGCAGCTCACGATCGACAGGTTGGCGACCACTGGCCTAGATCATTACAGTATATTTCTGACATATTTACAAAAGGCTTTGTTCTTTCGCAATTCAATAATCTGCAAATTAATAAATCTCCTAGATCAAATAATATTTCAGTTGCCTTATTAAAACGTTGTGCAAATTAATTAATCCTATATAATTTAGCATCAGCCACCCCTTGTTAAAAAATGACAAGCATTTTTTAACAGATGCTTTAGTTACCTTATTTATGATCCACACCTCTATTAATAATGTAAAATAACCCTGAATGGTTAACATAAGAATACCAGTATATTTCATTATTCAATCTCCAGTTTTAGCATTACCTATTCTAATAATCTTAGATAAAATAAATAAAAAAATGTTTCAATTACATAAATAGTAAACTCAAAGCCAACTCTGGCAATACAAAATTAGAGCCAACCCTGGCAAAAATGAATAACGTAGCTCTAACGGTTATCTGCCTAGCAAAAAATTCTCTTACTCTTTTTTTTACACTTTTATTATTTAAACTACAAGGTGATATTTTAAAAGTTTTTCTATACAGGGTGTAACTAAATAAGTGTAAAACATTTAAGGGGGTGATTCCTCATCGAAAAAAAGATAGGATCTTTCATATAAAGAAACTTCATTGGAGCATCCCTTGTTAAGATGCAGCCCCTTAAAGGGGGTACATAAAATTTGTTATAATTTTTTTCACAAGCACTAAACAAGTTACAATATTAAAATTAACCTGTCATTTTCTACTACCAAAAAGACACTTAGCCAGTAATTTATTTGGTTTACCCCATGGTTGTAAGGGGTGGAAGTTTTATGGCGATATCTATCTTGTTCGTAAAATAATTTTTTGCTGCGAACTGGTTTATTTTGGGCAAAAATTCAAGAGACATTTTTTGTTTAGAATGAAACAGGCTATCGGAAATAAATTAATTAAGGACAGCGTCTCCTAGGAATTTCTGAACAAAATTATGTCAATTTAGATTAAATCAAGGAGGTGCTGTTATCTACCGACTAGAGATTGAATTAGTGCAAATTATTACAGAAATCTTTAAGTAACTATAAATATCAACCGACTAGCTATTAGGGCATATTGTATTATATTGTATTATAAACCGGTTTTTAGTAGACTGAGTTCAAAGGATCATAATAATAGTCCTGAACATAAAATCTATTTTTCAATAATTGCCGGGATTTTACCAAATAAAAAAAAATTATTTCGCGATTGTGAAAACGGTCCAATCGTTTTATATGCCATTTATAATATTAAAAAAATGTTAACTCAAGGACTCATTTTGGAGTATGAGCATACTTTATTTCAATACTTTTATTGTACTGTTTCATAAAGTATTACCTACCTATTACATTTTATTTTTATCGAAAATTGACTTTGTTTCCTGGACCAAAGTAAAGAATGTAGGTAGGTATGCAGATGGTAACAACAAAAACGATATCTTGCCTCACATTAAATATAAATATTTCCTAAAACAAATAATTTGGTTTATATACGGGTAGTAATACGAGGGATGTTTACAATTACAAGTCACGAATACAGAGTCGTTTCAAAATATATTGCCACAATAACTGCGTCACATTGAGTCGTAGTGGGACGCTTGACGTGTCGCAATTCGCAATATATTTTAAAACTATTCTACCTAATTAATAAATTGTGATTTTGAAGTATCGAATGAAAACTATATTCTCATTGGTTAAAGATGGAAGTTTTTGTCATTTGAATGTTCAAGAATATTAATTGTGATTAATTGGTTAAATACCGAAGTTATCTGTTATCTGATGTTGGTACTAACCTAATGTTTTTGGGTAATTTTGACTCTCATTTCCTGGAATTTCCAGGCCCGCATAAATATTTATCCTATTAAAGTACAAAAACCCTACAATAGATATTATGAGTAGGTATTTAACATTCATTTATCTTATCTTATCTTAGGTAGTTATTTCCTAGAAACATTTCCCTGATTGTCAATAACACATTACCGTATATCTGTGCCAATATGACGTCACGACTTTTAATATACTTAATGAAGGCTGGGGGAAGGAGTTAAGAGTCTATAAATTTACAAACAAGCTTACGGGTATTTAGTTTTCAAAATTACATCACACGTTTCTGAAGTGTTTTATTGTGCTGTTTGTTTTTAATAAGTGTTATTTTCTTTAATAGGAAATTGATTTATTTGTGCCAAGTGTCCTAGTGAGTTTCATTGTACATTTGAATCAGTTTTATTTTTGGATAAATTGACATCGACTTCCTGCATTAAAGGTAGGTAGTATTTTTTTTCTATTACTCTCGAGTTCGTCATTGAATAAAAAAATTAAACGTTATAATTTTAACACTCAAATATTTGCAATTAAAAAATAATATTACGTATTAAATTTGACAATAAAAAAACTTGTTATTTATGTTTCATTATTCTGAATATATTTTTTCTACGATCAATATCCAAAGTAGGTAAGCTTTGCACATTAAAATCTGACGTTTTCTGCGAATTGTCATAATTTGACATTATTGGCGCACATTACCTAATATTCAAACCCATTTCCATGCTTAAAAATAGAAGATGGTGACATTCATTTAAAAGAAAACCATAACTACTTTTACCAGGTGAAAAATTTCAATATGTTAAAATAATTCATGATTTTTAAGAAATGTGCTAGAAATGATACTACAATATTAATATTCTTTTTATGTTTGATTTTCTAATAATGATTTTATGTACTTTTAGATTCAAGGACAGCTAGGTATAGCTCAAAGAAAATTGTGCTACTTTGTAGTATATACTGGAGATGAAAATCCAATATTTGTTGAAAAAATTCATTTTCAACCCATTTTTTTTTAAAATATGGTTGAAAAATTAGAAAAATTTTACTCGGAATATATGGCACCTGAGATAATTTTAAATAGAAGAGGACGAGGATTAAAATATCTGGATACCCCATATAATGAAACTTAAAGTGCAAAGATTAGCAAATTTATAAAAATAATAATTTAATGGACTTTAATGATACAAGTACTTGAAATAATGGTTTTTTTTTGCGCAGAAGCATGTTCATACGTAATTTGCAATTGGTAATCACTAATCACAGATGGAAAAGTATATACGTCAACGATATGTTCTCTTATTTTTGATTTATTTTAACAGGTATAATATATGGTATGTTACTTATAGTATAGATTTTTTTATTTGTTACGTCTTCAGCAATTGTCGCTTTCAGTTGACATAAACGAAATTGATAAAAAGTGTTTTTCTCATTTTATTTTGACTGTTTCTCTTACTTTCGAATAGAAACTGAGCTTTGTAAACATAAAATGACGGATATGTCAAACTAAAACTGACGGTAAAATGAAACATTGAGTATCGTTAAATGCAACTTTTGAACTAGTTTCAAAAATAGCATTAAAATGATATTATCATTCACAATGTATTAATTTCCTATACTTTTAGTTGATAAATAACCGATAATCATACATCATATAACAAATAGGCGCGTGTCAAAAGGTCACCGGCGAAAAAAGAGTGCCGATGAAAAAAGGTCGTTTCCAATTGTATCATATAAACAGTATCAGAGGCAGTATTATCATCTCGTATATCCCCCGTAAACACACATAATATAAACGGAAATAATCAAATACTAGTCAAAATATTATCGATCGGAGCACCATCTTTATTACATTACATGAAGGAATTATTGATTTTTCGGGGTTGATTTAGAGTTAAATTAGACGCCATTTTTGGTCCAAATTCGTTTTGACATGTTTTTTCAAAGAAAGTGACTTATAAATTTCAAATCTACACGTTTTGAAAAATATACAATATTTAAATATTCTGAGTGTACCAAATTCCAAGTAAAGGTTGAACTTAGGTCGTATTACATTTTTTTTTTATTATTTGTTTGACATCGTTGTTAAAATAATTCTACACGGCACCTTTGAGATGAAATAAAAGGGGGTTATTTTACATGATTGGTTTTTATTGAAAATAATAAATTTATTAATTTTCAATAGTAAGGTGACCTAAGTTAGACCTTTATTTTTAATTTGGCCAAAAATTATATTTTTAAACACTACATATTCGGAAAACTGTCGATTTAACTTTTGGTCTACACATACACTTTTAATACACAGGGATACCCCGTCCTTAAATTAAATGGTAAACAAATAATAAGACAAAAAGTTACGTTGGAAATTTTAGGGGTTGCGTTTTACACCCCTTACAACCATGAAGCAAACCAAATAAATTACTAGCTAAGTGTCTTTTTGGTAGTAGAAAATGTCAGGTTAATTTCAATATTGTAACTTATTTAGTGCTTGTGAAAAAAAATTGTTAAACAAATTTTATGTACCCCCTTTAAGGGGCTGTATCTTAACAAGGGATGCTCCAATGAAGTTTCTTTATATGAAAGATCCTATCTTTTTTTCGATGAGGAATCACCCCTTAAATGTTTTACACTTATTTAGTTACACCCTGTATAATATATAATTTTATAGTTACTTATTTTAATTTCATGAAACAGTATTTAATTAAATTATAATTTATTTTCAAAAATTAAATCCATAACTAGAAGTATTACCTACACCGTTAATTTAAAAAAATAGTATCATTTAATTGCGAAAATTAAATGAAAAGTAAATGTATCAAAACACTAATACGAGTACTTGTGATGTGAGACTAGTAAGAAAGAGTAGAACGAGAAATATATTAAACACCAGTGTACTCGTTTATGATGAAGCTAGGAACAAAAATGGTACATTTTCTTTTAATTTACAAGATCTGCAATTCAGCTGTGTGGTGATTATAATATAAGCTCAAAAACAATACACTGGAGGGAAAACGAACAATTAAATGACTGGAACAAGAATACGATCACATGAATTTAAAGAAAAGTTTTATTAATAACAGAAATTAAAGAAAATAAGCAGTCAGTTTATACGTTAATCCATAAAGTATGATAGATTGTAATAAAAGCTTTTTTAGAACAATGACTGCTTCCCAAATATGCATGTATTTTTTGTCATTGTCCAAGCATCACTTAGCACTTCGATCCATTGTACTTCTGCCTCTGGTTAAGATTTTAACTAATATCCTGAATGTCAGAGAGTTTTACCTCTTTAAAAACATCTACAGAAATATAGATAGTATCTTAGTTTCGCTTAAACCAGTAGTCTTCAGTCGCTTATTGAGTTGTTTAATGAACATGTTTTTGTTGAACAATAAAGCCGTATTAGGAGCTTGGGAACTCGGTATGATTTGAACATTCTTCCAGTACTCTTTTCTTATATTAATGAAACTTTTCATGTTGGCTTGCAGAAATCGTCATTAGGTAAAAGGATTAATCTAGCTCATCCTGGCAAGCTTGTCTTTTTCACTATATTTTCACGCTATTACTCCTACCAGATAGTAGTAAAGCTTTGAGTAGTCCGAAAGGTCTCGGCTCATGTATATCTAGCTACCTGACCGTCTGCGTCGGTGCAAATCATGATTTGGTGGTTGGAATATTTTCTAAAAATATATATCTGTGCCTAATACGTTCATCTAAAAAACCATATCGATCAAACTAGTTTTACGAAGAAGAATAAAGAGAGGGAAAAGAAAATTGAAATTCTAACCACAGGTGAAGAACATCCAAAAACATACATCTACATGCGGCTCCTATTGCAATTAGTAGTAGTTATTTTATTAGTTATTGCCATAACAGCGACATAGCTAAATAAATGTATTCTAAGTGGAGATAAATCTAAAAAGGACAAGCGTTTAACTCGTCTAAAAATCCACTCAAAACACTGTTTAAACGGATGTGTGTTTGTCATTAAAGACTTGCTATACATCTATTAAGATGTTCCAATACTTTTTTAATTTGTATTATATCCACAAATAATAATAATATAATATTAAAGCCAGAATGTATTTCTACGACATGCATAAAAGTTGTATTGGGCAATAAGATGGCAGCCGAATAAGGAACACAAGGTACAAAACTCCAGCTACCAGGACCCGAAAACATCAATTTCATATGAACTACTGAATAAAATATTTTCATAAAGATGCAAATCGAGTACGAACCTGAAAACTGGGAAAATCTCTTTTCCCGGAAAATATTCAATATCCAATGACCATACAGGTATTCTCTGGTGTGTACATAACTGCGAAATATGCGAGCATGTTTGAACAGCGACTTATCGCGCTGTAGATTTTACATTAAATATTCATTTTCGACGAACGATACGGACTTTAATTAATTAAAATTGGTAATTTAAAGACCAGTCGGCTGGAAAATACGGTGGAGTTGGTAAGTGGTTTTTAGTTATATGGTATCACTTTCGGCAACTACCTATATATTTATCTATGTGTGATATTAAGTTCTGCCTAGGCTTATTTGATGCCGTAAATTAATATATTGTAGGTACAGATGCGGCCGGTTAAAAGCGGTATGTGATTGTGATTAATTTGAAGTTCAAGCACTGTCAGCATGGACCTTTTTAGAGCAGACTGAAAGCGTGTCTGTTCGAGTTCCAAACAACAATAAAAATAAATACGGTTATTCAACATTTGGTATTCTTAGAGAAATTAATTATAAAACAGGTGAAAAAGCAAGATAGATAGTCCAAAAATCTTATCTATTAAAAAAAAATCGAAAAGTGATTAAATTACGGATTTAAGTAAAAACGCTAAATAAGTGTAAAATAAAATATATTCATAATAAAATAGATGAAAAAGCAAGATAGACAACATAAAATATTTAATATTTCAAAAAAAAACTCGAAAACTTTTTAAATTACGGAAAACAATCGTTCTAAATTAGACGTTTTATAGAAGTTTTAAGTAATGACTCTAAAGCGGTGTAAAATAATATAAATTCATTATAAAATAGATAAAAAAAAAACAAGATAGACCAAAACTAGTCCAAAAATCTTTTTTATTTTGAAAAATCTCGAAAACTGGTTAAATTACAAAAAACAATCGTTTTGAATTAGAAGTTCTAAGTAATGACGCTAAATATGTGTAAAATACGAGAAATTTACTATAAAATAGATAAAAAGGCAGTCCTAGGGAAACTCCTCGAGCTGGGAATCTGGGAATTTTGTGAAGAAAGAAATATCATCCCTCAATCCCAACATGGTTTCAGACCTCACCACTCCACATAGGACGCAATCTCCTCCCTTCACCCTACTGCGGTCACTACAGTAAATTCCCAACAAATTTCTTTAGCCGTTCTCTTAGATGTTCAAAAAGCCTTCGCCCAAGTCTGGCATGCCGGACTAGTCAAAAAGCTTATGAACATAGGTCTTCCCCCAAATCTCCAAACTCATACACTCCTACCTCACAGACAGAAAAATCACCGTCAAAACTCCCTGTCAGATACATTCACCCCACTCGCAAGCGCCCCACAGGGCTCCGTCCTGGCCCCTCTCCTCTACCTCATCTACACACACGACATTCCCCCCCCCAAACCACCCTACGTTCAAATGCCTCCTATACGCTGACGATACAGGTCTAATCTCGGTAGCGAAAAATTCGAACCAACTAAATAGTAAACAAATTTTTTACTCGTTTCTTGTTACACGAAGAAAGAGAAGATTTTGAGTTAGTTGGTACTTCTGAACTTCAAGGTTAGATTGGAATAAAAATAGAACATGTTTTATTTATCTGATATATCATCTTTTTTGAATCTCAATTATTTATCAAAATTTATTACTAAAGAAAAATATCTATAATTGAAACATATTTGGCAAAAACTACCTATTTTTAAAAAAATATGAGATGAAACCTTTATCCACGTAAGTCTTCAGTTAATTGTAGAAAAAATTTGAAGTCAAGACTAAGGATCTCTGACTATCTTCACTTGTATTATCTTCTGCTGACTCTTGTTTATGTTGTATTTATATTTATTGGAGTGAAAATCTTTGGTAAATTAAATGTAAACATTCATTACAGTTTAATGAAAGTAATGCAGTAGTAATTAAAAAAAAAACACGAAATATGTCGGATTGCAGGTATATATAATCTTGTATAATGCATAATATTTTAAAATCGTAAGTATCTAGAATAAAGTGAGGGCCCCATAAAGCACTTTTTTAATCCATGGATGAAGCAAATGAAACAGAAACCGGTAAGAGCAATTGGGTAAACTTGTATTGGATATAACATTAACCGTATATTCAAATATCAAGAAAAAAACCTTTATAGAAATTTAGCCGATATCAGCAAGTCTAAAGATGCAAAATTTGATAATATGTTTGTGGTACTTTACAAATAGGTATTCTTCAGAATTCTTAACATTTGGAGTTAGTGAAGGGGTTATGAGAGAAATGAGACAGCATACCACAAATAACGATCTGCATTCAAAAACATCTACTGTTAGTTTTGCTTCGTATTCGGTAACTTTGACAATTTAAGTTAAATTACGTACTATATTTATATAGAATAATACATCAAAAGCGTATAGTAATTAGAAAGTTGTTAGTTGTGAGCAAAGAAAACTAATTAAAGTGTAATAAAATATTAATTTGATAATAAATTATGAATTACTCACTAATTCAAAATGAAACAGCTCAAAACGAGAAAAAGGGTGAGGCATTTTACTCTATTATTATATATTATTAAGAAATGTTATGTAGAAATATAGTTTTGACCTGCTTTTCGGTATACCAAATATATTCAAATAATGAGATTTGTTGCCAATAAAATAGAATTTTTTTCTTATCAAGTCAAATAGATATAACTGGAGAAAAAGTTATGTCTGTTAATTTTATCGATAATTATGGAGTCAAGAATATGTATAGCATAATTTAAAATTTTTAAAGACAGTAATGATAACATAAAAAATAAAAAAGAGTTTAATTGAATACTATACTTTATCTACAACTGAATACGGGAGCTCACCGAAAACGAAAAGGGGATTTTTAGAAAAAATTCTTTTAAGTTGTTATAAATAGAATTGACAAGATTGTTCACAATTAAAAGACCTTTCAAATGAGGAGTATTTAAGCCACCGTGTGAAATAAAACGCCAATTTATACAGGAACTCGTTTAAAGTTATTTATTGGTGTAATTAATAGTAACATTACAATTTGAAATATTAATAGCTCCGGTAATATCATTGAGATTATTGTTTTTTAAAGAAAAATTAGTGTTGCTATTGATGAGTATAGAATCATAACGATCACTGTCACAATTTTCATTATTGATTTGACTTAAAATTGCTTGAGCTGTTTCTATTTTGTTCTTTTTTGAATTGGCGATGTACCCTTCTGCTGTAAAGGCGGATTTCCAGCCTCCATGACGTTTTAATGTTGTCATTGAAGCTCCAGAATCAGCAACCAATGTTGCAGATGAACGTCTGAGGCAATGGCGAGTATATCTCTCAAGGGTTTGGTAATTGTAAAAACGTAGCAATTTGCGTTCCCATTGCGCTAAACTTATTTATTCCTATCACTTGTTTTGTACACTTTCCTTTTTGGAAATTGAGAAAAAAATCTTGTGGTGCATTTTTGGGCCGGAGGTCTATTTATATTTTTTACCGATTTTGAAAAAATTATCCACAATTGTGAAATTCCTTGGGACTTTGATTTTTGTGTGTAGCACGTTTACTTGAAAGCATCCCTCAAAACATCTGAAATCCCCAATTTTCATATTCTTTAATTCACAGGATCGGCAAGCACCCATGACCCCCATAATCAAGGCAACCTTAAAAAAATGTATAGATTAAGTTACAAAATTTTAATTTTCGATTCGAGTTTTTACCTTTGTTCCAAGATATTTAAAATCTGGGGCTTCCTTTATAAACCTCTCAATTTTTTCACCAGTCTGACCTTCAGATTTCTTAGGTTCGCAATTTTCGGATCGTCTCTTTCAACAAAGCACGTAATCTCGGATATGTATCAATGTCGACATTGTGCTTGATGTTTAACTTGCTTTTTAGCATAGAATAGTTTGTCCATAAAGTAGACGATTTGTATTTACTAGACATTTCCATAAAATATACAAGCACAGTGTCTTCGGAAAAAGAGGATACATTTTTTGTTTGTTTCCACGACATAAATTTGTTGTATGTAATCTCATAATTTTTTCTCGATATTTCAGGTAATAATTCCAACGACGCCACTTTAGCAGCATCGCGGATTTCAGGAGGTGTTAGTTCCATCTAATCATTGTCTTCCATTTTTTTATTGATAACACTAAAAACGGGCTTAATATTTTAAGTTTAATTTTAAAAAAGAATCGGGAACAACGAATAACTGTCACCATGCTGTCAACTAACTTGTCAAACGCATACTAGATCTAATGATTTTTAATTCTAGTGGGGTATAACTGACAAAAATCGTGTAATATGAATATATTCTCACTAGTGATATGGATTGCTTTATGTTGCCTTAGATACGCATATAATACATCCATATAATGACAGTTGTAGATAAACAAATTTATTTATTGTTCTACATAAAGTGTTCAAGATCCATAAAATGAATACTTTTATTGGCCTAATCGTTTTGAAGTTTCAACTGTCAAACAATTACTTCAGTTTAACCAGTCTAATATTCACACGACTTATTTTAATTTAATATCGAACTTGAAAGTCTGCAATTTCAAATACGAATATGTTATCGACGAAAAATATAAAATCAATAAATGTTATCTTTTTTTGATAGTTGCAAAAAGCGCGATTCGTGTATTAAGAGCAAAAAGTGATATTTTGCCGCTTGAGACAGAAATATATGGCAATCTGTCGAAAGCTGCAACAAACTTTTCGCTAAAAATGCACACAAAATTTTTTCTATGATCACATTATTTTAAAAAATAGATATAAACGCTGATAACTCGAAAGTAGTGAATAATGTGTTGCCTATATCTAAGTTAATCATGAAAATGGAGTTGATGTTCAAAGTCATTGTTAACGTGGATAATAAAACAAAAAAATATCAAACTGCATACAAATAACTTGAAAATCAGTTATTAAAAAGAAATAGTACAGTTATTAAAAAGAAATAGTATTATTTTATATCTGATTTCAATTAAACGAGCAACTAAGCTGTCAAATTTTCCGCTCGGCTGTCACTTATTTTCAGTTCGCGGAAAACGTCAACTTTGCGGCTGTATTTCGAAGAGCAAAAGCCTACTTTGGATAGTGATCGTAGAAAAAATATATTGTCTAATTTAATAATGCAACACTTTAAAGTTTTATTAAATAAAACTCATATTGCAAACACCAATATCGCAAATAAATTATTACGAAATTACATTCGATATGTGTACCTTTTTTCGTGTACGTAATTTAATATTTTGCGAAAAACTCCATTAATACACTAACCCAATCATTGGTTTGTTTTTCTTTTACCGATAAACCGTCCAGCCACTCGATATATTCGATATTGAAAAGTTCTTTCAGACGCCTGTAAACATTTTTTCAAATAACTTCAGCAAACATTTCGTCCACACGAGGGATCCTGGGGTTTTTGGTATCATTGACCGATAAACTCGGTGTTATACTTTTGATGGGTTTCGGATAGGGAGTTGAGGTATATTTAATTAAAAACTAAAAAGGGTGGATTTATTTAGTCGTCATGTTTTATAGAATTACCTTTCCGAAAGTTTGGCACAGTGAGGATATTGAGATATATATTTACTTAATGTTTATTTAGTAACATTTTGTCTAGTTGTTTTGATTAAATGAATGCCCAAGAAAACTTTTGAAAAATACAAAGCAATAAGATATAAAACATTTTGAAATTAAGAATGAACAAAGCTAATGTACATTGAACGAAAAAGTCGCCATTATTTAATTAGAAAGTGAATTGAATTAATGATTATGAGGATCAAAAATCAGCCGATACTCAATGTGATTAAAACGACCAGTCTCATGTAATCGACTAATCATCACGTATTGATACAATCACATAAAGTTATTAATTTTATTAAATATGGAAATTGAGATGATCAAACGATATGATTGTTTTAAGGACATTTAAAATTCAATTAAAATAACCAAAAAAAGGTTGATCCAAATAAAAACTGTAAGGTTACAATTTATAGATATGACTTGTGTAGGTAAAGGAACAAGGAATAACAAAGTAAGAAGATGGGTGGAAAGTATTAAACAGGGGAACAGCTGTTTTGGAGTCGAGGTTTTTTGAGCTGATTCTATATCAATTTGATGTCCTGAATTCAAATAACGTATTTGTAAATGCTCTGTACAAGTTTTACATACTAGACGTGGGGCCCACTTTTTGTCCTGATCACCAAGGTTAACTCCAAAACATCCAAGATATACTCGCTTTACAAAGTCAGTAATAGTTTGTCTGTTTTGTTGAAACATGTATTCTCCGCATATATAGCAAAATACATCAGGTTGATTTACACAACTTCTTCTTGAACTGGAACCTGAACTCATTTTAATTCTGTTCAATAACACAAAAACACTCTTTTCTTAACATAAAATAACACGCCGAATTCGATCTACTCTCATTAGTAAGAACGCACAAACTTGACGAGACTTACCCGAGTTAGGGGATTAAAAGGGTCAGTTCAGGTACCTGATAGGCAATGGTTGCACTATTTATAGATTTACCTGGAATTTACTCAATTACAGACTGACAATAAAACCATTGTACCTACATTAATAAATATATAATAATTTTAGAACTCTCATAAATGAATATACTGAATAAAAACCACATTGGTAGATAAGTTGATGTATCTAGAAAAGTATAGCTGATAGAGAAACAAGGAGTGCTTGTACAGATTTAGCGTCCCAAATCTAGCTCTACAATCCCAAGCCCTGTGTTCTAAGTACCTAAATCTAAATTATTAGTAAAAAGTAAATACCTGTTAGGGTAAATATACAAAGAAAGAACAGACACTAGTCCGTTGACCCTTCGATGATTTTATTGCACATTATTATAAACAATGAATGATTTTATTTTTATAGTGAAGATATTACAGACATAATTGGCATATCAATACTGTAAGTGGGCAGTTTATGGCCAGTTAGTTAATAAAGCCAATAACATGACCGTTACCATTATTTTGATCTGTTTTATTCCATTTTAAAATAATATATCTCTCAAATAAAACACCGGATATATCCCTATATACTTATTCTTCATAGTATCATTGTTCTTTATTCCGCACTTCTTCGTTGACAAAAGCCCCACCAAAAAAATGCAGAGGTGCTGCTAGTACCAGAAAAGGGTGACTTCGTAAAATTAGTAATGCGTAATGTACCATCTAAAAATAGAAATTGAATCCATTCATAAATAGGTAAAAAAGGATAATAAAAACAAAATATTCAACATTCTTTTAGTGTAGTAATGTACAGTAATTTAAGGCAATTAAACACTAGAATATCCATATTTATTATAGAAACTAAATATGTATTGTGCTTTTAGTTATTGGGATTATTGTACCCAACTTAAATACTTCTATATGCTTTTGTCTACATAAAAGCAAATCCAACCCTGTCTAGATTGAAACGTTGTAACCCAATCAGAACGATTAGGCCTTCTCTCCATTTCATTCTAACTAGTGTAAGACGAAGACGACATTAATCCGTTGACGCTTCCAAATAATTTCTGGATAATCCAGGGACAAGTTGGATTTTCCCGAAGTTAATGTTGCCGAACCCACCTGATCGCCATCTGCAGGGATTATTATGAAGAATAGCCGTTTATATATAGATTAAGGAAAAGGAGGGCTATTTATGGAAATCAATTTGTTACTCATTGTACCGAAAAAAATTTTTAAACTCCCTCCCCCTTTTCTGTTAAAATATACATTGAAACAAAGTAAGTGAGGATTTTGGTTTATGAATTAAAACCCAATTAGTTATTTATTCATGTTCAAATATTATATTGAACTAAATTTTAGAATGTAGAATGTAAAATTCAATGGAACCCCATAAAACTGATACAGCTATACAGAGGAACATAACATTTTTATGAAAGTAATTTTATGTCCCACAAAAAAGAGATTGGCAAATAGATAACATAAAAATTCGAAAAAATTATTACTGTTGAGACTGATCCTTACTTTCTTATGCTGTTCCAAATTCCTTTTAACAACTTATAACAGTAATGTTCTTCCATAAAAGTTTGATTTGAAATTGAATCATATAATGGAATAAAATTATTCTTACTCATCGGAATAGAAAAATCACGTTATCTACAACATTCAAATTTTAAATTAAATTTTGTTGTATATATGCACCCAAAAAGTAGTTAAATATGCGCATATATATGCCGCAAAATACTTCAATATATGCGTAAAAAATTGAAAAATATGCAGAGCATATGCAATAAGAGTAATTTGTTATTTGATCGAAATAGTTTGTTAATATTTATTATTTGTTTTATTTTACAATACCTAATATAATACTTAATAATTATTTAATTATTAACTAATTTTTATTTACAAATCAACATTATTATAAAACGAATGAACAATTAGATGTTTTTCTAAATTATCTGTATTAAATGATTGTCTCCTATCAGTATGTACTTGTACAAAGAAAAACTCCTTTCGACATCTACAGAAGTAATAGGTGCAAACTTAAATTTTCCTGAAATATCTGGATGAATAGTATTAATATCTTCAAAGTTACCAGAATAAATATTAGCAAGGTTTCTTAAAACAATAAATCCTTCATTTTTTAAAATTACATTTGAAAATTTATGAAAAATCGTCTTTCCAATATCGCCCTGGATATTTTTACACTCTGATTCAAACGTCTTAATTAAATTTACGGAAGTCACCAAAGGTAAATTTTTTTGTTCTAAATCTAATATAACTCATCCCTGCAGTGACTGAATTATATTAAGTTAACTTAGAATTGATATTCGACAGATTTAACTCATTGAGATTAACATTTATTTTCAGAATTATTGTAAATTTTGACAGCTAATATTTGTAATTGTAAAATCAGAGATTTTTAGGTATAAGCAGAGAAAGGATAATAATATTATCATACAGTAGACAGAAATATGTTGAATAAATAAAAAGTATGAAAACTTTCCAAATTATCCCTATTTCAGCATAATATTTGCATAATATTTAATGTAGTTAAGTTTCTACCGAATTTGGTTTATGTTTTTAGTACGCCGCGTAACAAGATATATGTACATCTTTTTAGGTGATTAATTATGCATTTTGGGTTGTTTATAAAGTTTGCTTGTTATTTATTTTATCCTGGTTACGCCACTTTTTATAGAAACTGTGATAACTGCAGCTAAACTGAATACATTAGGTTTCTTTTTACAATGTTCTGTTCCAAAATCTGGCCGAGAAATAATCTGAGTAGAGCAGAGAATGATAATAATAACACGTTAGATATAAAATAAATAATATATAAATTGTGTGTGCAGTGGTTGACTGGCATCGGGATTAACCCATTTGCCACAGACATTATTATTTTTATTACAATTGTTACCACTGATTGTTAATTGTTATTGGTTTATATGTTAATTTTAGATTCTTTAATAAATGTTATCAATGTATTAAATACTTTTTTATTGTTTGAGATCAATAGCAACGTAATATTGGTTGGAAAAGAAATCCCTATATCTAATAACTTCGTTAAAAATTTTTTTTCTATATTTATTGTGGTTGTTACATGCAAATATCAAATGATTAAGATCTCCTACTGAATTATTATCACAAGAACAGAAGGGTGTCCTTAGGACACCGATCTTAAATAGGTGGGAAGGAAACCCACCATGGTTCAACCTCATCCTAGTAATGTAAATAGAATACTGTCTGGATACTTGAAATTCAGAAATGTGAGAAACAGTATTAGATGTATTAGGCTGAATTTGTGTGTAATGATTGTTTGAATTATTGTTATGTTTGAAATCAATCCAGATCTTTTCCCAATTGATTCTTATTTCTTTTTTAAAGCAATTGATAATATCGGGAACCGTGTAAAGTTCCTCGCAATAATCTAAGTTTGTGGAGTCTTTTGCAGCGAGATCTGCCATTTCATTACCAACTATTCCCACATGAGCTTTAACCCAACAAAAAACTATATTTGTATCACTATTTTTAAGGTTGATGAGTTTTTCTCTTATTAGTTTTACTAAGTGGTTGGAATTTATGTTTGTAGGATGTTTTTTGATATACTGTAATACCGACAATGAGTCTGTTAGAATTACGGAATTACCAGCGTTATTATTTTCTATCCATTTCAGCGCATGTAAAATTGCGTTTGCTTCTGCCGTAAAAACAGAACATATATCCGATATTTTAAATTTAGATGTTTGATTAAGATTGGAAACATAGAACCCACAACCAGTTCCCTTTTGGGACTTAGAACCATCGCAAAAGATGGTATTATATCTTTCAAAACTAGTAAGTATATTTTTTAAAATGAAATTATTTATTAGTGGAATATCTGAAAATTTTTTAGTAATCACTGTTGGTTTAAAAATTTTTTTATAATATTCAGAATTTTTATTAACTAAAGGGCTGTATTTTTTAATATTTGTTACTAGGTGGTTAGTAGAAACAAATGCTTCTGCCAAAGGAGGGCTGTTTTTAAATGTCCAATACTTGTTTATGAGGTTATCGATAGATAGTTTATATATGGAATCTGTTATGTATTCACAGGATGAAACCCTTAACATTATTATTTTCTTTTGGGCCAAAAATTGTCTGCGGATTGAAAGGGGAGGTTCCTGAGCCTCTACTAAAACTGCCGGCGAGGGCGACGATTTAAACGCACCTAAACAAATTTTTATTGCTTTTAATTGAATTCTGTCTATAATTAATAAATTAGAGTTGGATGCGGATCCGTAAATAATACATCCATAGTCAATTATAGATCGTATATAGGATCTGTAAAACAAAAGTGAGGTTGTGGGGTCGGCGCCCCAATTCCTCTTAGCCACACATTTTAAAACATTTATACCTTTCTCACATTTACTTTTAATATGTTCTATATGTATTTTCCAAGTTAGTTTTTTATCAAGAAAGACACCCAAATACTTGTAATTATCTGTAACGGGAATGTAATTCTCACATAATTTGATTGTATCCCCCATAACCAGCCGATGACGTGTAAAAACCATCACCGCCGATTTGTTCGGGGATAAATCCAATGAATGCTCGTTTAACCATCCTTGGAGGCAGTACATTATATAACGCAGATCACTAATACATTGGTTATAAGACTTGTGGATTGTATATATACAGATATCATCAGCATATTGAACAACTCTAATATTTTGATGAGATATTTTATGCAAATCTAGGGTATAGATATTAAAGAGTAGTGGGCTCAGAACTGCTCCCTGTGGAATTCCACAGTTTACAATTCTTGGCCCATGTAGGTTATTAGCGTGGTCTCTGATAAAAATTTTGCGGTTTCTGTATAATTGTACAATATTGGCGGAAGCATTTGATTGTAGCCCTAAAGAAATTAATTTTGATTCTAGGATGTCCAAATTAACAGAATCATAGGCAGCCTTGAGGTCTACGAAAAAACAAGCAAGATATCCATTATCTGAAAAGGTATTTTGAATATCAGACACTAAATGTATTAGGGCATCTGCAGTTCCTTTGCCTTTTCTAAAACCGTATTGAGAGGGAGGAAGTAGTGTTTTAGATTCTAGAAACCATTCTAATCTAGATTTTATGATTCTTTCGAATGTTTTTGCTAAGCATGACATTAATGATATTGGACGGTATGAAGTGGGATCATTAGGATCTTTTTTTGGTTTTAATATGAATATTAGTATGGTTTCTTTGAATTCCTGAATAAATTTACCATTTATCCACCATTCATTATATATTTTTAAAAGGTATTTTTTTGCTGTTTCGGGTAAGTTCCTGATCATGTTGTAGCTGAAACTATCTTTCCCCGGAGAAGTACATCGTGAAATTTTAATCGCAGAATCAAGTTCTTCTATAGAAAAAGGGCCAGACAAAACATTATTTTGTATTTCGTAATTTTCTGATGAGTATATTTTGGGTTCATTAACTACAAATGGAGGAGCTATTCGTTCAAATAGCTTTTCTATTAGATCCTGTGGTAGAACTGTTTTATTACTTGTAAAGTTTTTGTTAGAAATTTTTTTAATGTATTTCCATATTTCGGAAATTGGTGTATTTTTATTTAAACTGCTTATGAATTGTTTCCAGCTATTTTGTTTTTTATTTTTAAATAAAAGTTTTGTTTGTGCTGAAATTTTGTTATATTCAATAAAATTTTTTAGGTTTGCCTTTTGTTTATATTTTCTAAGAATATTTTTTCGAAGTTTAACTATTTGTAAACATTCATCATCCCACCAAATGGGTAGGGCTTTTGGATTATTTAAAGGTTTTTTTTGGGGCATAGATAGATCGGCAGCTTGTGTTAATATGTTTGAAAAATATTCAAAGGAGCAGGGTTCTTCGGTTTCTATTAAAAAATTATTTATATAACAGTGAAATTTGTACCAGTCAGCTTTCTTATCGTTCCACATTGTACTTGGGTTAATACTAGGCGTGTTAAAGTTCCCTGTAATATTTATAGAAATTGGAAAGTGATCTGATCCCATAGTGTCAGACAGAACTTCCCATTCAATATTACCAATTAAATCGGCTGAAACCATAGTAAGGTCTACTGCTGAAGGTGGAGAATTAGGTCGGGAAATTCTAGTAGGAGATCCATCATTCAATACTATTAAGTTAAGATTATCAATTGCGTCAACAAGAGAATTACCACTAGTATCATTCAGGCTACTTCCCCACAAAGTGTGGTGACAGTTAAAATCACCACATATAAGTACGGGAGGTTGAAAAAATGATAATAATTTTTCCCATTCATTTGGAGTAATTTTGTTATTTTTTGATGAGTTGTAAAGACTTACTATTGTTAAATTTGTTTTTTCAAGAACAACTGCACACACTTCAATTTTTTTATTATATAACGTGTTTATTTGAATTTCTTTATATGTGATGTTTTTAGAAATGAGAATAGCTACTCCTCCGTGTTCGTCTTTTCTATCTTTACTAATTAAATTGTATCCTTTGATATAAAAATTGCTGTGTTTTTTAAACCAGGTCTCAGATAAAACAATAACATTTACTTTATTATTTGATAAATAATGTAATAAATTAGGGCGTTGTTTTACAATGGAACGAGAATTCCACTGCAAAACTGATAATGTTTCAGTAAGAGGATTTAGCGGATTCATTGTCACTGAAATCCATATCGCTATTTGATTCTAAGATTGTAGATATTTTGTCTCTTATATTATTATCAAGCTGATTGGTAACTCCTTTAAATGTTGGTTCATTAACTAAAAGTGAGTGAACACACTGTATAATGTTTTCGATTATATATTCTTTAATGTTTTTATATTTTAAATATTCTTCCCTATAGGGGTTGGGGGTTATTGGTTGAGAGGGATAGGAGGGTCTACTCTGATAGATTTCAATTGAAGGACTTTGTAGGGGAGATGACGATTTTCGTTTTTTAGGAAGAGGCAGAACAGTCGTTTTTTGTAATTTATTTTTTTTTATTATAGTTGTTTTTTTATTAGGGTTAGTTAAAATATTTTGACTTCTAGAGCTAGTACTTGTATCTGGAAGGGAGGGAAAATTCTCCTCCGTTGTAAGTAATGAAAATCTGTTTTTTGTTGTTATTTTAGCATAGGATGGGTTATTAGCTATAGCTTCGGCTTCCTTAAAGGATGTATTTTCCACAGCCATAATTGATTTTATGTTTTTTTGTTTTTGATACATAGGACACTCTCTAGATATCGAAGTATGATCGGGACTATTACAATGTACACAAATTTTTTCATTTTCACAATTCTCAGATGAACAGTTTTGCTGACTACAATTCTGGCATTTGCGTTTCCCTTTACATTGCTTATTTGTGTGACCATATCGAAGACAATTAAAACATTGGACGACCGGATAAATATACGGATCAACTACGAAATTTACCATGTTAATTTTTACCGTTTTCGGTATTGTATTTCCCAAAAAAGTAACAAAAACCATTTGCCTATCAACAAAAGTAATTTCCTTAGTAATATCATTAATAGTTTTTCTTTTTAATCGTTTAACCGAGATGACTTTAATAATAGATTCTATATTTTCTTTTATATAATCTTCACTAAAATAAGTATCGACCATTTTAATTACGCCTTTTTTTTGTGTGAAGAAAGTGGGGATGTATGCTATTAAATTATTTTGTTTTATTATATCGTGTTCAACTAAGGAGTTGGCAATTTCGTAATTTCTAAAAATTATTTTAACTTTGTTTAATCCAATTGCTTTAATGTCCTCAATGTTATTTTTAAAAGTATCAATATTCCGCAAAAAATGTCCAATTCTAATTGGAAAAAGGCGACCTATGTTTTTTTCTCGGTGTTCTATGTGTACATAGTAAGGTCCGCGGTCGTTAATTCGATATCTATTGCTAAGGTCGAAATGAAATTGATTTTCTGCTTGTAATGTGATATCAGAATTAATTTGGGGCGGCGGCTCGCCGCCCGAAGAGCTACTCATTTTTTGAATTAAATATAAACTAAATTTTTTAACTTTACCAAAGTATCAAATAAATTAAATTAAAGTGAATTAATGTAAAGAATACCGGTTACTTATCTTTAGGGATCTATCGCTTATCGGGTACCACTTAAACACATCCGTACACTTCGAGTGTTCGAACTAAACTGTAATATATAAATTGTTACTATTCCTAATATTAATTTTGAAGTATTATTATTATTATTTTCTTAATAAAAACCTTTCTTCATAAATGGCCTATAAAATTTTAAATATCGTACACTAAATAAATAAGCAATGCAAAAAAGACAGTTTTACTTTTTCTATTTTCTTAATGTCAGTTTATTTCTAAATAGAACTTTTGTAGAAACTTCTGTTCCAAATAGAGGCAGAGGTAGGGATTTTTTTGACATAAACAAGTCTTGTTTTAATAGAGTTAACAAAAAGTGAATGTGGTGGTGAAAACGTCTTCTTTTTAACCATTTTCTTATGCAAATTTGAAATAAATCAATAGATAAAGTCACACTGGTCCACGCGGACATTCAAGAAGACTTTATTTCTAGCAAAATTTAGTCGGAGTCTTTTACCAGTAGATATTTCAATTTAAATGAGTAGATAGAATGATATCTGTGAAATTGTAAGGTTGAAATAATGCCAACACAAGTCTGTTCAACAGTTAATGGATCCACATGTCAATCTTTCTCTCTTTTCAGACTAGGAAATTAACGCTCTAAATCATACGACTGTTTTCACCCAAAGAGAAAGACGCCGGTAAAAGACAAACCAGTCGAAAGTTTCTTTCATGACATATAAATTAATTATTACGTAATCCACTGAACAAGGCGGTTCATTGAATTACCCTCTCGGCTGTTAGCCGTTAATCGATTAAAGTTGTAATGAATTGTTAATGCCTATACTTGTAGATAGTGTGTTATTATTAGTAAATATATGTAGTCTTTTTGTTGGCTACGATGTATGTTCAGTGTTTGATGCTATAGATATCACATTATGTTATAAGTGCAGCGGCTTAGGTCATAACCAAATATTGCTTGTCCTAAATGTTCTCGACCACATCAAATAAAGATTGTCTCATTGATTCTTAAATAAAATGTATTAATTGTATTAATGCTGAAACTTCTGATGTTAAACATTTTGCTTGGGATCATTCAAAGTGCCCTGTTTATCAGAAAAAACTTGAATATTATAAGAACTCTTTAATGTCATCGTAGCAATCATCAAGCACTTCTGATACTAGCCAACATGAACTTAGTGTACTTTACCAGAATGATTAAACACACCAGAATGTTGGAGGATTAAACACAAAACTTGCAAAACTGTTCAATAATTCCATCGAATATACCGCGACCTATTAGCACTATCAGAAACTTGGTTGAGTTCTCCTGTGTATAACTCTGAATTATTTTTTGAAAATTATGTAGTATTTCGTTCTGACAGAAATATTAATATTACCAATACTACTTCTACTCCTTCTATTGACGTACTTGGTTTATAAATTTCAGTCTCGAATAGCAATCTATGTGTTATATTATTTTATATTCCTGTCTCTACTAGTAATGATATATACGATGTCTTTTATGATGTTTTGTGTAATTACGAATGGAGCAACAATGATGAAGAACTGTTAATATTAGGGGATTTTAATATACCACATTATCATTCTAGTCGTAATGACATTACTTTGAAAAATGCTAGTATAGTTGCACTTGATAATTTTACCAAATTATTAGCTTTAAGACAATATAATAATACTCTTAATTTTAATAACCGTTTACTCGATTTAATTTTTAGTAGATCTAACATCGCTGAGAATCGTTCACTTGATCCATTAGTTGACGAAGATATTTTACATCCTTCATTAGAATAAATACCAGTTTTGCTATGTCTAGTAAATTATCTTACAATTTCAAAAAGGCAAATCTTCCTCAACTCTACCAGAGTATCTGTAGAATTAATTGCCACTAATATACCAAAAACTGCACCAAGGTGCAATTCAAAATACCCTTCTTGGTTTAATAGAAGTGTAATCTCGGATTTGAGGAAAAAATTATCTCTTTATCGTTTGTATAGAAGGACATTAAAGGCTGAAATTTATACCGAGTTTAGTATTTTTAGGTCAAAAATTAAACTCCTTTTAATAATTCACAAGACATTGTCAATGCATTTGCTACATATTTTCAGTCATCGTACACTAATTCGTCTAAAATTGATATATCTCAACTAGATAATGTTGTTAATATTTACAGTTCATTCCGCTACTTACAAAAGAAGATGTCATTAAAGGTCTCAAAAGATTAAATCCTTAAAATACTAGAGGGCCAGATGATATTCCGGCATTTTTAATAAGATATTTAACCATGGTCTTTAATATGTCCTTACGAGAAGGGAATTTTCCAAGTTATTGGAAGATATCTAAAATCTGTCCAATCTTTAAAAAAGGATCCAAATCTAACAATTTTGGAAAAGTTTTCGAAAATGTCATTTATTTATTAAATACTTTTCGCTCATGTAAAATAGATTATATCTACGGCACAGTACGGCTTTTTTCCAAGCAGATCCACAGAGACCCATCTGATATGCTTTACACAATATGTTGCGGAAAATCTTGATAGGGGTGGCCAAGTTGATGCTATATATATACTGACTTTTCCAAGCTCTTTGATCGCCTCGATCATAGTATACTTTTGAACAAGCTTTCCATTGTTGGACTCACTACGTCTTTTCTGCGTTTCTTTGAATCATATTTAAGTAATCGTAAATTGAAAGTTGAATATCATGGTTTTCAGTCAATTTGTATAAAAGCTTCTTCCGGTATCCCTCAAGGTTCAGTTCTAGGACCACTTTTATTTTCCATTTTTGTAAATGACATTACTGAAAACCTATCATGTAATACACTACTCTATGCCGATGATTTAAAATTGTTTAAATTAATCTCCAGTATTGATGACTGTTTGATTATACAGGAGAACCTAAATAAATTGAACCTTTGGTGTAATTCTATCAACTTTCCACTAAACATATCTAAGTGCAATTCTATCAGCTTCACTCGTAAACTAAATCCCGTTGAGTATAATTTCACTGTCAACAATATTAACATCAATAATTTTTTTATTCTTTTAGAGGTCTTAGTGTTCTTTTCGACCCTAAGTTAAACTTTATTAAACATGTCAATACTATTCAGAAAGAAGTATACAGAAATTTGGGTTTTGTAATTCGAAATGGACGCCAGTTCTCTGAGCCTAATGCTTTAAAAACTATTTTTAACGCTTTTGTACGTAGTAAACTAGAATATGCGTCCATTGTTTGGAGTTCTGGATGTACAAAGTCAGGCATTAGAAAAATTCAGCAAAAATTTGTCAAATATTTGTGGTGCAAGCTAAATGGCGTCTACCCTACTCACAATATTCCACAAACCATCTTGCTGAATAGATTTGATATCCTTGAATTACGTACTCGCAAGAAATGTTATTCCATCTGCATTCTTTACAAATTATTAAATTATAAAATTGACTGTCCCGAACTACTTCGTCAACTAATGTTTAATATTCCTAGTATCAGAACTCGCTCCCCTTTGTATTTCTATTTTCAGACTCCCAGGACAAATATTTTATGTTTCAAAATTTTTGTGAACTTCAAAATGATGTTGATTTATTTTCTATTTTAATTAAAGAAATAAAACGCTACAACGTAATTTTTTCTCCTAACGGAGTTTTTTTTGCGTTTTCTTATGATGGTTAAAACGTTTATTATACTATTATTTCATTATAAATATTTATGCTATTATTAATGTAATATTTTATTATTATTTTTATGATTTAAATTATACTGTAATTGTAATTATTTTTGTGCCCGTCCTGTAATTGGTTTTATACTGTTGGATGGTGTAACCCAAATAAATAAATAAATAAATATCACAATTACAGTATTTCTTTGTTTTATTTTTAAGAAAAGTAAGAAATAGACCAAAGCAACTAACAGAAGCATCGTAGTTGCCATCTTCTACTTAGGGTGTAAAATAATAATGTATCAATAAGTCGAAGGGATATTATCAATGACTTCCTACATTCAGTTTAGTTGATCTAAAAAATAATAGTTACTTCAAAAATACGATTACAAAATTTTAATTCGAACTATAATTTTGTTTATTTTAAAATAATACTGCTAAAATCAATAAAAGAGACTAAACATTTTATTCTCCAAAGAAAATATTTTATTTAAATGAATGAAACCTTTTTTCTCCGACTGATGCTAAAACCAGAATGATGTATCATTACAAACATGAATTATTCATGCTATAAGAACACTTTCGTTTTGGATATTTTTTAGGTCATCAAATCTTTTAGGGAAGTAAATACATATATTTAAGTTTAAATTTTAATTTACTTGAAAACGCTGGAAAGTTTTAAATGACATAATGGATTTGACGAAGCATAATTTTCATACGAGAAAAATCACTTCATCTTAAGGTGATTACAGCACCCCCTTATAATTTTCAAACAAGGATATCTCAAAAAGTAATTTTTTTAAAAAATTAAAATTTTGGCAAAATATATTAGGTTTAAACTGGTGTAAACTAGTGTAAATCATTGCAAGAAACGAATGGTGACTCAGAGTGTACGATACGATAGTTACAGACGCGTTACACTTGAAAGAAGCACTTAACGAGGCGTTTTAGCCACTAATTTCGGCGAATTTTAAAAAATCATTAACAAGAGATTAAGAGCTTAAATCTGGGGATTATATTAGGAATACTGCTGTTGAGGAATGCATTTATTTTCATTATGATATTTCAAAATTTAAAGCCCTTTGATTTTTTTTCTCGGAAACTGGAAATAATTAAAACTTTAAAAAATATGCATATTCTAGATATTATTGCCTAATTGATTTTGTCCAAATTTAAATTTTCTAAAAAAATTACTTTTTGAGATTCTATGACTTAACATCTGTCAAAGTATGTGATAGCCTGTTGTACATCTTGATATCATTATATATAAAAGAGTCTCTTATAAGTTCAGTTTTGTGATTAGGTAACTTCAAGTTACCCATTTGGCGAGTTACATGGGATATATTCGATTTATATTTCAACTTGTTCTTATGGATCATGCAACAAGTTTTTAAGATAAATAAAGAAGTTAATGTTATTATTTCTTATTTTAAGAACAGCAGTCTACATGAAACTAATCGGTGTGCTCCACATAAGAACCTTATTGCCCGTTTCTGCATTATAAAGACCCTACCAAATAATTCGGCAGAACAGACTCTCCAAAACTGAACAACATAACGTAAATGGGAGTCAACTAACGCATAATATGCAGTTTTTGCTGCACAAACTCCTAATTCATGAGACGCAGTTCTAATAGCATAACAACCCGATGCGAGTTTTTTTAAAAGTGGATCCACATGAGATTTGAATTTCAAATCCGTGTCGATATATAAACCCAAAAATTTTGTAGAATTTGTGGCTTCTACAGTATCCATATCTATTAAAATATCAGGCATATTAAATTTAAAGAATATTGACGTCTTTATTATGCCACAAGATAGTAGTATCGTCAGCAAATAGAGTGAAACTTCTTGAGATATTTAACTTACCTAAATCATGTATATAAATTAAAAACAGGGTGGAGCCCAAGAACAGAATCTTGAGGGACACCCCATTTTATGTCACTTGTTTTCGAGTCTGAAACAGTTCGGTTGACACCGTCAAAAGCTCTAGTCAGATCACAAAATACTGCAGCTATTATTTTGTATATTATTTTGGTCTAGATATCTAAATAGTCGAGTTTTTACAAGTTTCTTAATAATAAAGCAGGACAACGGCTTGGCTTAGCCCGCTTACTTATATCTATCAATATTTGCAGTAAAGCCGTGACAAGGCAGCTAGTAATTGTATGGGTGATTATTTTACTGGCAACACCGCGTACCTATAAAGTCAAAAAACTGCTGGCGTAGTTTCATATCACAAGTATTTTATTATCGTAATTCAAAAGAGTAAAATGTAGCTTTGTTGAGCTTTTATCAGCTTTTTCTAGTTCTTACTAAAATTACTGCCATTAGCTGATATGGCACATAGCAACAATGGTAGTAGAAAAACATTATAAATAATATTTTTTAAATAAATATTTCTTTGATTCAACCAGATGCGATGTTCTATCCAAACAATATAGGATTAAATAAATATGTTGAATTGTCATTTCAAATAAATTATTTAGTCTTTATTCAAACAAATAAAAAAAAGTTATAATAAAAGTTTCTGTCAAACAGAAGATTTCTTCCACACATTTATTTAATTTTAATATATTGGAATATGTAATTGTGTATATAAAGTTGGAATAGCTACGCTATTCCTGTGCCCTCTCAAGCACTGACTCTGTTCTGTTTTGATACTGAAGTTTATTCTAATGTTGGTACAGCGTTTTATTTACTTTATAGTTTCTCAGTAGCTAATTCAGTAAGTAGTACATTACATGTCTCTAAAATAGTTTGCAAGCACATATAGAGTTACAGTTATATGTGTGCAATTGGATTATACATATTATTATCATTAAGTAATTATTATATTGATTTGTATTTAGCTTTTTATGCATTTATGAGAACATTTGTAGGCTAATAGAAAATACATCACCTGCTAGCCAATAAAATCATAGTATGTACTAATACTTTCAATTTCTATCAAACATTCTAGAAACTTTTTTCTTTTTCTGTCCAATAAATCGATAGAAATACACCATTTTCAAAACAAACAATACTTATATCATGTATCTAAATAATTCAAAATAAAAATTAAGGCTTCAAGAGATAAGGGTATTTAGTAATGTCTATAGATTTAATAAATATGTCATTTACCCAAAATTGGCAGTAGCTTCAACATTCACTAGATATTGTGCACCCTAAATTTCTTTGAAACAAATTTTATGTTAATTTCTTCTTTCACCTACAACAAATGTCATTTTGGTTATTTTATTCCAGCTTCTTAACCCTCTATATTCTGTATTTTTAATAATTTTTCATACGTTGAATACGCCTATGAAAACTGGAAATGGTGATTTATGAATTGCGCCTGATAACCGTGAACTACACGATGAGTAAGTACTTGACCTTCTAACGTGAACAATAACTGTGAAAGCTGTAACATAACTTATAACAATTTAATAATTCAAGTTGCAAAACAATATAATATTTTAAAATCACATTTCGTACTGCCAAAGATAATTCACAATGAGACAAAGAAGACATGAGCATCTGCTCCTGAAGCTAAAACAAATATATTTTCCGAAGTATAGAATCCTGCACTTTAGAGTGATTGACTTGGAGCTCGACGTATCTTACTTTTCCACTTGCGACTGGCATTTAGAGAATCCTCTGGGGTGTTCAACTGCCGTTACGGGAAAATAGAAATGTCTACATTCTTATTTGATGTTTGCCGCCGTCAAGCTGGAACTGGATTGTATGCTTTTCGCTCGTCAACTTTCTTTTTCTTGCTTGTTTCCAATGAAAACAAGAAAACTGGGGACGCGGAGCTGTTAAAGGTATTAATGACAATATTAAATTAGGTAAGCGCATTAACTAAACGATATTAAATTAATTTTATAGTTGCATTCTAGTTGAAAACTTCCTAAACGTACACAAAGTTATTTAAGGTGTACATTGTATAACTATTATTTTTACTAATGTACTATTTAATGGAAGAAAATAGTTACAAACAAAACAAATATAATGGAAATTAATAGAAAAAATATAATAAAGAAATAAATCTTACATGTATAGCAGATACATTGGACAACGTAAGTAATGACTGTCAATGAACCAGATTCCGCAGTGAAGGGAATTTAGAAACCAAAATACTTAATTGAATAAGAAAAGACACACATAATTCACTAAATATAAAAAAATATTAAAAATAAATTATTTCTAAAATAGACATAGTATGAAACCATAGCAGTACCCGTACAGTATAGTCTATTTTTATGTATGAGAGAGTATTAAAATAATAAAGCGTTCGTAATCCATAGGCATACCACTTCTTTTAGTAGACAGTTAAAATATTTTTTGAAGTTATTCCTCGAGTATACACTTATATTTTCACCTAATTAACCTGCTTATAACTTTTAAACAGCTGAAGGTAAAAAAGTGCAATTTTTTCTAAAATGTTTTATTTTTCCACAAGGTATGTTAAGAACATTGTGTTAAACGGGTTATGTAGGTACAAGGGTTTAAACTTTGACTTTTAAACAACGTTACGTTCATAAATAATAATTTTAATATAAAAACTACTTCTTACCTACAAATCCAAATCAGAATCGAAATCAGAAGATGAACTGTCGCAACCAATATTTACAATGAGTGGCTCGACCATTTCATCAGTAATATTGTCCAACTTCCACATTTTCTCTTCTTCTTTAATCGTATGATTTACTGCCTTTTCCCAGTTTTCAGGCTTCACATTATTTACAGCCTCCAAAAACAACTGTTTAACATCCCTCATTTTAAAAGAATTATTTTTTCTTGAAACTTCTCCCTTCATCTGTGCCCATATCAGTTCAATCAGGTTTACTTCACAATGATATGGTGGTGATCTAACCACCGTCATCCCACGATTTTTTGCAATTTCATCAATTTCATATTTTTTGAATTTCTCTTTCTGAAGGGAACACAAATGATACAGTTATTTTCTCACAGAACCGGGATGGAACTCAATATTCCTTGAATTTAGCCAATTCTGTAAATCTTTTTTAACCACTTGGTTGTGGGCATTTTTTCTATAAGTTTCGAGTGATAACTTGCATTATCCATTACTATTATACAGTTCTGAGGAAGAAGATCTATAATTTCTTCGAACCACTCTTTAAAGACATCAGCATTCATGTCCTCATGGTAGTCACCGGTACGAGTAGATTCAAAAGTCAATAAACCACCTTTAACAAAACCGTTTGAACTACCGATGTGTACTATTATTAGTCTGCGCCCCTTTCCTGATGGTGGATTTAAACCAGTAGATAAATTATTTAAAAAAGCCTGTCTTCGACTTGTAACAGTTTCATCTTGCCAAAATTTATTTGGTTTATGTCCCTCGTTTATCCATGTTTCATCTAAATAAAATCTATTTCTTCTTTGGTTTCTCATTTCTTTTATAGTCCTTAGGTAATTTCTTCTCCATACTACAATATCGCTTCTTTCTATTAAAATAGACTTTCTGGAATGCTTTTTCCATAGAAAACCTATTTCTTTTAAAAGTTTTCATAGTGTGCTTCGACTCATTTCAGGGTAATCCTTATCATCTCGAACCGTGGCAATAACTTTGTCTACTGTCGGAAATTCTTTTCTAAAGAAGAACGCATGCACTTTCCTTCGAAGTCTTTCTTTCAAAATATTTTTTAATTGAAATTTTGGTTTTCCTGGAGCTTTACGTGCTGTTTGAAACTCGCCACATTTCTCTTTTTTAACAACTCTGTAAATCGTAGATTTCCCAACACCAAGCGTACTACTAACTAATTCCACTGTGTCATCAACACTTTTACATAAATGTTTGTCTGTAAATGATTTACAACAATTAAATATTAATGTTTTTTCATTAACTGTTAAAGGACCGATTTTTTGTCGTTTACGTGGCCCTTCCAAATTTTCCATGATCACACTAGAATTCACACTGCACCTTGCAAGTTGCAACTAAACGACATTTAGTAAACTGTCAAGAACACACAACTTGGACCTCCTTACTAAATGGAAAACCTATAATCGCATTTTCGGTTAAATTTGTTGGGAAGGTATTTATCTACTTATAATTCGATTACTGTAAGAAATTCTTGGAATTAAAATAAAACAAAATTGGCAAATAGGTACTTATTGAAAATAATCTTAAGATACGGCTATGTAATCTTTAATTAACAGGGCTTTTGGCCTGTCCAAACCTTTTTCTATTGTTTTGTACAGCTTATGTTTATAAAGGACCAATAAAAGACCCAAAACTTGTAATAGCTCAGGTACATTTATTACAATTTTAGAAAATATTTAGATTATTCTGTAAAAATATTTAAAATGATCGTACTAAGTTTTGCATTAGAAATGCTGTTTTATTACTCTCTCATACATAAAAATGGACTATAGTGTGTCATGATCACTAACCGAGAAAGTCGAAAACAAAGTATTTTCAAAAGAAATGATGCAGTTAAGTAGAGCAAAGAAATTATTGTCTCATTTTATTTCGTTAACTAAAACGTACATCTTTAATTTATATTCCTATATGTTCTATTTTTTTATCTAAACTTTTTCTTTAATTTTTTGTTATTTTATTTCTTTCTGTATTTTTTCTTTATTTTTCTAATATTTCAAATGTTTTATCTTGTAAATTTTTAACCTCTATAATTTTGTCAATTATTTTCACCTTTATATCATTCAGTCTCTTATATTTTGTTATTCATGTAAAATTTGTTTTCCTCTTTATCTTTTTCTTTTTACCAATTCTTCCAGTTTCTTCTCTATTTTCTTTGCTATTCCCTATAACATTTCTTTCATATTTTCTGAATAATCTCTTCTTTGTCTTCTTTGATAAATCTCTTAATTTCGTCATTTTATTCTTTTCTATTTTTAACTATTTTTAACCAATATTTCATTGTTTTCATTTTTTTATTCACTGCATTCATTTTCCTACTTACTGTTTCATTGTTTTCTTTATTTCCTTCATCATCAAGTCAAGCTTTCTCCTTATATATTCTTCATCTTTTTTCTTACCGATTTTTCACTACCCTTTCCTGCTATAGTACTTAATTCCCGTTGTTCTTCATTTTGATTTTAATTTTAGGTACATCTTCCTGTCTATTTTCTTCTGTTTTTTCAAATTCATCTAACTATTACAAAATGGAGTGTAATAATATAATATTATAGAATATACAGTTGGGAAATAATGAAAAGCATAATGTAATTACATAAAACTGCGCAGTCAAGTGAAATAGGCCAACGTACTGCCATTTAGATCCTAGCTTGTCTGAATGTCATACGGATCATGCGTACTAAACCAACTGCACTAATGGAGGTAGTAAGGTAGTAGGAAACCTCAAGGACAATACATATTTTTATACAAGTAAAAATCAGGTCCATCATTCATACAGGGACAAAATCCAATATGCCAACTACACAGAATTGACCATATGATGCTATACTAGCGAGTAAAAATACCTACAGATATGGCCTTAAACAAATTTTAAAGAAATTTTCAAATACACATTCCAGCCTAAGAATCCTGGAAAACGATGACCTGAAATACAGACGATTAAAAACCATGGGTGCTGGAATCTTTGGATTCAAGTCGAAAATAACGATTTAGCTGAGCCAAGAAAAATATGCAACAGTGTTCCAGACCAAACTGACAGTCATACAATACTGTGTAATAGAAATAATAAATCAGCAAGTATGAAATAAAACTATTGCTATATATCTACTCTGATAGCTTTGACAGTTCTAAAAACGTGAACGACAGAAAAAAAGAATTAGTAGAAAAGAGAGGGAAAATTTACAGAATTATAACAAATCACGGTAAATAAAAAGAACTGGAATCAGTGAACTAAGAGCAAACCCAATAGGCTTAAATCAAGTCTGTAGCATCTGAATACTAGTATTAATTCTTTAGTAGTAGCTATAAGTAAAATTCTAATTACAAAGAAGTCATTTAATCTGTAGACCTTACAACATGGTCACCAGTGACATCATTTGTATACTAACTATTGTTGGATGAGTAGATAAAATGAACTAACGAATCTAAGAATATTTTTGATGGTATTGTAGTGACCTGGGGCCTATTTCATAAAACTACTTTGCAACCTTGCATTTTGCACATTGCATATTTTAGTACATTTTTGTTTAATAAAAGAGAAATTTGACAAGTTAAAAAGTAAAATTTGAAAAGCAATTTGAAAAGTAAAAATGAAAAATTAATATTCTGCAAAGATAACGTTATTATTGTATGAAACACAAGTATGTATTGTGCACTCTTAAATTTGCAAAGTGCAAAGTGAAAAGTTGCAAAGTAGTTTTATGAAATAGGTCCCAGGTCCATGCAATAGAGCAGAGGCGACTTGTCATAATTTAAAATAGGTGTTCACAATTTTTTATTTGGTGTTCTTTATAGGAAAAAAATATAATTTGCGCAATGTCGTATACAATATTAATACCTCAGTGCAAGATGAAAAATACATCCAAGTATTTCTCTTTCAGTAGTGGATAGTTTCCTTTTACTGTTCGTTAAGCTACGACTGGCATAAGGAAAATAATGAAAATGGAATTAAAACCTCTATAACTTCTGAACACAAAGCTAAAGTACGTAGGTCTCACCTCTGACAGTAACATGAAACTCACACTTTAAAAACAGAGTAAAAAGAGCCATACATTACTTATGAACAATGCCGCCGAATTGTGTCCTACCTGGGTTTCTTCCCCAGAGTCGTCGTATACCGTGCAGTTTCCTGCCAAAAATTTCCTGTTTCCGCAAATTGGAACAAATTCAAAGAGCAGCATGTCTAAACATAATAGGAGCCATAAAGACCACTCCGACCAGAGTCACGGAAGTCATTCTTAATCTCACTCCTCTTGATATTCACATCAAGGAATTTGCTCTGATGACAATGACCCGCTTGGAATAGAATCTGATGTAGGATCAGGTAGGGACAGACTATATCTGATCGAGAAATATCTTCCATAAGCCATATAAAGTTGTAGTGGAAAAAATAGAAGAGCCGGAATTGGTAGGTACGATTCATAACTACATCGACGATTCTAAAACAAAACAAGGCTTAGGATGTGAAATATACTTCAGATCCTTAAACCAAAACATAAAATGGGCTGTGAAAAGTACGAGTAGTACCAGTGTAATTCAAAACGAGCTTACGAAGATTCTTATAGCAGTAAAATCAATCACCTGAAATAATATCATTAGAAGAAACATGCTTATACAGATAATAGACAAACACTACTCACCCAGGACAGACCACTAATTTATTCAGAGTTAGTACTAGAATGTCACAAAGCTATGATCGAAGTATCCATTAACAATGTAGTCAACCTAAGATGGATCAAAGGTCACGCCACATCGAAAGGTAATCGTCTTGATGATTCACTCGCCTAGAAGACAGCAAACCAAATACTTTTTGGGCCTGGTCCCTCTATTGGACTAATAACATCGGTAGTACCAAACCTAATTAAAGAACATTTTTTTGTGAAATTTAAGGAAAGATGAAACAAGAAACTGCAGACTTGCCAGGGAGCAACACTACAGCAAATACTTGACTATGACTAGACAAAATCTGCGCCTGATCAGAGGCATTCTGACTGGACATTACCATCTTCATATTATGGAGCAGAATCCATACTCTACAGTAGATGCGAACAAGAAGATGAAACCTTTGAGCATATCCTCTACAGTTGCCCGACGCTCTCATTTATTAGAAGATTTGTGTTCGGCGAGAATTGGCTAACACCGATATAAGAGAAGCACCTCTTGGCGACGTTGTCAACTACATTAAATCTGTATGCTGGCTTATGAGCTAGAAAGTACCTATCAATGTAGGTGTGAGGCCTGTGTCATGGATTAATCCACCCTCCACACATTACAGATACAGATAAGACTAGCATAAGCAATTAGATGACCATCGCACTCCTTATATAATATAGCACCAATTCCAGTTACACTAGCATCCTTTTGAATTATGAATTGTTTAGAATAATCTAAACTTGCAAGTATTGGGCTAGTAGTAAGCATCTTCTTAATCTCAAAAAAAGCAGCATTAGTATCTGATGTCTATACTATAGATTGTCCCTTCTTTTTATTTTTTAATAAGTCATTAATAGGCGAGCAAACTAGAGACATTTTTTAGGAACCACCCATACCAACCTACTAAGCCTATGAGACGCTGAATATCAAATTCTCGGACAGAAGAAGGAACGAGCCAATATGAAATAGGACAAGTGTGAAAGACGTAGCTATGCATGAAGCAAATGAAAATTCATATCATGACAAGAATAAGAAAGATTGAGTAAAATAATTCTACACTAGAGACCGTGGAAACACAAAAGAGGGGAAGGCCACAAATGAAATAGACGACCATAGGATGGATGCAAATAGCCCAGGACAGAGAGAGAATTGGAAATTATCTTATTTTATGATCAATGAATATTAAAGGTAGCATAGATAGTTGCCAATCAAGCTAGATCATTTGTTTCGATAATTTTTTTATTTTTATAGAAATGCGTGAAATAAGATTATCAACCTCTAAATATTTGTATTTCTTATTGTATAATCAATATTGTTTTAGAAAAAAATCATTAACTGAATCGCCATTATTATGATTCAACATTGAATACTGCTAGATCTATCTATAACAAAATTGCTTACAATTAACCAAATTATAGAACATTAATACCTACTGTTGCGTGTTTCTGCATGAAATAAAACATAAAGTCAAAAAATGCAAATTAATATAAATAATAATGTGAAAAATGCTCATTTTAATTAATTCTTTTATTATCTCCACTACATTCTTAGAACGTTCAGAAACCGAGATTGTAATAAAAGTGTCCAGTTGGAGCAGGACGAAAAATATACGTAAACCGGCAGGAAATTGAATTCCATGTCCAATTTTACTCTTTCTCGGTGTTACGGCATGGCAGTTGGCTAGAAGGATGGTTAATTCTTTCAGCCAGAGACATTACCTTGCTCGGTATGTGTCACACCCAACCCGAATGTGACCATTTGCCTGACAGTAATATACTTACGGGGTGACATCGGAAGTTACTCATCGATCTTCGTTTTGAAGAAGGACGATGGCGTTTGTTAATTTAAATACTTATTCCATCGAAGGCAAATGCATTTAATGTTAAATATATAAATCTCTGTAGCTACACACAAACACTCTGTAAATTTTATCCATACGTTTCTCTATTAGATAAAACGTTTTGGTTATCAAATAGATAGGTTTAGAAAACACTAAAAAAATGGAAAATATTATGTAAATATTTTCGTAAAATATTATATTATTGTAATAAAAAGTAATTATAAAAATAGATTTAAGAATCGTGAATACACGGATACAACTTAAAGCTGGCAATATTACAAAAATATGAGTTGAAAAATATATTTAAAATATGGACCACCCTGTAAATTGGTACTAAAAATTTTATTTTGTGTTTAAGTGAACTGAAAACGTAACTAGTTGCAAAAAAGTAACTAAAGTAGTTTGTAATTGAATACATATTTACCAAAATATTTTTCTCCAGAAACTATAAGGACCTTGATAAGTTTTCTTACAGAAAATAAAAAAGAATGGCTTTGTGTAGCACACATGAAAAAATAAAAAAATTGAACGAGAGGTTTTAAATAAATAAAATATGGGAAAAGCAAGGATAAATAAAATAAAATACATTGTGATCCGTTTAAAAAAAATTTGTTTCACACTGAAATTACTAAACTCCCTTTACATTCAAAAGTAAATTTAAAACATAAAATATAGAGTTCAATGCTGATAGATATTAGACATTTTCACACTAGTGGATCACACTTTGTATATTAAACTGAGACAACCCCGTATTCCATTGTACAATAAAATTTTGACAATTTTGAAAAATTTCCTAATATTTTTTTGACCTGAATTTTCCATACCTATCAACAAATAGCTAGAATAGTGTGTAACACGTGCGCAAATACACTTAATTTACTATAGTCATTCATTTTAATAAATAAATAAATATATGATAATAGTTATTGGATAATAAATATTGCAATATAAAATAAACTTAGCTTGTGAAAAAGTACCTATCTATACCTACTATATCAAATTAAAAATTTTTTTCTACTACCGTGCGTAAAGTACGTACTTTACGCACTCCACGAAGTGTGTAAAGTTGTACTTTTTTTCACTAGTGCGTAAAGTAAAACTTGTACATAACAACAAAATATAACATTTTATTTTATATTAACATTTTTTTGCTATCTCCTTCTAAGACAAATAAATAAATTATTTTTGTTTATATCTATTTAGTGTCCAACAAATTATCAACAGTTTATTTTAATTATAATTTTCTTTAAATGTCATCGATTTAATTAAAAGTAAACATACAGTGGATGTCGATTTTGGTAAAAGTAAGTTGGCCGTGGCTGTGTGGATTAGAAGAACTGTCAATCTCTAAACTTTTAAATAGTACCTACCTTATAACAGAACACGACAAAAGTATACTTAAGTTCAAGATTAGATTCTAAAGCCAATTTAGCATTTTTTTAAACCCAATCAAGTTTGAGAAGGTAAAAAGTTTTACTTTTTAATATTTGTTTACTTAAATTCAAATTTTATTTGCAGTTTATTATATCTGTCATAATCGATATGGATTCAAATTTATCTAGCGATAGCGAATTTGATAATATTCCCCCAGATATCTTATGCAGTGCACAAAAGGCCACTGAAAATTTATTGCCAGAAAAATCTGCATATATTTATCAGCAAAAATACAATGCATTTATAGAATGGTGTAGGAAGAATAAGGTGACAAAATATTCGGAAAACGTTATTTTAGCATATTTCTCTGATGAATTGAAGAATTGCAAAGCTTCTACCCTATGGTCGATTTATTCTATGCTTAAAAGCACCTTAAAATATAAAAACAACGTTGATATTTCGAAATTCAACAAGTTAATAGCGTTTCTCAAACAAAAAAATAAAGGTTATAAACCAAAAAAACCCAAAATTTTTGAACGAGAAGATCTAATTAATTTTCTGTTAAAAGCTCCAGATTCCAAGTTTTTAATGATCAAAGTAAGTAAATGCCTCAGTAAATGCTTGAATGATCAGTATAAAATTAAAATATTCTGTAAAGTTTTGCAACGAGATGTGTGTTCGTATGGTGTGTTGCCTAACAAAATCAGTTGCTGTCCTAACAGGCCACCGGGGTTGTTAGGCAGCACATTATACCTAAAACTTTTATATTTTTTACAATAGCATTTATTTGGAGTTTTACATGCGCAACGTCAAGATATTTCCTAATGTTTAATAAATTATTTGTAACATTACAATATGTTATTTTTTAGGTAGCTTTTATAATTGGAATTGCGGGAGCTTGTCGCCGGGAAGAATTATGTAAAATGACAATTAACGATGTGGAAGATAAACAAACAGTGTATATTGTCAAAGTATCAGAAACCAAAAATGGAATAGAACGATTTTAAATCCAAATAATTCTGCAGTTGATTATTTATCTTTCATAAAAAAATATACCTCATTAAGACCATCAAATATAAATTGTAACAGATTTTTTTTTAAATTCGCAAATGGAAAATATTCTAAACAGCCTGAAGGGATAAATACTTTTGGTAAAATGCCAAGTGTTATAGCAACGTATCTAAACTTGCCCAATCCAACGGCTTTTACAGGACACTGCTTTAGGAGGTCTTCAGCCACTATGCTGGCAAATTCTGGAGGAGACCTTCTAACGGTAAAAAAACATGAAGGATGGAAATCATCTGCTGTTGCAGAAGGCTACGTAGACAGCACAATAACACAAAAAAACAAAATTTCTAATAAAATTTTGATGGATGACAGTATGCCATCCACTTCCAAACAAAGCTACAATTTTACCGTTGACAACTCTAATGAAGAATTAGTGGAACCACTCGACAGTGAAACTAGAGTTACACAAAATATTTCAACCTCTTGAAAAGGCCAAATCCATACCACTCGAAGCTCAAAATAGGGTTACAGAAGTAATATCACAACATTTTTCAAACTCTGTGCTGGAAAAGGCCAAAACCTTAAGTTTTGGTAATTGCAATAATTGCACATTCAATATTAATATTCATAAGAGTTAAAAACCTATTTTTTTAAATATTTCTTCATTTGTTAGTCATTTTGTTCTGTAAGAATTATAAATTTGTAAAGTTCCAATAAATTTATTTTTGTTGCTGTGTACAATTTTTGGCACATTTTACTTTTTTTCACTAGTGCGTAAAGTAAAGTACTTTTTTTCACTAGTGAAAAAAAGTAACTTTTATATTTCTAATATTAGTGGATTATGTGTACGGTAGTAGAAAAGATATTGCATGCCACTCGTGTGTAAAGTCCCTTTTTTGACTCATGTGATTGTCGCACTCGCCTACGGCTCGTGCGACAACATTCACATTCGTCAAAAAAGGGTAACTTTACACACTTGTTGCATAAATAACTATATCGTAACCACTATAATTTTTTTTTTAATTACTGACCTATAATTAAAAGCTAATAATTATTTGTCAAAAAAGACAATTAATATTTTTAAAATAAAATTCATTTAATAAAACGCCCTGTATAACAGATTTACTTTTAAATTCAAGGTCGTTCAATTTTATCCTAAATCCTTAAATTGCAAGTGCATTTCTTTGTGATCATAATAATCATTATTAGTATTATTACTATCTTTTTGCAACATGTAGCATGGACAGAGAACAAGACTGACTTCTTTTTACTTATCAAGTATGCTCTGGTGACCGATACACCGTATCTGTCAAAATTTTTACAAAATGGGGATTGTATAATGTACGCGTTCGGTAAATTAAAAGTGTTTGTAAAAATTACGTCGCGAATAGACTAATTTCGTCAATCGTGTGTATATGTGATGGTTAATAATATTATTGAATTAAATTATCCCAGGTAAGATATCTTAAAAATGTAAATTATTGGGAATCAAAATATTTAACATTGAGAAGCTATGGCAATGTCATCTCACCAATATTTCAGATTTAGTTTTTTAATATACCTATTCAACTGTGGTATCAAAAAAACTTGTTTACATAGTGGACGTGAAAATTTATTATTAAATTTAGTAGTAAAAGTTTATTTACTATTCAAAGATATAAAATGAATGTTTCTACATGGTAATAGGACTAGGCAGCCAGTTTTCTTATGGAGAAATGGGCTTTAGTAAAATTTCCTAAATTTTTAATATATTTATGTTGCAGTCGTCGCCTTTCTGAATACTAATGTCAATAAGCACAACTCAATCATATTACTAGTTTTTGATATATACGGCGTTGGAGTTCCAAAATGCTACAGACATTTTGCAAGAATAACAATTTAATATCAAACAATATTTTCAGTACAATATACGACGTAATTCAGTATAAGTTACAGGGTGAATCATAAATTACTGAAAATCGAATTTTAATTTTTACCTTAGTTTGAATGAATTAATATTAGGAATTAGGATAAAATAATGAAAATTAGTGTATATTACTTACTACAGGGTGTCCGATTAGTGCGTAATTTTTGAATATTTAAATTTGTGTTATAGACACGCGAAAAAGTACACATGTATACAGTATACATGTATGTATTTTATTTTTAGAATGGTTTGGTAATACTGTATGTTCATTAAAAATATTACAGCGTTGCCAAGCAAATAATTTTTTATGAAATTAGAGAAATATGATTTAAAAATTGTTTAAAATGTAAACTTATAAGATAGTAAGCTAACGAATAGTGGTGATAAAACTGGAATATGTCTTAAATATGGCTTATTTTAAGTTCAATTTACTCATTTTTTTTAATGCAACACCCTGTATATTATTTTAGTGTAAAATTCCTTATAAATTTGCCTATCCAACGATACCAAAATGTTAGCCAATGACATATATACAGGGTGTCTTATCAGTGCGTAATTGATCGATAGCTGTTTTATTATTGGAAATACGAAAAAAATTTTAATATAAAAGTTGAATGAACACATTTAACAATTAGTGTTAAATATACAGGGTGTTCCATGAAGGAGGTGCTGACCAAACGTATATTTTTTTAAAGCAAAACACCCTGCAGGTAGTTACACACATTTGATTTTTTTCACAACGTCAAACAATTTTAATTGAATTCAGTCATTTGCGTTTTTTTGCAAATAGGGTGTATCAAAACGCGAGGTTATGATTTTCTCAATATTTTGTTTGGAATACCTGGTATTAATTTGTGGTATAACATACAGGGTATTTCATTTAAAAAATTGAGAAAATCTTAATCTCGCATTTTGACTCACCCCATATGCAACATAGCAAATAAATGAGAAATCTCTTTTTAAATGCACAATTTTTTATTTTAAAAATAGTCTGAATCTAATGTTTTATACTTAATTACCTTTAAAATCTTATAAACCTCACTCTTTGGGTAAATTTGCCAATAGATATTTTATTATTGTTTTTTGCTAAAATTTTCCTTATTTGTATAACATCATTGACAGTTTTTGTCTTTTTTTTTCTATCTACTGTTTCCGTTTCTGTAAACTGACTTACCCAGCTTAAAATAGAATCTCTGATAATTTTTTTCAAAAATATTTCTAAATCTTCTTTATCTTCTCGGCAAACTCAATTAAAGTTTTTGACAGTGACTCCCTCCCAACTTCTGTGATTTTGGCGAAGTTTTATCGCGGTTTAGTTTGTCCAATACCCGCAATATACTACGTGCAAATGAAACATAAAGTCTCAAAATCAAAAGAGTCACTCCTTCTTGTTTTCTTCTCGGTTGATGCTCTATCCTCCTTTTTTTGACATTGTCAATCGCGGCCCTTTTATGCCTATCCCAGGTTTTATAAATAAACTCTTTTCCGTAATGTTTGCGACACCTCTCATGCAATATAAAACCTGGTTCTAAAGAACTGAAAAAATCATCCCCCCTCTCTTTGCTGATCGTCTGCAGACCTTTCAATCCTGTTGGTCTAATTGGGGTTAGTTCACCCTCTGCAAGTGTCTGATGACATAATAAGCACAGTCCAGCCATTGCAACCTGGAAACATAACAATTATAGCACTGTAAATTAAGAAAATTCTATTTCTTAATTTAGGAACGTACTTACTCAATAAATTGCTGAAGAAGTCCGAAAAACCACGTGTACACGGAGCTTGCTGAACAGGGTTATTAAAAATCTATGCCGATGAATACTATCAATCGATTCAATTTGTAATAATATGACCGTTTGAAGTTTAAACTTGTCGCGTAGCAAACGCCGAGACCATAGCTATCTTTGATGCGACTTGCGGCTAATTTTGCGGTAATTCTATATTTTGCACAAAACTCAAGAAAAGTCTTATAACAAGTCAGTAAAATACAATTTAATAAATTATAAGCCTAATAAATTTAGGTATGTAAGAAATTTAAAACGGAGCGCGTGTAATAGGACTTTTGTCGGGAGAATTCTACAACTTAGAAGAAACATACACACTTTAAACTTTGTATACACATTCAAAAGACAAGAGATTTGGGTTTGCTCAATTTTCAGACCAAAAAACTGAAAATCGTCAATTTTAGGCAACTTTTCTCAAAAATCGTGTTTTTTGGTCGTCATTCAATGAACAGTGGTCAAAAAAATAGATAAAATATTTTTGCAGAATTTTCCGTAATGTTATAGTATTCAAGACAGAATAAAGTACTCAAAAAAAAAGTTTTGAGCCATTGGGTGTATTTTTGGTATTTTTGTGCCACTTCAAACTTTCGAAAAAAAATTTAGTTTTTTTTAGGGAAAAAAATTTGTTTAATTGTTTGATATCTTGGCCAATTATAGTCTGATTTCGGTGAAATTGGCACACACATAAGATTTTACATTCATGAGTAAGCTCTGTAAGTGGCATTAAAAAAATTCAAATGGTTTGGCCGTTAAAGGCAAACAATGAAATTAGGCCCGCTGTACAATTTGCTCTTCCGTCATATGCCCAATTTTGGGATTTCTCTTGCCTTCTTCTAAAAATCAATAGTCACGTCCCTTAAGTTCAAAACGCATTTTTGTTTTTTCAAATATTTTAATTTTTACCAAAGTTATAAAGAATTTAACAAATTCAATTTTTCGACCTTCGCCGCCTCAAAATACTAAACAAATTTCAATCCATACCGCGAGAACAGTGCATCGGATCAAAATTTCTCAAGAGACATGAAAATTAGAATTTTTCCTAAGCTTTCAAATGTCGTAAACTGCGTTTTGAAAATATTGACAAAATCCAAAATTTCGGCTTTTTCGAAAAACAGCTACATTTTGTATTGCCTTTTTTCGAAAAGATCACCTCAAAATACATAGAATCCATTTTGTTTCATCCATTTCCAATTTAATGTAAGCTCAAAATCCGTAATTTAATTATTCGATTACAGTCTATGTTTTGTGATTCAAAAATAAAGTAGAATTATAATGATAAATATTATGGTTTTTATGTCATGAATAAAAGAAACTAATACAAAAATTATTACATATACTTACTACTATACCTTTGAAATTATTTCAGTTATAAAAATAAATTTGAATACATTGTTGATTTTACCGAATTGAAATTCTGTAGATATTTTATAGTATCGACTTGGAGTTTCATTTACCATTCTTGGTTAAAAAATTGTCTTCGTTCCCTCGTAGGAGAACGTGTCACACCCAAACCCAAAGTGGCCATCAACTTGACAGTAATAAACATAAATGTAATACCGGCAAGTCCTTACACACCCTGCTACTCCTTGCACTCCCCCAGGACCCGTATAAAACGTGCATTACACGTAAAGGCGACTCTAATATTTATTACTTATAAGCCATGAAATATGTTATAGGTCTACCTACTAGGTGTATATACCCCGGAACAGGATACACGTTTATATGGGTTATGGTAGATTTATGGTTGATTGGATTGGAAGTCGTGTGTGTATACATAGGATGTCTTCGGAGTTATAAGCCATTTGGGTATAGCATGGATGACTGAAATTAAGACTTCTTATTATATTTTATGTCGGACATTATGGGCTTTATAGAAATAAAAGCCTTGGAGGATTTTGGTTAAACGACATATCGTAATAATGTTAAGATATCAAACATAATATTTTCTCTTATTAAATTTTATAGGGAATATAATCAGATAAACAAAAGAAATGGATAAGTATCGACGCCGTTCAACGTTTGACAGTTTGGTTCTCCAGTGGCGTACCCAGTAGTTTTTTTACATCAGAATTCAAAGGATTGTTTCTGTAAAGGACATACTCGTAGTTAAAAAAAATGCAATTGAAGTGTGAAATTTTATTATACAGGGTGTTTCATTGGTAAAGGAACTCCTTTTAACCATGGATGGAGACCACCGAGGTGCTTCCAAATAACCCATACTTAGTGGGTCTTTCGACCTTGATAGCCGAGATATAGGGTGTTTTATCTATTTTGCCATTTCTTTCCAGACTCATAACTTATTAACCACCCTGTATATGTTTTTGACATTTGGCGTGCTTATTCACCGTAACTTACCAAATCTAAAAAGGTATAAACAAGAAACGAAATCCAGGTCTGTCTTTACAAAAAATTAATAAATTCGTCCATCCTTAAAACAACATCCTGTATGTCTGAATTTGAAATTTTTGTTTTCATATTTGAAAAGAGCACAAAAAACTGAATCCAATAATGTACATTTTATTTTTGCGCAGACGATTTTACTACTGAAATTATAAGTCCAAATTGTTATTTTTGAGCATTTTGGAGGTAAAAACTGGAAACGAGTTTTATTAATTTTATTAAGGTATATTTAAAATTATTTAAAGAAGTATATTTCTAAAAGCTACAGATATGTCAATACTTATAATTGTATGCATCTACACCATTTCAAAAAATAATTTCAGGTCCGGTTTTAGGGCCAAAAATCAGAATTATTTTTTTTCGACCGCACCCTGTATAAATTATTCCATGTAAGTTTTAATAAATAGTATGTAGGATAATAATATGGAAAGAGACTAACATTCAATAGAACAAATAATAGCATTTATAACTAAATGAAAAACACATAAATAATAACTAATTAATACATAATAAACAAATCAAAATAACAACTAATAATACAAAGAAATACAAATGTTGGAAATGAAGTAATAAACCTTATTGTTACTAAAAACTACAATAATTGTTCAAAATGACTTCCATTTTGTTCGATGCATTTTCTTGATCGTTTTCAAATATGGTTGACGGCTTTTCTGAGTACATCAGGATTATTTTTCATTTCTTCGCACGCGTTTTCTATCCTCCCAACTAGTTCTTCCCTACTATTTAAGGGAGTGGAATATACTTTTGTTTTTAGATGTCCTCAAACGTGTTAATCCAGCGGATTAAAGTCAGGCGATCTTCTAAGTCCATTAAGAAAGTGTGGCTATTATGAAGCCTGCTAAGGTTTTCATCTTATGCAGGCTCCACTATGCTATATTTCAGAAGCAGACTGTAATTCATGTTTTTAAGAAGCTGCGGGCTTTGGGCTAAACTATCGACAAGAGAAGAAAACAAGCACCTCTGCCTTTAACACTGTTTATTTTGTAAAGAGAACGCCACCCTACATAATCTGATTTGTATTTACACTATATACACATAAGCTTCTTACTCAGAATATTTATAATTTTGTCGCCATTGGGTTTAATACCCCTGTTGATGTGTATGGTACGAACGTGAGACGAATCTGATTAGATACCGCGCTTTCAAAAACCGTTGAGGCTGGCGCAATCATTTTCGCGCATACATATTACCAACAGCTTTTCTTTGTCCATTCATAACTATTGATTTCAAATTCGTGCATCTGTATTAAACAGCAACCGCGGTAGTTCATTTCACTTTATTGAATTTACCAACCTTTTTTTTTTTGTTAGAACATTGTTACTAGTCATTACTGACTAACCTACAATTTTAATCTAAAAATCTTACAAACTAATTACTTATCTAAGAAGTCTCCATTGGGCAGTCTTAATTGTTTCTATAGGAAAGCATCACAAGTTGGCGTGAAGATTTATTACACTGTTTTACACTAGCACTAACATTAACGTTCACTGCACTAGCTCAAATGGCTTCTTCCTTTTGAGCCTTCTGTTAAGTGTAGAGTTGTCCAGTAATTGCAGCGCTTCTTCGTTGACGTGGGATTGGAGTCGACCCTCATGTTTCGCAGCAAACCTCTTTATTTCTTCTTCGATTGTTGGCATCTTCAGATCTCTATAAAGATAATCGTTTAGGTAGAACCAAGGTGCATCAACAATACATCTTAGGACTTTATTTTGGAAAACTTGAATCATGTTGATATTACTCTTGCTGGCACATCCCCATAGCTGTATGCCATAAATCCAGATTGGTTTTAGGATTTGTTTATAAATCAGCAGTTTGTTGTGCACTGTCAATTTGGATTTTCTTCCTAGGAGCCAATACATTTTTTTAAATTTAAGTTCAAGTTCTTTACGCTTTTTTTTATGTGCTCTTTCCATTTAAGTTTTACATCTAGGTTCATCCCTAGGTATTTGGCCGAATCGTGATGCGGAATTACGTCATTGTTTATTCTTATTTGTTTTTGTTCATTTGATCGAAGAGTAAAATCAACATGCACTGATTTAGTTTGATTTATTTTTATTTTCCACTTTTTTGTCCATCGATTAATTCTGTTGCAGGTTTCCTGAAGTTTTTCTGAGGTCTCTGTATTAGTTCCGCCAACTGCCAATATTGCAGTGTCATCTGCAAATGTTGCTATTTTAACAGATTGTTATTGAGGGATATCGCTGGTGTATAATAAATAAAGAACCGGTCCTAGCACACTGCCTTGTGGGACACCTGCTTTAATTTCTTTCATTTCAGAGTATGCCTCGTCTTGCTTTACTCTAAACATTCTTCCCGTTAAATAGGATTGTAGAATGTCGACATATTGTCTAGGGAGCATTTTTTCAAGTTTCTGTATTAGGCCAGCGTACCAGACCTTGTCAAATGCTTGGGCTACGTCAAGAAATATAGCTGAGCATATATATTTTTCTTCGTAAGCTTTTTCGATGATATCGGCTATCCTGTGTACTTGATCTATAGTCGAGTGTTTGTTTCTAAAACCAAATTGGTGCGAAGGGATCAGATTTTTATTTTCAATTATTGGTTTTAGTCGTTTTAGTAACAGTTTTTCAAATAACTTAGATATTATCGGTAACATTGATATAGGTCTATATGACGACACTTCATTCAGAGGTTTTCCTGGCTTAGGAATTAGGATAACTTCAGCCATTTTCCACGCATCAGGTATATATTTAAGGCGAAATGCTGCATTTATGAGGTATGTCAATTTAACAATAGCCTTCCGCGGTAGTTTCTTTAATATTTCTCCAGTAATAAGGTGATATCCTGGGGCTTTTTGTGAGTTAATGTTTGTCTGAATTTCTTCCGTAACTTCATTGGGAGTAACTAGCTTAATTTCAAGTTGTTCCATATTATGGATGGTCTCATTAGGAGTGTCTTGATTTTCATCTAATTGGAACGTCTTTTGTAGGTGGTCAGCTTTTTGTTGATTGTCTCTTGCCCATTTGTTATCTGCTATTCTGATAGGAGGACAGTGTTTACACGAATTTTTCATCTTTTTAGTTGCCTTCCAGAGTGAATAATCAGTTTCTTTATCATCTGTTAGCCCTACTAGGTATCTGTTGAAGGATTCTTCTTTGTGATTTAGAATTTCTCTTCTCAGTCTTTGGGTAGCCCTATTTAATATATTTTTATCTTCTGGTGATCTTGTCATCTGCCATTTCTTTCTTAGTTTTCTTTTTCTGCTACTAGTTCTCTTATCTCGACAGAATAGTTTTTTCCAGCTGTTAACCTTCTTACTTCTGGTGTGTTCCTCCATGCAGCTTGCTGGATTTCAACTATAAACCTTTCCAGTTCTTCATCTAGCTGAGTTTTCGTTTTTCGTGTTATGGTCAGTTGAATAGTATTTGTTAAGTCCTTTTAAAAACCTTTCCAATTAGTTTTCCGATTTGCTAAGGTCGTTTTGGCTTCTCTTTGAGTACCATTATCACTTAGAGTAAGGATTACTGCAGAATGGTCTGAATCCATATCAAAGTTTTCTTCTACTTCTCCTCAGAATATAGAAATCCAAAAGGTCTGGAATCTTATTTGGGTCGGTAGGCCAATAGGTGGGTTTTTCAGAAGATTGGTATGTACAACCAAGTTCTGATGCAGCTTGGTGCAATTCCTTTCCTTTGACTGTGGTTAATCTTGAACCCCAGTTTGTGTGTTTGGAGTTGTAATCTCCACCGATTATAATTTTGTTACCTAGTTTTTTGAGTAGATTGAGATAATTTTCTTTTTTCTGGTTGTATCTTGGTGGGCAATAGATTTGCCAACCTAGCTTTGGATTATTACTTAAGAGAATGTTACAGGGACGGTCTAGAAATTATTTATGTTAAGGGTATTCTTAACAATGGCTATTCTAAACTGAAAAGATAATCATTAATAAATCACATTTAGTTAAAAAAAGATGATAGTAGTTTTGTTTGGTAAACCTGGATTGATCAAAATACTTCAAGAACAACGAAGAGTTATGTACCTACATGTAATCTTGGTTGGATCAAAAACACTTAATTAGTATCAATTCATTAACTCAATTCATTACTGTAAAAAAGCATTCTCCAAAGTATGTTTTACAGTAATTTTATATTTTAATACAAACACTTTTCTCTCGACCAAATAGTAAATTAATTTATTTTTATTTTTAAAATCTTAATTTTTTTTTCATTTTAATCGTTTCGTCAATTTATTATCATTTTTGTTTCTATTATTGCACAGAGCTTGTCAATATTTTTATAACTAAATGCTGCTGTTCTTGTTCATAAACGTGATGTTTCTGTACAAATACAAAGTTTACATTAAGGTGCCTAACGTAAGAAATTCGTTTCTCTAATAGGCATCGTAAATAATTGGTTTGTTCATAGAGACAGTCTGCAAATGGTATGTGATTATTTTATAATAAGCATCATTTACCACTTTCAACGGTTTGGGGATTATATGTACTTTCTTATGTTTTACGAACAAATTTCACGAAGTTTCTAATTCTTCTCATTCTTTTCATATGAGCTAGATACATTAATAGTAAAAGGACACGGTAAAAAAGAATACGTTTTTTTATTGAATTTTGACATTTAAAGTTAAGTATTATTAGCGTTCATCTGTGGCATTTAATCAATTCATTAATGTTTCATTAAAATTGTTCTAAATAAAATTTTTGGATATTTTATTAGGATAATAGTGTCACATTGTACGTGTTCATTAATAAAAATGTCACGATAATAATTATGGGACTATCTATGTCCCAGAGGGTTAAGGAACAAAATATATCACTCTGGGCCTAAATAACGTAAGAACTCTATTACCTTGAACTTAAGTTCGTACCCTTTAACCCTATAAGGGTTGTACTCTTGATATAAGAACCTCACGACTCTGTGAAAGGGCTGAAGAAAATACAGTGTTCTCAAAGCAAACGTAGTATATTTAAAATAAGTATATAAAATATGTCGCAACTAGACATACAAAAGTAAGGGCTCAATGCAATAATAAGTATACAAAACAGAAAATTACCAACGCCAATAAATATCTTGGGCACATGTCACAACCCTTTGCTAACTATTCAAAACCGGAATTCAAAATACAAAAAATAGTTTAAACTTTCTCACGAAAGAAATCCAAAGCCTTCGGTCAGAGTCTCAGTAATCTGGAGCCGCTACTGGGAGGGCTCCTATGTAGAGAATCCTGCCCTATCAAAAAAGCCCCGAGTATTCCTTCGAGATTACGTTTATAACTTCTGCATAGTTTATTGTTATGAAACTAATGTTTAATAATTATTGAATAATTAACCTTGCACATGAGGTTAAATAACTAATTAAAATTAGGAAAAATATAAATTTATATGAAGCATGACAATAGATGGTAGATATAGGGATTAATTACACTTGAAAAAGTGACTGCGATTTTATTCAGACTTGCAAAACATTTTTATATTCCAAGGGCCCATTACTTTATCGGATACGTCATCATTTATTAATGAATATATATGTAGAGTAGAAGGATTTTATTTGTGATTTAGAATTTGTTTTCTCAGTGTTTGGGTGGCCTTATTTAATATATTTTAATCTTCTGGTGATATTTTTAACTACCATTTCTTTCTTAGTGCTTTCTTATGCTGGTATTAGTTCTCTTATCTTGACAGAATAGTTTTTTCCAGTTGTTAATCTTCGTACTTTTGATGTGTTCTTCCTTGAACTTGATGAATTTCCACTAATTTTTTTTAATTCTTCATCTAACTGATTTTTCGTTTTTAGTGTTATAGTCAGTTGAATAGTATTTACTAAATCTTTGAAGACCTTGCCAATTGGTTCACCGATTTGCTAAAATGCCAGATTACACAGTGTTTGCTTGTTAATTTACGAAAAGCAAAGAATTTTGAATTTCTGAAAACAAACATAGCCAAAACCCGGGCTAACTCTTGAAAGAAACCTAATTAAAATAATTTAAAGAATTTTATTTAATTTGAATAATAATTTTATCATTTTTTTCCTTTTAGTTCGATATAATTTACAAAGGATTGATTTTAAATACCTTTGCAATAGATGTTGTTATTTAATCTCCTATGATTGATAAAAATTTGAAACCAACTGCACTTCCTACAGAAAATTTCTGCAGACAGAATGTAAGAATGGGTTAAACAAAGCAAGTACAAAGCTATTGACAAACTTTTGTTGGCAGCTTTGTCAGTATTTCTAGATAATATTGTCAACTATAGATTACTACAGGAAGAACCAAAGTTTTGAAGTAATCAATTAAAATATTTCATTGTCTTCAAAATTAGAAACACATGATACCTATTTTTAATATGAAACTTGTAAACATATTGCTTTTACTTTAATATTAATCCTATAAAAATGTACATTATATTGTGCCTAAGTAAGTTAAAAAAGATAACATCACATCCAGATGGATGGCTCAGCTGTTATCTACGAAAACTGCAGAGACACAGATAGGACAGGACACCATCTCCATCTGCTTAATCAGAGAATATCCACAAATAGAAATGTTATCTCCAGTAATGTGTAGCTTAACTGTAGACGAACTTCTATGTAGATTGACTAACCTCGGCCTACCCTGTCAAGGTTATGCCGAAGACATAGTCATATTTGCTAGTGGTAAGTTTGGTAATATCCTGTGTGATATAGTCCATCGAGGACTAGAACATACCAAACGATGGTGCCGTGAAGTGAGACTTAGTATAAACCCTACAAAAACTACACTAGTAGCCTTTTTAAGGATAGATGTAGAATGGAAAAATGAAGTCAAATATCTAGGCCTAACCCTGGACAACAAACTTCTCTGGAACACACATGAGAGGGAAGTAGTAAATAAGACCACAAAAGCCCTAATGGTATGCAGAAACATTGCAGGTAAACGATGGGGATGTAACTCAAACATACTGCAATGGATATATACTCCAATAGTGAGACCAATCATCACTTACGGGGCTATAGCCTGGAGTACCAGAACTAGTTTAGCTACTACGAGAGCTAATATCTCAAAAGTACAAAGACTAGCCTGTGTTTGCATTACTGGTGCAATGAGAACCTGCCCTACGGCCGCAATGGAGGTGATCTTAAACCTCACCCCTCTACATTTGATGATACCGAATGTGACAAAAAGGACACGATATAGAATGATCAGGAACGGAGTAATCAGACGAAAGTCTAGTTGCTTCAGGACTAAAGATACCTGGGACATGCTTTAGGATGAAATGCTAAAAAGGTACAGTTTTGTGAAAAATTTTATAACCACAGAGCTGGGCTGCAAGCAAAAATGGAGCCAAGAATCCATCGCGTTTGCAACCGAAAGATGTGCTATTTAGTGGTATACGAACGGTTCGAAAACCATAGAAGGAACTGGAATAGGAGTATATGGACCGACAACCAAGCACTCTGAAAGCTTGGGAAAATACCCAAGCATCTTCCAGGCGGAAATTGTGCCTCATCACTCATTCACAAATTGTTAATTTGGTTGTCATTTTCTTCCAGTCTGGCAAGCATAATTTCACAAAAACGGATACGCTGTGGATAATCACTCTAGTTAAGTGATTACACAACCTTTATATCGATCTGTCACTTATTCCAAGACGTGTGGCGTGACGGATCGCCGATCAGCGTGGACTTCTTAACAATGTTTGTCGAACACGTTCGATATTTTCAGGGGTTTGAACTATTTTGTCCTACCACCCCTTTTTTAGACATCGATCCTGTTTGTTCCAAGTTGTTTACCCATTCTTTTATTGCTATATCTAATGGAACAGGTTGGTTGCACGGTATGTTAAAATGCCGTCGAAACTTACCATTTTGAAAATAGGCTTTAACTGTGTAACCGCGATGCTCAATCATCCAACGCGCCCTTGTAAACTAAATGGTAAATCATGCACGTCTTGGCAAATCAGATACTTTCTTCCCCACTAACTAGCGGCGCGCTGCAAACCATACCTCAAATCTTTCCTTTTCACTGCCGGACCCTGTATAAATATATTGCCCTTTAGTTCCTGTATTAGTTGGCGCTACTATCACGCACAGAGAGAATAAACATTGACTGTATTCTAAAGAATAGGAAACTACTCACTTAAATTGTAAAACCATAAGATTAATATATTAAACTTATGACAATTAATTTACGAAGACTAAATATATTGTACTATATGTCTGTCGCTATATTTTTCCTAAATAGGATTGAAATGATACTTTTTAAAAGACATACCTTAATTTATTTTCACTGCTAAAGTACAAAAATACAGGGTCATTGACACCTACCTCCAAAAATACACTCCAAACACGATTGTTCAGATGACAGAACAATCTTTTTTATCCATATTATTTGGGATTTAAATTAAAGAGTCGTTAGTCGACTGGTTTTATCCTATTTTGGGACTTTCCAGGTAATAGGCAGAAACTCATGTGTAAACTCTAATCCACACTGGAAATGGAAAATCGTTTACTCCATATGACTATTTAGGAATGCGAGTAATGTGGTGTTTAGTCCAGACGTTTTGTTGTAAATGGTATTTTCCTAACCATCCCAATTTATATAAACCCAATAATAACGTTCTGTTTTATGAACAATTGAAATCACTAATAAGGATCGGACTAAAAAGATTATAAAGAAAATAGAGGAAAATGCAATTGTGTTAGTTACGTTAACAAAAAAACAAAGATAATAGACGTCAATCGTAAACATTTTACTTTGAAAGTTGGCAAGTACCTGACAAAGATACTGTCGAAAAATTTGAGGAATATTTTATTGGCTTGTATTCCTCTGAAAAATTTGAATATAACCTAGATAAAATTTGTGTTTAATTTAATGAATAATCGAGTCTCACCTAGCACGTTATCAATGTTCCTCCAAAACGCACTCGTTGTGTTTTAATGTACAATATAAAAACAACCTCTACCTATTTTTCATTCTATGGTCTATCTTTACTCTGGATAGTTATTCCAGAATTCCAGATATATTTTCTTCTAGCAAACTCCACAGAAGGGTTCAGAGCCTGCTATGGCCTTATCTGAGCCTTCTTGAGATAATTTCTCCTCATTGATCTGATGTCATTTATGACTTGGTACCCGTGCTATGGGCACTTTGTTTTGACACCTTAGCTCTATCAAGTCTAGACAGTCTTTCACCAGTTCTATTCTAATTGCTGGTGAGAGAAATGCCCTTAGAGCTGCAGTCGTTTTGCCTTATGCTTGTTGACTTATTATTTCTCTTGCACAATGTTGTATTACTATTAATTCTGCTGTTTCCTATTTTCCCAGACTAGGCGAAATCCGTGTTTTAACTTGGGTCCAAAGATTCTAGCACCGGCTCTTGCATTTGTTTTTAACTAGTATCAGGATCCGCCGGCTTCTATTTGGATTTTAAAATTTGTTTCAAATTTGTATGTATTTATGGCTATATCAGCAGACATTTCTAGAATGGATTAAAAACATTAAGTTTCAAGAACATAAATATTATGAGAATTAATTAAAAATAATATTTTTCGCACATTTTCAAATTAAATACATATATTTTTACGTATTCCGTACGATACTAAAAACAATTTTTGTTTTCCATACAGCTTATCTCATCTATTTTCCATATTCTAATTTCCGTTTTTCTTTTTCAGGTAAGTCTCCACGATCATATAACATCATTCATTCCAGCCCTTGTTCACGGATTAAAAAAGGGTAAGCATTTTAATATCGTAACCCATTAAATAATTGAAAGAGCATCGAAGCATTATCCAGACGTTGGCGCCCTAAGGATGATCGATGAAGACATAGACGTTGCTGTATTTCATTTTCTAAGGGGAAAACAACGATTTTAGATTGGAATTTTTAAAAATGAATTTACTGTGTATTAATAATAGGTTTTATAAAGTTTGTAGCTTTGTGATAATAGACAGGTAGTTGTATTGTTGCATTACCAAACGTGTCAACCAGATGTTTTGGACTAATAGAAATATTTGAAGTAAGTGCGTAAAAAAACATTATATTTTACGTATGTCAGCCAATAAATTTTTTTGCCAATTGGAAAAATGTATTCTATTCCACTACAATATTTTAAATAGTTTTATACAAAAAAAATGGGATTTGTAGTTACTTATTCAGTGCTTACTTACTTTACAATGCAAGTGATGTACTGTACTTTTTTTGTAAAATATCTCATATGGATTAAACTTTATACAAAATTTAAATAAAAAATAACAGTGTCAGTTACTGCATAGATTAAATCAAAACAGTAAATCTTGCATTAAAGCTAATTTAAAGTTGATTTAAAAATGTTAAGTGGTTACAAAATTAATTACTGAAATATAAACACAATATCAAGCAAAAGCTACTATAACCAATACAAGAACTATGAATAACAAACAGTAAATATACTGATGATTAAGAATTAGTTAGTGTAATAGATATTAGTATTTACAGAACAAATAATTAATGAGTAAGAAAATATATTATACGAGTATATCCGCATTCCTTGGGTAAAACGTACAATCGACTTTGCTTCAAAAAGGTGGTGTAATCGAATGATTACCGGCCAGTAGTATGGAAAGGATCCATAGTTGCAAAATATGGATAATATTGATACTAATGTACTTTTTCTATACAGTACGGCAAGATTGAAAAGGCAAGTCAGAATTACATGCGCACGGGCAAATCTGAAAATGGGAGGAGTTATTTCAGTTAACACAAGTGAACACAAATAGATCACTGAAACAGTAGCATCGTAATTCAGCCATTAACTGAGATAACTCATCCCATTTTTAGATTTTCCAGTGCGCATCTGATTCTGACTTACCATCTTAATCTTGTTACTGTACGTTAATCTGAAAGCAACACCTATGAAAAAACTCCATGTTTGTCAGAACTAGGTTAACCAACCAGCAATTTATTCAAAAAGTTTGTTCAAAAATATCAGTGATCACCGCTTGATATCAAATGCGTATCATTCATATCAGTCAAAAACATCGTTCAGAAAATCTCTTCATTCTTCAACAACGAATAAAATGATTTATATGAAATTTATTTAAACTAAAACTTAAAAACGTAACTCTCCTTATATAGAGTAACTATGAATGGAAAATACAGTTACTCTCACTTGGGTCCCGGGACATAACAGGGTACAGGGCAACGAGATTGCGGGACCTGAACTGTTCTGCGCAATCAGCGGTAACAGAATATTATGAGAAATTAAAATAGAATTGGGCAGTAGAAGAATCGATAATTGCAACAATCTCTTAGAGCTAAGACAGGCTAAGATAAGATAAGAGATCAGAAGGCTGTATCTGACTGAGCAATAACAGGATACGTATTGTAACAGCGCATTGTCGACACAGTAAACTGAGAATATAATAAAAAGTGCACTGTTAGGAGAAGGATAGAACCTCAATTCAGTCTTACTGAATGTGTAGCACTCTAGAATCCAAGGGCACTATACCTAAGAGAATATCAAATACAAGAGGGAGATTTATCTAACTTAAAACCACTTCAAACCCTACATTTCCTTGTGAAGATAGGATTGGAAGGATCGTTATAGACATTGATACATTTCCTTGCAGTATTAGCAACAGAAGGGGAAACAGTAAATCTTTTAGGTCGCAGTGTATTTAACATTTCATTCCCAACATAACATAACTATGCATGTCCTCTCTTTGATATCAACATCTTCATGAGAAAAATTATTATTTTTGTTCGAGTCACGATTGGGATCAGAAACTGTGTAGCAGGGATTGTATAATTTGTTAGTCTGATTTCCTTGATATACAGATACCATTTCTTCTGGTTTGCCAATCTCTAATAAATAAATCTTTCACATAAGACTTTCTTAATCGTAATAATTTTATGGAACAAACCATCTTAACCAGTAATCACTTCTCAAATTTTTGCTGAAGACGACAGACATTTTTTAGAATTTTAGTCTTCTATTAAACATAAGCCTTCAACTTTCTAAATGGTACCTTTAATCAGCCTCTTTCTATTTTTATAGCAAAGATGCTTCTATTCCTGTTACTTTGTGAAAAACATTTCAGAAGTCAATGGTTGCCAATTATCTTAAGTGAGTGTGGTTTTACTCAAAAATCCTTCCCACCGATCAGTTGCAATATAAAGAAACAAGCTAGTAGTGCCAAGTTAAAACTTTTATCTGTTAAGTTAGGTACCAATTGGATTAATGTGCTTTTGTTTTAGTCAATTATGTTTTTTGAAACAGATCTAAACTTTGTAATAGAGGCGAAGTACCTAGATTTTACCTTTGACAGCAGGTAAACAAGGAATTTACATCTAGAAAATAGAGTAAAAAAAGCTTATAAGCAATGCCTGATGTCCCATATACGGTGCAGTTGTCTGGGTACCGGCAATTAACAGCTATTCGCAAACTAGAACAACTTTTAAGAACATAAAAGGAGTAATGAAAACCAACTAACGAAAGCCATGGAAGTCATTCTTAGTGAGGGTAGTGAGTCTGATATGTACATCTAGTAGGTTGGTCTGATAACAGTAACACGACTCTGCACGGTTGGAATAGCACCAGGATCTAGAAAGTCGAGACTTCTGTTTTGACGAAAGAAGCTTGATAAGCTTCCGATTTAAGCGAACATAGACTGCATTTCACTAATATATAACTTCCATAAGCCATATAAAGTTATAACAGAACAAATAGAAGAACCGGAAGTGACAGGAACGATTCATATTAACATCAAAGTTTCTAAAAACCAAAAAATGCTCAATATGTGGAATATACTCCAGATTCTTAAATCTAAACATAAAATAGGCTAAGCAATGTAGTTCAAAACAACCTCATAGGGATTCTTACAGCTTCAGGAAGCCTGGAATATGGTCAGTCAATCAGAATACCTTTAGTGATACAGACTTCGATGTCTCTTACGTTACGGATTGACCAACTCCTAATATATCTAGCAATGTGGACACTATTATTTCTTTGCCTACAACTGGTCAATTCATTCAAGCAAGTACTTAACTAAAATCCCCGATACCTGGACCATCTCGAATAAATCCAGCAAATTCCACCGCCTGGACCACCTCAAATAAATCCAGTAAATTCTCCAACACCTGGACCATCTCAAATAAATCCAGTAAATGGTTTAATATCAGTACTATACCAAACAACTTCAGAAGTTACTTCAGAGGTTGTTAGACCTTACCCTAAAGTTACAGAAGCTCGAAAGAAGGTGGGTGGTGAAAAAAGGTGCTACAAAAATACTGACAGATATCTCTGAAAAAGACAGTTAGTATTGAGGAAGAAATGATCCAGCGAATTGTAAAAAAATATGAAACAATTACCGAAAACAAAAAAATTGGGATCGTTTTAAAGAAAAAACCACAAAAAGGCAGTACCCAGCTAGCACCGGACGTCGTTTCACGTCATAATCACGTTGAATTTTGGTCAAATACGTCGATGTGATTTTTGATGTAAAAGTAACGTAATAATGACGTCATTTTTGGACCAATTTGACACGTAAACACAGTTGTTGCGAACAAAATAAACCTATTTATGTCATTAATGCACTTCGAGTTTTTATTGTTTATTATTAAATAAATAGAAGGTAATTTATACAACATCGTTTATTTAGCGGTCATTGTGACACCAAAATAAGACGTACTATGACGTTATTTAGGGACTAGTTTGTCACGTTCTGAAATGAGGCGTTAAACTGTGCACGTGTACACGTCGATTCTATACCTTTATTGTTTTACATTCTATTTATTAATAAAAGTATATTTAGTGTTTATAATAAATTTATGATTCTCATTTTAAATCTAGGGATTTTTGGGAATTTTCATTTTTAAATGAAATTTTATGTCAACACTGTTTAGAAATGTCAGCTGTCATGTCATTGTCCAGGGTTAGCGGTTCACGCCATTTTGTGTTATTTTGATAACTTGTGTTTGCAACATTCTTTTATTGTATGATTTTGTATGTGTTTTGAAGGTAAGTAGTTAGGAAGTTTAGTGCGATATTATTGTTTATTTTTAGTATGTTTATAGGAATTCAATACGCCGACAAGCACGGCACCGGAGTATCATTAAACCACTTCAAGTTCCAAGTGGCCGACATCCTGGGAAATGAGGTTCTTATAAACAACAAGAATCTTTTAACAAGAGCTTAAAAAATTAGAAAATTGGACTCTTTCCTATTTATAGAACATATTTTACCGGAGGTGAGTGATTTTTTATATTGTAAAGGTGCTGTAGCTAGCCTAATTTTGTTTTAACTATTAACGTAGACATTAATATAAACAAAAATTTAAGGATTTTAAAACAAAACCGTTCATAAAGATAATTTAAACATACACATTCCTAAGATTTGAGCATTAAGTTGATTTTTATTTATCTTTACGGTAAAGTTGATACCTATGTTATTCTGTATAAACAGGTACATTGAAATAAATTGATAACTTTTATGTTGAAACTAAATCAGGCTGACTAAACTCACCTTTAGACAATTAAAACACTGGTCTATGTATTATTACTAAAACCATTCCCTTTATGAACTGTGGTTTTAATTACATTGTTTTATGAAATTATTTTGCATTATATACCTTGATAATATATTTTTTGAATTTTTGTTGGTTACTGAGACCTATTATAGTTATAGTATTTCGTAAACCATCTCTGTGAGCCGTTTTATTTATTTAAAAAAGTATAGTGTATAAAATTATTAATCTGTTTTAGAGAACTACCAAATAGCTAGCCAAAAAGCAACAAAGGTTCTTATAGGATATAACAAGTGATGATGAGTTACAACCTCTTCCTCGTAAAAGAAAGCCATTAAGAAGAATATTTTCAAGTGACGATGATGAATTCGTTATTGATGACGAACCTATTAGTAGGTAAGTACTGCTTTGTCTAGCAAAACTTATTTTTATTATGAGTAAAATTCATACTTTTGTGACAATTTTATAAGTACATTTCTTTTATTCCGAACAACATTTTTTCTTCAAATGTCAATAATTATTTTTCACAATTATTAAAAATCTCACCTTTGCCATCAAAAGAGCTTGGGAATAAAATAATTTTTCCTCTTATCAATATATACCTTGTAAAAATAATAACATTTCTTCATTTCATTAATTATAAAAAAGTCAGGTTAACCTGGTTTAAAATTCACAATTTTACATTACTTTAAAAATTAGCATCATAAAATTATTATTAAAATATTAGGTTTTTGACCTATGAAGAAATACTAAATTTTGTGTTAGCTAGGAGCATCTAGTACTCTTTAGCCAGGAGCATTTTTCATTGATTTCTCTGGACATATCTGATTTTATTTATCTTGTTTTGCTTAGAATAATAAGCTGTAAACCATCAAATATATCACTTTTGTGAGAGCTTAATGGCATAAAACAATTTCTATCTTTCTCAATCATTGCTAACCCTTTGTTTTGGCTCACATTTTATTTAAATAATTAAGTTTCTGGTAGTTATGACTATTATATTTTGTTTTAGTGAAACGAAAATTTAATAAGGATACCATTGAAACTGCTCCAAGCCTGTATATTCGGAATGATTTGTTGAATATCTGGACAATGCTATATATATTTTTTTTTTAATTTATACATTCTAAGTACATATTCTAAGAAGTAATGTTTTTTAGTAATAGTTCAGGTCAGTATACTTACTATATTTCAATTCAAATATTTTATGCAGTAACCTATTTTTTTTTATAAAACTTTTTTTTTAAACATTTTTATATAAACTTTTTTTACAAATTAAACATTTTTAAATGAGTAATATGGTGTTTTTTTGACGTCTAAACACGTTACCTGGTGACGTATTTATCACGTCTTTGATCTGTGACATATTGCCGTCATAATCACCAGCACGTCATAAATTGGTGATTTCGACGTAAAATGTGACGTGTATTTCACGTGTCTGTGCTAGCTGGGTAGCTTAGAGAATGAAAAAATTTATTTTTTAGAAAAGAAAATGAAGGAAAACGATAAAAAATGTTGTTAAGAGAAAAGTTCTGCAGAGCGACAGTAGTAGTGCAGATATGTCTGTCCATGACAGCAGAACTGATAATGATGACCTAGAAGATTTGGAGGCTTCCGAAAAATTAGCTACGGCAAGCTCAGAACGTATATTATAGTTAACGATTTTGTTCTAGTAAAGTTTAATACAAAAAGAAGTATAGTTCACTATATGGCTCAAGTAGAGGAGATATTAGAAGATGATTTAAATGTTAAATTTCTCAGAAATACAGATTTTCCTGAAATAGACGATGCTTCTCTTATTTCTTTGTCAGACATTATTTTAAAGTTATCTTAACCCTCAATCACTGGTGGCACATTGCGAGTTACAAAAATATTCAGATTTAACGATGTGTGTTTTGATACATTTGATTTAAGATAAAATATGTTCCTAAATTTTACTTACCTTAAGTAAATAAATATATTTGGTCTTCTTGTATTTTTTTTTATTTTAGGGCTCATTCTGGACCAGTTCAAACCCTCCCCTTTTCTGTTCAAAGGCACACCAGCCAAGGGAGGATTTGAACAAATGTAGTGGGGTTGTTTGGATAATTATTTTAAAAATTTCATTAAAATTAACCCTGGTTTAATAAAAAATATATGTATATTAAAGAACACTGCATGGCTTAACACACAAAGACCTAATAAAATGTGTTTAAGTAAAAAGGCCGAAAAGTGTTCAAACCCTACCCCCTTTCCCCTACTGTGAATAGTTACATTTTCTCAGAGTATCTCTGTAATGGAACTAGCCCTATGTTTCTTTTCTTTATTGTTCTTTCTTCTGTGTTTATAATAATAAATCAATGGAAATCATATTCTTGGCCTATCGTGAGTGCTGCGATTTTTCTGAAGCTAGTGTTTCAGAATATTTCGTAATTAACAAAAGTAAGAACGTTAACATTCTTTTAGCATAATTGCTGTTGTAATAACTGTTACATTCTAATAAGTTTACTGTCTATGAATTACTATATTTGTTTCATTAAATATTAAATATGTTTAAACTATTGAAATTGCAGAAGTATCCTAAGTTTCACGAAAATTCATTAAGTAAATCCAAGAATCTTTATTTTTATGTTTAACTGCACTCTATTTATTAAAGTTTATTTTTGTTCCAAAAACTGGAATCCCCAACGATGTGCCAATGGAGGTTGCTAAGATTGATCGATGGGAAAACAACAGTTTTCTTGTTGCTCCGTATCAACTCGTTACTTGTTTTCCCCCTAGAGATCCATATATCTCTTATGCTCGTCTCATTCCTTGATAATCCCGAAATGTTACTATATTTCATAGTGGGGGGTCGCACAAAGTATGGAAAGGGTGTATAAGGCTAACGCTGCCAATGTAACTAGGGGGTGTTGAGAAAGAAAAATGGATCTTTGGGTCGAGTGAAAATGTATTAAACTTAATCGACAAAGCAATGAAAATATTGCTAGTTGTTCCAGTTATTATTAGAAAATATACATCAATAAAAATATGATTTTTATGTTAATCCAAGCATAACTGAAAGCAATAATTTGTACAAAGAGGGACTCTCGAAAAATGTTTCTAAAGTAGACCAAGACTGGCAAAGACAGAGATGCAAGTCATGTCCGTGATAACTGCGTACAATTAAATTCAAAACTGACACTTAAAAAGAATACGTGAATTTTTGTCAAGGCATACTTTGGAAACATTTTTTTGTGGATCTTGACTTCACCGGCAATAGAACGCGCCTTTAAAAATCGACTTGGTGAAAGCCAAATTCCTGTCAAACCCAAAAACATACCTAAAACTGCCATTACAACACCATTCGGGCTATTTGAGTATATATGCCTTTTGGTCTGCGAAAATTAGCACAATTATTTCAAAGGTTTGTAAATAGGATTATTCATAGCCTTGATTTTTGTTTTGGTTACATAGATGACCTCCTTACTGTCAGTTCTTTGAAAGAAGAATTCACATTAAACATTCAGAAACATGATTCGCCAGGTTGTATCAATATGGTATAGTAATAAATCCATATAAATGTTTATTTAGGACTAAAAATTTAGTATATTTAGGTCACTACGTTGACAGCAAAGGTATTTGTCCTACTGATGGAAAAGTTCACACTAGACTTTCCACTACCTAAATTCGCAACGCAAACGCGAATTTTTTGGATTAATTTATTTTTAACGCAGATTTATACCAAATTGTGCAAAAATTATCCAAAAGTTAAAAGAAGTTAAACTAACATATAAAGCTTTTGAAGACATTAAAAATGCATTAGCTACTTCAATCATTCTGGTCCATCCTGAACCACTTGCCCGTATCAGTATTATGGCTCCTGTGCTGGAGCAGTATTTTAACAGTTCATAAACGGCACGTGGAGCCTACTTTCCTTTTTATCAAAAAGTTCACGAATACCGAATTAAGATCAGCACCTTCGGTAGAGAATTACTTGCAATTTACCTTGCAGTTGGACATTCTCGTTATTTTGTCGGAATGTCGAAAATTCTTTGTTTTGACGGATCATAAACCTTTAACAAATGCATTTAAGTCTAAATCGGTCAATTACACTCCCCGTGAAATGCGTCATTTGCAGTTTATAGCTAAATTTACTAATGATATTCGACATATCAAAGTCTATTGAAAGTCAGTAGCCAAAATGCTTTCAAAATTACCTATTTAGTTAATTGACAACTTCCAAAATAGTCCTTCACTTGGACTTAATGAAATTTGTTCTATCGATTATAAAAACATTTCCACAGTACAACTACAAGAACCCATAAATTCAGAACATACATCTTTGATTATCAAAGGAATCCCTTTATGGTGCGACACATCGCAAAAAACCTTAGACCTTATATTCCCCAAACATTTCGCAAACAAATTTTTCATTTAGTGCATGATTTTTTCCATCCTGGTATTCGAGCCACACAGAAGTTAATGAACTCTTGTTATGTTTAGCCGAACATAAATAAAGATGTGGGCACATGGACAAAATGTTGTAACAAATGCCAAAAAGTAAAGGTTATCAGGCATAGTAGTGCCCCATGACAAACTTTTGATACCTCTTCGAGCAGATTTGATCAAATTTATATTGATATTGTCGGACCTTTACCTGTTCCACACGGATGTAATTACATATTGACCTGTATCGACAAGTTTACACGTTGGCCTGAAGAATTGACTATAGCAAATATAACTGTCGAAACTATCGAACAAACCTTTGTAAATGGCTAGATAGCTCGTTTTGGCGTACCATCATCTGTCATCACGGATAGAGGACGACAATTTGCCTCAAATTTATTCGCTAACCTCAAAAACATTCTTGGTTTTTTGCAACTACAAGCTATCATCCAAAACCTAATGGTCTAATTGAACGCTTTCACCGCCAGTTGAAAGCTGCCATTAAATGCTACGACCACGTCAACAACTGGTTTGACATTTTGTCCATGGTGTTATTGGGTATCCTTACAGCAATAAAAGAACATAATGGTTTCTCTACTGCTGAAGTTGGTATATGGTAAAACTCTGCGACTTCCAGGAGAATACTTTTCGTCAAATACCACACAAAAATACTTCGATACTTTGTTATTTCTCTTAACAGCTCGATGCAAAAATTATAACCGGTTCCCATTCGTTCCTATAATAAAAACAACAAAGTTGTTACTTATCCGAAGATCTTTAAAATACTTCTCACGTATTTATTAGAAACGATTCTGTCAAAAAGCCTCTTTAATATCCATACGATGGGCCCTGCAAAGTGGAAAAGAAAAATATCATGGTAATGTCTCAATAGATCATCTAAAACCGGCACACTTAGAAAATACCCTTTCTTAATCTAAATTACATTATTATTTTAGTAATAGCAATAATGAATACAAACCCAAGCGTTTTAATACATAAATTTAATGAACTGACAAAACTTAAAAGCTTCTACAAAAGTCACAAATGTAGTTAGGCGTTTTATTTACGGCACAGTGGAGCCCATTCCAAACATCCTTTACACTGAACTCAATCCTCTCCATTTTTATTATCCTTAAATATAACGTCACAAAACATGCAAGATATCTGACTCCGATTATGAATCTTTTTCAACAGCTGTTTCTTTTCTTTTTTTCTAATTTTATTATTCGTTTTATTTGTATTTTTCCCTTTAATTGATTCCGGCTTTGGTTTTCTCAAAACTCTTCTTTTTGTCTCTTTAGAAACATTTTTTAAATTTTTCTTTTACTCTCTTTCAGTTCGTTCTTATAGGGTGTACTAGTAACCACAACGCACTTGCCCCCTCTGGTTTTCTTCTGCTCATCAATCTTGCTGCTGAAATCTGGAATAGGCAATATGTTGCTGGGTAAAATCGGTTTTTTAGTAGGAGTTTTGGGTAGAGTGATGCGAAGCATTACACTTTAAAGTTCTTGGAATGGCATGATCTACAACTAATTTTGACCTAGAAGAAAGGGCACCATCCAAACTATTTGCTATCGATATGCTCAGTATTGAATGTTCTTTAGGTATTTCTTCCATAGAACGATCACCATTATTTTCCTTTGTATTTTCCTGTAAACTGTGAAAATATTTCGGTTTACTGGAAACATTCCGGTCTTTCTAAATCCATTAACTGTCGTTTCCACACTGGCTGCTCTGTTATATGCCATGCCAAATAGCTCCACAACTTGGTAAACTGTCACCACATGACCAGGATATTGCTTAAGCCATTGAGAGATTTCCTGGGCATAGTATGTTTTAAACGGTGACATAAATGGGTAGAATGAGGTGGCAGGCAAATTATTACAACGTGATGGTCTCTTGCAACATTGACTACCTCCAAGTATGCGTATAATAGCCGTCCAAAATAAGAACAACAGAATGTTCTGCTATCGGCTTGGTAAATTCAATAAAATGGTGCAGTCACTGAACAAATATATCCTCTTGAATCTAACCCGACTGATGGCATGCATAGATTGAACCTGGAGGGGCACCATTCATGAGTTTAATTTTCATGTTCTTCCAGGGCCTACAAAACAAAAAACAAAGTTATAGTAGATCATCATTTTGCCGATGTTATAGCTCCTATTTGTTTTTGCCCTTCCGATCTATCATTTTAATATGCTTATGTTGGACAAGTGATATTTCAGATTCATCGCAGTTATATATTCCTTGACGGATTATGTCTAATTTTATCAATTTGTGGTTCATATAAATCAAAAAACTTGGAAACGTTGTTAAGAGAAAATGAGTTTATTCTTGCATATAAAACTCCTTGTGGGTCCTCAGGGAGAGCTCCGGATGGCGCCGAAGGAATCCTTTAAAACATTTAGGACCTGCACACTTTTTACGACGTTAAAAGGATTTTTTGTTTTATTTTCTCGTATAATCGAAAAGACAGAACAGCTGATTGGCGCATGGCTTTAATATTAAGTAGAATTCGATACCAGCTGGGAAGGTGTACTTTGGCTATTGAAACATAGATGTCTCTGTTTTAGTTGCACAAATACATACATACCTCATACTAGGAATATACCCCATAATAGGCGACTTTACTGTAACTAAAAAATTACTTGACTTTTGTAAATAAATTAATGCAAACAAACCAGTTTCATGTGTCAAGTAACTAGTTTATAAAACCTTCGTCAAGAAAGTGGAATGGTTTGTACTTAAAATGAATCATCCCCTTGTAGTTGGTAAAAAAAGCGATATTTAATCTACGAAATAAATTAAAACGATGAAACAGGTTTTGTAGCATTTTTAAACATCACTACCTCGACATCAAACGCAGGCTTTAGCAACAAAATCCGTTATATCCCAATTAAATATTTGATCGGGATTCGTTTGAGAAAGGAAAATTCCTCATGACGGGAAATGTGGGAAACCGGGAAAATTTGATACATTGCCAATTTGGCGGATCATAAATTGTGGCGTTGAAAACTTTGTTTTCAGCTGTGGAATTCAATAACTAACTGTTATTACCTTTTGTTTCTCAAAGTAAATTTATTGGGTTATTGTCGAACACTGAAATTCACGGAACGCTTTGCAATATGTAGAGAAATATTTGTTTGAAGGGTATTTGATCAGTATCATCACTATTATCAATTTTTAAAGGATTTGTTTGTAATGAGTTGTAACAGTTTTATTTTGCCATATTAGAAATATATTAGGGATGAGATTTTATCAGTCTTATATAACTTAAATAGTTGTAAAAAATCAAATATAAGATCTTATGGATTTGTAAAATTGGGTGAATTGAGGCATTTAATTTATAAGGAGTTCTGTTTTCAGATGTAGATATGGCTGGCTAAGTTATTTCTTATTAAAACTTCAAATAGATTGGAATCGAATGGTCCGACTTTTAGACGACGTATGGGGGGAGCAATATTCCAGATACAGAGCAGGCAAATATAACGGATGTCGAAGATTTTGACGTATCCATGATTTTTTTAGCTTTTTGGATTGCTTTTGGACAATAACTTTGATGCGCACCGGTTCATCCGTAAAATTGGTATCATCGTAATTGAGTACTGCTTCGGGAGGCACATTTTCAAGAACATTAGACAAGTTGTCAAAATAAGAGGTAATTGTCTTATGTTTATTTTTGGCTCGACTTTGCTTATTAGACTGAAACAACCTTTTTGACAGTTCATTTTTACGTTGATTCAAGACTTTTTCAATCCAACCTTCCCCAGGTCTCTTATTTACAAACTGCTTCAATTGTACGCCCTTCCTGTTCTAGTAGTTTTTAACTAAATCTTTTATATCTAAGGGTTCAAATGGAAAACCTCATTCTGATGCTTTACAAATTGCACGAACAAGAGCTTTTTCTTCATTTTCTGTCAACGGGGTATTACGTCCAGATTTCTGCGAGTGCAATTTCCTATATAATACGTGATGTATTCCATACTCCTCACTTAGTTGCAATAAATTACCACGCTCATACCTTGCTACAGCCTCATTCAGCGCCTCTTCACTGTAATTTTGATATGATCTGCTCCCCACCTTCCTTTTGTAAGTTTGCACCATTATTTTTAAGTAGCCCCTAAAATGATATTAAAACGGCGCCACTGATTCTCAATAAGAGACAGGCTAGATTTGAGGGTAGATTTCGATTAATCAGGTGAAATTGCCTCAGGGTGGTTGGTTAGAAGTTATTAGAAGCGCTAGATAATGAAAAAGTCTGCTTTAGTCGACTGTCAACTAATGAGGTTGAATACTATGGAGATGACATGCCAAAAAAACGGCACCTCTTCCCCCTCTCTTAGTGGTCATGTCATAGTTGTCAAAGAGCTGTCAGAACTTTGTTCAAATTTAAATATTTCGACGTTATTTCTATCTTAATAAGTGTTTTTTTTTTTTGATTAATTTGTATAAAAATCATGACTAAGTGTGCCAAAATTAATTGTAAAAACTTTTCGGTGAAAGAGCGTAAGAAAATATCTAATTTAAGTTTTCATAAGTAAGTATAAGGCGTGTACTAAGAATTTTTTTTAGAATGCTTAACTTTTTTTTATTATAGGTTTCCAAAAGACCCACAATTTCTCAAAATTTAGTCTAAATTTGTGGGAAAAGACCAATTTGAGCCTAAACCGAATAACATGTTGTGCTCTATTCACTTCAAGGAAGAATTTTTTGATAAGAGTGAGTTTAGGGTCAGATTGAAGAAGAATGCTGTTCGGACAATAAATGAATGTTTAGTTAGTATACACTTTATTTACAATAAAACTTGAATAACTAACTTAATAAAGAACATTGGCTTGACTAACTTTATAATAAAGACAAATAACTATATTAAAACTAACATTTCTGGATATGTTGTTTATTATTTAAAAAAGAAAATCATTTGTGAACAATGTCTAGATGCTTTAATAAGTAAAACTAGAGATTTGTTTCTATTTTCATTCATTGATATAAAGAATAAAAATGGTTTGCAATATCCATCGGAAGATGTAATAAACATTTTTTTAAAATGTGAAAAAATATTAAAAATTATTAAAGACTCTAAGAAAAAAATATCAGTTGATATCATCAGCACATTAGTTTTAAAAGAATTCATAAATTTCGAATATTATGCAGCACAGTTTGGACCAGTTTGTATTGGATAATCATAGAATATTATTAATCAAGTGCATAGTTGATAAATATGTTAGTATCCGACTTACATATCTCACTAAAACTAAAGTTAATAAAGCTGCTAGCATAAGACATCAAAACAACAAAATAGTGTTGTTTAAAGGTCAATAAATATTTTTTTAAATAATAAAAAAAAATTTTGTAGTGTCTTATTAAGAATGGGACACAGAAAAACTGAAGAGTTACCTATAATTTTAATCTTATTTTTAATCAGACTCTTCAGTTGTTCTGTATCCCTTTCTCAATGAGACTCCATATGCAAAACAATTGCCTCATGGCATCTCCATTAGTATTATACCTCCATGGTTAGGAGTTATCAGAAGCGCTATATAATGAAAAAGTCTGCTTTAGTCGACTGTCAACCGCTGGTGGTCCTAAATTAAACCGTTTGGCGGCAGCACCAGTACATGAAGCTTTGTTCACACGTTTTCAAATAACCCCGAAATTTTCAAGTTTTATGGTAACGAAATTAAAATTTTTAATACATAAAAATCTTCCGTCCTTCTTCACAGAAAGAAATTAGTGCTAATATTAGGCTAAAAATAGGCATTTTTGGGCTTGTTTTTGGGCCAAGAATGTAACAATATTTATTTAAGAAATTTTTAAGTACGCATGCTAAAAAATCGTTGATTTTTTTTTTAATTACCAACGTTGGTGCTTATTTATAGCTTTTAATTCAAAAATTGAACACGGCAATGTTAATTACAGATTGCTAGGATTCAAATAAAAAATTTTTTACTTCAATTAAGAGTCATATTGAATTTAAAATAAGCATTCTTGGTTACATTCTTAGACACACTTCTTTCTCTCCGTCTTCTGTCTTCTACACCTCTTTTATCTTCTTTTTTATACCTCCACTTCTCCTGTTTTAATTATTACCTTACTTCTTTCAATGCCTCACCTCCTATGCTTCTACCTCTGATTTCTTTCTGTACATCTCCCCTTTATGAAATTTGACTAACACTGCAGCAGTCAACTTAAGTAAAACTTACCTTATATTAGTTTTATTTTTTCTTTTATGTTATTTATACCATACATAAATCTTCAACTTTAATATCTATTTTCTATAAATGTACTAACTGACAATCTATTTTTACAACTGAAAACTCCCAAAAGCTAATCTGAGAATAATTGTAATATTATTTTTTTTGAAATTTCACTACCATTGTCGTCAGAATTATTGATAAAGAGCGGAAACATGACATTAAAAGCCCAGTAACGGAATCATGACAATATTTGTTTTTAAAATATAGGCAAATGGTAATGGATTTAATAGAAAATACCTGCATATTTCATCATCAAAATAAACTAAACAATTAGGCTGGCATTCTAAATTTTGATCAATATTTAAATTAACCCGTCTAGAGATTCGAACATGTTGACATTTCAGGTGGTGTATAATAGAAGAGCCGTAATGGCTGTATCTGGTACCCGTCAATCAGTAGCCATTTTGGAGACACGGCTGTCGCGAATTTAGCCCTTTAAAATTTTAATAATTGATATAACATCGCCATCCACTATCTGCTGACGTGGACTGTTAAAATATTCTGACCCGTGAACAAATTCTCGATTTGACACGATTAAATATTTTTTCGATGAAATTCGGAAATTGCAAGCTTTTATTTTCGAAGCTGGCCAGAACTTTTCATTAGCTCAACAGTGTCAGGGATTTTAAATTGATTTTCAAACATTAATTAATGAAAATATACGTTGAGTTGATTAAATGTTAAAATACAAAAAATAACCAAAAATATAATATTTTAACTAGATTTCCGAAATACTCTTTTTTATGGCAGGCAGCAATAACTTTAGTGTTTGAATTATTTAAAATAAAAAAAAAACGTAATGTGATGTTTGTTTATTTTCAAACAACAGTTTATTTGTAAATAATTTATTTAAACACTTATTTATTTTAAACAATACTATTCTAATTTATATTCACTGTCCATATAATAACTGATACAGCATTATTCTCCACCAATATTTATATACCAATTTAAAATTATGATGGAGGTTCCAGAAGCTCCTCCGCCAAACTAGTAATATCTCGTTATATTTGAAATTGACCAGAAATATTAGGAATGTTCGCGAAAGTGCCTCCGCCATAGTCGTCACATAGGTTTGGTCTTAAGGGGTTTAATTATGTTTAATAATCGGACAAGTTGAGCCTCAAAGGCCAAATAAGACAGAGAGGGACTTGAAGGGTTAGAGCATGACTGAATAATGAAAAGGCTCACATAACAGTAATTTGATTGCAGTGTTCCCTTGAGCAACTGAAAAATTCTCAGGTCCTGACAGATGTTGATTTTGCAATATCTAGAAAGATTGTAATTTGATTAGGTGTAGGTTAGGTGTAGGTTAGTTTTGGGAGGTTTTACTTGAAGTTAGGTCCAGGCAAACCTTGGTTACAAAATACAAGATTGGGGTGAATTATAACAGGCTCAATTTTAAATATTGTTGAGGGAAAGAAAATCAGTCCAATGTCTTTATGATTCATATCTTAAATGTGATTAGATTACTAAATAAAAGAATAAAATCTCAAAACATAAATTTAATATTCTTACATTTTCTTAATTATCTTCATGCCTGTAGATCAGACATTCAATTTTAAGGTAAATGGCAAGTTGGAAGTTTATGCTAATAGTTCATGAATATTATTTTTACAGGTCTAAAAATTCTATGAGGCCAAAACGAGTCGCATCTGTATTTATATAAAAACATTACATTTATGTGGTATTTATTCTTTCTTTAAAAATGAGTATATAATAATGGCAATATATGAACAATCCAAAAGGACCAACCCTACGATTGATGTAATAAGAGATTTAGCATCTAAGGGAAACAACCAAATCAGACATAATATTCTTAAAACTACTCAACCAAGATCCAATAATAAATAATAAGTATGAATCTGCAAAGAACAGCAAAAGAGAATATACGAAGCAAAACGGTATAATAATAGAAACAATTTAGACAACAGTAAATGGACACTGTTATGCAATATAGTGTTAATCCACAAAAATTGTAAAAACGAGTTATTCAGTGCTATAGGCATTTTCTACGTTTCTCAATAAAAATTCAGGTGATATAATTTATTTTGGACGGCAAAATTCGTATATTTTAGATAATGTTAACCCACAAAGACTAATAGGTCATTTTTCAACAAAATGCTAAGTGACTTGACGTATTTTTAAGACATATGGCGCCATCTCTACTCAATTTAAACATGTTATGAGGGTTAACACGTTTTTGCTAAAAGATAAGCGGATCATACTACGTATTGCCTTGACAGTGTTACGTTCTTTTTTGTTTATTCGAGAGAAAATTATTAGTGGAAAATAACTTAAAATTGGTTTAAAAATATTGTAAAGCCTCAGTCAAGATTCCACTACACAGGTAAGCCCGTATTTTCTTGTGTATCACCTTCTTTCTTCGATTTAAAAAGTAAGGTTATGACTTCGTTAAGTATTAGTACTATTTTTATTATTAAAAGTTTTAACGTAGGTATTTTTAATATTATAAATGGTTTTCTTTTTTACTGAACAATTCTAATTTTGAAGTACTTATGAAAAAATCATTTTAATTCAGTACATTTTTAAAATATAAAAAACTTAACTCGTTATTGCAGAATAGTCTAATGCCTGTTTATTTTAATTTACCAAACAACAAGGAACTTGACGTGTTATTGCAAAACAATTTAAATAGTTTTAAGAAAACTTTAAGGTTCATAAATAAGCTAAAGCATTTAAATCGTTTTTGCATAATCATAAAACGTCCATTACTTGTTATTAAAAAATGTGTTCTTTACCATTTTTAGTAGTACCTACATACCTTTACGAAAGTTAAATTCTTTGTTATAAAAAATTTAGATTTCTCATTTTTCGCAAAAGTAAATATAAATAGTTATTTACGTAACTAGTCCGGAAAACATTGTTTATTTACAAAAAAATCGTAGTTTCCGGGCGTGTTACGTACAGTGTTTTTTCGGCAACCAATATTTTTTAATGATTCAAATAGGAACGTTTTAATTGAAATATTGTTGATGGACCAAAACTAAAGATATGTCTTATACTTCTAATTTTCACGACTAATACTATTATTGTTAAAAGACAAAATTAAAAACAGATAGATTTTAAAAAGTAAAACTGATTTCATTTATTCCAGAATGGAATTGAAATCAAGAAGCATGCGAATGGTTGAAATCTGCAAGTCCAAAAATAATAATGAAAACCATATTGTTAGTACTCCTATATTAGAAATCACACCTAATAAAATTATGGAAACAAAAATGAAACCTCTAAACAAGCTTAGGAATTCTAGTCCACAAAATACTAAAAGAAGCTTTATCAGACATTACACCTTATGGAATTTCAAACATTATTTTTGAACCCGATGAAGACCTCATGCAAGCAATAATAAAAAATTCTGATACTTCAAGTTGCAGCTTATTAAACATATCATTGTTAGAAAGTGATAATATTGATGGCAATATAATGGAGTTAGAAAACCAAGCAAATTTAGATAATGTTCCAAACCTTCCAGTATTGTCATCAGATGTACCCGAAAATGAGGATAATAGTATATATACCGAACTAAAAGCTGCTTCAGAATTAAATCTCGACATGTGCCCAAATGTCTGTTTTCCAAGTGATATATTTACTACAAATGATAATCAGAACAACGATCAAGTAGAGTTGGAGCAGCCCTTAAAAACTCCTGATCCCGATGTTGGAAATCTTGTTCGAAGAAGTGGTGTTTTTTCTGTTTTACAAAGTAAAAATAGAACTGATAATGATAACGACAATGGCCAAGAAGAAGAAAAGCATGACAGCGACAGTGACATTCAAGGTTTTTTAGAAGATCCAGATTTTATACCCGAAAATAAACGTAGTGACAGTGAAGAAGAGAACTCTAATGAAAATACACAAGGTAGACCAAAGCAAGGAAGAAAACGAAAATATCCCCATCAGAATAGGCAAATTCGAAAGAGAAAAGCAAATACCAACCAAGAACACTTTAATGCAAAAGGAAAAAAAGTTGCTGTCAGAGAATTTTTAGATTTTAACTGCGAGTGTCGAAGGAAGTGTACTGAAAAAATATCTGCAGAAATACGTCGAGCGGAATTTGAGAAATTTTGGAAAGCTGGGTCATATGAAGCGAGATGTGCTTTGATGCAAGGAAGTGTCAAAGAAGTAAATAAGAAAAGAAGTTACTCCGCAAACTCTAAAAGGCAGTTTAGTAGGCAGTACTATTTTTCGAATGTTGAAGTTTGCAAAAATACTTACCTTAAAACACTAGGTATTAGTCAGACCAGAATTGATTTTGCGTTGTCAAAATTTAAAGCTAATGAAACAATAAATGATAAACGTGGAACAAATTCTGGAGGAAGAAATTCAATTTCGGAAGAAAAGCTAAGTTAAATTGTTTATTGATAGTATGCCTAGATATATTTCGCATTATACACGCAATCCTACTACAGCCAAATTTTTATCACCCAACCTTAATTTACAAATTTTATATAACCTCTATAATCAAAAATATCCAAATGGTGTACGCCTGTCCAAATTTAAGAAAATATTTTATACTTCTTTTAATCTTCGATTTAAAAAACCTCAGAAAGATACCTGTTTACGTTGCGATACTTTTAAAGTGAAAATACAATCAACCTATGGCGATGACCTAAATCTATTAAAAAGTCAACATGACGATCATTTAAATCATGCTCATGCTTTGAGAAAACAAATGAAGGATGACTTAAAGCTTGCTAAAACAGATCCAGCCATTGAGACACTTACGTTTGACCTAGAGAAAACTCACAGTTTACCACGGCTACCAACAAGTATCGTCTATTATAAAAGGCAGTTGAATTTATTTAATCAGGGAATACATTGTGGTAGCAGTGGTAAAGGATATTTTTACGTTTGGCTGGAATATGAAGCGAGTCGCGGAACGCAAGAAGTGGGATCATGTCTTAGAAAGTTTATTTTTGAGCATTTAAAGACTACGGCCTCTAGATTGATACTCTGGGCAGATTCTTGTGGTGGCCAAAACCGTAGCATTAAAATGATTTTAATGCTTCAACATATTCTTCAAAATCACATTACTCTTAAAACTATTACCTTACGATTTTTACAGCCCGGTCACACTTTTCTGCCGAATGATTCTGAGTTTGGAGACGTTGAATGTGCTTTAAAAACTCATAATCGTCTCTACACAGATAAGGATTACATTCACGTTATGACAAATTGCCGACGCAAAAATCCGTTTGTAGTGACCAGGCTAGGTAAAACTGCTTTTCTATCAGTATCTCCTCTTCAGAAATTAATTACCAATCGCAAGTTGGATATTGAAAAAAATAAAATTTCTTTGTTAAATACTTGTGAAATAGAGTTACAAAAAGATAACCCTTTCAAACTGTATATAAAATGCAGACTTGGAGATAACCCGCAAATTGTTGACATATCCAAAGGTGGTCGTAAAAATAAAACAACGCTTGACACCGAATTACCGTTATTATGGCCCGATGGTCGTGAATTATCTGTTGCGAAAATAAAAGACTTAAAAGAGATGATGAAACTGGTTCCAAATTACTCAAAAAGCTTCTACGAATTTTTAAGAACAGTTACACCTGGGGATTTTGATGATAATGCAGAAGGATTTGGTCCATCCATTGATTTTGATGTTGAAGAAAATAATTATTTAGAAGGCGATGTGGAATAGAAATACTGGGTAGTAGTCTTTTATGATTTTAAAGTGCCAAAAAATATTGCCAAATAAATATGTTAGCTAAGGATTTTACTATAATTTCTTTTTTTTTGTTAATTAGGTTATGTCGTGCAATACTATTGTTGATAAGATTATAATATAAATAAATAATCTTTCATTTGAAGTTTTTTTAAAAAAATACCAAAAAGGTTTTTCTTAAATGAAAATGTGTATTGATATTTTTGATTATATGTTGCTACTATTAAGTCCCAAAATTTTGTTAGTTTGTAGTTTTTGTTTTCAAATTACGTTTCTTGACTTGTCTAGATAAATGAAGAGTTGAATTTTATTTTGTTTAAAATGACCAATTATTAATAAAAAATAATAACACTGATATGATTTTAATTCTGCAAAACAATTTTAGACTACCTACCTGACATGAAAATATAATAGAATTATGTCTGAAATCCAACTTATGCAATATAATGTTATGTACATAACACATAGTGCCTATTACTCTCTTACCTGTAAGATAGATACGCAATAACATGTTAAGCATCTTAAAACACTTTTTGATTCCATATCGCCTTTGGAGATATTTGCAATATCAAATATTGTTATTTTTTCATTCCACATGTATCTTTTCTTAATTTTTTTATCAAAATATTGCAAGTTTAAAGAAAAAATATGAATATAATAGCATAAATGTGATTACACTTAATCATAGTTCAATTAATGTATGTGCTTTTACTTTTAAAATGTAAACGCTCTTTACTCTAAATGGCTTGCATGTGGCTTGAAACTCTATTGCATAACACTGTCCAAATACAAAAAGAGTAAGAGCTTATTGAAACATCAACAATGTACATATTTCCGAATCAAAAATGGGCAAAAGAGGAAGATTCTAAGAAGGCAACATTTATTGGAATCCCATCACTGGCGAAATACGTCTTAACCAGTTCTATTATTATTTAACTACATACATTATTGTTTCTTAGTATCTTGTAATCATGTAAAGATTAAAGACATTTTATAAGAGTAATTAAAGTTAAGTAAATAAATAAATCAACTGCAGTTTGGCGAAGACAAACCTGTAAGTCGGTAATGTGGTTAGAAATAGCAGAGAACTCTCTGACGCTCTTGTTAAAACTCAATCTTTTCTCCAAATTGAATGCGCTCGCTTAAGTTAGTATCTTTTGTTTGAGCGTACGTAGAAGGAACAAGAATTGTAGTCGCGGTTTCGCTGTAGAGAATGGACAAGCTGCTAACAATATTACAAGCAATTTTAACCCGGTATATATGTTTGTCTCAATTGTTTCCTACGTATTCAACACTCATATTGCACGTGAAGCAAGTCCGTATTTTTCGATTTTAATTATTCTCTTTGGCAAAGCACGAAACCTCCAAAGATATACGGTATAAGTAATAGAGAAGCTTCTTGCATGTTCTGTATTACAACTGAAAGATTTAGACGCAGGAATAAACTAGTGAAAGGAGGAACTAAGAAAATGTTAAGAGAAACTTTGGGTTAAATTACACGAACAATCTATACATTAAAATTTAAATATTAAAATTATTTATCCTAAATTAATTTCATTTCAGTAAATATATAACGCAGTCCAAAGGCAATGGGATTTTCCTCTACACGAAATTCAGATCGTTTAAACATTAAAATTCGCAGACGTTTCAACTCGTCTCGATTTTACTCATGCTGCAAGGTGAAGTGATTATGAATAATTTGTGGTTGTAATACGAGTGCTGCTGAATGACTTGCACATGTTCATATTCTTTGATATTTTCTATGATTACTTACATAGGTAGAACAATAATTTTAGTCCAATAATTTTAGAGTTTTGGTGCTAAAAACTTGCTACCTAGATCTTTATGCTACGATACAATTGGTGCATTGCTTGATTATCCGGGGCAAAGGCCACGGATTCTGTTTTTATGATATTAAGAAGATTCACTATTAAATATGTCACTCTATTGATGCGATACAACTTTAATTTAAACGACCGGATATAAAACATTTAACACGAGTAGTTTCTGCAAGAATTGCTCCTTTTATATACTATTTCATAATAGAAGAGTACGAGGTAAGTGCCAATAATTACCGGCCTGACAATGAAGGAGGCAAAGTACAACAAGTTTTTATTATTTTTCAGGTAATCTCCCTTAACCTCAATGTACTTCTTACAACGTTTAATTAACAATTCAATCCCTTTAAAAAAATATTCTTTCGGTTTATCCTCAAAATGGGCCAAAATAGCTTTTTGTAACTCAATATCGTCCCGAAAACGTGGCCCGCGAAGGTCCTTTTTCAAATAACTAAACAAATAATAATCGCTGGGAGCCATATCTGGACTATAAGGAGGGTGATCTATATTTTGAAACCCGCAATCTAAGATGGCAGCTTGTGTAACGCCAGCAGTATGAACGGGCGCATTGTCGTGCAACAACCGCACGCCTCTGGTTAATTTTCCTCGACGTTTTTTTCGAATACATTCCCGCAACTTACGAAGTAATGCGGCATAATATGTGCCATTAACGGTGGTATTTGTCTCTTTAAAATTAATTAGAAGGATTCCTTCACAATCCCAAAAGATCGTAGCCATCACCTTTTTGTTGATTGGCAGACTCTAAATTTTCGTGGGGGGGCTTCACCCTTACGGCGCCACTCCATTGATTCCCTTTTCGACAGAGGATCATAATAAAGAACCATAGTTTCATCTCCAGTGACTATTGTTTCCAACACGGGGTTCGGATCATCTCCACACAGTTCCAAAAACGATCGAGCACACTCGACACGACGTTGCTTCGGAATCGCCGAAAGGTGTTTGAGCACCCATCTTGTACTAACCTTATACATACCCAAATGATCATGGAGGATTCGGCGAACAGTGGTATCAGAAAGCTTGGTCATTTCTGCCATTTCCTTGACCTTCAAACGTCGGTCACTTAGCACCAGGTTTTCCACAAGGGCCACTTTATCCTCCGTTATCACTTCCACTGGCCGTCCGATCTTTCGTCATCTTCAAGGGATTCCTGACCCATGCGAAAACGTTTTGCCCATTCCTTTACTACCGAATAGGAAGGGGAACTTTGGCCATATACGCCATCTAGTCTTTCTTTAATAATTTTAGGTGTAAGCCTTCTTTTGTTAAAAATTTAATAACCGCTCTGTACTCAATTTTCGTCACCTGAGACATTTTCGAAGATACTTTAGTTCAAAATGCTGACAATTAAAAACTATTTGACGTAAGTCACTTATTTTGTTACCACAGCCTACTAAGGTTTGTAGTTATAAAAAGTTAAACTTTTATCCTGATAAAATATCTGCAACTATGTCAGGCCGGGAATTATTGGCGCTTACCTCGTATTTCATCTTCCAAAACAGAAACTTCCATCGACAAATAAAGATGTGCAACCTTGCATCAGCTCTAAAACTATTACTTCTCTGGCATATTCAGCAGCCCAATAGCATTTTTGTTAAGTCTATTATCGAGTGTAAACTTGATTCAAGAGACTTGACTTAGAGTAGTAGGCATGAGTTAGAAAGAACAACATATCGGAGCCAATACCAACCAACTTGCCACCATTTTTAAAGAAAGTTGTACTAAAATCTTCAGCACTGCTTGTGGCCAGTGGCATGGTCTGTCATGCTTGAAAAAAGCTTATGATAACATAGATATATAAAGACATTTCGGATAGCGACGAAAAGGACCCTTGGCATGAATTAGACCCACTTCGGATATGTTTGTATTTATACGCTTATTTTGCTTAATATCTCTAAACGGTTAGGAGTACGCTAAAACTTTATAGACATTCTAATAGGTGTGTCATTTCCGTTTAAGTCAAATATCTCAAATTTTGTATCAAAAAGCCAAGTTAACAGAAGCTGAAAAACAACTCAAGTCACATGGTCCAAGAAAACTTGCACACGGTTCATGTCAGGAAATTAAAATTTGATGAATATATAACAAGGTAACAGGTGAACCAAGCAGCAATTTACCAACATTAAAATTATTATTTTGGTAAAATAACTGAAAGATATAGTAAAGTATGAAGTATGATTTAATAAATTAGTTTTCCTTTGTATAAAGTTGCTACTAAATAGATATAATTTACTTACCTGCAATTTTAATATAATAATTTTATTAACTTTGTACTTGTTAAAGAAGTTATACTAAAGATAAAATGGGTTATGCACAATAGTTCCAATGTAGTTCAAACTGAGCTCACCGGGATTCACATAGCTGCAAAAGATGTTACCAGAAATAATATTACTAAAAAACATGCTAATCTATACACATAGCAAACAAGCACTAGTCACGCACTAGCACTTAGAGCTAGTAAAAGAATTTTTCCAAGCCTTGGTAGAAGTATTCATCAACAATGGGGTAATGGATCGAAGGGTATGCCATATCAAACTAGCCAATAAAAGAGCATATTTACTTTTTGGGCCTACCCTTTCCATTGAACTAACAACATAGTTCGTAAAAAAAACTTAATTAGGGTCATTCCCTTGTGAAATTCATGAAACCTTCCCTAGGCTCGCATATATTAGGAGATTTATTATCAGTGAGAATTAGCTAACACCGTACAATTTAAAAAATTCACCTCTCGTTGACTTTGTGAACTTCGTTAAATTTGTATGTTGGCTGAAGAACTAAAAGAGGGCTGATTGTTTCAAGAGGATATACAGTGGGCCTAGTGAGGAGGCATACGTGCTGTGAAGATATCCCCACCTTACAAATATCTCTATATGTAAAACTGCTTCTAAGAAGTCTCCATTGGACAATTTTAATTATTTGTGGGATAGTACTACAAAAGTTGGTGTGATGATTTACTACACTGTTCTACACTAGCACTATCATTAACGTTCACTGCACAATTCAAATGGTACCTTTCATTAGTGAATATAAAGTTGTCCAGTTGTTAAATAAAAATAAAATGGAGTACTCTTCAAAAGTAATGCGTCACTATTGAGTGACGCATTACTTTTGATTTGCCCAAACTATTGAGTTTGGGCAAATCTTTAGTAGATATACATAAAGCATATGCCGATGAAAATTGGACCGTAGACCACTGGAGAGAGTCCTATTCTCTTATGAAACAAGAATAATATTTATGAAGAAATAATGGTTGACATATATACTCGCTAGAAGTTCTTTAAGTGTAGATTTATGGATGGTAAATTAATTATGCTGTATATGTGAGCTATTGTAGTCAATTCTAGTCTCAATGAAAATTTAATGATTTTTCTCATTTGTACAGCCATTACTTAAAACCTCTAAAATAGGTATATCGTCCGCTTTTTTTACTTTTAACTAGTATATTCAGTTGCATATACTGGTTAGGTCCTAAATCTAATCTTTATTGCCAAAAAATTTGGATACATATATATATGATTTTTTTTAATGTTCTTTCCAATTTTTCATCATTTCTGATTTATATATTCAAAATTTGTCTGCTCATACACGTTTTTTATTCTCCTTTTATCATTTTTGTTTTCCTATCTTTTTAATGGACATTCTGTACAATACAATGAATGCATTTACCTGTGCGAATTGTTCTGCGAGAACAATTTCAGACATTCTCATTACTGTCAAAGTCTAATTACTTCTGTTTATTTCCATAATGCTGCGAGGTCGACTCGAGGTTTTATCTTTGTCTACGGCAAAACTGATTTACTCCCTTTTCCGGCTTATTTAAGCTTTTAATTGCTCTTTCTGGTTATGTTTGTCGAGACTCGAGCATGACAGATCATTCGGAGCTTCGTTCGAATGATTAATATGAAAATAAGTGGTTTGGTTGATATTGAAGAGAAATAATTTTATGTCAGTTTTGCATCCGATGGGAGTTTGTGCGAACTTGAAATATTCGAAACAAGATAAAAAGTAGATAGATTTTTTTTTCTGATTAATAAAATCTGAAAATTAAACAATTTTATTCTAACTCTTCTCTTAGCTAATTGCACTAAACCAACTAAAGAGGCTTTTTGTTAGACTAGAGTTATTGAGGATAACTTCAACTTTCTCATGTTTGTAGCTATTGACAAATTTTACCATTGTCGTTTCAATAGTCGCCACCATAAGTTCCCTATGGAGATTAGTATTATGATAGTACCAGGGTACATCAACGAGGTTCCTTAATACTTTATTTTAAACACGTTGAATAACTTGGTTGTAACATTAACTGGCACATTCCCAAATCCATAAAACATATAAAGGTATAACAGAACATATAGAAGGCAGGTACGATTCATATCTACACAGCGGTTCTAAAACGAAACAAGGCATAGGACGTTGAGTATACTTTAGATCCTAAAACCTTCACATAAAATGGGCTGTGAACAATAGTGCCAATGCAGTTAAAGAATTGACGGAGATTCTCATAGCCGCAAAAGAAATCACCAGAAACAATATCAGTGGAAGAAACATGCTTATCTGTGCACTTGGTACTCACCCTGAACAGACAACGAAGGATTATTACTAGAATATCACGAAGCTATAGCCAAAGCATTCATGTGGTCACCTTAAGATGGATCAAAGGTCACGACACATCGAAAGCTAACTGTCTTGCTGATTACCTAGCCAAAAAGACAGCCAACCAAAAACTTTTTGAACCTGGTGCCTCTATTGGACTAAAATTATCGGTAGTAACAGGCCTGATTAAAGAATATTCACTTGTGAAAATCAAGGAAAGATGGGCTGAAACAAGAAACTGCAGAGTTGCTAAAGAACTTTTAAGTTATCTTGACAATGCTCCAGCAAACAATTACTTGAAATTCAATGAAAAATGGGATGAAACCAGAAGCCGCAGAGCACGGAACTTTTAAGTTATCCCTATAACACAAAACTGCATCTTATCATAGGCATTCTGAGTGGTCAGTGCCAAGTACGGAAGCATCTTCATATCATGGCACTGTCACAATTCGCACTTTGCAGGGGGTGCTAGCGTGGAAAGTTAAGCAACCAATAAGTTACTTCCCCACTGTTTCGAAGGGTTCAAATCCACAGAAACCAATTGTGAATAAAAATATTTTCATTTTAAAAATGGGGGTGGTTAGAGGCATGACTTTGAGATCGAAGGCAGTGGCAGAGATGTTTATTTCATTTAAAAAATTAAATAATAATAGATAGGATTCCTCACTTGACCATTTACTGTTGGGTTCTAATTAACAGTGCTGATCCTAAAGTGGCGCTAAACACAGTAACAAAGCCTACATAGAACACGAGGCTAATAAGGTAAGTAGTTGATGCTGTTGACACCAAAAAAATCCAAAAATAGGTGTACAATTGAATATAAAATAAAAACGTAAAACGAGTTTTCCTTTAAGATTGGATAAACGGCAGTATCATCTGATACAAAATTTTATTTACCGCTTTCGCGGTATTTTTTTTTAATACCCACCACCTAACAGATAATAGAACGGATATGTTGATTTGATGGAAAACTGGATCGAATATTTATGAATACTAACATGTAATGAAAATAGATTATTTACAAATGTCAAACATAAAAATGGATTGAACAGTAATTTTCGTCAACTCAAGACTATTAAAGATCGTTTCAACAAAATTTTAATCTTAAATGAAGCCGATTGTCGATCGTTCGTAAAAATTGCTTAAAACTCTGTAGAAAACTGATCAGAATGCTCATTTATTTTCATAAAAAAGATAATGGATTTTTTTTATCTCCTCTGTGCATTTATTTTGTAACAATAGCCAAATTTAACAAACCTTGTAGCATCATCATATCTGCATAACCCTCCTTACTTTTACTGGATAAAGGAAATTGGAAATTCAAGTAGCAATTTGATACCTTGAATTAATAATAATTGGATTTATTAAAAAATAAAAGATGATCGTATTCCTTACTTACCCCAGAGTATTTTTGTTGAAATATTTTAAGTCGTTATGGTCGGACGTTTTCCGCATTATTTTTATTTCGTTTTCTTTCCAGCCTATTTCATGAGTCCAATTTACGTCTTTGGCCTTTTTGATAAATATCTTTTAGTAATGTATTGTATAACTGCATCCTATATTATCTTGAGCGGCGTTACTATTTTTATTTATAATAGATATTATGAAAAAGGAATGTTCTAGATAATAAAAATTTTAGAAAGCGTAATATAATAAAGAAAATGCTTTGATAGTAATAAATGCAAAAAAAGTTTCCAATTTTATCTATTTCTTGTTGTATAAAAACTGTGTTAATGATACTTTGTGCAACAAGAGTGGATATAATGGCCATATAGTACGAGTGTGATACGGTCAATCCACCCGAGTTATATAGTATATTTTTTCTACGACTTACTAACGAAAATCTAAAAATTTTAATTAATTTTAGCTTATTAAGATAAAATAACTAATTTAAAAATTATTTATGACTCTTACTAATATACATTAAAATAAACTTTAAAAAATTGAATGTAAATAGTCTCTAATCCTAGAATTTAATCCGGGACCTTTGCGACAAATAATCTAGTTACTGCTCAATCGCCACACATAATATTTTAGTAATTAAATTGATTTCATACAGTTTTATTGAAATGTATGGTTTACTTTTAAATATAGACGAAATAATAATAGAAATGCTATTATACAGTGTGTCCGTAAAGTATGGAACAAATTCATTTTTAGCTAAACAGACCATTTTAAGAAATAATCCTGAAACACGTCGATTTTTGATTTTAATTTACCGTATTTTAAATAAAAATCTAATATACAGGGTGAATTACTTTCGATTAATGACGTCATCGTAATTTTTTTTTAAATGGAACACCCCCATTTTGTCTCAATTTTCGGATTACTCTAGCTGAGCTGATTCCAAAAATGTATCACATTGTTACGAATTACCATGTATTTTTATTTGTTGATACTACTCTGTATAATTTTTAGTTTACTAGATTTTTAATTTTGTCAATTATTGTCAGATTAATTTTGATGTAAATTTGAAATATAAAAATATATTGGATTGGAAGCCTTCTTTGTATTTAAATAGAAATCCATCTTCACCGATCGCATTCCCTGACCGGTTAGGTCATCGAATTCGTATTACACATGTTGATTCCAATTGGTACAGGGTGGACTTGTGGTCTAGCAGACAGAATATGAAAGAAATTATTTCTTATCAATTTTGAAACAACATAGTCGTCTAGTTTTTTGAGAAATGTCATTATTTGTTTAGTAATTTATTGATGTTCAGTGACAGTTTAGTACTACAATATTTTTGGTATTCGTGAATGTTTTAATTATTGCTTAAATTTAATTTGAATTAGAAATGGAGTTAAGTGTAAAACAAAAAATTGTAATACTTATAACGATTGGGTATGGAGACAGATCGCGAACTCAGATGGAAGTGTGCAATTTGTTTAATGATAAATATCCAAAAAGACCTATAACGCGTTCAACAGTCAGTAAGATTGAAAAGAAATTTCGAGAAACTGGTACGGTTGAAAATGTACGCAAATCAGGTCGTCCCTCTGCAAATGCTGATACAGCATTAGATATTTTACTTAGTTTTGAAGAAGACGCGCACACTTCTGTGCGTAAAGTTAGTCGCGATATCGGTGTTAGCAAAACAACGGTACACAAACTATTAAAGCTTGAAAAATGGCATCCTTATAAAATCAAAATTGTGCCGGAATTAAACGAAGATGATCCCGATAGAAGAATCCAATTTTGCGAAAAAATGATGGATAAATGTCACCGAGGCCCTCTCTTGATACAAAACATTATTTTTTCTGATGAGACCACTTTCACGTTAAATGGCGAGGTTAACCGTCAGAATTGTAGATACTGGGCAAAAGAAAATCCCCACTGGATGCGTGAGCATTATAAACAATACCCGCAAAAGGTAAATGTATGGGCTGGAATTGTAAGAAATCGAATCATCGGACCCTACTTTATCGAAGGTAATTTAAACGGGGCAACGTACCTTGAGTTTTTAAGGGGGTATCTCGTACCTTCTTTACGTAATTTGTTTCTCAGCAGACGTAATCCTGGAGGTTGTGATGAAAGTTTATGGTTTCAACAGGATGGTGCACCTCCAAATTATGCTGTAGATGTTAGAAGGTACCTAGATGAAATTTTTCTAAACAAGTGGATTGGTAGACGTGGACCTATCGAATGGCCAGCGAGGTCACCAGATTTCAATGTTTTGGATTATTTTATGTGGGGGCCATCTTAAGAATGTTGTGTATCAAACGAAATCAGCAAATATTCAAGAATTAAACGAGAGAATTCGGACAAAAATAAACAATATTTCTCAAGACACAATAAACAAGGTTCAAAAAGAAATTTTTACACCGTTTGGGTTACTGTCAAATACAGCAAGGGCTGTAGTTCGAACATTTATAAAGTCATGTATTTCATCATATTCTGTCCGCTAGACAATAAGTATTTTTGATAATATTGTTAATTTAACTAATAAAGAATGTTACGCGTTACTTTATGAGCACACACAAAACTATTATATTTTTGCCCACCCTGTACTAATTGGAATCAACATGTGATACATTTTTGGAATCAGCTCAGCTAGAGTAATCCGAAAATTGAGACAAAATGGGGGTGTTCCATTTAAAAAAAATAACGGTGACGTCATTACTCGAAAGTAATTCACCCTGTATATTAGATTATTATTTTAAAATACTGTAAATTAAAATCAAAAATCGACGTGTTTCAGGATTATTTCTTAAAATGGTCTGTTTAGCTAAAAATGAATTTGTTCTATACTTTACGGTATATCGATTCTACATAAGAATAACTCAAAAATAATAGATTATCTATTTATCAAATAAAAATACTATTTTTATTAATATTTTGCCCACCCCTAGTTAAATCTGGTGGAAGACCAAAATAATCATCAATTAATTTTTTTGAAAAATTTATAATCGATCATCATTTAATTAATAATAATAATAATAATACTCTCCCTAATTTACCCCCTTACAAGTGAATTTTAACCCCAAAAGCTGAGCTTGTGCGGGAGAAGGGACGGCTATTATTATTATTTGCCGTGGCGCTCCGGGGCGACTTAAAGATGATTGATGGTGCCATTTGACTTACAGGTGAGGAAAACCCGGAAAACCTCACCCACCCAAATTAATCGAATATATTATTCGATTATTATCTATTAATCTATTATTTTCTATTAATCGATTATTTTCTATTAATCGATTATTTTCTATTAATCGATTATTTTCCATTAATCGATTATTTTCTATTAAGAAAGTGACTATTCGCTTAGAGGAAGAAAATGGCCAGGTATACAATTTCATTTCAAGTTGAGCAATATAACATTTACATCCAATTTTCAATATCAACATAATTAGCAATATCAAAATATTGCGACATTCAATACATTATTAATAACAACAAACTGAAACATTTTGAAACACTCGTGAACGAAGCGTCATCGTCATTCATCTCGACAACGCAAACGTCTTGACAACGACAGACAACAATGGCCCATTTTAGAAAGTCCCGCAGAAGTGGAAAGCCTCAAGAACGAGGATACAAATCCGACTCATTCACTGCTTGAATAATTTCCAGATTTATTTATACATTTCTCTCTCCTCTTGGAAGTTTTCCTTGTTATTGAGATTACTGTGCCATATGATGTTTTCCAGTAGAATTGTCGTATTTCGTACACATGTAGAATATTTACCGTTAATGAATTTGTAATAAAGCGTTTGAGAAATTTTATGTGTAATTATTTTCTTAAATAAGTAAGTATGTATAACGTATTTTCTTAACTAGTATAAAAGAGAAGTTCGGGAAAACAGCAGTAGAACGCGGCAAAAATAATTAGGAACAATATCAAAATTTTTATTTATAACTAAAAACAATAATAATATTCTATTCTTTCCCACTCGACCATTCACTGTGGAGTTCTAATTAACAGTGCTGTTCCTAAAGTAGCGCTGGGAAACAGTAACAAAGCCTACACAGAACACGAAGCTAATGGCCTTAGTAGTCGATGTTGACGACACCAAATTATATAAAAAAAATAGTCTTCTCTATGAAAGAGTTATAGAAGACATTTTTAATAGTAGATATATTTTTAATTTTTATAAGGTTGCGTTTGGAGTAGTAAGAAGGTACCAAATTAAAAGAATCTAGTTGCAAGCAGTACGTCTTAAGGGAGAAATGGTTTGGTTGTTAGTTTTTTATATCTCAAAAAAATATATAAAGCAGTACATTTCATTTGAAATCAATTGTTTACTCTTGTAACCTGAACTGGTTCCCGAAATTATATCAATTTGAAAATTTCGTTTTAATTTTGAAAAAAAAAAATCTATATCGCGCTTTCGTTTATTCCAAAAGTTGTGTCATATTGAAATCCTTGGAAAAAGTGATTGTTGCATGCCAACATTCAATTAGTAAAAAAAGAAAAGAAAGTCCCAAAAATATAAGAAAAAAGTTATTGGGCTAATACCGCAAAAAAGAGAGGAAAAGAAGCCTAAAAGGCAAACCATGGATACGTGTTTCTGGCTAATGGTCTTCATTAGTATGGTGCAGCCAAGTTCAAGATTGGATGAGAGAGAGAAAATATGCGTTTATTGCCTAAGATAAAATCTTGTTGACAAACAAATAAATATACAATACATTAGACGTTAACTTTAATACACATATACATATAAAATACAGATATAAATATTACATAATAAGAATATAGTTTTTTCAGGTATCGATATCCCTTTGATTAAACAGATGTGAAAGAAATGATCAAGGCAAGTCGTCGTTAAAATATTCTGTTAAGTCATAGTTTGCTTTGCAAGCTAGTCGTCCCTGAAGTTTTTTCCTAAAAGATTTAGAACAACTTTCATTTTTCATGGCAATACATATATTATACATTATACATACATTATACATACATTATACATACATTATACATATATTATACATTTTAATGCCATTATAGATAAGCGAGTCCCTAACTAGGGTAGATTTAGCAGTAAGCAGGTATAAATTGGTTGCATTTCGCCTTGTACGATTGTTGTTGTTGTTGTTGTTTTTGTTTTTGTTGTTGTTGTTGTTGTTGTTGTTGTTGTTGTTGTTGTTGTTGTTGTTGTTATTGTAAGCAGATCGGTTCTTATATATTAAGCTAATAGTGTCTAACAGATATAAAGAGGTTAAAGTTAATATTTTATGTTTGAGGAAAAGTGATTTGCAAGAAAAAAGGCTTTGTACCTGACACAGATACCGTACAGCACGTTTTTTGAAATAAAAATACACTATGAAAGAGCTCTTTGCTGCAGGAGCTGGAAAAACTGAATTCAATATCTTAGATTAGATTCTATCAGTGCAAAATAAACATTCCCTGCTAAAATGAATCCTAGGTCTTTGCATGTAGATATGAGAGCAAAACAGCCAGATGATATCTTTTTATTTAAAATTTCAATATGGTTCTTAAATTTCAAGTTGGTATCTATATTCAGCACAAGAAATTTAATTCTATTATCTACTTATAGTAAATCGCTTCTTAAATGTTGTTCTAGAAGTAAACATTTAAAGGTTAACAATTTAGATTTGGAGAGATTTAGACTAAGAAAATTTTAATCTTGCGATGAAATATAAACAAATGGGAGATTACTCAAGTGGCCAAACACACATGTAGTATGGCCTCGACCAACAATACCTGTGCTTACAAGTAGGTTCCCTAACTTTCCTAACAAGTAGTTACTTGCAACTTTATTCAGAGGTGAAAAGATTGGCCCTTAATACTAAAATCCTATTTTTGAACACGAATTAAGCCTCCGGCAGGCGCGAACGCGGCATAGTGCCATATTTTCAACTCTACAAATAATATTTCTGTTAACCTTGAAACTGCAGCTGCATGGCTATACCCATTTGTCAAGTATAGAGTTTAGAACCGGCCTTGGTATATTTTCAGACCTTGATCGGTGCGGGTGATATTTTATTGCACTTTAAGTGTGTCAGAGTTGCGGAGTAATTGATGCAGCGTGCCTTTTTGCTAAATATTTTTCAAACGTCTAATTATACTTCTCTGAAATAAAAGTGCAATTTAACCGGGCATATAAAAACTTTAGTCTTAGATGTACATGACGCTCTTGTACATAAACATTTTAATTTTACTGATCGGAGTATAGTTTCTAAGTGTTCAGATATGACCGGAGTTGGAGAAGCAACCATTTATAGACTTTTGAAGCAACGAAGGGATGAAGGTATTACATCAACTGGTAGAAAACCCATTCAAATAGACGGTACTATGAAACAACTGATCCGAAGAAAAGTACATTCCTTTTATTTACAAAAAAAGATACCTACTTTGGTTAAACTTTTAGTAGACATTAATAGAGTCGAAACTTTGCCAAACGTTAAAAGAGACAAATTGTGGAAAACTTTACATGAATTGGACTTTGTTTGGGAGAAGAACAATAGAAAATCTACGTGCATAGAGAAAGATGAAATTATTTGTTGGAGGAGACAATATTTAAGGGAAATAAAAAATTAAGGAGTAAAAACAAAAATATTTTTTATTTGGTTGAAACATGGATAAATGAAGGACATTTTGTAAAAAATTCGTGACAAGATAAACAGGTTACAAATGCTCATCAGGCATTTATAGAAGGTTTCCAGGGCCGACTAGAGGGGGGGACAGCCGGGACTAATTCCCGGGGCCCGGCACAAATGAGGGCCCGGCAGCGGTATAAGGGGCGCCCGGCAGCCGTAGCGAGGATTTTCGTTTTCTTTCAGCAGTTCGACACAAGACAAGAGGGGGAATTTTTAGCTTTTAGGAAATTCAAGTAAAGGAGAAGGTTTTGTTTGAAGACCTTTTTTAAAGAAAATTCAATAGAGAAAGAGAAGTGTTTAGTTGAAGACCTTTTTTTAGAGACATTTAAGTAAAGAGGAGGAGAAATATTTTTTATAAAATTGTCATGGGGCCCGATCTGGAGAATTGTCCTGGGGCCCGACCTGGCTCTCGGCGGCCCTGAGTTTGTCTACTGGCTTAAAATTTCCAAATGGTAAAGGTTGCCGTTTAATTATCACTCATATTGGAGGAGATTTAGTTTTGAATACAGTCATAATATATCTGTAATCTTAAAGCATTTTTTAAATACGTTGAATTACTAGTATTATTTCAATTATTACCTAATATTATTATTCTCGAACATGTAAATTGCCATAATAATTTATGATTTTCAATATTATGCAGCATAAAATGCTCCCTTTATTTGCATTTAACAAGTAAATTCACTGAACCGTTTCACCCTCTATGTTCGTTGATTATAATATTTTTCAATAAACACCTTGCTGAAAATACATTCACCTGTACAGGTGGCACCCAGCGATCGATCGTTATACAACACAGTGTACACAACAAACCAGCAAGGTAGGGGAAAAGGGCGCCGAGCCACCATGTCGAATGACTTCCCTTATGGCATATTAGGCATAGATCGACAACACCGGTCGTTTCCGAAAACTTGATAAGCGATGTATCTAATCCATTGTTAGATATTATTTAATTTATTGCAGAAGTTTAGTCGTTTTAGATTATAAGCAAGTAATGAATTTATTATAGAAATAATTGTGTTCGAACAGAGATTGTGTATATTGTATCAAGTAGGTTTAAAGTTTCCCTTTAATTCGTATTTGTCTCGCACATAACATTACAATGGTTATAGTTTTAAGGGCAAAACCCCTTTGGAACATTCTTCTTTGATCTATGTTTAATATGAGGTATCGATGTAACAATAAAGTGTTATAATTACAAAAATAAAAATCCGCTAGGTGTTCTAGTCTACTAACGGAAAAAGATTATTTTTAACCTGTTGGAAGTGCAACCGTGCGAATTACAGTTTATTTCAGCTTTAATCAACTAAAAAATTACAAAATAGAAATAGGAAATTTTTCTATAAAACAATCTTCTGATGATTTCTTATCACAGTCTGTATAAGTGTCATTCGGTCTTTTTACCGAGCCGACTTCATGTAGAATAATGTAAAGTCTGGTACTCCTAGGTAAATCTGATATACTTTGACAGAACTTAATGATAGGTTTGTTGTACTCCGTTAGGTATTGATCCCAGCAGCCTATTGATTTATCTTGATTGAAGAGATGTCGAACTTCTTGTTTCTTGTCCAGATTTCTCCTCTACCATAAATTTACCCTTAGGTATGTACTCTTCTTTAGTAGAAAGTGGTCTTGATAAGCAGTCATGTAATGTATCTGTTATCAAATCCTGAGGGTTCGCTGGATACCTATTAATTAACAATATTCGTACCCTCGAAGTGTTGATTATTGTGTCTATTCTCGAAAAGTATTTCCAAACCTACGTAGTTAACAAACGCCTTACACTGATTATATAATTTTATAGTTGTTCACCTCGCAAGTTGCTATAAGCACTTCCCCTCTACTATACTCTGAAAAAAGCTTAACTTTCATGTTTACACAAGTGTTTCAGTCCGCAGACGTGTACTCATAATCTGCTAAATAGTAAGTAATACGAATAGGTCTGGTACCTTCACAGGTACCTACCTACGTGTCAGTAATATTAGTTAAAGAAATAGTATTTTTTTCAGACAATTCTTTTTGTAACGTCAACACACGTATTTTTGTAAAAATAATCCCCGACTATCAAGTGAGTTACGTAAACTCTGTTATAAACGTTTGAGTAGAAGCAAAATGTAAAGGAAGGAAACGGAAGTTGAATTTGGAATAGGTTCGTACGTGTCTGTCTCATAAAGTAAAATCTGTCTCAACTCTAAAACCGAAATGTTTGTGTTTATTCCTGATTATTCCGTTTCCTTCCAGATTAATAGAAGACAGCGGTATATTGGTCTAATTTGATATGAACAGGATATATGCTGAATTTTATACGACAAATGTTTAAAATTTTAAGTAGATCTTGTCGCTGAATGAAATCATTGCCTATTTTATTTATTCCTCTTTCTTCTTGCTTATATCCAAGTTTTTATACATATTTAAAGGGTTTTATAAAACATTTTTTTTATTTTAAATTAATTGTTGATATTTTTAAAATTAAAATACGTATTTTAATAAATAAAACTTGATATGTGTGTTGCTCACACAGTCATGTATAGTTTGTCCTCACATTGCCCATTCAGCCAGTTAAATTAGGCACTAATAAACCTAGTTGGGTAAATATCTAATTATTAAATATTCACAGCAGTTGGGTTAACATATAACATATAGGTCATGTGGTTTTAAAATATAATGCTTATATTGCGTATTATTAGTAAATATTCAAAATATTTATTTATATTTCTCTAATATATAATATTTGTTTCAGGTATGTACCATGTCAATCAATTTTAATCAGGTTTGTGGTAAGTTATTTACTGATTATTAAGAATTTTAATATTATAATCTATGTAGATCTGTGGGGAGTAAAAGTTGGAGAACTCTAAAATCTTAGCGTCACTTGAAAAACTGTGAATTGTGAAATAATAATGTGGGATTGGTAATAAATCAAAAATAATAACATAATAATGAATAAATACCAAGGGCGAAATAAGTAAAACATCTTTAAAAGCAATAGATAGAGAGCAAATCATGAATATATCTGAAGTATAATAATATTATTATAAGTAATTGTAACCTATGGACCAAAAATTAATAAGTAATTAAAAAAAAATTAATTAAAAATATCAAAATTGAATTACCTATTCATTTGAAAATAAAAGGAAAATGAAATTCTCTTTGATTTGAGTTTGTGCATTTAAATAAACTTAATTTGAATCCTTAAGTACATTGGTGTAGTAAGGTAACATCTGAAGCAGAAAAATTGTTAACAATTGGTTAACAACGGCAGAAGAGGTATTATCAATGATCGTATCTTTTTAAATAAATTGTGTTAACAAATCGATTCATCCACATATTTTTAAGCCTTCACAGAACACTACTTAAATTCTAGTTAATTCCGTTGGCTGTGAACCAAGTTTTTCGACAACGGGACCTAGTTATCTACTTGAATAGACCAAGACAGATTAACTATCCTCTCGTAATTTATTTGTTGTTTCTCTTTCACGCCTCTCTTGACGTTTTAATCATTTATTTAAGTCTTCTACCGATTTTTGGAGTACTATTAATATTAAATACATATTAGTTGTGATGCATTTCCTATTCAAAGCCATGGAATTATGGCTTTAAATAGGAGACACAAGGAAAATCCTTCAGGGTAGAATTCAATATGCGGCTATTCACTTCATTATCATCATCATCAGGATACCATCTCACATAGGAATAAGTGGGAACGAGACCAACTGGCCAAAGAAGTTGTGAATAATAAAAGTGCCATACCGGTTCAATTATTATTGAGTAGTGACGTAAAATCGTTCATTAAAGCAAAAGTGTTCAGTGCGTGGGACTCTTAGTGGTCTTCTTGTTTTTCTAAACTCGACTAATTTATTTAAGTTATTTATTTAGCTCTAAAATTGAACCAAAAATTAAACCACTGCGACATCAAGTTGACGGTAAAACATATACTCGTAGACTGTACTTTTCTTGCACCTTAACGTATTGAATCAAACCTTCCCGCTGGTCCAATAGCTAACACTCTAGGCTCTACGTACAATATAAACAGTATAAAAAGTTTTTTGAAATCCATCAACATACTACATTCTATTTAGTTATTGTTATATTGTCATATTTCTTTTGTATGTACTCCACCAATTTGTAACTTACAATTCGCTAATAACCTTTGTGGTTGATGCGATCTATTTTTCAAATAATTAAAAAAAAATTACATTTCTTCGAAGTTTCTTATTATAAAGCAGGTTTGTATTTCTAAAAGAACTGCAATATCTAATTAATATATAATTTTATCGGAAATTTCTGATCTAAATATGAAAGTAAAAGTTTATTCTCATGACCTAATTTGAAAATTGACGTGAAAATCAGCAAACTGTTTAAGACATGTATATCGGTTAAGTCTGTTTTCGATAGTTTGAAATATTAGTTATAGCTTTGAGCTAGTTTGTATTGAAGTAATTTTAACAACGATGTATTAAACATTTTTAGATAGATAGATAGGAAAGTCATGTGTTGGACACATCAGATTTTTTAACATCTTATGAAAACGATATTTGAAGCCATCTAACACAAACAATTGTTTTCCTCTTTCACTTATTACAACTCTCACAGAACTCATTTTGACAAACAAAAATTAACACCGTATACAAATCAAGCAAACTATATTAAACATTTTGTAGGTTGAAAACCCTTCGATAATAGATCATTAAAATAGTATTTGGTACAGAAATTTAGAAAGTAATTTAGAATTTCCAAAATATCGATTTTAGGAGGATTAGAAAGATAACGTGACCTGGGACTCAATTTGACCCTTCTTAATTCAGGTAGATAGGACTCAACTTACCTTTTTCCCTAATAACACTTCCTCACTGACTTTATCTTTCTTTACTCTATATTTATCATTTTATTTGTCTTGAAATAATTATTTAACATGTTTTATTATTTTTAAACAATTTGATCCTTCACTTATCCCTTTTTTCAGTTTATTTCTTCTAATCTACTCTAATATAATTTTAATGTCAAATCGAAACCATTAAACACAATTTTTAACAGAATTTATTTACGACTCTGTAAACATTTATCGATCCCGGACTTTATGCCCGATTAAACTTCTAGACCGTTCCTTATATCTTCCTTACAGCACGCCCCAAACCGCACACCAATATCGTGACGGTTAGATCCAAATACACATATTCTGGGTCGCACTATCGGGACCCGGAATTGTCCCGCCATCATTTATCTTAATCCTTAATCAAGTTTCATGCAAACCTATTATTTGTTTCCGTTCTATTTAGGCTTTAAGTTGCATTTGATGAGAAGCTGTAGTCCGTGGTCCATGAAGCATATAAACCGAGGAAAGCTAAGATAGATTTAATATTTTTATTTAATACAATTTTTTGATTGATTTATTTAGATAATTATTCCACGTTCTGTATGTGAAAGTCATAAAATTTTTAGAATAATCAGATGCTATGGCACGTGTTATCATTATAACATAGAGATGTCCTGTGGACGATATTTCACCATATTCCATAAAGGGTAATAATAACAAAAATGTTAATTTTAAAAGGACTTTATTTGACATTTATTTATTTATTTATCCACTTTAAGCAGTCAATAGTAATACCAGTTTATAAAAAAGAAGATCGGAAAAATGTATGCAATTACAGGCCAATTTCTTTAATTATCTATATAACTAAGATTTTCAAATCATCTTTAAACAATAGACTAAATGTATTTTGTACTAAACATAATCTAATTTGTAATAGACAATATGGCTTTAGAAAAGGTATATCAACAATAGACGGCATAACTAATTTGCATTCAAAAATTTATAAATTAATAGATACAGGTACCCCCACAATAGGTATATTCCTAGAGTTGGCCAAGGCGTTTGACACAGTGTCACGCACTCAGTTGTTGGACATCTTGGAAAATATAGGAATTAGAGGTATATCACACCAATTAATGACAAGTTTTCTTAAACATCGAACTCAAACAGTAAATATCAGCAATCAATTTAGTGATCTAACTAACGTATCGTATGGTGTGCCTGAAGGAACTATTTTGGGCCCACTTTTATTTTCACTTTATGTAAATAGTTTACTAAATGTAGAAATATCTAGAGAAAATACTTGTTTTGCTGATGACACAGTTATTCTGCACAGTTCTCACACATGGCAAGAACTGAAACAGAATATTAAAGCGAATATGATAAAAATAATTGAATAGTTTAATAATAAGTTGTTAACAATCAATTTCGACAAAACTTTTTTAATAACCTTAGCATTGTTTGCTAATAGCATGCCTGCCTATCAAGCGCTAACGATTAAAATCAATAATGCTGATATTAATATAAACAAAACGAATCATATTAAATATTTAGGGGTTATTATTGATTGTAATTTAAGGTGGGAAAAGCATATTGAAAATATTACAAAAACATTAAGATGTCTACTTTTTAAATTTAAATATTTTAGTACAATCTTGAGTATAAATCACCTAAAAATAATTTACTACTCACTTGTTGTGCCTAGGCTATTATTATTTGAAAATATAAAAAATTGCACAAACATTCTAAAAAGTGTGTTTTAATGTTTTAACTTAATATTCAAAAGAAAAACGCACGTATTGAAATAAAACAAATAATTAGCCAAGGTAGTATGTTGATATTCTAAAAGGTAAAACTGTAACGTAAATTTTGGGTTTAAATAGAGAGATTGCTTGAGAAAAAATCTGAAGTAAGGACTGCAGTCCAAAACTCTTACCGAACCGCTTAACTCTGGTTTTGGGACTCTAAGTCCAGAAACACCGTAGATTTTGTGAGCCCAATGCATGCAAGTACTTTGAAAACTTACCTTATAACCACACTACCGAAGATGAAGACGCTTAATTTATGTTAAAACTTATAATTTACAATACTCAAGTTAACTTTTTGACGTTCGCTGTATGTTTTTTTGATTATATTATAACATTACCTAATATTTTATTGTTCTACCGAAATTTACCCTTATGTGCCTTAGTTTTAATAAAAAGGTACTTATTTAGATTATTTGTTTTTACTAATCTTAAGAATTTTTTTGTTGATTTTTTTTGTACTACTACATCTAAAACGCCCTGTATATTTTTTTTTATGAGAATTTTTTTACTATTTTCGTTGGTACTTTTTTTATGTAACCAAAATAAAAGTTGTATGCTCTTTCGTTTCAATAAATAATGCAATTACTAACACCTAGTTTATGATAAATTACTCCATTTCCCCACTCGAACCTATGTCGTATAAGTCCAAATATTTTTTCCAGTTACAAAAATAAACCTGTGCACTCAATAATTGGTAACAAAGTAATCTATACTACCAGGTAATGAGAAAAAAATATTTGAGCGAAATATATTTTTAAACAAGTATTGTAGAAGACTTCAAATTTTAAAATCCTACTTTTTTAGAAACTCATTTTTGTGACTTTCATCTTTTTTCCCTTGTACCTCTTAATTGTTTTCTCTTCTTTACAAGCTTAGATTGAAGAGACCGAAGATGTAACATTGCACACTGCGCATGTTGTCTATTTTAAGCCAAAGTAACCCACCAATTGAAAATCATTGTTGCACGACGCCACCCGAATTGCTCCGATTTCCATTCAGCGATCACCTCCACCTGAGTTTAATCACCATTGACAGCTGTTTTTTAATTTATTTGTTGGTATTTTAGCAATTTAAAGTGTTCTAGTTATTCAATTTCAAGTTCAAAATGTCACGATGTATCTTGAAAAATTGTATGTACTTATAATACAAGTACTACTGTTATGAATATATTCGTTTTCAGCGGTAAATATTTATTAACGTTTTGACATAAAGCGCCATGATTCTCTGGGCTGAATACTTCAGATCCGCATTAAGGGGTTTCAATAAATATTTAGCATCAGAAATCAGATTTCATATTACTTACATAAATTTACAAAAGGGTAAAATTTTGAACATTTAATTTAAATAAATAGTAAATAGGCATTATTGCTAACGGAATTTTGTATTTAAAAAGTAGTTTTATAAGTATGTTTTCTAAAGGTAGTTTTTAGCCCTTTTTGGTAAATAAATAAGATGTAAAGAATCATAGTTGCTAGCTAAATTTTATTTTTATAAGGTATTTTTATAAGGTATTTTTATAAGGTATTTTTATAAGGTATTTTTATAAGAATATTAGATGAAATACAGGATGACCTACTTAAAATCTTATTTGCGGTCAAATCGAAAGTGACATTGAATTTTCAGTCTTAAAACAAAGTAATCTAGTATAAGCCCAAAAAAAAATACTAAATCGATGTATCCGCTGTTTTTAATAAATTATTTTCGTTTTTTTTTTAAGATAATGTATTAATCGATTTTAAAGGAAATACAAAAAAGTAGATTTATTCAAAATAATCGATTTATCGTTTAATCGGTTTTTTAATTATTTGATTATTTTCGATTTTTCGAAGATATTATATGAAAATAATCGATTGAATATAATCGGTTATTTTACATAATCGATATTTTCGTTATTTTTTTAAAATTATCGATTTATTGGATAATCAGCTTTTTAATAATCAATTATTTTCGATAATCGAATAATCAATTTCAAAGGAAATATGAAAAAAGAATTATTAGAAAATAATAGATAATTCGTTTAATTTTTTGGAAAATCGATTTATCATAGAATCGGCTTCTTAATTAATTGGTTATTTTCGATTAGGCGATTATTTTGGAATTATTGATTATTTTTGGTATTTCACAGATAATCGAATTAACGATTTTAAAGGAAATACAATAAAAATAGATTATTGATAATAATCGATTGATCGAAAATAATCAATTATTTAAAATAATCGATCATTCTGTTTTTTTTTAAATCGATTTATCAGTTAATCGACTTTTTAATTAATCGATTATTTTCGATTTTTCAAAGATTATCGAATAATCTGTTTCCATGGACGAAAAAAATGGTTTATTTGAAAATAATCGATTATTTAAAATAAACGATTATTCTATTTATATTATATTTTGTAAACACTGATTTATCGGTTAATTGGCTTTTTAATTAATCGATTATTTTTGATTTTTCAAAGATAATCAAGTAGTCGATTTTAAAGGAAATGACAAAAAATATATTGTTTGAAAATAATCGATTGATCGAAAATAATCGATTATTTTCAATGATCGATAATTTATTTCGATAATCACTCATCCCTAGCGACCAAATGACTTTTAATAGATTTAAATTTTAAAATGTTATCTGGTTTCAGACATATGCATTTCTAGAGTTTTATGTGACTCATCCTTTATAATAATTAATATTCCTAAAGAAAGAAGCCTTAACATACCTTTTTCTGAGGTTATAATACAAAACAGCATTTTCTCATTTTGACTAATTTTTATTATTATGTAATAGCCGTAGAAAAAATATAATGTTCAACTCATAAGGGTAGATTTGCTGTATTAGCCTGCGCACATGCTATTTTTATAATACTCGTAGACAATGAGTAACATTTTTTGCTCTATTAACAATATATTCTATTTCAACATTTTACTGTAATCTCTTGCAGAAAAGTCCGTAGTAAATAAACGCTAACGAAATATTCTATAAAAGGTCTTCTCTTTACATAAAATGTCGTGGCATCTGTTTGATATTAAAAAATCACGTTAATTTTATTTCATAATACAAAATTCGAATAAACACCTTTTAAATAAACCTAATAGTTCATTAAGATGCTAATAAACAAAGTCCGGTCCCTGTCACAGAGTTCGGGTCGCCGCGTGTTGCCGCCCAGTTCCCCCACTCCGTTAACCCTTCTTTAGAAATTGGCAACATTTGCGCAGGTTTAAAACCGGTGTATGTTATATCTCTGGTCTCTTTTATCTAAGTTTACAAGTGATCATTATTTCTGTTTTTTCTTCGTTAATTTTTATTCTTTAGTTTTCCTTTCCTTATTTCCAAGTTATTTCGCCAATACTAAGTCATTAGCAAAAATTCATTCATACAAATATACTGGTTTAAAATTTCTGTCAGCTAAGTATAGTTCACTTGCTTCATTTCTAGACTCCTTCGTGTTTCAATCCTGCATTGGTCTAATGCAGACAGCAATTTATCTTGCGCTCAATGGATCAATATGAATTTTATTTACAGCATCAAAAATTTAGAACTATAAAGTAGCTCTACTGCTTTATTTTTAATATTATAACTGGAAACTGTCACGAGAATAAATGTGCACTACTAAAATTTTGTAAAACGAACTTCGTATATTATATTGATCGCCCTTTCAAGGAACTAATTTACCTTAAAATAGACACCTATTATCTATTTATATTTTTCAGGAACGTCACCCGTATATTTTCTGAAATTATGGGAATTTAACTGTAAATAATCACGAAGGCCTCTTAGTTTTAGAGTTATTAGCCGCTCAGTTAATCTTTTAATTTGTTTGACATAAAAAAAGTCATTTTCGGTAATTTAAATTAGTCATTTTAATTAAAACTCTCGAGGTAACGGCCGGTTTACAAAAATAAAGCACGAATTTTTGTTCAGATAATGTCACTTGATTCAGTACCGTAACCATAATTTTAAAATAGCACGAATTTTTGTTCAGATAATGTCACTTGATTCAGTACCGTAACCATAATTTTAAAATAATAATTATTAACAAACCAATATATTTCTGCTTCTTACTAGTAAGAAAATAAAGCCTTTTCAACTAGAATAAATTAATTGTTTTGATTAAAATCTAACTTACGAATCATGTAAAATTATTTAAAATTATATTTACTTGAATTAAATACCACAGGCTGTAATATAAATATCAGGAAACATTTAAAATATTAATATCAAATGATAATTTATTGGAATCCAATAATGTTAATAACATAAGATTCTTGTTTTTAACTTTTCTATATTTCTTTTAATACTTGTTTTTATTTCAGAAGGTACATACAGTGTGTCCGTAAAGTATGGAACAAATTCATTTTTAGCTAAACAGACCATTTTAAGAAATAATCCTGAAACACGTCGATTTTTGATTTTAATTTACCGTATTTTAAAATAATTATTTAATATACAGGGTGAATTACTTTCGAGTAATGACGTCACCGTCATTTTTTTTAAATGAAACACCCATTTTGTCTCAATTTTCGGATTACTCTAGCTGAGCTGATTCCAAAAATGTATCACATGTTGATTCCAATTGGTACAGGGTGGGCAAAAATACAATAGTTTTGTGTGTGCTCATAAAGTAACGCGTAACATTCTTTATTAGTTAAATTAACAATATTATCAAAAATACTTATTGTCTAGCGGACAGAATATGATGAAATACATGACTTTATAAATGTTCGAACTGCAGCCCTTGCTGTATTTGACAGTAACCCAAACGGTGTACAAATTCTTGTTGAACCTTGTTTATTGTGTCTTGAGAAATATTGTTTATTGTTGTCCGAATTTTCTCTTTTAATTCTTGAATATTTGCTGGTTTCGTTTGATACACAACATTCTTTAGATGGCCCCACATAAAATAATCCAAAAGATTGAAATCTGGTGACCTCGCTGGCCATTCGATAGGTCCACGTCTACCAATTCACCTGTTTGGAAAAAGTTCATCTAGGTACCTTCTAACATCTACAGCATAATGTGGAGGTGCACCATCCTGTTGAAATCATAAACTTTCATCACAACCTCCAGGATTACGTCTGCTGGAAAACAAATTACGAAAAGTAGGTACGAGAAACCCCCTTAAAAACTCAAGGTATGTTGCCCCGTTTAAATTACCTTCGATAAAGTAGGGTCCGATGATTCGATTTCTTACAATTCCAGCCCATACATTTACCTTTTGCGGGTATTGTGTATGATGGTCACGGATGCAGTGAGGGTTTTCTTTTGCCCAGTATCTATAATTCTGACGGTTAACCTCGCCATTTAACGTGAAAGTGGCCTCATCAGAAAAAATAATGTTTTGTATCAAGAGAGGGTCTCGGTGACATAAATTCATAATTTTTTCGCAAAATTGGATTTTTCTATCGGGATCATCTTCGTTTAATTCCTGCACAAGTTTGATTTTATAAGGATGTTATTTTTCAAGCTTTAATAGTTTGTGTACCGTTGTTTTGCTAACATCGATATCGCGACTAACTTTACGCACAGAAGTGTGCGCGTCTTCTTCAAAACTAAGTAAAACATCTAATGCTGTATCAGCATTTGCAGGGGGACGACCTGATTTGCGTACGTTTTCAACCGTACCAGTTTCTCGAAATTTCTTTTTAATCTTACTGACTGTTGAACGCGTTATAGGTCTTTCTGGATATTTATCATTAAATAAATTGCACACTTCCATCTGAGTTCGCGATCTGTCTCCATATCCAATCATCATAAGTATTTCAATTTTTTGTTTTACACTTAATTCCATTTCTAATTCAAATTAAATCTAAGCAATAATTAAAACATTCACGAATACCAAAAATATTGTAGTACTAAACTGTCACTGAACATCAATAAATTACTAAACAAATAATGACATTTCACAAAAAAATAGACGACTATGTTTTTTCAAAATTGATAAGAAATAATTTCTTTCATATTCTGTCTGCTAGACCACAAGTCCACCCTGTACCAATTGGAATCAACATGTGATACATTTTTGGAATCAGCTCAGCTAGAGTAATCCGAAAATTGAGACAAAATGGGGGTGTTCCATTTAAAAAAAATGACGGTGACATTACTCGAAAGTAATTCACCCTGCATATTAGATTATCATTTTAAAATACGGTAAATTAAAATCAAAAATCGACGTGTTTCAGGATTATTTCTTAAAATGGTCTGTTTAGCTAAAAATGAATTTGTTCCATACTTTACGGACACACTGTATTACTATTCTTACAATTTTTTTCAATGATCATAATTTTTAGTTGTATCCTGTATTCCAAATTTGATTTTTACAACTTTTTCCTTTATTTTTGTTTTAAAAACTTTTCTGACTTCTATTAGCCTTTACATTATCTCCATTCTTATTTTATTTTGTTGTTTCCATTTTCTATATATATTTTAAATTCCTCTATTTTTTAAACTTTTTCTTGTCAAATATTCCTTAATGTCATCCATTTTGTTTATTATGATTGTCTATCTTTCTTCATTTCTATCTTATCTTGTTGTTCATCCTTCTTCATTTCCACCTTATTTTGCTGTCTCTCTTTCTTCATTTCTTCCTTATTTTATTTTTCTTATAATTTACTTATCAATTGTATTAGTATTTTCATTTGACTGTCTTGTTCTTTATATTTTTTTTTTATCTTGATTTGTTTTCTCTTATTTTTTCTTTTTCTTTATTGTACTCTCTGCCACGTTTTTTATTTCCGTAGTTTATGCCACCAATGTAATATACAAATCATGTTATTCTCTCACTTTGTCATATTTCTTCAACTTCTCTAGACTGTTTGTTCCCTTTTATAGGTTTTCTTTTCATGTTTTTTATTTCACATTAATTTAGGTTATTTTATTTATTATAATCTACTAACTTTCATTAAATTTTGACACTTTCACGTTGTTTGATAATACTGAAAAAATCACTTATCACAAGAAAACAGTTAACTAGCGGCAAATAAATCAAAACCAATTAGTAGCGTAAAGCGTACCTATAGTAAGAAACTAATGTACACTGTCCACAAGTAAATAGTTCACTAACTGTAGGTCGTCTAAAATCTAATTAAACTATTCACTAACCACAGGTGACTAATTTTAAAAATCTTGTTTTACTTACTACAGGTAAACGTTTTACCTGTCCCATATAGTACACAAAGTTCGCTAACGGTTAATGAATTTTTTTTTCGTGAAGGCTAATGATAAAAAATTGTTAAGTACGTCACTGCATCCTAGCCCTGTTTTAGTTCCTCCACGCTTTCCAGATAAATATGGACCTCTTAAGGACTTCCATTTTGCCCGAGTTAATGTCGCATTTTTCCCTTGTTTATTTCATCGTCTCTCCCAGTAAAGTTTATGGCTGCGGGAATTACTTTTTTGCGTTAAAGTTTCTATTTTTGTTCATTTCTTGATCCGTTCGCAATATTAATTAAAGTACAAGTGTACGATGTAAGATCTAGTTAAATTTGGAGTTAATTTTATAATAAATATAGCACTAATTAATTTAATGAGTTGAGTAATTTTTTTAATAACGTAAAAAGTTTCGTAATTTTAAGTAAATTTTTTATTATTTAAAGAGATATCGTAGTAGATTTTTAATATAAATCTGATTCGTTTAGAAATTTTCAACATATAGGTACTCTGAAAAAGGTTTTCTTGAATCCTATAAAATTGGATTTAGGCAATAGGTGTTAATTTAAAATTATGATTTATTTACTTACAATAAACTTCGATAAAACTATGTTTCTATCTATAACAAGGTATAAAAATAATCTTCCTAATTACAACAAGTTAGAAATCAACAATCACGGCAACTTAATAAATAAATAATAAACAAACAGATAAAGTAAGGTATTTAGGAAGAACTATTGACAACCATCTCCGTTGGGACTATCATATTACTAGTGTTACAAAAACTTTTAGGTCATTACTAGGTAAATTCAAATTTTTAACAAATATTTTGGACTTTTAACACTATATTATGCATTGGTTGATTCTCGCCTCTCCTATGGAATTGTAGGATGGGGAGGAGTAACATATACTCATCCAAAAAAGCTGGAAATAGTCCAAAAATTATTTTTAAAAATAATATTTCAGAAAAATAGAACTTACTCTTCGAATGCTCTTTATAAAGATGCAGAGATCCTAGACTTAAGGACATTTTTCTTAAGGGGGGTATGTTTATTAACTAAAAAAAATATTCGTTGCATTTAAAATACATATGTCATTGTCATAAAACTAAAAGTAAGGATTCCGGAAAATTAATGATACCAATTGCCAAAAAAACAATAGGGCATAAAAGGCTTGTTTTTGGGACCTAGATTTTTAAATTTTTTATCAAAGGAAATATGTTTCTCAACTTATTCGGTATTTTATTTTGGGAAAAAAATTAAATCCTTTTTAATAAATATACCAAGGATACAAATTTTTTGATTTGTGAAAACAAATTGAACAATGTGGAAATATAAAATGTTAGTAAGATGCACTTAAAAATGTAAAAATAAGATAAACAAATAAACCCAAGTTACAGACAGCTTTGGCTTTGTGGAAATTGTTTTCTTTATTTGTGTTAATTTTGTATGTTTGGAAAAATTAAAATGTTAAATTTAAGTTTAATTGTAATAATTGATGCAAATAAATTATTATTATTATTATTATATTATTATTTGAGATAATTTCAAACAACAATTTAGTTGGTCCAAACAGAACTTAATATTGAAAAGCAATAATTACTTGTTTCATTCAAACAAAACAATTTGTTTAATTCAAACAACAAATTTGTTTATTTAAAAATAGCATTGTTTTGTAGGAACCAATTTAATAAAATTAATTCAAAGAAAAAAAATTGTTTTAAATTGTTTTTTAAGTTCAAATTTTAATTTACTTGAAGATTAAGAACAAATTTCAAATTCAATTGTAACAGTTTTTTTTGCGTTTTAAATTGCAAACTTTTTAATAAATCAATGTATTTTGAAGTTTTGTTCTTTTATTTAGGTAACTTAGAACGTAAATTTTGTTTTGTATAGTAAATATACGGCAAGAAAATAAAAATAAATTTATACCCGGGGTAGCCTATTATCCCAGAATGAGCTGATCGTCATCACGAGCCCGCTCAGACAGGGTAATGAAGCTATTTTTGATTTCTGCAAGTTGCAGTTTGCACGAAAAAAATTAAGAATATAAAGGGAAAAAGAAAACTAACGCGGATAGCACCTAATCCAAGAATGAAGTGATCGTCATCACGAGCCCGTTCAGACAGGGACAGGATACTATTTAAAGTTATTTAAATTTTCGATGAAAGAGAAAAACAAAACTATTATCGGAGGGAAGAAAATTACTAACGTGGATAGTACCTACTCCAAGAATGAACTGATCGTTATCACGAGCCCGTTCAGACAGGACCGGATACTATTTAAGATTATTGAAATTTGCGGTTTTACAGATTAACTAAATAAAAAAAATAACGCGGATAGCACCTACTCCAAAAGTGAACTGATCGTCATCACGAGCCCGTTCAGACAAGGACAGGATGCTATTTAAGATTATTCAAATATACGGTAAAAGAATAAACAAACTATTAAAAGAGGGAAAACGTCTCCTCGGAAACTCTGTTTACAAATATTTCCAACTTAATTACAACGCGGCACTTACTAAACAAAAGTATTTATCAATAAAATTAAATTTAATTCCCGATTTAACCTACCAAAAAGAAAAAAATTAATTTACTAATACAGACTAACGATCAAAAGTCTAAATCTCCGGTTTTACAATATTACAGAATTAAATCCTATCATTTATTATTTAAATCAAATTATATTCCTTTTAAAGAAACGGTATTATATTTGCCAAGAAATAAATTTAAATATTTATTAATGAAATCAAATTAAAGTATTTTAACTCAACACTATCTCTAAGAACAGAAGGTATTATTCTTGCCAAGAAACAAATTCTAATATTTATTAATGACGTCAAATTTAAAATCTTTTAACTCAACACTGTCTATAAAAAAAAAACGGTATTATTTGCCAAGAAAAAAATTCTATTATTTATTAATGAAATCAAATTAAATCTTTAAACTAAACACTGTATGAAAATGTTCCTATTCCTACAAGCTAATTCGGTTTTTAAAATGAAATACGCTCTCAATATAAAACGTAAAAAGCGGAACAAGGTTTTTTACCTAACGGATTTGTAAATACGGGAAAGAAAAAATTATCGGCGGTGATTTGATTTGTGGTGCGGCTTATTAGTCTCAACTGGTGGCAATCAAATATTATATCGAACTGATAATTTTAATAGCATCTCGGGTCTCGTTCAACTACTGATTCCCTTTCCCCATCAGAAACCCCACCTACGATCAGACCCACCGCGCATGTAAATTAACAGTTCAATCGTGTTTAATATTTATTAAAAATGAAAAATGAAAATAAACTTATTGAGGAAAATTGACTTCATTACAAGCTCTCAAATAAACAAGCAAGCAACAAGCGGGCGGGCAAGGCGATCGAGTTATGTCAATTAATATTAACGAATGGCGTATATATGTAACTTTCTATAGATTTTGTCCATAATGTGCATTGTATTTCCGCTAAACATCGCATAACTGTGCCATTTTTAATTTGGTCGCCAGGACCGTGTAGCGTTCTACTGGTGGGACTAAAAATTTTAAAAGTCCCTATATTTTTTTGCACGGAATTTTCAACAATACCCGTATTTTAAGTAATCATTAACGGACGCAATTTCTTACTTAGCATTTGTATTAAAATTTAAAACATAGAATAAATAAAACAATATTGCGTTGGAAAAAACAATAATATCCATTTAAAATGCAGTGAACGATTTGAGAATATAAAAATAATAACTACTTCTATTTATTTGCATTTTATAACAACCCCCATGAAAAATCGTCCTTTTAAGGAAGCAAAACATCTCATCCAAAAAGCCAAATACGTAAGCTATAACTGCTCGCTAGCATCCTTAATATTCTAAAAATGATTTATAGCCCATTTGAAAATCTAAGTTTTTATCTAGTATATCCTTTATAGCTTCTGCGTTTACCACTGGGAATATACGAAAGGATATGAAGAGATATATCGTCCTGACAACAAGGTGCTCTATGTATTCATTACTGACAGTAAACTTCTAGCGCCCTTTTATACTTTATATTCATTTTTAGAGTAGAAATTTTTCGATGCAGCACATAACAAGAATGGAATACGATGGTGTGTTTACTCGTATCTAAAAATATAATGCCGCCAGGTCGGGTCCAAAAAATACACATCAAATAAAAAAATAACGCAAATATTATAACTGAAAGAGATAAAGAAATCAATATTACTGAGTGGTTTATTGCCAGAGTGGATAAACTATGTTCCCATTTCCCCACAAACCCAGTAAATAAGATAAGAAATAAAAGACAATTCACAACTTATGTTTCTTTATAATTAATGTACCAATTTACTCAAATAATGGGAAGTTTATTAATCTTAAAAATTATTATTTAAGAAACGAACAAACCTAATGTTTGTCATTAAACAAACTCAAGAATTAATGTTTAAGAACCAACTCTTAAAAAAACAATATTTAAATTGTTCAAGTAATTAATAAGAAAATTTATCTTATGGCTTATAGGGACCGTGCGTCATGACTTTAACGCTAACTGGTGACAAAAATTTGAACTTTATGGGGGATATTTATTAATATTTTATACGGCATTTATTGTTTAATAATTATTAATTAAATAAAGTCGAATTATTTTCGTAATATCATTATCGAAAAAACTTGTTGCATCCGTGGATGTACGAACACATTACTTTGGAAACCTGGATTTCATTCGATAGTAAAGAAATTTTATAAATTTCCACAGAGCAGAATTAGTGTCTCACACCCAATGATATACATAATTATATAGATTGCTTATCCATATGTAAATCAGACGACGAAAAACGTATTTCACTGGGCCAAAGTTTTTTTTATCTAGCTTGTATCAATTTTGAGCACTTAGTTGTAAAGAAATCATTTACAGAACCGGTTTAGAAATTAGATTTTATAGTGTTTTCTTGTCATTAAGATTTTTACATATTTAAATGAACATTCTATATAAATATAATTTTACAGATAATTAATGGTTTATTCTGTTGATTAAAACTAATGTAGAATGTTACTATGAAATAAGTATATCCAATTTGACAAAAATATCATAGCCTTCTTTACAATTCATTAACTATTTCTCATTTATTACTAAAAGGTTTGTTCTGGTTCTCAAAATGAAAACTGTTTTGAAACTGCGCCGGACCGTATGCGTAAAGGCAAAAAATCCCCGACTGTTTGAAATTGTTGGAAAACCAGAACACATAAAGGTGTTTATTTTTTATTATAATAATAAAGTTCCTTTTGAAAGCTCAGCTTCAAATAACATTTGCATGTATATGTTTATCATTATCATCACATTTCAATGGAATAAATAAAAACAGAATAATATTAAAAAATTAATAATTCTAAAATTGCTTTAATTTACAAATAAAACAGAACAAGAGACATTCGTCTACATATAAATAAACAATTTGGGATTGCATACGTTCCGTATGGTCTAAAAAGCCAATACAATATTCATAACACTTAAAAAACGCATGCGCGGTCAAAACAGTCCGAGTCGATCCACACTCCCAAGCATGAACACATTTTGACTATTTACAACAATTACGGATTATTTCGGATACGAAACCAGAACACTGGACTGAGAGATCCGAAGTAGTCCCAGAAAAACCAAAACACTTTTTATCTACTGCGCATGAGCCCGACAGTTGTGGATCGTTATTTCTCAAAACCAGAACAGACCTAAAATAAACAAATCATAAAAAATACATTGCAAGTGCTGTCAGAAGAGATTGCAACAAACTTTAAAATATTAAAAATCCAGTGATTTTTGAAAATTTTTTTAGTGACATTACCATTAAAAATTATTCAGTATAATAGATGTGTCCAATTACAACTCTTACCAAAGTTGCTTACATTTCCTTTTCAAAATTGTATTACATATTGCAATTATGTATTTTATGTAGTGTTATTTCTGAAATGAGAGTAGTCTAAAGTTATTTATATCCGTCTGTTTTAAAAATTGTTTAGATCTCCTAATATTATTTAACTACATGGAAACTCAACTTTCCAAATACATAATAACGTGTCTTGAAGTAAAACTTTAATTATTTTCTTTTTCTAAAGATTAAAATGCGGAAATTTTATATTAAAACACATTTGGGCTAGAACGGCTCTATTTAGTGAGCACTAGGAAAGGCACATTGCAACCCACTTTTCGTAATTTTTTATAGATAGGTGAGCAATCTATAATATGTATATCATTGGGCGTCTCATAAACGTCAGTGGATGAATGACATTTCGTCTAACATAAAACTAAAAAGAATTAGTATTATTCTCAATCTTTTTTATTAATTTACATTTTTTAAATGTTATTGTAATACTTTTAAATTCAGTGTTACTAAATACCGATATTTTGACATTGGATACACTTGTTTGAGGTACAACTTTACAATTTATTGTCACTTTGTCATTTAAATGTTTTTGCTTAAAATGTATATACATGTCCAGATTTTAATAATGTTTTACATTTTATATCATTTTGACCATGTACTCGATTGTTTGGTACGGACCGGTATCTATATTTAACTATATTTAATATTTTAAAAAATATCCTTTATTATTTACTTGCAATGTTTACCCCATTTAATTCTAAAATTAAACACTAGAGAGGGCTAACTTCGGCAGTAGTGCTGCCTCTATATTTCACGCACGGTCCCTATAATGAATTTATAACTAAATAAACTAAAATAACTTAAGAAAGTAAGAAATTAAAAATCCATACGTCATATATGTAATATGCATGAACCCAAAAAAATAATAAATTCATCAATCGTTTGCTTGGTACTAGGCGAAGGACGATTTGAGCAAGATGTTTAGCAAATATTGTAAGATATTACATATACCTTAAAATTAAAATTATAAATCAATATGTACAACTTAGCACCTACTTATAAACATTAACTTCAAATGTTATATATCATTAACACTCACACTCACATTCAAATTGAAAGAAGTTACCTGCTTAGCTAATAGTTAAGACCTAATTATTTATGAAGAAAAATATAAAATTCATGAAATTCTACCATAAAATATAAATCATAGAACACAAAAAATATTATATAAATGTAGGACTTCAGACACAGGTTATTTGCTAAAACTCCCAGATTGGAAGAGGTTTATTTTATTAATCCCTGCCCCCTATGGGTCTTATGAGATGGTTTATCTTTCAATTAAGTCTTATTTTTATATTAAAAATTAAAAGACTAAAATACTGAACGTACTTAATTAACCAAATTTAGAAATAATTGGTTGTACTTTGTTACTACTTAGATCATTAAATGCTAAATTAATTTAATTATGAAATATTTGGTGACACATAGGTTATTATCTGTGTGCAAAAGTATAAATAATGTTAGAAATACTTGAGGAACATTCGTTTAAAAAGAGTTGAATGTTTAATTTGATAAATTAGCAGGCATAGTGCACGTATGAAATCCTTAACATAATATAAAAAATCTAATAATACGGTATCTTCGTTAACAGCCTCACCATCTTCCCAACCAGATAAAAAAACATTTATGTAAAACCAGCGATAAGTCAGCTTTTTTATGGGGGAAACCGCTTGGCACCGGACATTTGGGTCTACATGGCCGGTAGTGTCGGGTGCTACTCTAACTAGAACCCCTCTTTTCTTCTTGTTGGGTTAATGGCAAGATCAGTATAACAACCAACATTGACCCCACAGCACCTGGCATTTTATGCATTTCTTGCTCTCCTCTTCTTGAAAGATTCGTTCCTCGTTCTATTTTTCCTGTATTAATTGTGATATGATACTTTCTAACCTTACGAAGTTCTCTTTAATTTTCACCATGTATTCTATTGTTTTTATTTATTCTATTGTCTATCAAAAGTCATTTGTTTTGCCATGCGTTTTATGCACGAGAAAATGGTGTGTTCTACTATATCTATCTCTCCACAGTAATAGCATAGATTGCTTGCTTATTTCTTCATTTTGTTTGTGTACGCTCCAAAACAGCCGTGTCCATTTAGAAATTGGGTTAGGTAGTAGTTGGTATGTTTGCAGCCTACCCAGGCCTCTAGGTTAGCAATAAGTAAGCTAACTGGCTAGTAAACCAATGGACCACGATTATACGGACCACTGTTTCGGTTAACTGATGTACTGTATCACCACGATTGAACTCATGCGATGTCTCTGAATAAAAACCAGGGTGAAAACTTTCCGGGTCAAAACCTCCCGGGTGATCCCTTAAAATATTACAAAATTTGTCAATATAAATTGACTCGTTTCCCAAACTATACAATTAATTACCCCAAATGTAAACTAGAAACTATTAGGTACCTAGTCATAAACAGTATTACTCACAATCAAAAGATGTAAAATGTTACTAAATGTATACACAAAATACCTTTTTCGTAAAGGGTTCCACTGGTAGCTTTCCAAGGTTGAAAAAACGGGACAACAACTATCCTTGAAGAATCCACTTCAATATTATACAACTCAAATGGTGATGGATCTCCGTATGTAAAACAACGAACTAGTAACTCAAAAACTAGTGAAAGTAGTCATAATTACATTTGGAAATTGCTCCTGACAATAATCGTTACAAAACCGATCGCGAAAAATATCCAAAGCGCGTACCGAACATCACAAATGTACAATTTAAAATGAATAAAGTACAACGAATATCACAAAACTTTTTTATTAGACTTAGTGGCTCTTGTATGTAGTTAAATGCTTCACCTAGTATTAGAAACATCAATCTAGGTAGGCCTTTACACAGGACGCGAATTGATGTTTCCTCTTATTATTCACAGATCCTTCACAATGTTGCTTGTTTTGCTGAATTTTTATCATTCATATGCCTGCTTAGGCGACAGTAGTGTCCGGTAAAAAATACTATTATCCTAACGATTTTTGGTTTTTGATAAAGTAGGTCTTTTGTGAACTTGGTTCCTTAATGTACTCTTCGGCACATCTTAATCCATCATTCTTTGAAAGCAATGTTGCATTGCACAATGCCTTAGCAACTCCACATAGGGGTTCGAGGTCTGTCATGTCCTTATCTAGGGCTTCGCGGGCTGCTTTATCAGCATTTGTATTACCCTCATCTTTAGTACTCTGGCAGGCGTGTCGCTGAATGTCGGTTAATTGGCCTATTACATGTACCTGCGCAGTTTTGGTTATCTATGCCACTGCGCTATAGGTTAGCGTGGGTCTTATTATTTCTTTGTTTTACCTACAGTTATTTTGATGCTTATGCTCTGGTTTTTCACACATATTCTTCTAAAGGTTACGATAGTTATTGCAGCCTTGTATGCCAGTTTTTTGAGATGTTGATTCCACGTTAACCTAGTTAAGCTTAGTTAAAAATATTGGCCGAAGAAAGCCGAAAGAACAAATAAAGCAGACTCTACAGATAATTGAAGCACGCAACCGATGCAAAAAAAGGAAAATAGAAAATAGTTGAAAACACTGGCCAAGTGGATGGCCTAAATTGTTTGTAAAAGTTTCATATTTAAATATTTAAACCTATTTGATATCGTAATATTTAACAAATGGGGACAATTTAATGTTAATGCACTTTAGCTCCTAGAATTCACAAGTCCAAGTAAAATACGTGAGTACGTTCATAGAAACTGTTTTCCCAACTCTATACTCTGCTCTAGAAAGTGACTTTATTAGCAGTAAAGCATGCTGATTTTAAATGCAGTTCACATTCTGATTAAGGCCGTTTAAAGAGCGAAAATGAGAACTATAAAACGCAGATAACAACTTACTTACCCATAAAACGAATAATTCCGTTCCAGAAAATTCAACAAAAACTAGGAATTTTTAGAATTACATTAGATAGCACGCCATATTAACCACTCAGCTATTCCGACACGCCACATTTCTGTTGTTTACTTGGAATCTACCAATAGTTTATTCCATGCAATGACCTAATGGAAAATACTTTAGTAATTATTATATATGTATAAGATGGATCGAATTGTTTGTTAAATGCTACAAGGGAAGATCCATTTAATGCGGTTATATTAAAATTTAAAAATGACTACACGCAGGTCATTAAATTTTCAATGCATAGATCTACGAGGTATATTTAAATAATTTTGTGAATTAGCAAACAAAAATATTATTTATTCTATTAAGCAAGCAACTAACCATTATTTTCATTTCATTCCACGAGAATTTATAAGAAAAACAAAAACTACTAACTATATTATTATTATTATTATATTATTAATTTTAGATTCAACTCAAATACCGAAAAGTAACAGATCAGAGTTTCACTGACTAGCCCCATTTTGCGGTCTAGGATTTATATCGCGCCAGAACCTTTTTTAGTGGATAAAAGAACAAAAACCTTCGATGGACCAAACTCACCGAGCCAATTTCCAATAATGTAGCCATATACATAACATAGGTGCACATTCAGTAATACTGCAAATAGTAATAGGGATTGTAGACCAACCTTTTTAGGTCCACGGTTTGACACTGTACGACACTCCCTCTATAGGTATATATTTAAAAAAAAGAAAAGAATTGAAGAAAATTTATTTATAAAATAGGGCCTTTTGTGAAAGCCCTGAATGAACAATTTGACTTATTGGACAATGGAACCAGAGCACTTTTAGTTGACGAAAGCATGATAATTTTCAAAGGAAGGTCATCTTTGAAACAGTATAATCCGAAAAAGCCAATAAAGAGAGGACACAAGCTTTGGTGTACAGCTGATCAAAAGGAATATATATAAAGAAGTTTGAAGTTTAACAGCGTAAAAATGAGGTGGCTGAAGAGAAGTTTCAGTGATTTGGATTAGGGGAGAATGTGGTTTTGACTTTGACTGAGAATTAATGGAACACGAACAGAATTGTATACATTGATAATTACTTTACATCGGTAGCTCTTCTGGAAAAACTAAAAACGGAAAAAACGCTGGCATCTGGAACTGTTCAACGGGATAGATTAGAACTACCATCCAATATGACTAAAGACAAAAGTATGAAGCGGGGCGATGTTGACTATAGGGTTCAAAAAGACGGTACCGCAAACGATTCCAAAAACCCAACCTAAAATAATATCAACACTAACATAAATGTCCGTTCTACTCCAGTGGCGTAACCTTTTCATTACTTAGCGACGTAGGTAAACAAGACATAATTTGGTGGTGAGACTGTCATTGTTGCAACTTAGCTGGCTCTTTTATTTTTTGCCATAATTAAAAATATTTTTCCATCTATTCAATATTTCTTTTTCTGCGGCTATCACATTACCTTCTTTATGTTCATAGCGGTTTCTCTTTTTTCTCTTAATATTGATTTACATTTTTTTCTCTGCTTTTCATACTCTTTTCTCATTTCTTGTTTATTGTGTTTTAACACTTTTGTTCTCTTCTTTAATTTCATTTAATTAATAATTTTTTGTATATTTTATCAAATCATTTTCGTTTAATGTTCTTGTTTGGAGTTTTACATTGTTAATCCTTTTCATAATTTTTTTTAGTTATTTCGTTTCATAAATTTTCTATCATTACTCTTTTGCGTATTTTCCAATTTCATTTCGTGAAAATGGCACCTACGATACCGAAATCAGCAGATAAATCCGCTGCCAAAAAAGAAGAGAAAAAGAAACCAGCTTCATCACCTGCTGGCGGTGCTGCTGGTGCCTCTAGTACTTCTAAAACCCCAGCATCAGTCCCCAAAGCTACTGCTAAGGCGACAAGCAAACCTGCTGAAAAGAAAGCATTTGCAAAAGCACCAGCCCTGCTAAAGTTGCTGCCAAAACAGCAGCGAAGACTGTTAGCAAAGCTGCAGCCAAAACCCAAGCTAAAGCTGCATCCAAGAAAGCTAGTGAGAAGCTGGAAAAGCTAAGAATTCTGCAGTCCTTATAACTAACCCAAAAAGAATGTTCCTGTTAAGCAAGAAAAGGGCACTGAAAAGAAACCTGCCGCTGGTGCTGCGAAAGCCTTGAAAATTCAATAGAAAGTAATCAAAGGACCAAATGGCACGCACAGTCGTAAAATCCGTACTTCGGTGCACTTCCACCGTCCAAGGACCTTAAGACCTCCCAGGAGTCCTAAGTACTTGAGGAACAGCGTGCCCCACAGGAGTAGAATGGACGCTTACAATATCATTAAATTCCCGTTGACGATTGAAGCGGCCATGAAGAAAATTGAGGACAACAACACTTTAGTATTTTTGGTACACACTAGGGCGAATAAGCACCACATTAAAGCGGCAGTAAAAAAGCTGTATGACATCAATGTAGCCAAAGTTAATACATTAATCAGGCCCCTATGGTAAGATGAAGGTCTATGTAAGATTAGAGAGAGATTACGATGCTTTAGATGTTGCAAATAAGATTGGTATTATATGTTTGTTTTTTTTACATATTAATAATTTCTTCTAAATTTTGCCTTTGGTTCGTTTCCCTGTTATCTGTTAAAATTAATTTTGTTGTTTTTTGCTTTGTTTCTTTTATACTGGTTCTTCTTCCTGTGTTTTTATTCCTACTAAAAAGTGGTCTATATCAGCATCTACTCCTTTATAACTAATTATATTTATTATATATCTTTCCTAAATTGTTTCGATTTTTACATGATTTATTTGATGAATATCTGATCTATCAGGTGACTGCCAAGTTCCCTTATAGATCTTTCTCTGAAATTATGTGCTTTTAATTATCAAACTCTATTAGTAATCTTCCGTTTTCATCTCTTTTATCGGGTTTACTAAACTTTCCAATTATTGGTCGATTCAATTCTGTTTTACCAATCTGTTGGAAATTCCCAAGACGGCATTCCCAACAGAAATTATAATAACGTAATATAAGATAATAATAAAGCTATTTATTATTATTTCACAATTTAGTATAATTTTTTTTATGTTCGTGCAGTCAACAGATAAATTTATTTAATATATAAAGTAATCTTTAGTATACATAATTAATAATATGTATATTAGTTAATTACCACGAAAGTGCCCTTTAACCAATTAAAACAAAAATAAATACCTACCCCGGCACAGTTTAGGCCTGGTATAAGGGATTCGTCCTAAGGCTTCTGCATGGGAAAGTTATTCTCTATGAAAAGCGATACTGAATAAACATTAAGTGTGGTGAGTTTGGCTACTAGGTTCAATCCCTAAATTATTTTACGGTTTACTTAATTGTTAATGTTATTGTTGCTTGTTTCTGTTATATGTTATACCTAGATAGGTACTGACAATAGTATATTATGTTATTAGGAGCAAAAGGAGAACTTCATTATTGTTCCCATAAGCTTGCCACGGCCAGGGTAGTAGCCAAAGAAATATATAATAGGGTGAAACACGTACATAATCTTCTTCTCGTAATAGATATACTGTCTTTTCGTTTAAGTGTTAAAATTAAAAAAAAAAATTATTAATATTAAATTGAGATACATATTTATGCAACTCAAGGATATACTAAACTCTCCTTGTATAAACCGAAATATCTCTTTATATATTGATAAAATACAGATTACCAACAGCCAACTGAAAGAGATTACATGCATACTCGAAATACCAACGTAAATATTTGAAATTTCTTGTACACGTAGGGCGGCTATAGAGAATTTTCAACTTCGTATTTTTCAATATGTATATTGATACATGAAAATTAAATACATCTGGTTGATTTTTAAAGTTGCTGCAAATAATGCTTGCTCTCTTTTCTACATAGTGAACATAAAGTAATAGTCTAAGAGCTGGACGTATATAAAATCGAGAGGAATTATTTTAGTATAGGCTTTTTAATACAAAAACTAATGCACGTCATCTATCTATTTTAAAGATACTGCCTTTAAGGCTGCTTGGCTGTCTAAGAGAATTATGATTGTCTGTTTTTTTCATTTTCTTTTTAAATTCTTTCGTACACACAACTTGGTTGTTTGTAATTTAGCTGCTAATATAGTAGTATGTTTTCCCAGTGAGTTTGTGATATTGCATTTGGGTTTAATTTCATGTATGTTACTTTTAAAATCATACGTATATTATAAAAGACCTCTAAGCAAGCATTTGAAATCGTGACAATACATGAAATTGTGAGTAAAGGTATAATATCCAATAGTTTTAACAACTACTTACCAGACTCTCACTTTAGTTAACAGATCTCATGTTATGATTACAGATCTGAAAACGTGTAATGTAGGTCTTCTTATTTTAAGAATTTTAAATAGTGATTAATATCGATAAGTGAGTAAAGGCATAATACCAGGAAGTTTAAAGCTCTCCCTACAAGACTCACGCAGTTTAATATATTTTAATTATGGTGTGACGAAGTCACTAAATTTTATTTTTAATTCATCTTTAAAATGTATATTTCAATTAATTTTCGCCTAAGAACATGTAGAAATTCCCCGTACTTCTGTTTCCCAGTTATTACCGTTTTTCAACAATTGCGAGTACCCTCGTAGATTAAAATATTCTTATATTTGCTGAAATCAGAATAGGTATTTTTAGAGTCGATTTCGTATGGATTATCTACCTTTTATTTGTCAAGGACTATAAGGGCATTTTTTTATCTTTAAATTGTAAACAGCCGGTTGTAGTAGTGGTATCCCCACTTTGTCGTACGAGTTTTCCATCTTTCTTTACCGAAAAAGCATAAATTGATGGAGAGCTAAAAATGCCGCCTCTTGACTCCCGATACGCGAGAAGTACTGATCTTTCTAAAAATTATAGTGATGACGCCGTGTAGTGCCGTGATCTTAAATACGTAATTCGTTAACCCGTTGGATTTGTTAAGGTAGGAACCGTATATTATTTTTTTATATATTGGCTTTCATATAATTAGTTGGGACACCCGTGTCACAAATCAAGAATTTTGATTCATACCCAGGATTTATGATTTCATCCCTCAGTGGGAAGCCGTTGGCAATTTTTTATTTGAGGTTGCACATAGACTAGACTCCGAGTGCTCTCTCAGTCAATGACTACATCCAATTTCCTTTAAAAACCGCCCAGTTAACATCGAAGTGAGAGGTTCGACCTGTTTAATTTTTTTTTATTATTTATTGTTTTATTTTTTTCGGAGGTTCGATCTATCCTCGGCCTAGAGTGCTCTCTTCTGACGACGTATCTAACTTCCCAAAAAGAAAAAAAAACAACGTTTAAACTAATTTCCGCGCCTCACTTCGTGTAAAATTTATTTTCTTTTATTTATTCATTGAATTGTATTTGAATCATTCCGTTTCTCCTGTCCACGATTAGTTATTGAATGAAGTCAGACGGTTTCTGTTAAATTAAATTCACACATACGCTCTCGTTAGACTCTGGGCAAAATTCAAAAATATTATTTTCTACGACCGTCGTGGTCACCGTCCAAAACACCGTGTAATGAACCTTATTTATCAATAGGCGAGAATTTCGCGTTTCCATCGCTTGGGTATTAAGATACAAAGGGTCTCCGACAATTTTGAGTTCACTTTCTATTCGTTTACATTTGATTACCGTCATATTTAAATTGTTTTCAATAATAATAATTTATTTTCATACGTTTTCCGTATACTGGGCATTTCACGATTCCCAGTCCGATTAGCCTCCTGAGCTAATAAATCGTAAATATTTCTATATGTTTAAATAATTTTCAATAATTATAATTTATTTATTAAATTTCCCGAATATAGGGATTCGTCAATATTTAAATAATTTTCAACTTTAATAATTTATTTATTAAATTTCCCGAATATAGAGATCCGTCATTATTTAAATGATTTTCAACTTTAATAATTTATTTATTAAATTTCCCGAATATAGGGATCCGTCAATTTATAAATAATTTTCAACTTTAATAATTTATTTATTAAATTTCCCGAATATAGGGATCCGTCAATATCTAAATAATTTTCAACTTTAGCATTTATTTATTAAATTTTCCAAATATAGGGATCCGTCAATAATTAAATAGTTTTTGACTTTAATAGTTTATTTTCATTAATTTTTTTTGTATACCAGGAGTTTCAAAATTCCTGAGCCGCCTAGCCTCCTGTGCTAGCGAACCGTAACTGTTTATCATTATTTAAATTGTTTTCAAGTGTATTAATTTATTTTCAGTAAATCTTAAAGCTTATGAGACCGTAGTATTTAAGTAACCGCAATTGTATCAATTTACTTTTAATATTTTCTCTTTCCTCTGTATATTAGGTCCGCTACTATTTTCTTACAGGCCGGTTTAATTTTTATTGTTTCTTTATATAATTCTGTTTTACCGCCGTGCCAGACCCGTGCACCGGCACTGTTGTAATTTTTTTTTTTTTGTAAATATATATTTTATTATCTATTCCTGTATTTCTATTATTGCTGGTTCTTGACCATTTTCTTTCAGGGTACCGTAGGGTACGAGGTATAAAGAAGATAAGTATTTTTTTTTATTTATTCTAATATAGTGACAACCTAGCAGTGACCGCCTGGAATTATTTTTACCTCCACTAAGTTCACCTTGAGTACACTCTGGTGTACCACAGGGTCGCAGAGCAAACTGCGATATCAAAACTGGCGCCTGAGCAACCCCTATTCGGGAGATACATTCATAGCGCCACAGACTCGCTGATTCACTGTAGGTGAACCAGGAGCCTGTCACAATGGTGTTCCTTTTTACTTTCTTTGTTTACTCCCATGTGGAGTACAAACTGTCAAAAATTACTTTGCTTGATGATGTGCTTTAATGATTTAGGGTACATACATGCCGAAGATGCCTTGATGAGCGATTATCGATAATCAATGACCGATAAGCGATGCTTAAGTAATTGTCAGTCGATGTTATTTAAATGTACTTACTTAATTTTGTAAATAAAGACTTCCTTTGGTTAAATTCTTAATGTATTAGGGACAGATGGACCAATTTCATAATCGAACTCTAAAGACGGATTTAATCAAAAGAAGCCTTTTATTTAAAATTCACTTTAACCTAAAACATAACATAATAGGAAACAAAATTAATAAAAAATAACTGTATGAAAGTTTAATAAAATAATCACATTGGAAAAAAGGGCAACATCAAATTAAAGGCATTAAAATAACCTAATAAATTATTAGTACAAAAAGTAACCCACAGTCCTCTTATTTTCCAAGCAGACCCCCAAGTTTTACATAATTTACAAAAATTAAAACAATATAATGTTCAAAATAGCATTGTCTTATCCCAGCATCATCCATTATCGCTCAAAATAGCACACATTTATTATTGATTGATTTCCAAAACAGGCGATTTCAAAAACCTTTTTCTAAAATTTGCCAAACCTTCTTCGGTTCTACAGCAAATTCTTTTCAATTCTTTCAATACTGTGACTATGAAATAAAGAAAAAATATATATGCACCTCATTTCCGATAAAATGAAATTATCATAGATAAGCACATAAGGTGATTCTAGGAGTAGTGTTGGATTGTATGTATACACATTAAAGTCAGCTATTTGGATTGAAATCCACTTATCCTATCGGTCATCGATCATCGAGGCATATTTGGTATGTATACAACCTAATAATATTTCATCGACCTACTTAGTATATCGTTCATCGATCACCGATAATCGATTATAGATTATCTTTCATCGTTAATTGAGTTATCTTCGGCATGTACGTACCATTACGCTTTCAAATTAATATATAGTTCAGTGTGATCAGAAGTAGTAGTTTTTCCAGCGTTCACTAAGGTCCTTTAAATTATATTTGCAAAGACGTTGTTTACCAGGCAATATCACTAGATAAACGGTTTTTCGTTAATTTGACATTATCGACTACATCTACCACATATTTTAAATTTAAATAATTATTATCTAAAAGGCTAAATAGGAAATATATGTTGGCATGCGGAAATTGGAATAATCTAGTGAAAAAAGGCGCCTATAGTAAATTTCCCAATTTACTAAAACTAGTTCATGAAAATTCTTATTATGTGAATATGTAGGTACATTTAAAAACCTTTTTATTTTCCTCTGAATGTACCGCTTTCGGCAAGCAAGATTGCCTAGTTCCGCATATATTACATCACGGCCGCAATTGTATCATAATGAAACCGCTCTATTATACTTTTAACGTTCCATCTAGAAAATAATTTATATCAACTCTGCGTCATATAGGCGAAAGCCGTCATCACGCAACGTACAGTTAAACCATCTTACAACAAAAGACTACGTTAATTTTGCAACATTTCAGCTATTAATTATCGTTACCAACAATGCGACACTTGCGTACAAATGAGGAGATAACGAGCGCCATATAAAAAATTATAATTCGCGAGGACAAAGTAACATGCGATCCCTATTGAATTCCGAATATTCAGAAAGTCGAAACGTCAACATGAAACATTTTCCTACCAGCTTTTGATAATGGAACAAAAACCATTCCGGAGGCGGAGCTCGATGTAAAGGATAATTTCGAATAAAATTGGACGACTTCCTAACGATGGCGTTAACTCATTCCGTTTCCAGAGATTTGCTAGCTTTGGAGTCAATTGCACTTTATGTCTGGAATGTGAACAGGGGCGAATTCAGGAATTTTTAATACAATTAATTGATTTTTATAGTAGATATACCTGGTTAACCGACATGGCATCCACAGACAGACTGTGTAAACCATCCAGATGTTTTTTTGTTATATATGTGGCAAATACACTTTGAAAGAAACTAGAATAACTTTTTCTGACTCTGTGAAAAGGCCGTATCTTGCCTGTTTTGGCGTTCATTTGGGAGACCAGGATAAATCTTGGACTCCACATGTCGTGTATAAAACATATATTGAACATTTGCGACAGTGGACAGTTAAAAAGAAAAAGAAATACCCATTTCATCCTTCGGCAGTCTTCCTGAACTCCTGGAAGATAATACAGAAACATCAACGCGTGATGAAGTTCAAAGAAAATTCAATCAGAAAACAACAGCGAATTTGAAGCATATTTAACTCCTCAGCGTTTTAATTAACCAATTGACAAAAACTGAACGATCTTATAAAAGATACCTAAACCACAGTTTATAGCTAAAGAATCAGTTCGCTCACTCTGCGTCGGCACTTTTGATCTCAATGTTCCAGTTTATACACTGCCCAACTCGGATTTGTATCCCTGGCGCATCCAGAATCAAATCATAACCAATCAAATATATGACAACCGCCTATATTCAAACAGCAATCATCTGCGCATCCTAAATTTGTATCCCTAGAGTGTATATTATTTTGGAACATTCAACTGGTCCAAGTGAGCTAACTGATTCTTTAGCAATAAACTGTGCCTAAACTATCCAGATTAAAAGAATAGAACCCTCTTTATCCAGGTACTATTATTACATTTTATCGTAAAAGAGATAAGGATCTGCTGCATTTTTCACTAGGGAAAATAACCTGGTATTTTGTAACGATATAAAAGAACTCTTAGAAAAAAGGGGTTGTCAAAATACACTCTAGAGGATTGACGCCTTTTTATTGGCAGTTTAAAACGTAGTTTAAAATTTTACATAACGGTAAAAAATATGACTCAATTGAAGAAAATTATGAAACAATAACACTAGTTTAAATAAAAATTAAATACAAAGAACATCAATTTGTGTTGATTTAAAAATGGTAATCGAAAAATGGTGATCGAAGATATTTTGGGTACTTGTTACGTAAGTTTCCTAGGATTAGTACGAAAAAACTAAAAGCTATCATATTTGATGGTCCTCAAATAAGGCAACTTATTAAAGATCCACAATTTACCACATCAACGAATGAGACAGAATATAACGCTTGGTATTCATTTGTTTAAGTAGTATAAAATTTTCTTGGGAATCACAAAGCAGATAATTACATAGAATTAGTGGAAACTATGCTTTCAAATTTTAATATTCTCGGTTGTTACACACGGAAAAAAATGTGACTAGAAAATTTTACTACAATGTTGTAGTAGTAGACTTGTAGAAAAATACTTAACAATTTGTAGAAAATTTTACTACAATTTATAGTTAAAAACTATTCATTATTGTAGCAATTGAATTGCCGAATAAAATGCTACAACAATAGGAAAGAAGTCCACAATGTTTAGTATATTTTACTATTGTTTGTAGAAGTAGAAATTTATTACAATTATCGTAATTACTACTACTAACTTCTATAAAAATTTGTACAAATATTAATAATTATCTCTACAAAAATAGTAATTTTCTCTACAAAAAATAGTAATACTTTACATCCCTTCTTATAATAAACATTCAATTTTGTTGAAAAATATTCTACAATATTGTAGAAATTCTTAGTCATGTGAACAAAATAAAATTCTGCTATTGGCCAACGTTTTCTGACGTCGATCATAAACGGCCAGACAGCAGTAGCCGTTCGCCATGTTCACATAACAAAGCATGGTACATATACGAGTACCTATAACACATTATTATATTATAAGCACCGATGCGTTTGAGAAAATTTTAATAATAAATTCTATTGGTGGTAAGTACATTTAATATTGTTTCTGAATAATTTACCTTTAGATAGCTAATTTAAATAACCTTAGTAGATTATTTTAAAAAAATAGTTGTGGCCAACGATCGAATGTTGTGCCCAACGATCGAATTTTGTGCCAAATTCAATGATATTTTTTTGTCTTAATTGTGACATACCTACTTTCTCATTTTTGTTAGTTATCTGACTTAGTCATTTAATATCCAAATCAGTGTAAAGGTGATAAATATCCCCGTTTTAAGGGTATGAACAGTTCAATTGGTATTAATTTTTATTTCATATTTTTCAGGTGGAGAAAAGCCAACTGAGACTGAGGGCGCTATTATTACTGTTATTTATTACATAATGTAATTAAGAATTTGTATCTTTTATATTAAAACAATAAATTGAATATTTTAATAAGGAACATTTTTTTCTAGGTTATAATTATAATAATTATGGAATACTACTACAAATTTTATTAAAAATTACTACAATTTGTATGAATTTTTACTATTTATTGTGTAAAATTTTCGTATTTATTTTCATAAAACGCAATACATTTTTAATATAAATTCATACAATGAATAGCAAAAATTATAACAATTTGTAGAACAATTCTTATGATGCATTTGGATATTTTTACTAAATATTGTAGATAATAACTCTACAATACATTCTCCACAAATATTTGGAAATGTTTACTACAAATTGTCCCTGTCCCTATATGTACTATTTATTGTAGAGAAAAAATCTACAATTGTAGAAATTTGTTCTATAATTTTTTTTCCGTGCATGAGCATAAAAGTTCACTATCTCTACAACCACCTAGATCGCTTTCCAGAAAATTTAGATGGTTGTAGTGAGGAACAGAAAGAAAGATTCCATAAGGACATTAAAACTATGGAAGATCGATAGTAAGAACGATGGGATAGCCACATGTTGGCCGACTACTGTGACACTGCCCTAGTAAACTCTATGCTAGAAAATCGTATACTTATTATATTTGCTGTGCAATTTTAGTGAAGACAAGGTTTAATTTATCTGTAATATACTGAGGGTTTCGTAGTAACTGCTAACTAGAGTTCTATTTTCAGTGACTATGTGAAATATGTTTACAACTCTGTTGTTCAGATGTTTATTTTGCAAAAAGGAATTCAATTTATTCCATTAGTTTATACGTTCAAAATTCATTTATTCATACACAAATTTTCTAAAACATATAAAAAATATATTACCTCGGAAGATTATAATTTACTAGAACGCTCATATATTCAAAACCCATATTAAAATTAATTGCAGCTATTGAGGAAAAATTAAGATATCATGACATAGCATAGGATTTAAGTAGAAATTTAGGTATAAATTGTGGACCCAGCAATCGATCTGAACTTAAGAATAAGCAAAAGAATTGATAAAACACAATGTTTAGTTAACTGTGCTTGGTTGCTTACTGGCATTTATGAAAGTGAATAACATCTAGCTTTCAGATCAATCCTGACCCAAAACCGTATTTTTTAGTTTTTTTAAACTATATTTATTAGAACTTTCCAGCATCTTTTATTTCCAAACATGGTATAAAAACCTACCTAACTACCTTGAATTAGATCTTCAGCAAAACTTAATTTTTCTGATTTTCTCGTCTTTGTTAAAGTTTCTTAATAGAATATTGTTTTTTTTTTAATTAGATTGCATATTCATGATAATTTTTTTTTAAGTTTTCTAGAGATAAATTCATAAAAAATACAAGTTTCGACATTAGCAGTCATCATTCATTTTATTTTATACGTTAAATATTGAAATCACAAGTAGGAAATTGGAAGTGATAATTTCGAAATATAACGGCAAATTAGTTTAGAAATTCATGATTTGGAAAATTGAGTGAAACTCTTAAAGGAGATATACCACATTGTCTCAAGGAGAATATTAGAGCAGCCCTTTATGCCAGTAATTACAAATAGAGCCAAAGCATGTAGGTAACAATAGAGTCTGCCTCTAATTACAGAAATAGCATTATTACATTTAGTAGAACTACTAAAATGGGATAATGAAATAAACGAATATATAAGATAACTATATTATATTCAATAAGGGTAAGGAAAGTGATATTTTTCACACGAGTGAGAAATATTGTCGCACGAGGCATAAACCGAGTGCAACAATCACGCGAGTGATGTACAATATTTTTCCTAAAATCACAAAATAATTTTATCAAAAAAATGTAAAAACTAGGAAATCTGGCAATAAAGGTTTTTGTTTTTTAAATCCCTTATTGAATAATTTTTAAAGCGTTTTACAGATAGTGTTTTGTTAATGGACAATTTGTACCCATATCATTTTACATCTGTGCAAAATTTGCTTCAAAGAGATTTTCCTGCAAGAGTTTTGTCAGTGGCTAAGGAGGAAACAGAATAACCGAACATTTCTGAATAAAATTATTTTTACTGATGAAGCAACATTCAACAGACGCGGAGTTTTTAATTGGCGAAATAGCCATGCCTGAGAAACTGAAAACCCTCATGTAAATAAAGAAAGACATTTTCAGAACGAATTTAAAATAAATGTCAGGTGTGGTTTAATAGGAGATACATTGCTGGGTCCATTTGAATTACCTCCCAATTTAAATGTTGAGTCATATTTAAATTTTTTAACCAATGACTTAAACGATATTTTGGATGATGTTCCATTACAATCAAGAAGAAAAATTTGGTTCATACAGGATGGTGCACCTACACACTTTCCCTTACCGTTGGATTGGTCGTGGTAGTGAATTTCAATTGCAGCCCCGAATTTAATCCACTGGATTTTTATGTGTGGGGTTACATGAAAGCTATTGTTTATTCTCAATCTATAAATTCCAGAGACGAGTTATGGAGTAGAATTGTAGATACGGCTGATTCAATTAGAAATAATAACGCCACATTTTTGAAGATCAGACGATCCTTAAGTAAACGGGTACAGAGGTGTATAAGAGTTGGTGGTGGCCATGCTGAAAATATTTTGTAGTATTTAGTATTTTAAGTTGAATGTTAACAATATCTGAAGATTATGTGGAATGTATGTTTTAGGTAAATTCGTTTTAGTTAAGTAATGTCGTTGTTATGGTTCTGGTTTAAGTGTTTTATAATTTTGTCTTTAATTTTTGGTTAAAATACCATAATTTGGCCCATTACTTATGACTTACCATATATAGTTAAACAATTCGAAACCATAACAATTTCCATGATGGTGGCTCAACCAAAATCTGCATTATCTTAAAACTAATATTTGTGGAGATACTGCCTTCTTTCTTAGGACGACACTATAATTATTCTTAATATGAGGTAACACTTAACGATTGCTCGATATATACAGGGACAATATGCAGCTGTATTATTTATTTTCTTATAATAAAAATTTTAAAACATTGTAGATAGTTTTAACTCTTGTATATTTTTACTTATTTCTTTTATTTTTCTTTTCAGGTAAGTCTACTTCAGTACCTAACATCACTAATAGTACCACGAATAGAAAAAGGGTAAGCATTTTAATATTGTAACCAATCAAATAGGGCTAAAATGGAATAGAATTAAAGCAATAAGAACAGAGTTTTTAAGAAGAATCAACGGGATTACAAGAAAGGGCTGATTGGGAAAATAACCTCTATATACATAGTACATAGATGAAAAGAAACTAACTTTATGTCTCCAACCTAACATGTTCACGGAAAGTAAAAGAATAAACTAAAACATTTAATGAAAAAATTAAATCAGATATTACATAATCTGAAAAAGTAAAAATGTTTTAGTCTTTACGGTAAAATTGGACTAAATAAATATATCAAACGATAGAAGATCATCAAAAATGGGTTAATATAAATTAACAGGATGAAGGCAAAAACTCATTAAAAGACGACCCTCTTTCATTTTTATCTCCCATCAAAGATCTTAACCTGCGAATCCTCAAATACATGTTTAATATCTCTATGAAAACTTTATGTCGATACTCGATATTCATACAGACATCTCTATAATCCGAGAGCAAATCCTCCCATAATCATTGACGGACAGTAATCCATCTATCATTCCTGGATAATCCGCTGGTTTTGGCATACCGAACGCACCTCTTGGAATTGTCCCTAAACCAAATATCGATGAGACCGTCGTCGTTCCCATCTTTCATTGTCCCAACACGTGGTCGGGACAGGAATATCTCAAGGATATTGCCAGATATTGGAAAACCGACGACAAACTTCCCGAAGGATATGGATAGCTGAAAACAAAATTAGGAAAACGAGGTTGCATTGAATCAAGTTATTGAAGTGGATTTCTCAGGTGTATTGTATAGATATTGCATTCAGGTTGATCAGTTTTATTTTGGATATTTATTGACGTAACATACAAAGTTAATTCATTTATAGCAAAAGCGTAAAATTAGTTTTTTTTACGTAGATGTTTAAGGGATACATAAAATTATTATAGTTTGTGTTATATACAGAATAGTTGGTGGTAGTAGAAGTTTATCGTCTTCAGGAAAATTTAATAAAAAAATTTTTAATATAGCGTGATGGTAGGTTTACATTATGTCTCTTAGGCAAATCCACATAGAGTAGAATGGGTATTAATTAGTCATCATTTATCTAAATATGATTTCCTATTTTAATGATAGACAGGTTTACTAACGTTGGACAATCATTTGAACTAAGATGTTTTCAGATATTTAGCCATTCGTTAATAAAATATGTTTATCTGTCTTCTTTTGTGTTATAGAAGTGGTAAAATCTCAGTATACCTAACGTGATTAATAGATTGGGTGTTGTACTATTTATTGTACAATGTTTTGTTTTGTAAAGATGAGATAAATGAGATGGATAACAATTCATAATTTTAATAAAACATTTATTAACATTTTTACCAATTTCACAAAAATATAAACAAAATCATTTGACCATAATCACACAAAAATCCTCTAAATCTATATAATATATAAACTATGTTGCCTGGTTTTGGTTTGAGTGATCGGACTCTTACAGTTCGGGGCCCAATTGAGACTGTAGAATGCATAAGCTAAATTATTGGGAAGGAGTAGGGCATCCAAATGGTGGCACATTAAATCATCTAAGTTTTAGTGGCGCCATGCGAATTTCATGAGAGTAAATGCAGGTTATACCCCAAGCTGGATTAAAAGAAGCCAGTGGCTGATACCAAGCCAGTTTGGAGGAATCTGCCGAAACTTATCATTGGTAACAGAGGGATGCCTGCAAGGATGAAAAAACAGATGCTTATAGTAATTAATAATAAAAAATAATGGATAATTGAAGAATCATTCGTCATTGTGATTGTAAAGTTAGGCCTAGAACTAAGTACTCCAAAAATTTGTGAATATCAAAACATTTGTAGGCGCAATATCACACTATTAAGAAATGTATCCAGTTCAACATGGATTAACATGAGATTATCATCATGTTCAATAATCAAGCAGCCATAGTTCAGATAAGACTCTGATATACCATTTTTTTTTCTTTGATATTTAAAAATTCAGATAGTTTTTTAAATCCATACAATATACATCTTAATTTTTTAGCAGATAATTAATATGTATATCCCATCTAAAGCAGCAGTCTAACGTGATTCCCAAATATTTTATTTCTTTTGCAGGTCGTATTTTAAATTCATCTTGTATCAAAAGTAGGTTGTGAGGTCGATAGGCTGCTGAAAGGTAGGTACACTGTCTTCTGAATATTTAACGACTTAATGGACACCTTGGAGTATTAGAAGATATTATGAGTAGGAATATAAACCTACTTTCTCATTCTCACTGAATGTGTGGCACTACAGAATCCAAGGACTCTATACTTGGGACCATGTCAAATAGAAAATGGCAATTTGCCCAGATTAAAGCTACTCGAAATCCTTAACTTCCTTGAGAAGATATGATTAGATAAATCGTCGAGACTATTTTCTTAATCGCAAAGCGACAGAAAAAGACAATAAATCTTGTAGATCATAGTGTATCTGATACCTCATATATAACAAAACATTAGATATAATGGAAATTTTACTTATAATGTTAATAAAGATAGGACAACAAAGTACTCCAGACCGTTAAAAATGGAAATGAAATTCTTCTGTCGAAGACTTGCCAATTAAATTTTTGTTCTATTTTGTTGATGGACGTAAACTTGAAGAACATGGTTGCGTATGTTCCTAAGTTTTTAAAAACAGTATTACTAGACACGGAAGATTCTGCATTTATTCAATACATAAAGTTCCCGCATTTAAAGTCCTTATGCCGTTAATGAACAAGGACATCAACGAAGATTTATCTCATCTACCAGAACGCTAATACTTTAAAAGTGAGGTTGGTTTAATAATCAAGAGTAAAATATTGGTCTAAATAATAGAAAATTAACTCATTTTTAAATTTTTATCGTACTCTCTTGTAACTTTTCATATGTAAATGTAATTCAATAACGCCCTATATGAGTTAACATTATTGGATGCACATTTTTTGTCCAGTTTGTTGCAGTGTTAGGCCTTTATGTACCTTGCTCAAATTGATAGATTAGCATACAAAATGAAATTTATTCTAATTGAAGAGAAAACGTGTATAAAAATATTTTTTACACGTATGCGAATCCCAGGAATCCTAACGCACAAAAAGTCCAGAAAATTCATTAAAACGTAATTTATTTTTAAAAATTCAGGTACGTCAAAAAGAGGATTAAAAGAGAATGTTATTGTATACTTTTTTAAAATTCAAACCAGTGGGAATATTTTATGTTAAGTTGGACGAAAAAAAATAGTTTTTCTTCTTTCTCGTATCTACATCCTTACGGATATTAGATCCGACATCTTTATCTTTATGGATAATATGCCGGTAGGATTATTTTTGGCCTAGAACATTGCGGCCTCTTGGGTCTATTGTATTCTCCTGCTTTTCCTGTATTCAGGTACTATCTTTGGAATAGTTCTGTGTCTTTGGTTAGTTTTCTTAAGTTCCCTACCAAATGTTTCTGGTGCTTTCGTCCTGGTTCTAGGCCGAAAAGGGTGAGACGCCGCTTAGCAAGAGCTTCGCATTCGAAGATCATATGGTATGAGCGTTTTTCCTCTTCCATTCACAGTCTGGTGGGATCATTGTGTAATCTCATCATATAAAGGTGTTTCAGCAAGCAATGTACTGTTTGTAATCCTACAATGGTGGATATCTAGGGCCTTGTTAACTGTATTACCTCAGTAGCCATGCATGTGTTTAGTCCCCTTAGCATGAGCTTACAGATTCTGTGTTCTTTTATATGTTTCCAGTCAGTTTGGTATTGTGTGGTTATCTACTCGCTCACTGCCTGTCGAGCAGAGGTTTTGCTTATCCGAAACACAAATTCGGGTCCTGTAAATTATAGTTTTAATCCTTTTTTTCATTTTCTTGGATATCTTTGTGTCCTGGTACCCACGCTTTATTTACCTAGATATGACATCCTTCTTTCTCTTCTCAATTCTTGCTTAGGGTTACTTTCTTAAGTATTCTATCATATTACAATGTCATAATATATCCGAACCCTTTATACTGTTTTCGTTATTATCTCTTCCTATTTAATTAAGATTGGTTCTAATTTGTTAGCTACCTATTTTGTCAATCTTTAATATTTTATCTATCTTCCTTAATCATTGTTTCCTGCTCTTTGTTTTTTAATTATTCTTCCTTCAATCACCATCACTTCTGGAAACTTATACACAGGTTTCAACTAGTCATCTTAAGTTGTTTATTAGGTATATTCTTTGTAATTAGACATTCTGTTTTCAGGACAATTATTTGTTTATTGGTTCTTCTCTACTCTATAAATTTTGAAGTACAAAAAAACCACTAATTATTAAAAAAAAAACATGTAGTGATATTTTAATAATATTAGTGTACTTTTGCATCCTATTTTTTCATAAGTACAATACAGAGGCAGCCAGAGGTTCCTTGGAAATTGTTAAATCGCCTGATCAATTTCATCTTCTGATGAAAATGTTCGTCCGCGTAAGTTTTTTAACCATAGAATGTTATTAATGGGTTAGACGTAATAATAAAATTGGCATAAGTATCGGATGTGGACGAAAAGAAGCTTGCGTCGGAAAGTTGAAGGAAAATTGTATGGAAAATGCCACCATTTTCCCACGCTAGCCGTTTGACATATGCTTCGAAAAAGTGATTCTAAGACTATATAACAAAAGGCTTGAGTGTAGGACATGGTCATCATATTAATTATATATAATTTATTTAACAAAAAACTGACAAAAAAGTTTATAAATTTCCACCATTTTCCCACATAAGCCCTTTGGCATATGCTTAGAAAAAGTGATTCTAAGACTATATATAAAAAGGCTTGAGTGGTCGCCAACCTGTCGATCGCGAGCTACCGGTAGCTCGCGGAGGCAATTCTGGTAGCTCTCACAACGATTTTAATTTAAAATATACAAACTGCAAAAATCAGAGCTTTCGAAAATTCCACAAAAAAATCTAATTGTTATAATATTAAACATAAACAGCGGCAACGTTGCGGTGAGCGATCTGCCGCTGACGCCATGAAGCTAGAATCGGCTAGAACCGACCAGCCGGACCAGAGCGTTAGTGTTTGAGAACGATCAGGATTGCTTTGAACGGGATAAATACACACGGCGCGGCGACATTGCGCTTAGTTTAAAACTGAATGCGTAACCAACGTCCAGCGGTTGGGTTAGTAGAGAACAACAAAAAATAATATTATGGCAAGCAGTAAGAAGGTAAAGACATACCACTTTCATTCGGAATTGGAAGAACAATACTTTTTTACAGAAATTAAAGATAAAAATGTGTGTTTGTTATGTAGTACTTCGGTCTCCGTTGCTAAAAAAAGGAAATATTGAGAGACATCATAAAGCTGTACATTCTAATTTTGAAAAATCATTCCCACTACATTCTGCCGCCAGAAAGGAGAAACTGAAACAGTTAAAAAAGCAGTTAATTGGACAACAATCAATATTTTTAAGAACAGTCGACAAAAATAAGGCTGCAACTGAAGCATCGTACCGTGTGTCCCAGATAATTGCACAAAAAAAGCAACCTTATGAAGACGGGGAAATGATAAAATAGGCGATTTTAGAAGCTGCTGATTCGTTATTTGCCAACTTTAGAAATAAAGACGAGATAGTTTCAGCTATAAAATCTATGCAACTTTCTGCTAATACAGTGATGAGACGTGTAGAAGTAATGAGCAATGATATTTTTTTACAGTTAAGAACTGACTTAGATAACTGTGTTTATTTTTCTCTTCAACTGGATAAATCAACAGATGTCGCTGACACTTCCCAGATGGCCCCGTTCGTCAGAATGGTTTTTAGTGATTTTACGATTAAAGAAGATCTTTTGAAGTTTATTCCACTGAAAGGACACACTACTGGACAAGAGTTGTTTTCTCATTTAAAAAATAATATTTCTTCCGAGAAAATTCCAATATCGAAAATGGTAGGCTTGACAACCGATGGCGTTCCAACTATGGTGGGTTGTGATAAGGGTCTGGTGGCGGTATGTCGTAAAGATGAAACTTTTCCGCAATTTCTCTGTAACCACTGCATTATCCATCAGCAAGCATTATGTGGACATTTCCTGAAACTAAACAACGTTATGAAACTGGTGGTAAAAATTGTGAACAAGATTAGAGCTCAAGCGTTACAAAGAAGATTATTCAAAACCTTGTCCGATGAAGTTGACTGTCAATACGGGGACCTACTCCTTCACTCTGAAGTCCGATGGTTAAGTAGAGGACGGGTGCTGAAACGTTTTAATGATGTCCTATCTGGCATAGTTCAATTTTTCAAACAACGCGATGAACTGATTCCGGAACTAGAAAATTAATTCTGGCTTAGAGATTTTGGTTTTCTCGTGGACATTACAGAGAAATTAAACGAACTTAATTTGCAGCTTCAGGGGAGAGACAAAGAACTAGCGGAAATGATTTCTGATATAAAAGCATTTATCAAAAAGCTGGAGTTTTGGGAACAAAACCTTATTAACAGCGATGCCAAGCATTTTCCTATGCTTTCAGAAAAAATATCTCAAAATCCATTAGAACCCTATGACAGCAAATATCATGTAGAAATAGTTTCTACCCTCAAGAATAACTTCAAAAATCGTTTTAAGGATTTCAACTTTAGTAGCGCAGTTTGTTGTTTCACCCTTTATGGAAATTGATATCCAACAGTTTTCAACGTGTGTTATGCGAAGACATCGCTGCAACAGAAATGGAAGTAATTGAGTTTCAAAATGATTTAGCCTTAAAATCGTTAGTCTCAAGTACCAAGTGTATCTGGCCTATTGTAAGTAAAGACAAATATTCAGTTCTATGCCGTGTTGCCTTGAAAGTGAAAGCATTATTCAGTTCAACCTATTTGTGTGAATCTTCTTTATCCAATATAAAGTTTATTAAGAACAAATATCGCAATCGACTTACAGGTGAACATTTGGATAATTGTATTCGAATAGCTGTATCAAATTATACTGCAAACATTAAAAAAATTATCGATGAGTCTGAGTGTCAGCCTTCTCATTGAACGTGCTTTTTTATTTTTCAATGTTTATGTTCATGATAGTGCGTTACTTTTTTGTTATTATTAACTATTTTTAAATCTCACGTGACATGCCGTTGTGGCTGGATAAAAGTTTGTGTTTATTTTTCAAACACCTTCATTTGGTAGGTAGGAATGTAGCTATGAACAAGTACGTACTAGTAATATTAGTTATTTTGTTATTAGTTTATTATTAGTACCTATGTATTATGTATTATCAGTTAAATAGTAAAATAAATACATATAATGATAAATTAACTGTGGATTATTTCATTTACGTTGCGTTACGTGGCTTCCGTGTGGGTAGCTCGCTGTTTATTCCAAAATTAACAAAGTAGCTCAACACATTGAGAGGTTGGCGACCACTGGTCTATCACATAAAGAGGATGCACAATGTGCCTAGTGAAACCTAAGTGCCATAGGCAGACCAATTCTCCACACGTTACTAATAAGGATCAGATGACATCTGTCAGGCCAGTAACTTAATAATCTACATTTAAAGTTTTATGATTTGCCATTAAAAGCAACATTGTCCAAAATGCTGACTTTTGGTAGAAAAAACAATAAGTTATGTTAAATTAGATAGTACATTACAAAATAACCTTACCTTTAAGGGTTGGTAGGGGACAGAGGACCAAAAGCAATAAAAAATCTATAACTAAATAATTTGTTCGAAATAAGGAAAGGAAATTTTTGTGTGCTATTCCAAATGGAAATTCCAAATATTGATTTAAAATATTTTAAAAATTTTGAATACTAGTAGGGATCAGAAAACGCATTATAATTTCAAAAACATTTAGTAATCATTTTTGTTAAAATAATTAACGGCAACTTTTGCGCACTATTCCAAAACATATTTTAAATTGGGCCATCATCTATGTATTTATCAATATTTGCTTTTCAACACTTCAGTTGGTCGATATTGTCCAATTTAAATACTAAGCCTAGTATGTCCGGTCTTTTATAATAGATATAAGTACCAATAAATATATATTACAAAAAAATTGTAAGCTGTTTTTTTATAGTCCTCACCGTTGAAAGCGCAAAAACTAATGATAAATGAATCAGTCTTTCCCTCTTGCTTTCCAGTTCACTCATTCATTCTGCGGCGAAGGCATACCGCACACAAAAGCACAAACAGCAATAAATCAGGGTTTTTTATTTCCTTTTAATTATTTTTTACCGCGTCCACTCCTGTGGCTTATTAACCTTCTTTGTGTTTATCTAGAGAATTACTATAAACATTTGTCAAGTCACGCACAGCAAGACGCATAAAAGTCAGTGCATTAAGGAAACGAATCACACGGGGGCCATTTTGGTTATTTCTATGGAGGTAATGGAGCGTTTGGGAAATTTATTTTTATAATGCATTACACGTGAAAACGGGAATAAAGCATGTAAGTAAATTAAAATTACCCTTATTTGTTGTCGTAAAAAGCTTTAAAGGTGGATAATGTAAGTTGAAATGTTCTTCAAAATAAATAATAGAAATATAGTAGTTTGAAATCAGATTTTCTGGTCTAAATCATTGGCTATTTGAATACCAGGAAGAGCTGAATCAAATCATGTATTAATGTATTTTATCTACAACTGTCATTATATGGATGTATTATATGCGTATCTAAGGCAACATAAAGCAATCCATATTTCACTAGTGAGAATATATTCATATTACACGATTTTTGTCAATTATACCCCACTAGAATTAAAAATCATTAGATCTAGTATGCGTTTGACAAGTTAGTTGACAGCATGTTGACAGTTATTCGTTGTTCCCGATTCTTCTTTAAAATTAAACCTAAAATATTAAGCCCATTTTAAGTGTTTATCAATTAAAAAAATGAAAGACGGTGATTACATGGAACTAACACCTCCTGAAATCCGCGACGCTGCTAATTATCGTTGGAATTATTACCTAAAATATCTAGGAAAAATTAAGAGATTGCATACAATAACTTTAAAGGAGTTCATGTATAAATTGGCGTTTTATTTCACACGGTGGCTTAAATACTCCTCATTTGAAAGGTCTTTCAATTGTGAACAATCTTGTCAATTCTATAACAACTTCAAATAATTTTTTCTAAAAATCCCCTTTTCGTTTTCGGTGAGCCCCTGTTACGGGTTAATTTTACTTTCATAATAGTGAATAGTCTTTTTAAACAAATCATTAAAATCATACCTACTTTTCCACTATTTTCGAGTAATAAATAAAAACTCACCTAAATTCGTGAATAATACACAAAATTAATTGTCTCCATTTCCATTTATTAAAAGTAACCTATACATAGTATTGATATTGTTTATTTATATACTATCAACTCTTGACCATGACCTTGAGGTAGTTCTTCTTCTTCTTCTTCTTCTTCTTCTTCTACTCTTTATTTGATTTTATTTTGTATAATTTGGGTAATTAGGTTAATTGGGATTAGTATTGGCAGTTTAGCCATCCCAAATCAAGGACATTTATCTTCTTAGGTCCTGAGGTTCTATCTGTCTCTCTTGGTTCCTTCTCTTTCTTTTTGAGGTTGGATTATGGGCCATGTGGTCTTTGAAAATTGTTACGAATAATTTCGGATTTTAAGCCACTTAAAATAGATAAGTTCCATCAAATAATCGAATTATATCATATAAGTATTGAACCAGATAAATCAAGTGTTGATTTAAGTACACAGTTTGTGGATTTGTCGATACTTATAGATATAAAATAGGATGCTACCTTATTCGGTAAGTCATCCAGATATAACCTTTTGCATGTAGCTATAGCTAGTTTTATTTTTGCTTTTAGGTCCTTTTCTTTTTCTTTTACTGCTACTATTTTCCTTTATAATTTGAAAACTATTTGCTTTGACTTCTATTGCTTTTACCTAGTACTGCTTGCACCTACCTGCTTGGCTATTTTTATAGGACTTAAATCCATTTGGGCTGCTAGTAGCTCTTGATACAGCGAGGGTTGCAAACGAAGGATTTTCCCATCGCATCAATTTGGAGATAGGAGAAAACCACCAAATAAGATCCACCCATTTATATTATTAGCTGCATCTTCCAGAAAATCACATACTCATACTGAAAGCATTAGTATATAAACAAGTTATAAGATACCTGTGTAAATTTGACTGAAATCGTGTATACGACATAAACATTAGTGATATAATTTTGAGTAACTCACCCCTTATATGTAAACGAGTAGTACTACTTGGAATCGAATCTTTACTCTTGCCCTAAGCGTGTAAAGACCCTTGTAATAGTAAACCATTTTATTGGTATTATTGTGGCTATTGTTGAATGTTTATCCATTCTTAAATCAGTTAATTTTACATTGTTCCTGTAACTAAAGTAAAACAAGTTATTCAAGTAAACGTTACAGAAAATATTGTTAAATAATTTTACCTGATATTCATTTCCACGACCCAATCTCCGGAAACTAACAAAACTGAGCTAGTCGATGTAAACTATCACCCCTTTCAGTCAAGGGAAAAAAAAAGGGGTATCACCTCCGTATTCAGTTGTAGATTCGTGTATAATGGACCATACTACACTTATTGAATAATATACTATTGTAGGAAATCCAATTACAATCACCGTGTTAAATTTTCTTTAAAAAATATAAACAAATAATTGAATTTAAATTTTCATATAACTAAGGACATAATGTGTTACTCTGAAACTACAATTTTAATATGATAAACCCAATATGGACAAAAAGTTACTTAGGTTGCTTCTGAAATAAACGTTTTAATTGTATTTCTCACAATACAAGCTCATACGTTGATATTTTTGCGATTTTTGCATATGGTATTCTTGCATCCAATGTGGATTTTCATCAAACCAATAAATGAGACTAAAAAGATCAATATAGGCATTGAGGCATGTCCTTGCTGCATTCGCGACAGAAAGGGACAAATAGATCTTTTTGGTCGCACTATAATTAATACACCTTTCCTAACATAATATAACATTCTCACTTTTGAAATCTTGTGATCTTTTGACGAATTTGGCATCTGAGGTAATCTGTGACATAATATCCACATCCTTATTTCAGGCATTTTTTTATCGCAATTATCTTTTGTGTTAGTTTATACTCCACATTAATTCTGACTTTATTGTAGATATGCTAACTTTTTAGGATTTTAAGAAAAATTTGATGGCATTATTAAAAATATGATTAAATACGTTTGTGCTTTTTTCCTGAAAATATTACCAACAAAAATTAGTAAATATACGTGCAGGTATAAAAAAGTTAATATATTTTTTTAGTTTATTAAACCCATTTTACATCCGATATTAAATTCTTTATTAAGATCTCTTCACTAAATGTATTTATTAGCAGCATACAGGATCATAAAATGGATGCATCCTTTTCGCCCTGAACTACTTCACGTGTAGGGTGTAAATTTAATAGGTTAAAGGATATTTTTCTGGTACAGCTCCGCATCTTCCATAATGAGAAATTTTCAGTTAATTAAATTTTCTACGCTGCTGCTGTGTGAGATTTACCTCTAAGCAATTATATCAGAGTTAATTAGTGATGATGATAATGAAATTTTTCGAATACTTTGCGCTCCCTGGTCTACTTAATTTCCATTCTTTAATTGTAAACATTTTCGCCATTATGGTGGCTTTTGAGCCTGAATTAAAATTAATGTTTAATCTAATTAGTGTGTTTAAAATCACGTCCGCGTTAAATGTCAGGAAAATTTGAACGAAGTACGCAGCCGAATTGTTTATGAACAACCTAAATTTTAGCTTTACCTAGTCTAGCGTTGTCTTGTTTAGCGTTGACGCGCATAAATACGAGTTATATTCCCTATTTTCTAACTTTAATTTATAAATCAGTCAACAGAATTAAATATATTCTACCGGATGTCTCATAGGGAAATATGTTGAAGGTAGTTAAATGTAATCAAGATAAACTAAATATAGCATTTATAGTTGAAGGTAAAGCTATTCTTTATCTTTCGGCAAAATAAAGGGAATCGTATAAAAACACGTTTAACGGCAACCCAGGGTCGGACCTAAGTAATTGTATGGCACGTATTTTTATTCCCATAATTTCCTTCTTCGATTATTTAATAAATATCACTAAATTTAGTTTTAAACGCAACGCTTATAAAATTAATTCGAAATAAGTATTCACGGCTTGTAATAAAAATCGCCATTTCAGCTATTATTTTGTTTATTTGAAGTTTTTAATTATTATATTGAATATTAAAAATCATTGAAGGATGTAACGAAAAATGTTTGAAGAACTATTATTAGTATCCTCTTGTTGTGGAATGTATTAGTCTGGCTTTAATTTTTAAAGAGATTGAAGCCTGCAAGCCTTCTCAACACGTCAAGGTTACATTACTAGAAAAGGGAAATAGGAATAATACCATGTTCCTTTCCATACTAACGTGAACCAACAGATACGTGGTTACATCTGAACTTTTATCTTCACTTGACGTGTCATTTAGGCTTAAAATGCAAGAATGAGCCGTAAATATGATTATTTTCAATTTTGGTAACACGAAGAACGCAATTGAAGCATAATTCTTGAGATACACCTCTAAGAACTTCTCTAATAGCATCTAAAACGGTTTCAGACAACGCAGGATTATTATTTTTTTGACCTCCCTTTTGATGTTACTCCAAATGAATTCTGTCATTTGTACAATAGGTAATACGGTGATAAATGTATTATTTGAGATTTAAGCCTTTCAATTTTGCAGAAAAATCTTTTTCCGCCTACCTCTACCCAAAGTATACATTTCCTGACCTCATTGCAGGGAGCAAAGTCATACTTTTCCTCCCTAGGGAGGAAAAGTACTTTTACTCCCTAGGGAGGAAAAGTAAAAGTGACGTCATGGTATGTCATAAATGAAATAGCTTATACGGCATTGACGACCTAAACTATATTCTATTATATAAGTATGAATTTTACCGTTTATTTATAGAACACCCTGTATTTTGCAAAATAGTAAAAATCACTAAATTGTTATTTTAATTTAACGATTTTTATGTTTAAATTTCCACTAATAATAATAATAATGACAATTAATACAAATTTGCTAGGTTAAAATTATTAATTTATATTGAATCTACACATAAATTTCATATTTTGTATTGATTATATTTATTTAAAAGTTAAAAACAAACCAGTTTCGACACTATTGCAATATGTTTCCATCTGTACTTGCCTACAAAATGGACAAGGAAAATTTAGAGGTGATTTCTCGCGCCATCAAACTATATTATTTATATTTACCTTTTCTGAAAACGTTACTTTAGGCACTATGCCGTCAATTGTCTATGACACGGACTTTCTAATCCAGGAGAGATGTTTTTACCAAATCAACATTTCTTACGTAGATAGTTATTGATTTATACTTGTGAATCACTCCAAAATTGAGGAAAAGGAACCTTTCCTAACTAGTTAAATAAAGAACTATTACCAAACTAGATTTTATTCTACAAAACCAATTATAATCTCGTTATTTTTATGAAAAAATTCAAATATTGAAAATCTTTATAGTGCTGTCCATTCAACTTCACTGTGAGTAGGGCAAAATACGGAGAGGTGACAGTATCGTTCGTGCCATATGCAGCGCGCCGTTAAAACATTTGATTTGATTGTACATTAATCCAATCATGACATTAAATTATTATTGAATAACGTCGGAATGAACATTGATCGGCAAATCACACGCTGTCTGCCGCCTAACGCTTTACTTCTGTTAGTACGAGGACTGAAGTGATGACTATTCGTTTTCAAAGTACTTTTTTTTCAGATTTATATACTTCTTTGTTTGTAATTTAAAATACTTTTCTGGCGCAGGACAAAGACGTGGTTAGTTATAAATTAAAAATAATTAATAAGATCAAAATTCATGAATATTTTATTGTTGTATTATTCTAATTAATATCAAATATTAAACAAAAGAAAGATCTAAACTTGTTGGCAAGTTTCGGTACTTATTGTTATAAATATTTTTTATTTTTACTTAGACTGATAAAATTTGTTATTGCCTTTTAAACTGCATTCCAATTTAAAGGCCTTCCTGAACAACCAACGCTGCAATTTAATTAAATCATATTATATATTTACATTAGAGAATATCCTATTCATGCTTTAATTGTCCATCCGTAAATTGGAAATACTACACAAAACGGGTTTAGTCCAAATTATGTTTTGGGTCCCTGTAAAATGGATGTTGAATAATCACCCTGACAGTATTGACACATTCAATAAATTACACAACAATACACTTAGGTATTTTATGTTGTTTTTATTTAAAGTTGTTTGCCAAAAAATGCAATGCAATTGATCCCATGTTAGTTTGATAAGTATATTAGAAAAAATGGGTAAACATAACAATAATCTTTGCTGAAATAGGCAGAATCTCAATAACGAAAATTATTATTCATCTTATAACACAAAAAGTTTGCAAAGCCACAATAGGCAGCTTTGCAAAAAGGAAAATATTAACAGGATTAGAGTATTTAGAGGAGTGGATATTTTTTTGCAAAGATAAATACTGAAAAAATTTAACAGCTTCTAATCTATATAGCTGTATGTTAAAAATGTTCCTGGTGAACCTGGTCAGATGACCGAAGACTCGTCATGCTGCAGCCATATCACAAAGCAAGCATGACTATTATTACGAAAGCAACAACTGTGTGCACGTAGTGATCTATACGCAAATAGTTCCAGATATACGCCTTTAAAACTAACAAGTCAGTCAGTCAGCAGAATAAGGTAGGCAAAGAAATCTTTGAAATGTTGGAATAACCAAAGCCAGTTCGATGCCATAGGAGAACTATCTTTAATACTAAACCGGAATAACTGAAACACTATTTTCAAGGTATTATTCTTGATAGACATACGTATAACATAAACAAAAGAGGCTTAAGGCATTTCACGTTGGTCAACGAATGAAATAGCAGTACACGTAGTGAATTCTACTGCAAAGGTCTCTTAAGACTAAGATTCCTTACACTTGCATTATAAAAACTAAGACCATCTAGTTACAGACAACAGCTACTTTCTAGGCTGTGAAGCATTGAGGTAGTGTTATAAAGAGGCCCTATAAGCATTATTTCGCAAGTTAATAAAACGTCGCACTAGGCGTGGCTTAGAGTCGTAACAATATGGATGCCTTGCCAGGTTCTGATTCTTTAAAATTATAAAAATTTTATTATATTTTGAATAATAGATTTTTTTTATTAACTAGGATCATATTAAGGAGGTCCTTTCGCCACCAATGTTAAATAAAAAATATTAGATTATGACTAAAATTATTTTTTTTTCTAATAGTAGATGTCCTTATTTATCTAATAGTGAACTTTTAACTATACCTTACCGTGCAAATTTTTGAGAAATTTTTTTTTAAAAATGTATGTGTTTGTACAGTGTCTTATGAGAAAGTAAGACTTCAACAACAATTTTCGAATTATAATTAATTTTACTATTATTTATTGATTAGATGGAGTAGAAAAAACTAAAAATAAGGTTTTTGAAATATTTAGGTTTTGTTTTTTACAATAAAATATATAGGTTACCGTGGAATTTATTGAGAAATTATTATTAAAAAATTTTCAACTAGGTTACTTGAAAATTTTTTGTGATTTTTTAATATTAATTTCTCAATGAGTTCCACGGTTTACTATATATATTTTATTGTATAAAACAAAATCTAAATGTTTCAAAAACCTTATTTTTAGTTTTTTTCTACTCCATCTAATCAATAAATAATAGTATAATTCGAGAATTGTTGTTGAGGACTTACTTTCTCGTGAGGCACTGTACAAATACTCACATTTAAAAAAAAAATCTCAAAAATGTGCAAGGTAAGGTATAGTTAAAAGTTCAGTATTAGATAAATAAGGACTTCAACTATTAGAAAAAAATTAATTTTAGTCATAATCTAATAACTTTTTTTTTAACATTGGAGGCGAGAGGTGTGGCGAAAGGACCTCCTTAATAGGCAATGCATTTTTTAAAGATTGAAACAAAATAAAATAGAAAGGAAGCACATTCCTGAAAAAGAAAAATGTATGTTCTTATACATTAAAATAATTTTACTAATTGTTTTGGAAAAACAAAAAATGTGCTTCTAACACGTGAAATAAAATTACGTTCCTAAAATAAAAAAAATGCTTCACCTTCTGTTATAAAAAAATGCATTCAAAATTATATTTCTTTAAAGAATATTCTTGATTTTTCGCGAGCTTTAAATATAGTTATGTAAAAAGATTTTTTTTTAATTTAAAAAAAATTATTTATTTTAACAAAAAAACTAAACATTGTTTTTTGTTTTTTATAAAAAAAATAAACAGAACAATTTATGACAACGACAAGTGTCTTAATAGCAACATACGAACTCCAAGGTTGGTTTGAAATACTTTTCGACACAAGAAAATGAAAGATTTTTATTAGAAATCATCTTTCGACAGCTTAACTGCACGGTTTTAGTTATTAACTTTTCAAAAATACAAGATTTTCTTGTTATGTTTCCAGCAAAATAATGTTTTCTTTCATGAGAGAATAATTTAAAACATACGACGAATCAAACTACAGTATCTTCTGCACAGCTCTCAAAAGTAGCTGCAAATTTTCTTCAGCTATCAGCCACATCAGCGACGTGCGAAAGAAGCTTAAGCACTTATGAAGGATTGCATACGTCTAAACGAAGTAAATTATTAAACCAAAGTGCAACCAATATAGTTTATATTGATCGTAACCTAAAACTTAAATCCAAAACTGCAAAGGAAGACATATGCATATTACTATTACTAGCATCGTTGATACTATAAGTACAACTTCCATTGAACTCAGCGAAACTGATTCCAAGTACAAGTAGCTTATCACAAGTTCGTAACAAAGATCCCATAGCTACAATCGACATGAATGTAGATCATCTGATTTATAATTCCGACAATTCTTTATCAGATACTTCTGAAACTATATCTGTACACGATACTGACACGTCGGAAGAGCCAGAAGAATTTGACGTTGATTCTGATTATAGTGGTTTTGAATACCTATTAATACCTATTTGATAAAGCGGCTCTTGCGTTATATACAATGTAATGGATACATAGTTTACATGTACATCGCTGAAAGTCACAGCTTTCAAGACAGAGCTGCCAGATGTATTCTTTTTATGGCTCTTAAGGTATCCATTTAAATAAAATAATAAAATTATTTAAAAAAAAATTGAGATTCGAGGTTTTCACTTTGACATATTTTTTTCTGCTCTTCCATCAACTGATTATCTGCACCACCTTTTTAGGTAATCTTTTTCAAAAGAGCATTTCTTTCTCTTTAAGTTGTGATATTTATTGTGCGTGCCATAACCGTTCAACAAACTTTGCTCATCATGTTACCATAGCTACCATATTAAGAACCATATCCATTTCTTTGTCGATTATTATTGCTCGATGTCCATTCTTAATATTTTTTATGGTGTTGCATAATATAATTAAAATATTCTAGTTTGTTTTTTGATGATAACTACTTACAGTTGCTTATTTATTGTGTCCCAAGTTTATACTTTGTGAACCAAGCTTATCTTGAGTAAAAAATGTAAAATAATAACAGTCACCATATTTCACCTACATTTTGAAGATAAAAAAATGCTCATAAATTTTTTGATGACTATTAGGTACCTTCCATTTTGTATACCACTATTTTTACAAGCTTTTATTACCTTGCAATGTTTGTATGTTTATTAAGGTCAACTGAACAGTTTTCCCCATTGAGATAAAATAAAGAAGAGATGCTATCACGATGCTATAGTGACTGCACCTTTGTATGAGATTTGTACGTCATATGTCAAACTCAAAATAGTCGAGCTAGTTAGTTTTGATAAGAATAAATGTCATTTTTGTAAATAACTTTATTTAAATGATATAAAATCATTTTCTTTCCGTCAGTCTTCAAATATAAAATTATTAGACTTAAGTCGCCATTTTCATTACATTTTTCCGTCACTTGAAGTGCGTCATACCGCAAAATAGTGTATATTTCGTCCCCACTTTATTTCATCGCGATGGTTTTCCCAACCGATTGAGCTGAAATTTTGCTTACACGTTTAGTTTGGATGACAATGCATTATTAATAGCTAAGTAGCACCATTCTAAATCGAATATGACGAACTCTCAAAGATGGCAGACTAGTTATTTTTTATGTACCCCTATGATATACAGAGTTGCCAGAGAGTTCTTAAGTTATCCTAACAACACTGCAGCAGACAAAAACTTGACTATAACTAGACTGAATCTGCGCCTAGTCACAGACATTCTGACTGGTCATTGCCAAGTACGCAAGTATCTCCATATCATGGGGCTGTCAGAAACCGCACTCTGCAGAGGATGCGAACAAGAAGATGAGACCATCGAGCATATCCTTTACGATTGCTCGACGCTCTCATTTATTAGATTTGTGTTAGGTCGATATAAGGGAAGCACCTCTTGGCGACGTTGTCAAATACATTAAATCTGTAGGCTGGCTGACGAGCTAGGAGGTGCTTTTTATTGTAGGAGGATGCACAATGGGCCTAATGTGGCCTAAGTACCGTGGGTGTAACCCACCCTCCACACATTACAAATATAGAGACAGATGGATATCATTTAAAAGGATTTTCTAAGAATAATACGAAAAATATAAAATAGAATGACGTCACACTAAATTCAATATGGCAGACGCCCTAAGATGGCGGATAAATTTTCTTATCTACTTCATAATGAAAGGGTTTGCTGAAAAGAATACGAAAATAAAGTGACGTCATACGTGTACCTCTATAGCACTGCTTCCAGAGATAGATTCAAAATTCTCCTAACATTCTTCAAACTTTCTAATTCTGTTTGTGTTTTCTTAAAACGTTTGGGTTTTGGGGTACTCACATGCTTATAAGGGTGCTTTGGATCGTGCACACTCATTCTTATCTTGATAGATTTAGGGCTTCTTAGGCAGTGGAAGGATTTGACCTCTGATGGGTATGTATCAGATTTCTGTCTTCTATCTGTCTTTTGGAATCTATTGACTCTGCTGGCGTCTTCTTCTGGTCAATCGCCGTTTTGGCTGCCCCTGAGGGCCCGACATGGGCTGGTTTGCTCTCTACTGAGCGGTGTGAACTACTTAACCTGACTGTGGCACGTTTAACAAACAATGACAACTGACATATGAACTTTTGAGGTTAATTACCGACTGGCGGTACAAATTTGTACTAGTAACGCTTAGTGACAAAAATTTGTACTATATAGAGAATAATATTAAAAGTAACTTTTATGTTATTAATAATTTATATATTGTAATGTTATAGTTTGTTTTTAATAACACTACAGTTTAAAAAAAAACTACTTTATTATTATTTACCTTGGCTAGCCCGTATGTTGTCACTAGAGCGGATTGTCTTGCTCCCAGGGGTGGTTCATGTAAGTCAACCAATAATTTAAAAATAAATTTAGAAATATTTAATTTTGCCAACTCGCTATTAAAAAGAAAAATAGGACCTTCCTGTATAATTAAGTAAACAAATTGACAATTTTTTTTTTTAAATCAAATCTTTCAAATATATTTTTTATTTGTCAAACACAATGTAACATTAGAAACAGTTTCAAAATTGCTTACCTATATCTACTAATTTATAATAACTACTATCCTTTCATACCTCACATTCACACCTTATGAGAAAAAAATAATCTAAAAATTAAATACAGAAAAAATACCGTACTAGTATTTACAGTTCTATACTTTTCAAATTTAAATTAAATTAATCTATACAAATTTAGAAATTATTTTACTACTTTGTTCTGTAAAAGTTCAAGCAGTTGTTCCGTTTTCACAAATATTAAAAAGTACTCACAGTCGGAAAACTTCAGTCCAATGAGTATGCTAATATTTGCATACTGAAAATCGATGCTCTGCTACTGCTGCCACAAGGTACTGAACCACATTTCTGTTTAGCTCCGCACAAATTTATAAAATGAGACCTATACTCATGATTGGTACTACCATATACAAAATCCTATGAAATTTGCTTACTTAATATAATATTTTAGAGAATAAATTAAATCTGACTGACAAGGTTTCTCAAATTTGTATCTGACACCAAATCGAAAATTTCTAATTAATTTGTCATTCATCTTTGACATTTCTTTTTAACTAAAACTTGTTATATAGGGTGTTATTTTACTATTTACTCATATCTTTGGCAAATTAACAGATTTTTCACATATTAATATTATTATGATTATTATTATTATAAAATAAAGCTTTTTATGCAGAGTGTTTTATAACAATATACATACATTTCTATATTACACCCTTATTCTCTCTTTGACTTCATACATTCTTATGAGCAGAACGATAAGACGTATAAGAATTTTTCAAGGTTACAACTTTTTAGTTTTAAAATAATTGCATATTAGAGGAGGATAAAATATTTAGAAGACAGAGAAACAAAGCCAAATGTGAGTTGATATTTGCATGAACACCTGTTCATAGGATCTGTCCTATTTATAGACTTCTCTTCTTGAACCGGCGCGTGCTTTAGCCAGGAGCGGTCTAAGATATATTTTATTAGAAATTACGAAATAATTTCTCGAATACAAAACTAGATTTAATCCTTTTATGGAAACCCAGAAATATGCTCACGGACTAGATAATGTTCCGTTACTAACGCGAATTAACTCACATATTTCCGCAATCGGCTATCGGCGATCGGTGATCGGCTACAGCTCGGTGGGCAGTTCAATGAGTTTATGTTTATGCGTTTGGCTATGGCCGTAGCCGTCCGATATGCAGAATGGCTAATGAGCCGCAGATCCCATGAAATGTAAGCTGTAAAATGTTTTCATTTTTTATCAATGATTTTGCCAGCCATAACTTTGTTATTCATTGTGAAATTTGATTTCGAAATCCGAAATTTTACCAAAATAAGAATATAATTCCTATGCCATGTGACGCTGCTTATAACCAAAAGAGTTGATTGAATTTTGTTTTAATAAGTAACAATACCAAGGTATTGTATTATCGCTAGTTATACCACATTTCTATACAAATAAACTTAGTTAAGTTTAGAAATAAAAGATACATGTTAGTCGTAGTCGAATGTTTAGCCGGCTTGTAATTGAATAAAGACAAATCTTGTACAACATCCACTACATTTAAAATCAACCGTCTCCAGTGTTGGAATGCCATCAAACAATTATTTTTTTTCTCACTTCAATGCATTCTATTTAGGTTAAAAGGACCTTTTAGTCCCACTCGTTAGTCACAAGTTCACAACCGTAAACAAGCCACCACCTTTTTTTGTCCCGGCTCTAGTAACTAGGTAAAATTTAATCAAATTGATTGTGTTTTCCATTGGAAAGGGCGAAAGGGATTGATGGAAACTACGAGATTGGCAAATAAGCGCCACTTGGTTTACTCCACTGTCCACGTGCCTTTAAACTGACCACATGACATACAGTAGGGAGGAAAACGTAGTTGAGATAATTTATTAAATGGCTTTATTATTGCTCTTTTGTTGATTAAATATCTCTCTTTTGACCAGTAAGCACGAGGTGTATGTCAAATGCATTTGACAATAAAATCTTGTTTTCAACAAACCTGCCAACATTATATCTGTGCGAATTACGTTGTAATTCAAAACCCGCTCGTACTGAATATATCAAGGCTTACTAGACTCGTCTTATTTTATACCATATTAGGTTAATATTGAAGTGCCATTCCGGTTTCAGTTTAAGGTTTCTGCAATCCAAGATAGGCAATCATCAGATATCTTTAAGAGATTTATGTGTCTTCTACGGTCGCAATGTCTTGTAAAGAGTCCTATTGCGAACTGTCAGAACTGGCGCTGTCAAACTTGGCAACGCTGATTAAATAAGCCAATTACAGAAGAGGTATTTTCCCCCTCGGGGGGAGTAGATGTTGCTAACAAAATTTAGCGCGGGGAAGGGGGGAAGACTCCCTCTAGTAGTAATTGCTCGGAGGTTTCGGCACATTGCTAAGATGGTTGCTGGTTTAAAGAAACCATGTTCTTAATTTTTTGTATTCCAACTTGCCTTCGTCTCTCGAAGTTAATTGGCTAACCCTTGCTGCCTTCAAGTGGAAGATTAGCAGTTCCTCTTTCTCCATATCAGCATGGTTTAGTTCTGTATGGACGAATGAACCTCCACTTTCTTTATTAAAAACTAACCAGCTGGCCTCACATTTTGCACTGGGTCAGTTACCGAATTTCGGTTTGGATTTTGAATTATTTAAGCTGCAAGCTATGGTGGAGACTTGGGACTGGTCAGTTGCTGTCCCTTATTAATTTAGTTTAGTTTCTTGATGTTTCTTCTAAAGTTTTTTTGACGAGTGTGTACAAAGTTTTTTATCCTATGTTTTAGTCATGATAGAGTTTATTGTATTGTAACAGCTCCGTTTTTCTCTTATAGAGTCTTTGATGATGGCAGTGGCGGCTCGTGGTAATTTGAAATGGGTGTTCACTTTTTCCAATAATTTGATCATTTTTGTAAGTTCGGTCCAAAACTTTGTACAAGAGCCAATATCGCTGTTTTTTTATTATTTGAGTTTGTATTAAATGTAGTTATTATCAACATCATACTATTTTCAAGCACTATAACTATTAATAAATGAATATTTTAGTTAGTGTGATATTTGTTTTGTTTTTAATACATTGAAAACCACCTATAAACATTATTAGTTAGTAAACTGACTTTTTTTCATAATTTCAGATTATTTTAAATATATATATAAGGTTATGTAGAAAGCTTGACATTGATTTTTGTTTAAAAAATATTATATGAAACTTTACCTACCATTTTTCAGTTTTTATGGTAAATTTGATCATTTTCACATTTTGTCACAGATTTCAAATAAAAAATATATTTTTTAAATACCTTTTAAAATAATAACTTTTAAATAAAATAAGAACAAAAATGTTTTAAATGTTTATTTTATGAGATCAGTCCCATCAAAATACATACTATTACACAAATATAAACTAGAATAAAGATATATAATGCCTGGCATTTTAAATGATACTCTTCGCAGTTTAACAGACTCCCTTAACTACCCATTTTCTACCAGATTGATTTCACAATCAATAGGCCTCATCTCCTTGTAGGGCTTGATTTTTACTAAAAATTTCATGTTGATATCGCTTTTCATTTTTGATTTTTTGTTTTAATTTTAACCCCCCTTAAATCCCCCATATTTAATTAGATTTTTTATAATTAAAGGTAGGTAGTGGCGGCTTGTTATAATTAACACAATGTCGGGTACAATATTAATTCCTCGATTAATACAGTGCAAGAAAGAAACGTCAAGTCAATAATCAGTGTCAGGTTTTTGCTCGATTCATTGGGTAGTTCAGTAGTTTAATAATAATAATGTTTTTTAATTTTTGCTGATAAATGAGATAAATCCCTAACACCCATTTTTGTCCTTTCTGATTTAGTATTTTCATTGTTTGCAAAAACTAAACAAGGAAAACAAAACAAAGCATGTTGTTTATCACACCCGCACAACCACGAAGTTTTTTTATATTGTTCAATTTTAAAAGTACGTTTAAAATTTCTATTTCTTATGGCACATTCTTGAACAATGTTTATCTCCGATCGAGGTGGGCCATTCTTTTTTATGAGCACTCGATTCTCGAAATTATGTCTATTTGTTTTTATAAATTTCACTGAATACGATTTCATCGTACATAAACACTAGTAAATTCACACAGAACCTGAGACCAGTACAGCCAACCTCAAAACAACGAAAATTCGGTTCACGGAACACAAAAATCCATAAAACGTATAATTTGTAAAGTGGTCTCGTGTATCACTGAGTGTATTCTCACTTTCTTCTTTTATATATCGATAAACAAGGATACAAATATATTCAAGTCTATATTTATAAACCGAACTGAGTCGGAGTTGGGTAAGTCGTCCTTTAACTAAAATCAAAGTTCGGTTACAACGTCTCTAAAGTTCCAAGTGGTTCCGGTGTCACTAGAATTTAGAGATGGATATTAGCAAATCTGTAAGTGTTAAGTAGATACATTTACGGATTACTACTCATCTCTAAATTCGCGCGATATAACCGATCCCCAGGTAGACGGAATGACAGTTTGTTTGATTTGGTACAGTGTCGCCAGAACATGTTTTTGTTATATACCAGATTTGTCTAAAAAATGTACCAGATTCCTTAAATGAACCAAATTTTTCAAATTCTATTTGCAGTGACATCTAATTTATTGAAGAGGAAAAAAGGGGGTTTTTATAGATAACGAACCCAAACAAGGAACATAATATATTTTACAATATATTTTACACGTGAACACTGCCTCAAGCAGAATGTACTACATCTAGTACAATTGTGAATTGTACTAGGCTGGCAACACTGGTTTAACAACCTTGTTTGTGAGCGGCGCGCCAATTAATTGTTCTTTTGACGTTTGAAGGATATGTTGGCGTGTTGTTTTCTCTTTTTAACTGTATGCATTCATCAAATCGTCTCACTCGTGTTAGGCTCACTCACCATAATGCGCCACAGACACAGTATACTAAGGTATTCTGTGCCACAGAGACGCGATCAGCCAGAGGGCAATGATGTACCAAAAAATATAGATTAACACGTATGAAAATAAAAATATTAAAATTAATTTTATATTTTTATGTTATTTATGTATTTTTAAAATAATGTGTTTTTATGAAATTTAACTGGGTGTTCACTGCACAAATGAACCAATGGAGGAACCGCCCCTGAATGATGGCTTAAGAGGTCGAACGCGCTCAGACGAATTATTATTATTTATTAAATAAAACTTAATAATTACACACTTTAAATACCTTCTCGCTTCATTTCTTCTTCCTACTACCATATCGTTTACTAATCAGTGGTCGTTTTAAAGTCTTTACTATAATTTTATTTTGTTTAGTTCACTTTTGATTTTGCTTTTCTCATAATCAAAAAATAGCATAAAAAAAATGTTACTACATAATCATAGATTATATTATACTATTTTGATATAAACAAAAGAAAATAATGTTGTACAAAACCTCATATTGGATATGTAGCGGGTTATAAAAACTTTCAAACAATACCGAAATATTCCCCGTAACTTTGTTAAAAAAAGTTTCAAGCTTTCGGGGCTGAATTCATTCGACTTCTATAATAAAATTTTATGTCCATATAGTCAAACTAAAATGGAAATTTCATATAACCACCAAATGATGGATGGTTCTGATTATTGGACAGCAAAATCGATTAAAAAATGTTTGTAATCCATATGCATAACGAGATCGTTGATTATGGTAACAAAACAAGGGTTAGGAAATACTCAATCCAGGAGTAAACATAGGAATAGGAAAAATACTTATAGTACAGTTTAGGTAGCTTCTGCGTTATAAGGCCGTAGCCGGAAACCATTTAGAAGTATGTTGTTCTTAATTTCATTTGTTTCTTCTTTTGATCTTAATTAATTGATGTAGAAATGTTTATCTCCATACGACACTATCGGCACTACTAATTCATGTTTGCTGTGATTATCGTTTGGCCGAAAAGTATTTTTTTAATTATTTGAGAAAGTTTTGGCTTTTTATTGATTAGACTTGGTCCAGCTTTTATTTGCAGTTTTGGCATATACTTAATTGATAAATATTCAATTATCAGAAGCACATGAAAGAAATAAGTACATATTTTACTGTAGAACCAATATGCTCATGTTGCAAAATTGCCAATAGAACAACTATTATAAAGTCTTTAGCTGGTTTTTAAAACTATACTAAACAAGAGCTATATAACAAAAATAAAGTAGTTTCCAAACTGAAAGTGAAAAGCTTTGTATCGGTATTTCTCGTAACCTGTAACTCTATATTTTCTCAATCGATAAACTTCACGATAAAGTTGTGTCCGAAAACTTTTTTATTGGAATTTACCAGTAACTGACGTGAACATAGTTCGCAATATTACCATTTCAATAATGTGTTACAGTTACACAGATATCAAAAAAGTTTTTAAATTTGCAATTAACAAAAAAAAGATTGATTTTTAATGTGTTCCACTATTAGTCCATTTAAAGGAAAGGTAAAAGGGGTAGAATTGGTCCGCATAAAGAGACCCCCTACCCCTTATGTTTTTGGGGTCGCTGATCACGAAAATGAGGGTTAGAAATGCCGCAGGGGCGCGAAACACCCTTAAAATTGCAAAAAACACCCCTAAATAGGGTTGTTTTTCGACTGTACCTGTTGTTTTGCTCAACTAAGCCATCTTATATGTTTTTTGGGGCGCTGATTACGAAAATGAGGGTTAAAGCTACCTGCAAGGGTTGGAACACCCTTAAAATTGCAAAAAACACCCCTAAGTAGGGGTGTTTTTCGACTGAACTCATTGTTTCACGAAGCTAAGCCATCTTATAAGTTTTTTGGGGCGCTGATTACGAAAATGGCGATGAATGAACCACCCCTAAAATTGCAAAAACACCCCTCAGTAGGGGTGTATCTCGACTGTACTTGTTGTTTTGCAAACTAACTCATCTCTTACGTTTTTTGGGGCGCTGATTTCAAAAATCGGGGTGTCGAGACTGGAAAATTTGTGTGACACACCCCACATACCAGAAACACCCCTCCCAAGGGGTGAATTTTCGGGAAAAATTAACAGTTACGGTGTTTCGCGAACTAAGTCATCTTATATGTTTTTTGGGGCGCTGATTACGAAAATGGGGGTTAAAACTTGCAGCAATGGTTGAACTACCCCTAAAATTGCAAAAACACCCTTAAGTAGGGGTGTTTCTCGACTGTACTTGTTGTTTTGCAAACTAACTCATCTCTTACGTTTTTTGGGGCGCTAATTACGAAAATGGCGGTTAAAACTTGCAGCAATGGTTGAACCACCCCTAAAATTGCAAAAACACCCCTAAGTAGGGGTGTTTCTCGACTGTACTTGTTGTTCTGCAAACTTACTCATCTCTTATGTTTTTTGGGTCGCTGGTTTCAAAGATCGAGGTGCCAAGACTGGAAAATTTCAGCCTGTGGATTTTGGTGAAAAATAAAATATAAATTACAAAATGTAAATCTAGAATATATTTTTATTAATAGATATGAAATATGACAAGTATCAATCTTATTACAAGATATCACTATTCAGTTGTATTCAAATCTAGTCTTGGTACTTTGCATGGAGAAATTTCTTCATTCCCGTCAAATTCTGTTGTTGTTTCGGACCAATCAACTTCTGAACTTATCTGTGAGTCGCAAAAATCGCTCATATCCCCTTGATTTTCAGTTTCCTGAAACAATATTTCTGGCTCAAGTTCTAATTGTATTTCTTCTTCAAAATCTTCGTCTTCATCAAAGTCTTGGATAGTCATGGTGTTTTCGCTATTCTCGCAGTCTCTGCCCCTACATCCTTTGCAGAATTGGGTGCAACGCAATCCCACTTTTTTGCAAGAACATTTCTTCGTACATTCCTTCTTGCAACTGCATGTAAACTTTTTTAGAAATTGAGCAGGCAATAATGGTTTTGATGTAAAAATTGGGACGAGTTTATTGGCGACTAAAAAACGTAAAAGATGAGTTAGTTTGCAAAACAACAAGTACAGTCGAGAAACACCCCTACTGAGGGGTGTTTTTGCAATTTTAGGGGTGGTTCAACCATCGCTGCAAGTTTTAACCCCCATTTTCGTAATCAGCGCCCCAAAAAACTTATAAGATGGCTTAGCTTCGTGAAACAATGAGTTCAGTCGAAAAACACCCCTACTTAGGGGTGTTTTTTTGCAATTTTAAGGGTGTTCCAACCCTTGCAGGTAGCTTTAACCCTCATTTTCGTAATCAGCGCCCCAAATAACATATAAGATGGCTTAGTTGAGCAAAACAACAGGTACAGTCGAAAAACAACCCTATTTAGGGGTGTTTTTGCAATTTTAAGGGTGTTTCGCGCCCCTGCGGCGTTTCTAACCCTCATTTTCGTGATCAGCGACCCCAAAAACATAAGGGGTAGGGGTCTCTTCATGCGGACCAATTCTACCCCTTTTACCTTTCCTTTAAATGGACTATATACAGATAAGAATACTAAAACTATGGCTAATTTTTAATATATCAGAAGTGCAACCATACAAATCAAAGTTGTTTATTTTAGCTTCTATCAAGTGAAAAATACAATTGGAGCCGACTTCTCTTTTCTATAGGGCCCTAGTTCCTGCTAAATTACCAACTGTTAACCAATATTATCGATAAATACATTTATTTTCGAAAATTAAACGTTCATTATTAGCTTTGTTCGAGGAGCCTGTCGCCGACAAGTCCACGACAGATGAGCATGCGCATTTTAATTTTAGGTATTCGCGGAACCGAAAATCAGGGATTTTGACAAAATGTCCAGCATTCGCGGAGCACTTGTCAGTAGTGATGGGCATAATCGAATAGTTGTCATAATCGAATGATTTAAATTCGAATTCATCGAGTATTCGAATGATATCATTCGAATGATTTATTATATGCCATCATCAAGGATTGGGTAGGTCAAGATCAATGTGTCAAAAGTTAATATATTGACATTTAATTATCCAATCAGAACGCAGTACACCAACGTCTAAAACGTCATACGTCAATATTTACTTCTATTTATCATGCAACCGTTTTTATTACAGCGCCGGCGCGCAGCGTAATGATTTGAGTGATTGGGTCACATACTTTAAAAAGTATGTGGATTGGGTGGTTCCCCAACTTGATACGCTAAAAGAGAAGACGCAAAATCATTGCATGTATATCCTACTTAAGAAAAATAAGCAATTTTGTGTGCCTATACTTCATGTTTCAACAAGTCACCTGGGGCCCTATTCTCCAAGTTGAACGATGTGAACATTACACTGTGGGATGTGAAGTGTCCTATCACCAATTTGTTCTCTCGGTCATCGTATTCGGTATTCTTGAATCATGAACATCTCATAGGTTCACGGAGCACCGCTGCCAAATTTAAGTTGTGTGTTAGAACTATTTTAGAAGGCACTTTACTTCAATTTTTTATTATTTTTTGACAATTATAATAACAGATTATATTTTCCATTATTATCTAATGGTTTACTTAGACGAACATTTTGTATGAATATTCGGTCACTAAAGTCAAAAGGATCCTCTTTTCTTAAAAAAATTATATTTGGTCGATTGGCATCTTCTTCCGCTTCAGCTAGATCATTCAAAATATGAATATAAATAGGAGCTTCGTCCAAATCCATTTTAATTAATAAAAGTGATGTTTTGATAGCGCACAACAATTACAGTTCTCCCAATGTTCTCCCGAAATGATGCTCTTCTACTGGTTTTGACTAAGAGAAGTAAGTTCTCTCGATTTTCATGCGAAGTGATCATTCACTTCAATTCAAGAATACCACTCACACACTTTTTAAGAGAACGGCTGTCCAGTTCGCATGAAATGATCATTCTCTCAACTGGAGAATAGGCCCCAATTATTACTGATTTTTTAATCATCTCGAAATATTGATACCAAACTCCACATTCTGTTAAAAAATAATTAAAAACACTATTGTAATTTCATTCTTTTATTTCCTAACGGATAAACAATAATTTTAAAATGAAATTTGACTCAATTTTCTAATAAATTACATTTCTAAATTTTTTGGATAGTTATTCAATTAATTTAAAGTGTTCCAGGAGCAGGGGCTGTGTTTATATGATGGCTGAAGGCTGCAGGTCCTTCCGGGAGGGGAGCGGTATGTATAGATCCTCGAGTTGCGGCTACATAACTAAAAAAAAAAAACGTATTTTATTATATAAAATAAAGCGAAATTTCACTACTGTGCGTAAAGGACTTTATATACTCCGCCTGTAGCTCATAGTTCTACATTAAGAGGTAAATTAAGATAAGGTTAATTAACAATAATAATTAATCTACCAAGCGATATTCGACATCCTATAGCCATTAATATTGTTCTTTCTTTTTTTCCTCTCTATACTAAAATTATTATACTAATAGTATTATTAATATGCACTACTAGCATGAAATTAATTAATTTTTAATGTGGGTCACTGAAAACAGTGATTTGGCAGTACATATTTATTAGATTTTAAAATGATATATATTGTTCCTAAATAAACGTCTTTTATATGACAAACTCCATTAGACTTCCTCAACTTCTTACATTTTAAATAACGAATGTAGAATATGTGGCACATTATTAAAAAGATAATTAGTTCTATTGGGAATTTTTACTGATTATTGCGATATTTTTAATTTTAGCCCCTTCTAAGGGTTTTAAAAACTACGTATTGTAAAATGTGAAACTTCACTTGAAAGCTACTTTTATTAGTAATTAAATGAATAACATAAAATTTATTTGGGTGGTTGTGATTAAATTTAAATTGATTAAATCTTAACCTTAATGGCAATCATTTAAGTTCATATTATATTATGTGCATTTAATTACTAATAAAATTGACTTTTAAATAAAGTTTCGCATTTTAAAATAAAATACTTAAGTTTTTAGTCCCGCTAGAGAGTGATAAATTTAAAAGTAATGCAATGGGCAATCATATTACATATTTTAAAACAAGATATATTATGCTATTATAAAAAAATAACTATTTAAATTTTTATTGGCCTATTTATTTATCATTATTGCTGATCTGTAATCATGTTCCTCCTTTTATTTTATTGATTAAAATTGTTTGAAAACTTCTTTAAAACTATCTACTTAGTTAATTTGAATTTGCAAAATATAACACATATTAATTATTATTATAAAAATTATACAGATATATTAAGTCAAAGTGTATGATTATAAGCTAGAAAAGACACGAAAGGAATAATACAGATCGTGACAAATTGTTATTAAAATAAAAATACTTACCCTGATTGGATAGCAGGAGCACTATAAGTAATGGGAGCAGCAGCATATGTCAAAGGAGCAGCCAATGGGGAGTATCCATAATTATAGCCATAATTGTATCCAAGAGGTGCATATTGTGCAGAATACGGTGACACGTACCCTAGATTATATGCCGAAGGCAGTTCTACTAAACCAGCTGAAGCTACGGCTACGAGAGCAAAAAGAGCAACAAATGTGGTCTAGAAGGGAAAAAAATAATAAAGTTCTTGTACCAAATTAATAATAACAACAATAAATCAAATGATTTTATTGGATTCTGGGAACAAAATATTAGGATAGGGAGAATCCAACCTCTATATTTTTCAAAATTTTTCAGTTTAAATTGGTTTGTCAATTGAAATAATCCAATATTTACAAGGTTAACAAAATATTGAATATTTTAACAAAATCGAAACTATTTTAAAAGGTTCCATTTAAAATTGATGAGGGTCATGATGATTTGAGGTTTCTGATCAATAAAATTAAAAACCAACCATTATTTTAGATTGATACAGTGTAACAAGAAGATAATAAATGTAATTTCAAACATTTAATAGTAGATACTGAGACTGGAAATGCATCATTTGATTGTATACTATTTTGTTCACAATTATTTAATTTTAAACCATATTTTTTTAAATATTTAAGGATTGAGATTGTTTTAAAGTTAATTACTGCTATATATAATAAAATACTATTATACTAAGTTAGTTTTGAAAACAAAAGACTTTCATGTATTTCAAATCGGGGACATTATTGCAAAAAGGGCAATAAATAGTTTTTTAGAAATATAATTGATAACGTTTGATATAAATTGTTTATTCAGTAAAGTTTAAATAACTAACACCATAGCTTAGTTGGGCTTCGCCAATATTTTTCCTTTTTTTTATTATAACTATTATCATTAATATTATTACTATTTGTATACAATATTAATTATTTATTCTCAACTACTTTTAGTATATTTATATAGATTATTAAAGTTATTTTGTTTTTGGATTTGTTTTTGTTTTACCTATTTTGTGCTGATGTAGACTAAAAAATAAGGACCAAAACAACATTATTACTAGGTTGTAAGTTTAAACAAATTCTATTTTTATAAATCAACCTGCCCTTTTTTTTGATAAAAACTTTTAATAATAATGCATATTATTGATTTTAAAACAAAAAAACAGATAGTTCAATATTATGCAAGTGATTACGTAAAGTATATACTTGTACTATGATACTTGCTACAAGTACAAAAAATGTCACTTTATATGTCAAAATTAGAAAAATATCTTTATGTTTATAATTAGCGGCACAAAAAAGTTTTGAGTAGGTTTTATTATATTTTCCTAACAAGCAGAACATTTTTATAACCACCAAATATTTTTCGTAAAAGTTTCTTTTATGATAGAGAAGACATGTAAATGAACAACTGTTACAAATAAAACAAATTTACTCACCTGCATGATTTAAACAATATACCTATTTCAATAACGAAAAACTGTATAAACCCAGACTACCCGCGAAATGCTTTATATACATTCCTATAGATGATAACCAGTCCATTTAAAATTCATCAGCATCGGGGGTAATCAGACATAAAAATTCAAGATCAGGAAGAACCTTTAAATCTTTACGTCAAGTAGCTAAATTCGCTCAACATGTTCATTATTTTTGGGTGTGGTACCTAGACTATCAAGTTTTAGCCACAATTATTTGTTGAAGAACTTGTTTGGAAATAATAAGTCAATATCAAGTTTACAGAATAAGATAATTATTTTCTCTCCGGCCATAGCAACCAAAGTAGAAGATTTAGAAAAAGTTCCAATTTGTTATTAAAATATGGATACCAGTTATGGAATTAAATGATTTTTAGCTATAATTTAGAAAATTATGAAAAATACTCTAGACACGTCAATTTTTAATATAAATAATATATAATAATAATATAATAATAAATTGGAACATACAGGGTGATTAATGTGTATTACAGTGTATTGATGGACTTGTAAACTTAAATAATTATAAACAAAGTGTGTATCAATTATTTACCATATTGAATTAGTTTGTCAGAACGTTGGAATGCTTAATTAAATCACAAGAAATTTTTATTGAAAACATTCTAGAATAGCTCAACCAACTTCCGATTTTTCACAATGCCAAGAGGAACTAAATTAATTTTTATACTTTGTTCTCGAGTATCTATCTTGTTTTCAATTTTTCAAAACTACGAATTCCACTTACTATTATTAAGCGCACTTTCATCATATGACGATTATTTTCAATTCTTTGTATCTTTGTACGAACTAGAAACTCCTTTTCACCGATTTTTTACTAGAAAGCTTTATTTTCGAACCCAGTCATGAATGAGTTTTAAATTAATAACGAACTCTTTGATATCTCCGCAATCGTGTTTTTCTTATTTATTTTTTAGAAAGGAAGAGCGTCAGCAATTTAATTTGAAGTTGTCTGTTTCATGCTTTCAGGAAGCGCGTATATTTGAGATTTCTCGTTAAGGGTTAAGAATTTCAGCGATAGGTAAATGTTAATTTAAAGATTTTAGAACAGCATGCAATATACAAAAATGTAAAAAATATGTTCCAAGAGAGACCCAGCAAGAATACCCTTCGTTTTAATGGTTGAATTAAATGATTGGGTTTAAAAAGGGATAAAAGTTGCAAACTTAAAATCTAACTATTCTTGATCTAAATAGTTTCCTATAATGTTTTGTATCTATTTCTTTTAAAAGGCAACTCAACAATGAGAGAAAAATAGGATATTCCACCCATGAATATTGATGGAAAATCTAAATAAAAGACATTTCCAAACGTAATAATAAAAATAAAATTTCTATAGATTCAAAACAGTAAATTCCATAAGTAATAAAACAAATTTTTAATAAAGTTAAAGAGTTATCAAGATTGTAATTATATTACCAATTATATTTGTTCGTAACTAAATTTTTGGATGAATGAATGACGTCAGAAGGGCACAACTTTCCGCAGGAGAATCTTGGAAAATTCCATTAAAAAATTAATTAAAGCCCTAAAGGAACGTCATATTTAAACTGACAGTTATATAAAGTAAATAAATATACAGATTTTTAGGGTTGTATACTTAAATATCATTTTATTTCATTTCCTAGGTGTTATAGTATCGTGCTGTCTGTTTCGCGTCGTTATGCGAAATACTGATATGCATCTTCATGTGCATTGAGCCAAAATAACTTGTTTTCACAAACCAGTAATCGAATAGTATGTTTTTCTACACCCACATGGATATAAGCTTATTTACGCAGAGACTACAAAACGAAAAAGTATACTATTGCCATTAACTGAACGAATATATTTTATATCCATTTTATGTAGTGAAAACACTGTTGAATAATGAAATCTACCAATCACAATTTATATTTTGGTCACCCAATGACTATTATTTTTAAAATTTTAAATAAGTGACAATTCTGTCAAACTAATTGTCAGTATATTTTTTAGATACTGAACCTAAATATACATTAAATTTACCAATTTTTTGTAGAATCTATAAATAATAACATTTATATTTTTATTTTTACTATAATTATATATAATTTGTTAATTTTAATAAAACTCTAAGAAGTATTAAAATATACCGGTGGATGGGTAGTGAGAGTATCTGCCTTTCACGAGAGCCTCGGCTTGGGTCTTTTATATTAAATCTTTTTTTTTGTTTATTTTATTTTAAAAATTATTTTTTTTATTTGTAAATTTTTGTTAGTGGGTCGTAGAAAAAATATACTGTACAATTCGAGTGGATTTTCCACATCGCACTCAGACGATTGAGCACTCAGCCTACGGCGTTAAATTTCGTCTTCGTCCGATATGGCCATCATTATCCACTCTTTTTTTTTATTGGTGTCTTTAGCTTCAACAACTAAGGTCATTAGCCTCGTGTTCTATGTAGGTTATGGATTGTACTAGTAGTCTAATACATATTACAGATCTTGTTACTGTTTCCTTGTGCCACTTTAGAAACAGCCCTGTTAATTAGAACCCAACAGTAAATGGTCGAGTGGAGAATGCCACCAAGGCATCAGAATTATTTTAAATAATTAAATTAATTAAAAAATCCCGGCCAACGGTGGGATTTGAACCTGAGACCCTTGGATCCGCAGGCAGAGACTCTACTACTGAGCTACCCACCCCGTCATATCCACTCTTGTTTCATAAACTACTATTTTCTACACTTTATAAATATTAGCTTATTTATGTACAGATAACGAAACAAAAAAGTAAGTATGCCATTGTGTTCAACTGAACGAATATATTTCATATCCATTCTACCTAATAAAAACACTGCAAAAAATTAAATCCACCAATCGCACTTCGTATTTTGGTAACCTGTCCACTATTATCTTTTAAATTTTAAATAATTGACAATTCTGTCAAACTATTTGTATAATTTTTAGTTATTGAGATTAAATATGAGTAAGTTATTTTATCTTAATAACCACAAATAATTTTTAAAATTTGTAAATATTCGTTAAAACAAAGAACAATGTTAAAAATTAAAAACAGTTCAAATTAAGAAATTAATCCCTAAATGAAGACGATAGTAAGATGGAATAGTAGTTTATGCAACAAGAGTGGATATAGTCAATCCAATCGAGTTGTACAGTATATTAGGTTATAAAGACAAAATAACTAATACTCGTAATCAAAATAGTAACATATAGTTTAATTAAAATTTATTTTTTTTTTTTTCAAAATATGGTCTAAATAAAAATACAAAAGCTATTATTTACGATTATATATCGATTCTGCACAAAAATAACTAATTTTAATGTATATTTACTCTCAATAACTAAAAAATATACTAAGAATTAGTTTGACATGTTTGTCACGTATTTAAAATTTTAAAGATAATAGTAGTTAGGTGTCCAAAACATGAACTGTGATTGGTGGATTTAATTTTTTTCAGTATTCTCACTTCCTAGAATGGATATGAAATATATTCGTTCAGTTGAACGCAATGACATACTTTTTCGTTTTGTAGTCTGTGCGTAGATAAGCTAATATCCATGTGAGTGTAGAAAAAATCTTTTAAACATTAGGCTTTTCTAGCTTTGGTTTCGGCAAGTTAATTAAATTTAAAATCCAGTTGCTTTAAAAAGTCAGATTCGAATGAATTGATAGTAAAGATTGATTGTCTAATCGCTCTTAACATATTCTAGATCATAAATAACTTTTATTTCATTAATTTTAGTTTAGAAAATGATCTCTCAGCTGCAGCTTCTAGAAAAGTATCTTTATAGAAACAACCTGTTCTAATTTAAAATATTTAAGCAGTGTCGTGCCCCAAGGATCAATCCTCTGCTATTAGTAGTGTACATCAATTAATAGTAGATGTATACTTTATGCTGACGATCCAACACTTATTATTTCTGAATTCAAAGGTAATAAAATACAAGCAACATTATCTCTAACTAATGACTGGTTGTCTGAAGCTAAATGTTGACAAAATTCAATTTGTTAAATAGTACCAAATTTTTAGGTGCGTATCTCGATGGAGGAACTAGTAAAAATGAATTTAACGAAACGCTTGCCAAACAGATCTTCTTTCTCAAACAACTGAGGTTAGCTTCTGACTGGGGTATTTAACTTAAAGACTAGGTCACTGCCAAATTACTAAGTTTAAAGTACTTTGGATAAAGTATTTTGAATGAAGTGCTGTAGATAAAATACTTTGCATAAAGTACTTTATATAAAGTACTTTGAATAAAGTACTTTGAATAAAGTACTTTGGATAAAGTACTTTGAATAAAGTGCTTTGGATAAAGTACTTTGAATTAATTACTTTGAATAAATTACTTTGGATAAATTACTAAGGTACTGTGGATAAAGTACTTTGGGTACTTTGGATAAGGTACAACTAATTTTTATAACTACATATATTAGTGCAAATTTTGTTTATTTTTTTTTTTATTTTGGATCATGCCTCACCCATTCAATACCACCAGGGAGTTAAGTCAGTGTTTTCAATACTAAATGTACTTATAGGAGACATTTTTCCTTCACCTCTTGTAATATTGCTTTAACACCATTGTTTTTCTTAAGATGGCCGAATAAGGCCGAAACTAGTTAGCAATCTACAATAAATTAGTATTGATTTTGAGTTTCATTTGTTCTTTCCTCCTACCACATTTGAGAAAATAATAATAATAATAATAATTCATTCATTTAAAATAAGATTATTAAGTTTATTAAGTTTATAACAGTTAGCAAAAGTAGTCACGAAATTTTCACAGATGTTGCTAGTTCTTAATGACTTTGTGCCGACACCACTAATGATGTATCATCAGCAAACAGTGTTAAGACACTTTTATCAACATGTGATGGTAAATCGTTGACAAACAGCACGCACAGTAGTGGTCCAAAAGCACAGAACCCTAAGGTACACTCACGAAAATATGCAATTAATTTATTTTAACAAACATTGTTATGCCCTTAGGTTCAACTTATCTCTCCAGTTATCTAGCCTATTGTGGACCGTTTGTACCGCTTCACGTTTACTATGTAACTCAGGTGTCTCTTGACTTAAGATGAACCTTAAGTTTGGTGTAGTTTACAGAAGTTTCGCTTAACAAAATCTTTGTTGAGTTGGATTACATCTTGTTATTTATTTTATTTTATTAAAATTTATGCTTAATTTCATAATCATAACCGACTTCGACATTTGCTGTGATTTGTTACTTAAACAGTTTTTCATCGGAGAAGAAACAATATTATAAAATGGAAGGAAACGTGCTCCAAATTATACAATTAGAATCAACGTTTTGAAAATACTGTGCTCTGTAATAAATCTATCAAAGAAAAAAATAATGTATATATCTAAATCTAAAAATAAATTTTAGAAATAATGAAATAAAAACGTTGATTGAATGAATGTTTATTCACGTTATAATAAATAACTCATACGGTACATGTATTTATAAATATTTTTAGTTTCTATTATTTGAAGTATAACAAATGTCAGTAGAAGTTCAAACTGGCGACACTTTCGACTTAGTTTTGCTACTACATACTTTAGTAGTACCTAAGGTATTTAGTTTATGCGCAGAGAAACAAATATTTATTTATTTATTCCCGGGCCTTGCCCACTTTCAGTACAAAGTTACAAATAAAAACAAACAAACCCTAAATAATAAGTCATAATAATGATAAACTAATAAACTAACAACAAAAATCATAAATACGAGTATATTAACAAAATCGAAACAACTAATATTAAGACTAGGAAATTTAAGTCACAGTAAGTTTTAACACCCTCACAAAATTAGAAAAGCTTGAATTAAAAAATTCTAGACTATCAGCACAAGCATTAGCGTGAAACTCTAGGCATGAATGAATTGAGGCCAGTATTAGTTCTCATGTGGGGCTGATGAAAATTAATTGATGTTGTGCTTCTAGTTGGAGCTGCCAACAACATGCTTGAAATCAATGTAAGGCAGTCAACCATATGATTAATGAGCTTAAAAAATAATTTCAGGTCTGCCTGATCTCTTTTTATTCTCAAAGTGCCGCAAAATCATAGGAATACTCATCTATCCGAGGAATATTTAATTTAAATGCTAAGTAGCAAATAAATTTTCTCTAAAACTGTTCTAATCAGTGAATGTGACAAGTATACTGGGGGTTCCAGACTAAAGAGCAATATTCTAGCAGAGGCCTAACAACGCTACAGTACAATAACCTGATAGCATTAATACTTGTGAAGTATAATGTGTTTCTCTTTATCTTTATAAACCCAAGCATACCAAGTGCTCTGGGTACTGGTGTGTCAATATGATTGACAAATGAGAGCATAGAGTCCATATAACACCCAGATCTCGAATGGATGCAACTTGGGACACTGGTGTACTCTTGATATTATATTGATAATCAATCTTGTTGATCTTCCTAGTAAAGGATATCGAGTGACACTTAGTGATGTTTAGGTCCATAGCAATATTCGCAAACCACTCATCAATCCTAGCCAGATCAGAATTAAGTTTGAGACAATCCTCAAGAGATGAAACTGCTAGGTAGCACTTTAGGTTATCAGCAAAGCATACAAATTTGGCAACCTTGAAACAATCTGAGATATCATTTATAAATAAAAATAACAAAGGTCCCAAATAACAGATAGTCAACAAAAAAAGTAAGTAAATTACATGTGTTTTTGCGACAAGATTCCAGTATGTTTAGATTCAAAACCGATGCTGCTGGTTTCGGATTTTAGGCGGTTTCTGGATTAGGTTCTCTATATAAGGCAATGCCGTCAACATTTTTTTCTCAGTATGCCTCTGCGCTTCGTGTTACCATATCATCGATATTTGGGTCCCGGGAATGAATTGGAAAGTGGGGAGCCCATTACATATCCGAAAAACACGACTACGCTTACACCAACGCCATATCGGCTGAAGACGTATTAAGAGCCGACGAAGAGGCTGTGAGAGAATTTTTGAGTGATTTTTTAACAACGGGTAATTGGCATTCATTGATCGGTAAGTTTGGTTATTTTTAATTTTTCTTTATAATACCAATAGAATTTTAGGTGCCGCTGGCCCTAAACTTAAGAATATTGTGAAAAAAAACAGCTGTATTATATCCTGACGTGGCCAATAAGCACGAGGAAAAATATAAAAAATTGCCAGTACGTCTTGGCCTATCGAAAAGGAGGGGTGATAATGAACATCGACAAAATGAAGCTCGTAATAAGGAACTATTGTCAAGACGAGATCCTACACAAGATCCTGCTCAACCTTCATCCTCTCATGACGTTTCGGATATTGGACAAGACGATATGGCACCCAAATGAGTCAAGGGAATGCTCCCATGAATACCGACGAAGTAGATGCCGGAGAGGAAATGGGAAATCCGTCCAATACGGAAGGGGTTACAAATCCTACAATCGGAATGGGTGTACTGTATATGATGAAGTCGCTGGCTAGTCCTACATTTACATTTTATAAGAAATCACGTATCATGCATACATGGGGATTTGCATCAAACCGATTTAATTTAGGACCAAAAGGTAAAGAAAGCAATTATATGGGTTTAAGTACAAGCTTAGCATACGTACCTGTCGACTGGATATCATTTTATTTATCTCCTGTGGAATATTCCATGTTGCCACTAGGATCCTTCATTAAAGAGGTTTACGTAGAAATAATACCAAAAGGAGTGAGATACTCATTCGATACGGGTACGACAATAACCGGAAGTGCCAATTCTATGCACGTAATTTTTGGAAAACATTATGTGGGTTTGAACCATAAATTCGCTCGCAAATATTTCGTCGTCGGAATTTACCTATAGATTATACGGAGAAACCACAAATTATCATTCCAATAAGGACGCTGTTTTTCCTTCTTCCTGGGGTGCAAACAGGGCACTACCCGCCTATGCCGTGCTCATGTGTACGGGCAACGGGTCGACCAACAGTTATTACATTAAAACTGGATGGCCTTATTTGGACAACATTGTCAAAAGGTATAATCTCAATAAACATATCAATACCCCGTGCGTCAAGTATACGTATAAACCCAGACATGGCATTTTAAAGCATCTTTATAACTCGTCCGTGGTACCGAATAAATTGAAATTACTTTCCAGAATAACAATTTCCAAAATACTCATATGAGCTTCGCGCCTTGTACAAGAAACCCAAATTGTTCTTCTATTATTGATAAACTTAATTTAGATCTTTAGTAATCAGCTACTTTGTTTTCAAACAACTTTGGAATGGAGCTAAGATTACAGATGGGTCTTTAGTTGAATATGTCTGCTTATTTTCCAGAAATCTGGGAATATGCCCGAAGCAAGAGACTTATTAAATATAATGTGAAGTGGCCGTGAGAGAACAAAACTACAAAATCTGAGAACAGAAGGGGGGATACCATCAGGTCCTGGTCCCTTGGTAATGTCAATACTAGCCATCCCTTCATAAATGGTTGATATAGGAATAACATACTCAGATATAGAAATGTAATTAAGTGACGGTGTACTTTGAGGATCAATATTCTTATCAGTGTATACTGACTGGAAGTATTCTGCAAAAAGATCAGGTAAAACTGGTCCCAAATGACATTGATTATCAATTATCATTAAAGAATAGAAATGGTGGTAAATCATTCCCATTCCGCTTACCATTAACAAAATTCCAAAACTGTTTTATGTTTCTATGGTCTGTTAACCAAGACTCAGAATTTACAACAAACTGTTGATAGCACCTCTTTGATAAAGTTTTACTATAGTTAACATAATCGCGTTGTAATCCTGAACTTTTAAATTTTTTGTGAGCTTGTTTTTTTCAATATTTTCAGCTGCTTTAACTCTGGGGAGAACCATAATGGAAATTTTCTTCTGGATGCTTTTTTTTGTGAGTGACACTTAAAGTTAAGGTTCACCTAAGAAGAATTGGTGCAAATGGTCCTCAAGTCATTCACCATTACCGAGCAGCATCAATATTCATTAAACTCCACGAGATTTTAACCTATATACTTTTTTGCTGTTTTAGTAATATAAACCATTTTAATTTCGGCTTCTACTGGCTTCGGTTTATTTACACAATAATTATAATTGACGGAAGAGTTCCCAAGAATTACGTCTAACTTGGCTTTATGTAATCGTTTTACCTTTCAAATTATGAAACTTTATGATAGCACGATTTTCCGTTTTATACGTTTTTTGAGAGAATACGAAATTTGTTCATTTTGGACGCTATCCACGCAAAAACTATAAAATTTATTAAGCCCAAAACTGACAGTTGGTCTATTGAGAGTTGGATACCGTTGTATCGTATCCAATATAATACGGGGTTTCAGACATTTATCAAATGTATGGAAACTAATCAAATTTATCGGGTAAATAAGCACTCGTCTTTTTATTTATTCTAATAGATAACATTAATATCTGCATTTAAGGCAACTGTTCAATAAAAACAAATCAAATATGTTACTGGGTTGACCAATTATTTCCACTAGGAGCTAAAATGGTAAATTTTTTAAATTATAGAACACTAAAGAAGCAACATTTCTAAAATAAAGAAAACTACATACCCACAGAATAAGTATTATGGTAATTTTCGTATTTTTTATTATCTGATTACATTCTAAAATAAAATGTTTTTAGTCCAAAATGGGGTGCGAGTTTGTCAGGTAATCACAGATTTTTTCTGAAAAGTTACTAAAGATCAACACAATTTTATTCATATTAAATTTTATAAAATTTTATGAAATTTTATGAAATATTATGAAATTTTATGAAATCAAATTTATTAATTAAACATTGAGCATTTTGATTTGATGAAAAACCCTAAGTTGAGAAATATTTGGTATACAAAATTTCTTTAATTGTTACTTTGTAATTGAATAATTAATTTTTTGTTTTTGAATGTTTGTTTTGTCATTTTTTTATGATTTATATCATTGTAGTCATTCATATTCAAGACATAGTATCTGATTTTGAAACCGCCTCATATAGATATCTAAATTGTTTTTAACAGCAAACCTACCTTAGGAACTCTAAAAACATATACGTTAAAATTCTTATATTGAACGCTCATAATAAAATTATAAATCCTTGTTTCCTACATTGTAGTAAGATCGATATTTCTCAGAGCAACCAAAAAGAAAATCATACGTGTACATCAAATTGCAGTTATTAAATAATAATACATTCATAAATAAGAGCACTCCTAGCGGCTATAGAGAATTCTAAAGTTCCGTTATCCCACCCTAAGGCGGAATAATAGACACGGCAAGAAACAATACGCAAATAACTTCGGAGTTCCCGAGTATCTCTGCTTCATGCAACGTAAGTGAACTTTAAATTTATTTCCTTCTCTGCAATAAAACCCGGTGAAAGTTTTATTCCGAGAATGCAATTCTGTCGGAGAAGGAAGCGAAGACTGTGAAAATGTGGGGTTGCGTTTGGGGTAATTAATGGCTGGATTTGGAGGATAATCAATTTAACTGATTATCATGGTTAGTTTATAAATAATGACAATTTACGATAAATACTTACCTAAACGTTAGCTAAATTACAGTCTAGTTTAAGAGACAGAAAATGGTGTTGGGTAATTATACCCACAAAAAATGATGAAATAGATTAAATGATTTAACTGTTTTATTTTAACCCATTAAAGCTTGAATTAATTTTTTTTTCGAAAATTATCAATTTTTTGGTAAACATGATCTCTATTGACTTAAATTAAAGCAAATTATTCATTATTTTCAAAAAAAGTTTTGCATTTTTTTTTTAAAAATGGACGTTGCCATATGGCAACGCTAGGTCTCTATGAGATCACACAGACTATTTTAGAAAATTACTACACATGCATTGTTAAAAACATTTATTCAGGTTTGTCAATCATTTTTGATGAAATATAAAATTACATTCCAAACATAACCCGACATTACATTTCTTACACATTGTACGAATGATTGACGAGCATCCTTCACCTGCACATCTCTTCTTTTTTTTTCTCTGGGGTGGGTATCATAAGATGATCTCTTCGATCATATCTTAAATCATCACTAATTATGTTCAAGGAAATGCTATGTCTTGATGTAGCTGGCCTTCCTCCCCCTTGAGGCGCAGTTCCATATCTAGATAGATATATATTTCCAATTTCACGTCTGAAGTCCAGTTGTGGCATTTTTGTTCCCACAGATTTTTGATAAATAACCCAAGCATTTACAATTGATACATCAATCAACCATGTACATATCACCCACCACCATTTTTTTGAACGTATTGCAATCCTATATCGACTGACATCTCCGTCCATTAGGTCAGTTCCACCCATTCCACTATTATACTGACTAATGGCAAAAGGTCTTGGTACTTGAATATTTTTGTATTCGGCTTTCGAATATCTTTTTGCTTGAGACAAAGGATTCACACCATAAGCATTCGAAGCCATTGTTACTGCATTATTGTCCAACCACCTTTCAATCATAGAACAATAATCTCCTTTGCGTCCCGTTTTGGTTAAAACTTTTGAAGATGTAAGAGGGCAGGACTTTAGTACCCTATTCTGTCTGATAGTTCCGGCAGCATTGTATCCTTTCAATCTCAAATATTTTAGTAAACTCATGCTGGTAAATAGATTGTCAAAATAGAAATTAAATTGAAAGTTTTGTTTTTTTTCAATTTCATCCAGCATAGAGATAAAAGGTGCAGTGCACTTTCCAAAAATATGTTTGTCTACATCTGTAAACTTAGAGTTTTTGCCTTGATACATATCAAAATTCAATAAGTACCCTGAAGCAGCATTTATGCACCACATTTTGAATCCGAATCTAATCGGTTTACCCCGAATAAATTGTTTACATCCATGACGACCGTAATTTAGATTCTCTTCTGGAATAAAGTGCTTCAAAAATTTTCCTTTTAGTAGATTCATTAGAGAATTAGAGGTCTTTATCCGTTACATCTATGTTATTATTATCTGCACAATTGATGTATTTCATTATTTGAAAAAAATCTATTTCTTCTCATCGATTGACTAATAGCCTGATTATTCATGTCGGGGCGTGAATTCCAATAAAATCGCTTGCCTGGGTGTGGATTGTAGCCAGACACCAGTAAGATATCCAAGAAACATTTTATTTCATCCTTGGTTACAACAAAATCAGGTGCATTTTTAGAAAAAGCATACCTCATTGATTCCTCTACCAGCAAATTTATCACATTCTCATCAAAAAAAGGTTCAAATAGTTCAGTTGGATTCATATTTTTGTACAGTCCATTTTTATTATCAGGAATCATCATTTTATTATGTTTTGGTGGAACCTCTAAATCTCCAGATATCCAAGAAAAGTTTTTGTCTAACACAATGCGTGGCGTAGTACATGACTCATCTTCTTTGTTGGCCCCATCATCCATGTCAATATCACCACCTATTCTTTGGTTACTGTGTATTACAATTTCAGCCCTTGCAGACAGTTGACGTCCTGGTAATCGATTTATATCGAAATCATCTTCTTCGTCCCCCGATTCTTCATCTGTAAGTAAGAATATTAGGCTCAGGAGGATCAATGAATATCTGATCCACTGCTAAATCATCTTCATATACCATTTGGAGAGCTTCCTCTAAAGTAAAACCCCTCCTGAAAAAAATAAAGATAGAAATAATTAAATAGTTCCGTATTGACCTAGCGTTGCCATATGGCAACACTGAGATAACGGTCACTATGAATGTACCTCAAAAAATAATTTTATTTATTTTACAACATTATTACTAAAGTTTCATGTGTTTATTTTATACTTATTACGAAATTGCGCAAAAAAATAATAATATAACCAAAAAATATTACTCACTTAAATCGAATGTCCATTTTGAATATATATAAACACAGAAATTCGCTGTTTACAACCGTCTCCTAACAAAGTGCAAACACACAATAAACAAATAGATTAGAAAACACGTGTTCCTAAAAGCTTACTGAAACGACTTCTAGCGCCATCTCTGTTATAGAAGAAATATTTTACACCTTAGAAATATTTTGTTTCGCGTTGCCATATGGCAACGCTGGGCTAAAATGGGTTAATGAGGTGAAGATAATGAATTTTTTTTTTTTCTTAGACGAGGTAGATCATATTTATATTTATCCTTTATTTTGTCCTGCTCTGTGAAATTGTATTGTCATTTATAACATTGTTAACAGTTTCTATCTAATCTTAACACCTACAGGCGCAACTCCTATACTGTCCCTAATATTTTATCCAGTGTTACCTTCACTTATTCACTGTAATAACATCTTCATCTCATCAATATTTATGTACTGCTTATACCGTTACTTTTCCTACTATTCTGACTCGTACATCAAAGTTGTTCTTCTCTCTCATATACGGCGTTCAGAATATTTTTTAAATCTGCAATGGCCATGGCAATAAAACATCGCTCACTCTGTACAGTTTTATTAACACTACCATTGCCACGTCCGTTTTCGTTTAATATAAACCTTTTCATTCGTCAATCTCATATTCATTTAGAATGTTAACCAATTACAAGATATTTGGGTTATAAGACGAAGGTTATCAAATCGAAACAGATGCAAGCCAAACATAAAAATCGAATACTAGAACTTTGGATTAAAATATCCGAGCTCCAATAACTAAACCACCCCCTTGTAGTATGCCTCTAATATTGGTAATTTCTGAACTTGCAACGTTGGCTAATTTATTAATATAATAAAAACAATCTGGAAAAATTTTATAATGTTATTAGTCGGAGTAAGAATCAAATAAAATATAGTAAGCCCATATAATCGAATTAAATTACGGGACTTGAGCTTACATTAAATTGTAATTAGATGAAACAAAATGGATTCTATGTATTTTCAGATGATCTTTTCGAAAAAAGGCAAAACAAAATGTAGCTGTTTTTCGAAAGTGCCGAAATTTTGGATTTTGTCAATTTCTCAATTTTGCGAAGGCGCATGTCGGAAATAAATCAATATTTTCAAAAAGCACTTTACGACATTTGAAAGCTTAGAAAAAAATGCTAATTTTCATGTCTCATGAGAAATTTAGATCCGATGCATCGTTCTCGCGGTATGGACGATTGAAAGTTGTTTAGTATTTTGAGGCGGCGAAGGTCGAAAAATTGAATTTATTAAATGTTCAAACACTAAATTCTTCATAACTTTGGTAAAAATTAAGATATTTAAAAAAACAAAAATGCATTTTGAACTTAATGGATGTGACTATTGATTCCCAGACGGGAGCAAAAAAAAATTCCAAAATTGGATATATGGCGGAACGGCAAATTGTACCGCGGGCCTAATTTCATTATTTGCCTATAACGGCCAAACTATTGAAATTTTTTTAATACCACTTACAGAGCTTACTCTTGAATGTAAAGTCTTATTTACGTGCGAATTTCATCAAAATCGGACTATAATTGGCCAAGATATCAAACAATTAAACACATTTTTTTTTCCCTAAAAAAACTAAATTTTTTTTCGAAAGTTTGAAGTGGCACAAAAATGCCAAAAATGCACCCAATGGCTCAAAACTTTTTTTTGTTTAGTACTTTATTGTGTCTAGAATACGATAATTACGAAAATTTCTTCAAAAATATTTTATCTATTTTTTTGACCACTGTTCATTGAGAGACGACCAAAAAACACGGTTTTTGAGAAAAGTTGTCTAAAATTGGCGATTTTCAGTTTTTTGGTCTGAAAATTGAGCAAACCCAAATCTCATGTCTTCTGAATGTGTATACAAAGTTTAAAGTGTGTATGTTTCTTCTAAGTTGTAGAATTCTCCCGACAAAAGTCCCATTACACGCGCTCCGCGGGATCCAAAACTCCTGTATACACTGCATTTTTATAATTTGATTTTTTTGCGATTTCCAGTTTTAAATTTCTTACATACCTAAATTTATTACGCTTAAAATTTATAAAATTGTATTTTACTGACTTGTTATAAGACGTTTCTAGAGTTCACTATCCGACAAGTTTAAAGTTCAAACGGTCATATTATTACAAATTGAATCGCTTGATAGTGTTCATCGGCATAGATTTTTAATAACCGTATTCAGCAAGCTCTGTGTACACGTGGTTATTCGGACTTCTTCAGCAATTTATTGAGTAAGTACGTTCCTAAATTAGGAAAATTCTGTCACTGTCTTCTTTTAATTGGTGAAAAATTTAGTTAGGTTGAACAACGACTTGTCGATTCATTCAAAGAAAGAGAAAAAATTGGGAAAACATTTCAAAAAAAAATTTGGCCACGTTTTCGCAAACTATTGCAGATTTGCAATGCGACCTACGACATTCGAAATATAACCGAAAACTACGCATTTTTTGTGCTTAGAAAATTGCTCGTAAAACGAGTGGTTTTCTTAAAAATCCAAAGTTTCCTTTTTTTTTTTTTCGAAAAAAAATAAGCACACTGTCGATTTTTTCCGTAATTTGGGTACTTTACAGACGCCTCTTTTCTCGAGAAAATTCGAGTAGCTTCAATTCTCGCGAGAATTACCGATCTTTGCCACGTGCGCTCAGAAAACAGTGGATGCCAGAAAAAATATATATGCCACAGTTTTTCGTGTCTTTTTTTTTTATCTTTTATCTGATGGAAACAGTTTTCTATTCAGATAATTAGTTTTCGAGTTATTTAAGAAAAAAGTACGAGAAATAAAAAAAAAATTGTTTTGCAATTTTTTCAAAAAGTATTGCAGATTTCGCCACCCAACCCGTCTCATTCAGAACGTAACTAGAAAATACATATTTTTGTTATCCATATATATCTTGTCCCATTTCAAGTTTTCTTGTAAATAACTAAAAACCAGATGTTAGAGAACAAAAAACAAGCTGATCACCAAGTTGGAACTTACACTTAGGCTTACAAATAATTTCCAAACATTTTTAAAGTATACCTTTTTGTGTATTTTTTTGTGCTCTTTCCAATGCCGAAGTTAGTTTTTTCAAATATATTTTTTTGTTAGATGTTTTCGGAAAACCCGGAGAAAATCATATGGGAAAAAAACTAAAAAAAAACTACGCCTTCCGGTTTCCTGCGAATTCCCGAAAAATTATGACAGATTTCGCCGCGGGACTTATTTTATTTGAGAGCCAACAAAAAAATACGCAACTTCTTTTGTGGGCACATATGTCTAACATTTATAATTTCGTCACAAATTCAACGCAAATTTCATGTCCATGGTTCTGATCAAAAAAACGAAAAAACAACTTCTTGGTAAAAGCACTTCTGGCGGCGAGAAATTCGCCATTAAAACTACCTGTGCAACGAATGTCCGAACTATTTTTGCCTCCTCTTTCGATTGGTGCATTTATTTTTACTATCGGAATGATACTTGCCCAGATAATTAGCATTTTTACCATGGAAAATTCCGGAAAACCCGGTTTTTCCTAATTTAAAAAGAATTGAAAAACAGCTACATCTTTTTTTGCTTTTTTTCGGAAAGATCACATCAAAATACATAAGGTCCACTTTGTTTTATCCAATTACAAATTAATATAAGCTCGAAGGGGCTTTTTTACGTTATTTAATTGGACTAATAGTGTAATGAAGGCAAATGAACAAAAATATTTATTTTTTAATAAAGTTTTCCTCTCATTTGACACACGTTTTACGTCTTTGATATTTTATGCCGTTTAAACAATATAGCTTATCTTTGCTATCAAATACTTCCCGAACATCAACCGTTTTCTTTAGTCTTCTATTCGAAATCCTTAAAATTTTAATGCTATAAGCTTTGATGCCGCCTTTGGCGCTTTGATTTCTTTGATGGCTTTCCGTATTTTTGAATCTAATGTAACGACTATTTTACATTGGTAAATGCGTTTGTCAATACAAATTACAATTTCTCTATCTTTTTAACCGACTTTAAAAAAGGAGGAGGTTGTCTATTCGTCGTAATATTTTTTTTATGTATGTTCAGCGATAATTCTTTAACACGGTGTCCGATTTCAATCATGGGAAAACATTTAAAATGTTGCTGGTGTGAAAGAGTTCTTTCTCTTGAAAATATTACAAATGAAACATGAAAGGGCCTTTATTCAATTTAAAATGTTAAATGTAATGAATGTAATATTGAAACTATAGTACCTGCGGACAAAGTTCATGCAACAAAAAGTGAAGTTAAGCATTTATATGTCAACACTAAAGCAGTTCTAGGTAATTTAAAAAAAAATACATAAGTATTTGTTATGTTCATAATTTTTTTATTATAATTAATACAATTTTATTTATTTAAAGGTGCTGTCCATTCAGGGTTTGGTTAAACTGCTTTAAATAAATTTCTTGCTGTCATGAACGTTCCTACGATATCATCAATACTACAGAAAATCATTACTTTTATTTGTATTTTTTTATTACTTCCTCATACTAGTAAAATAAAATTTTATATTACTTTATATTCATTTTTTTTGTGTAACTGTATTTTATTTTGAAGGCATGTTTAAATAAAATTATATATTTTTTTGCATATTTATTTAATTTTGAAGACATGTTTAAATACAATTAAATTTAAATTGTTAAATCATATCAACCTAAAGTATAAACAACGTCCCTTCCCAGAAGGCCTCGATAAAGTGATAAACTTGACCTGTCCGCGGCAATAAAAAGGTTGGGAAGCACTGATCTAACAGACATTTGAATTAGCGGGCGTTGAGTGTATCGATTACAACGTTGCCAGGTTGTAATCACAATACGCCACTATCCATCGACTGCTCTAAGAACATTTTTATTTTAAAAATCTATATTTCTTTATCAAAACGGTAAAAAAATTTAGCGTTTTTTTTAGAAAATTTTATAACTTCTTGATTTACATCACATTAGTTTTTAAAAAATATGGTAAGAACCGTTTTCGAGATATCTTGAAATAAATGCAATGATTGTGTACATGACAGGGCTTCAAGAGTGTTAATTATGCACATTTTGATTGTTAATATCTCGTTTTACAGACGGTCCAAATTTTTTATCTTTTTTAGGTACATAAAAGACACTTTCATTGACCTCATATTTCAATTTTATTGAATTCTTAAGAAAGGCCGTTTTACGAGTGAACTACCTTCAATACACAATTTTAAAATTTCTTATAAACCAATATGAATATCCAAATTAATTCCAACGTCCAAAATTACGTCTCCTAATTTCATTTTATATATTATTTATATTTTTACACTTTTGTTCATTTTCAAGCGTTCATCTCTCTATATATTTTTATTTTCCTTTCATAATGTCTTGTACATGTTTTAATTTTATTTCAATTTTATTCTGAAAGTTGTACTAATTGTTTTAGTTTTTTTTATCCTTTTTTTCTGTTTTAATGTTTTCTAAATTTTATTTTTTATAATCACTTTATGTTTTTTCTTCCTGGTCCTATTTTTGCTTTACCATGTTTTCTATTTTCTTATTGAATTTGTTTTCTCTTTTCATTAGTATTATTTCTTATGTTATTGTTTAATTCTCTTGTGTTTCTGGACTAATTTCATTCATAGTTACTTTTCCTCTACCCTGTAAATTCTCTGTATTTTTTTCGTTACTTCCTATTTCTTTAAGTTCTATTTTTATCTCTTCTATATATAGTATCCTCATTTTGAAATTTCTAATATCTCTACTGGGTTTAAACTTCTCAAAAAGAAAAAAATTATTACCGAATTTAATTTTATCGAAATAAAACAAAAATAAACTCTTCCTTGTCTTCTTTACTTACCTCTTTGTCTTTTTGATTTTGGGTCTTTCTCTAATCCCGTCGCTCTATCTTTTTACTTCTTCTTTGCCTTTATTTAGCTCTATTTGCTCTACTTCCCTTTTTTACTGCACTCTTTTTTAAATCTAATCAATTCTCTACTCACCTCTTCTGCTTTCTCAGCTCATTTCCAAAACACTTGTTTTCTTATTTTTTATATCCAACTTCTTTTCAATCTTTTTAATAAACAATATTCGTCCTTTGTCACTTTTAAACTTTATTTTATTTAATAAATATTTTTTAATGATAAACTTCCATGACCTGACAATTCCCAATCCCACCCATATCTTAATTTACAAACTAGGTATATTTTGCAAAATTAACCTTAAAATATATTGATAAAATTTCATTATCATTATGAAACTGAAAGTTCGTTAGCAAGTTTAAAATCAGTACAGCTTGCGCTTTGGCAATATTTTGCTAGATGGCAACACTAGTTTTACATAAAATACATGGGATACCGTTTTAACTTATTGTCCCATTTTAAAGACACTTCCCCTACAAATAATCAACACACTTAAACACTGGCATTATCGCCATGGAAATAAACATTTGCAACATTTGCTGCTTTTCTCAACCTCAAATCAAATAAATCAAAGTTACTAAATTAGACAGATAAAAATACAACATAAATATCGGATTAAATATGTCCCAACAATTGTTCGAGTACCTATACGCGTTCAGTTTTTAACTCAATTGTGCTCAAGAAGGTCGATTTTAACCCTATTAACTTTGCAAATCAGTAGAATTACACTATTTTAAATTAGCCTGTTCTGTTTTTATTAGAATTAGTTTTACCAAGTAGATACTTGTTTTAAAAAAGTTTAATTCCCTGAAATATTTTCCATTGAGATCTTTTTTATTATTTCTACCAAAGTTTACTTGAATCAAGATTCATCAACAACTTATGCTTCCGTTGAAACTTATTTTTGTTAAATCTCGCCGTCTAAAAAGGAAAGTGCCATTCATCATTCCATTATCCAACATTTCCGTTTGCCATTTAATTCTGAAAGAAGTCGCTCGATTCAAAATTTGAGAACCGGCTTCTGCTTGTAAGAAATCCATTTTGGCTTATCCGGATGCTCAATAATCGCCTGACAATATAATTGATTCATGACTTTCTGTTCTCTTCCTCGAGTGACTGCATGAGAAAACTTTAAATTCGAAATACTGTTTTGCAGTCGGGGAGTGTCTGTTGGTCAATGTTTTACTTAACAACGCATCCGTAGACAGTAAATATTGTTGCAGCGAAAATATCGACTATATTATGCTGTTCAGTTTCATTTTATATACAGGATAACTACGTCACATTTAGCTGTGTATTATATTAATAAACACCATTTTAATATTAATTATAATTCTTTTAAATTATGTGATGTGACACAACATTTCCAGCATTTGAAGCAGCGTTGTCAACAAGATGTCTTTTATGAAAAAAATCTTAGCTAAAGAAAATTATATTATCAATATAAATGTTGTTAGATTAGCTGCATTAATGATTAAATATGACGTTATCCCTGTCAAATGATTAACTTTTGCCCAAGTTTGAATATAAAGTATGAATACATATTTGAAATATGCCAAAACATAAAATTCTGTTAAAAAACATACATATTTTTAACTGTAAATAAATTCTGATTACGCTTCTGTGTAAGCGGGATCTCGTTGTTTAAAACGCAGATATTAGAAAAAAAATATTGACGCTAGCTTTGCACGTGCACCAGACAGGACACGTTAATCCATTGGATTTCCATCGAAAGTCCATTGTTGGACATATCGGTTGTCCAAAGGATGTCCAGCATTTTACAGAAATACATCCAAAGGATATCCATTGGACTATACAAATGTCCCACTTCTGGACGTCCATTTGGACTCCATGGAAGGTGCATAGATGGACTATTTTTGTATTGATTTTGGACAATTTATGGACATCTGATGGACATCATCACCTACATTAATAAGAAATAAAATAAATGAACTATAGACATATTTTTATTGTCATAAATAATATTAAGCATGTATTGGTTTCATACGCTTTCCTTTCAATGCATTATTTCTAAAACTTACAGCCTCTTTAAAAATATTTTTATCTTCTAAATAGCCTTTTACTTTTGCTAACATTTCATGCAGTACAAATAGAAACTCGAATCTCTTGTTTTTGGTTTGAAGGGTTTGTCACCTCTATTAGTTACAATAATAATTGTGTTGGCTCGTTTCGAATTTGCAACATATTGATTTGCTTTTAATAAAGCCGTTATTTACATAGGTACATCATTTGACAACATGTCTAAAAGAAAAGGATTCATGAATTTAAATTGTAAATCGAAAATATACGAGTTTTAAACATAATTTTTAGGTTATATTTGTTTAAAGCAAATATTTGCTTAAATAATTTAATATTAATTATACTTATTTTTCTTACCAGATAACAAACTCTATCCCAATGAAGTGCTCTATTCAAACTCGAGGGTTGCTTTTATCCTTTTCTTCGAGCCTGGCTAAGATGGCCTTTAACTTTTATATCTTGTCTGCTTAGTAGCAAAGACGAAGAAATATTTGATTTATTTCAATTAAATGCTACTAGATGAATTACAATAATTTGTTATAAGTTTGTCATTTTTATAGTGTTCATCATGGACATTTTTTGGACATATTTGGATTTCTGAATTTCTGAATTGTAATAACGAAAAATAGATGTCCAACAGACATCCATAGAAATTTCATGGACATGCAGGACACTGTTTGGACCAAATATGGACGTCCAATGAACGTCGTGTGCTCTCTGGGATTTTCAGAGAGTCAAAAATGTAACTATAACCCACGTATTCTATACACAAATTATTATTATACAAGTTTAAAAGGTAAATAAAAAATTTTACCAAATGAAATACCGTATACGTTTTAAATTAATAATTAGAATAGTTGTTGATATGTTAATAGATTAATCTGGATACAGAGTATCAGTACAGCAGAGCTCTCTTTCTTTGTATAAAAAAATTATATCTCAAGGGACAGCAATCGAAATAATTTTTATATTGTCCAATTTTTCTGAGGTTTCTTTTGGAGATAAGTTGAAAAGACAGTAAATTTTAATAGTTTTTTCCAATTTAACCCCCTCCCCTGACTTCCAAGTATTTACGTTTTCAGTTAACGCTTTATTTGGGCCACTGAGTATATTAACTTTCAAGTGTACATGTCAAATAGTCTCTGAGCAGAACGACTGTGACAGATGGACAAACAAAGAGACACGGAGGAGATTCGAAGTGTTTCTTATTACCAATTTGGGTACTAATGAGACATATTACTTAAAAAATTATTTGATTTGTGTTCAAAATTTTTCAGGTTTTGATTTTTAGCTTTTCTAAATTTAAATTTGATATGTGTATTTATCACCAGAGAAATGAGACGATACGAGATGAGAGAAAGGCTCTCTCGTGCAAGAGATTCGCCTTCTTGTCGAGACAAGAGAACAATGTTCTCTCGCCCTACGGGATGAGGCCCCTCTTGTCTCGCGGACATCACTATTTGGATTAAGAGTTCATTCAGCAGATAATATAGTTGTATCGGGTGATAATTTAAATAAAAAATCTTTGGCCAAAGTTGTAAATGCTGCACCTACCTTTTCATCTGCATAATTTTAAATGGCAATTTCGCAGAGGGAAAAGGATTTTAGATAATATTGGATTGTGGGATTTATTTCAGTTTCTTTAAAGAGGTTTAAGCTAGTGACTTTATTTAAGAAAACAAAAACAAAATAATGATTGTTATCACCGATATTTTTTTTAAAAAAACTTCTGTATAAAATAGGTAATCGAAATAGTAGTGAATATTATGATATATATGGAATTGGTGATACTTGCATAGAATATGTTTAAAATTGATTTTTACTATAACATTATCTGCATGTGTATTCGATTAAATAATTATGGAAAAGTGTTCTGCTTCTGTAATTAAATCATTCAAAATTAATGACTTTATAGTTTGTAGCAGCAATTCAGAATTAATTTCAATATTGCTCGTCACGAAAGACTACACATGCGATAAAGTAAATTTGAAGACACAAGTTTTACTGCAAATGTCACGTATATTAGACCAAAATAAGTCGTGAAAACATTTATTTCATTATGGATGAATACTGGGGAAATATCCAATGTAAACTAACAATTGCAGCTTAGTAACATATCACAGCTGTAATATACGCTATAGAGGCAGTTGGAAAAATTGTGAATTTGTTTAGAGCTGACAACGCTTTGCTGTCAGTTTTATCACTATTAGAGGTCTGTTTTTTTTTTCAGATTTGCAAACTGTTCGAAAATTGTTTAATGACACGCAGTGTGAATGCTGTGTTCAGTATCATGTCCAACATAGTTTCCAAATTTCTAAACCATCAGCAGTTTGCAAGTGTGGGTTGTTTCTGTCTCTTAGAACCAATAACCATTGTGACTTGTAATACTTTATAAAAATATTAATAGTACTCATCATTAATCTTTATATCCGTTTATTTATTCAGAACTATAGGATATGAAGGATGTTTGGTGATTATTGAAGCTTATATTTTAGTCATTTTTAGATTTTTATTGATTGATTTTAATGCACTATCATCAGTAAATGTGAAGAGTACAGTCAAAACCAAAATTAGTTTTAACCTGAGTTAGTAGGGAAAGAGTAACAGGGAAGAATAGTCGGAGTACTGAGAAAGTGAAGTGTCAAAAACAAACAAAAACTTTTAACTTTGTTACATGTTTCGGAAACGAACCACCCTGCCATTGATTGGAAAGGTCACAATTTGGGCTACAAATTTCCATATTAATTTAAAACCATGTGGCTGTGACATTCTGTATACTGTTTTTAAATAAGTGGAGCCTGGGGATGACAGTTATTGTGGATGTATGTCCGTATTTAAAATTTAGTAAAATACTGAGTCAAGCTAAATACCTTGGGGTACTTGAATAGGGTAAAGTGATGCGATTTTATCTTAGTACTGTACAGGGTGATTCTTTTATTATGGGAAATGAGTTTTTCTCGTAAACGGCTGCAGCAAATTGAGTTTTGTAAAAATTATTTCATTTATGCCGATTGATGCTTAAAACTGGAATATATGGAAGTTATAATTGAACGACGCTGAGCGTCGCGACGCTTCACAATTTTTTTGTCAGAAGCATACCATTTTTATTTCATAAATTGACAGACCTTTTCAATACAAACACTTTTTTCAAATACCCCTTTTTTTATCTAAAACCATTCAAAAATTATAGTCTAGTTTTTATGTTTTAAATTTGTCGATTGTCATGCCAAGAATGCATGGTTTTCAAATTTCACTTACTATTCTACTATTTTACTCTGACAGTTTCAGACATCAATCAATATAAGCTAAGTTTGTTTTTTCAAAGCCTACCTGATTTAGTGAATTTTAAAAACCCATGCATTTGTATGGTAATCGACAAATTTAAAGCATAAAAACTGGTCTGTAACTTTTGAATGGTTTTTGAAAAAAGTGTTTCTATTGAATAGATCTTTTAATTTCTGAAATAAAAATGGTATGCTTCTGAAAAAAATTGTGAAACGTCGCGATGCCCGGCGTCGCTTAATTATAAATTCAGTATCCATCCCAATTTCAAGCATCAATCGGTCTAAATAAAATAATTTTCACAGAACTCAATTTGCTGAAGCAATTTACGAGAAAAACTAATTTCCCATGATAAAAGAATCACCCTGTACATATCTATTTGTGAAACGATTATTCCATACTTGACGATACGTGCGGGTGGTAAATTGTTTTCCATCTGGAATAGGATATAGGTCTTGGTGACCAACATCGATGAAGCATTTTTGATTTCTATAAACAAAATTAATTCGGCTCCCGGCACATTCTAAAAACTTAGTCTTCTTATTGAAACCATTAGCGCTGGAACTATTTTTCTGTTTTTTCTTTTATTCTGATACTTAAACAAATGCATAAAAACGAGAATGTATTTATTTACTCAGAGGAAGAAAACTTTTCTGATTTACAACCGAAGGAAACCTAACTATTATCTACTGCAGCAGCGAACCGGCTAGCAAACTTTTCGTAAAAGTTGGCAAGCACGGACTAATTTCCCGTTCATAGATCACGGCCGAGAACACAATAAAGGCAATGCGGGCCTAAAGTTTCGCTTCAAGATCGTAGATCGAAGGTCTGACAACTTCCCACCACTTGTATGGGCAATCCCGGGGGAACAACCGCGAATATAATGACGCTACACTAATTATAGGTCCGACGTAGTCCCGCCTGGGGTCTACGGCAGGAAACCCTAGTTCTGGAAGTGAAAATCAAAAGGCCGACACGCTGTCGAGATCTCTTCAACCTTCGTTTTTATTTTTCTAGGGCACTTTAGATTTGTTTTACGGAGAGTGAAGGTTAGGGTAAGAGAATGTAAAAGATAAAAGAAAATATTTCTTGTGATTCGTTATTGAAATATTGAAATAAAATTTTTTATAAAATGATTTAAACGGCTTTGTTAACTATCCATCATTTAATTATTGTAAATTATCAGGAACCACGTGTGTTACCTTTAAGCAAACGTTCAGTGCGAAATGGTTCAAACCCTTCTTTTAAACATACCATAACCAATTTCATGGCAATCTATACGTATTTAAATAATAAGCTGTTGTTGATTACATTACAACCGGATCGTTTTGCGCAGTTAAAGCCATCAGCAAAATTAACGGTGGCGTTAATGTCACTACTAGAAATAGAATACACTATATTATTGTTAACTCTTGGTAATTCAGAGTAATCAGAGAATGTGACACGCTTGGAATGTGTATTCGTAAGTAAATTATTAAATAAGTTGTGAGGTAAGTTGTTAAATACGTTGTTAAGTAAGTTGTTAAGTAAGTTGTTAAGTAAGTTGTTAAGTAAGTTGTTAAGTAAGTTGTTAAGTAAGTTGTTAAGTAAGTTGTTAAGTAAGTTGTTAAGTAAGTTGTTAAGTAAGTTGTTAAGTAAGTTGTTAAGTAAGTTGTTAAGTAAGTTGTTAAGTAAGTAAGTTGTTAAGTAAGTAAGTAAGTTGTTAAGTAAGCTGTTAAGTAAGTAAGTTGTTAAGTAGGTTGTTAAGTTGTAAGTTGTTAAATAAGTTTTTAAGAAAGTTATTAAGTAAATTGTTAAGTATGTTGTTAAGTAAGTTTTTGAGTAAGCTGTTGAGTAAGTTGTTGGGTATGTTATTGAGTATGTTGTTAAGTAAGTTGTTAAAAACCCTGTTAAGTTGTTAAGCAAGTTGTTAAGTCAGTTGTTAAGTAAGTTGTTAGGTAATTTGTTAAGTAAATTGTTAAGTAAATTGTTAAGTAAATTGTTAAGTAAATTGTTAATTAAGATACTAAGTAATCAACGGAATTAATGCTAGTTAAAGGGCCCAAAATGGGCGGTATACAGTTATTTATTTTATTTGTACCATATCCAATAGTGTTAATAATACAATTTTACTTAAATTGAGCTGTCAACAGTCTCCCCAGGTCCTGGCAGAACATAATTAGGTCACTCTTGAATTGGGGTTTAGGACATTTGGACGTGGCCGTTTCGGCGTGGCCATTTGGACGTCAGGCCATTTCGGCGTGGCCATTTGGACGTCAGGCCATTTCGCCGTTGACCGTTTCGGCGTCGGCTGTTTCGGCATGTTTCCATGTATATCATATCAGCATCTTATAGAGAACAGAAAAACGGAATTCTCTGGCCTTAAAAAATCCAGTATATTCAAAGAGGGTCCATCCAAAAGCAGACAAAATATGATACTAAAACTTAGCAGGAAAGAATTCAAGAAGACATCTAATACTCTTACTAGGACCCTCCGGAAACCTAATGAGAATTGCCTTTCGGAGTACAATATGTACATTAAGATTATTACCGTTATAGGATAGAAACTCAGACTGGTAGGTTCAATATACTTGACCTTTAGTAAGAGTGGGCTTTGAAGAACAGCTTTAAGTAAAATTAAACAATTAATCTTCTGTAAGTTGCCCCATAGCGCCACTGTAATAAATAATAACAATGGCCCGTCTCTCCTCACACAAGCTCTTCAGAGCTCCAGAAGTTTATTAGATATAATAGGGAGGCTGTTATTATTGCTTGATGTTTTTTCAATATAGAATTTATTATACTATTTTAAAAATAAAATGAACCGGTCCTGACCGGTCTCAGGCGATTTGCCGAAGTCGCCATCCGATATTAATGCTTTTAAGGTAACACTTGCATACCACGTATGTACCGGTAGTTCGCTTCTAATAGACGTCGTCCAAAATGGCTCTTGCTTAGAGTGAAGGCGGCCAGAATTCTCTGGAGTATCACAACGATATGGCCTACACTACTTTTATTGTTGGAGACACAGGAATGAAAACATAAATTTTATATGCACTTACATACAAATGATGTGAAATTTATTCTGAAAACCAGAAAAAGGAAATGTAAAAGTTTTACTGCGGTTGTAGCGATGGAGACGGATGCAACTAAATTCTAAATTAAAAACTAAATTTTGGAATGAAAAAATGTCAAGTTAACGTGTTGTGTTCATATCCTATTCGGGGGATAACCTTTGATTTATGCTCTTGGCAAGTGAACTATGCAAAACTAACATATTCATTTAAATATAAAATTAGTTTCTGATAAATATAGTCATGAGTAGTACCTAAAAATTGATCAATTATTTTGACCATAAATCAACCACTTTTTTATTATATTCCTTTAAATGTGTAAAACTATGATAATAATGTTCCACAAAATCTGTTTGCTAGCTTTTTTTAGCTGAAGTTATATTTTAAAAAAACGGTTTCTTCAAAACATCAGTAATTATATTGATTTGATGAAGGTAGCTCTAAAAAATGTTAATCAATTTCATGAGCTTAGTACTGCTGGTAAACGAAAAATATTCTTACTTTACGACCATTATTCATCAAATTTAATAATGGCAACTGTAAGATATATTTTACCCTTTCTCTTTTTCTTTTTTTGACTTAAAACAATCTTATGAGTAGAGAGTAATGAGGGATAAGAATTCTTCAGTATAGTTGAAGTTCTAGTTTTAAAATAATTGCATCTTAGAGTAGGATAAAGTGCCTTTATAAGAGGATAGTTAATGGTAACAAGAAGTGGCGCAACAATATTCTGGCACACCTGTGCAGAATGTGTTTCTATTGTGGATGGGATATAATTGTTTTGATGAACTGGCATTCGCCGAAGTCAGTATAAATTTTATTAGAAATCATAAAATATAACAAACAATTTTACTTTTTTATATGTAAAGGGTTGGGCGTAAGATGTTTGTTTTAAATGGCATGATAATAGTAACATAGTTTTGTCATTTTTTATCACATCACCTTTAATATTATTATTCAATGCGTTAATTGAAATATTTTGTTACATTTTTTTTTTATATTTAATTATCGTATTTTGATGTGTGAAATTTTGGTTTGGTGTAATATGCATCTGTGACAATTAATAAAAATATATCATAGAATTATCAGAGTAATTTTTTTAACCCTTTTGTTTTTGTTTCAGGTAAGCAACTTGGTTTTCAAAAAGGAATGAAGTTCATATTCAAATATTTAGTAAGTACTTATAGTTATAGGAATTTTAATTTGTATTGTAGATTGCCTACCTCACAAACCTCTATTGATCTGCTATGAATGCTTGTTCCCTGGTACCCTATTTTTGAACTCATGAGAGTGTTGCCACATTCTCCTACTTGACAGCTTTATCACCACTATTGCTAGACCACCAAAACCAAATTGTTGTATAATGCTGTAGACATTATTTTTTATTTAATAATTTTATCAAACAAAACTGACCTTACTAGTGTGACGTTATCGGAGGCTGATTAATTTAAGAGTTTATGAAGTTAGGTTAGGTTAGGTTAGGTTAGGTTAGGTTAGGTTAGGTTAGGTTAGGTTAGGTTAGGTTAGGTTAGGTTAGGTTAGGTTAGGTTAGGTTAGGTTAGGTTAGGTTAGGTTAGGTTAGGTTAGGTTAGGTTAGGTTAGGTTAGGTTAGGTTAGGTTAGGTTAGGTTAGGTTAGGTTAGCTTAGGTTAGCTTAGCTTAGGTTAGGTTAGGTTAGATTAGGTTAGGTTAGGTTAGGTTAGGTTAGGTTAGGTTAGGTTAGGTTAGGTTAGGTTAGGTTAGGTTAGGTTAGGTTAGGTTAGGTTAGGTTAGGTTAGGTTAGGTTAGGTTAGGTTAGGTTAGGTTAGGTTAGGTTAGGTTAGGTTAGGTTAGGTTAGGTTAGGTTAGGTTAGGTTAGGTTAGGTTAGGTTAGGTTAGGTTAGGTTAGGTTAGGTTAGGTTAGGTTAGGTTAGGTTAGGTTAGGTTAGGTTAGGTTAGGTTAGGTTAGGTTAGGTTAGGTTAGGTTAGGGTAGGTTAGGTTAGGTTAGGTTAGGTTAGGTTAGGTTAGGTTAGGTTAGGTTAGGTTAGGTTAGGTTAGGTTAGGTTAGGTTAGGTTAGGTTAGGTTAGGTTAGGTTAGGTTAGGTTAGGTTAGGTTAGGTTAGGTTGGTTAGGTTAGGTTAGGTTAGGTTAGGTTAGGTTAGGTTAGGTTAGGTTAGGTTAGGTTAGGTTAGGTTAGGTTAGGTTATGTTAGGTTAGGTTAGGTTAGGTTAGGTTAGGTTAGGTTAGGTTTATGGGGTTTCTGAAATTGTGGAATGTTATTGTACTCAACCTAGGTACCAAAAGTGTCAATAGGCTCAACTCAATCCTATGACTAGTTTTCCATATCGAGGGCGTCAACGCAGGACTTTGTAAGCTACGAAATGTAAATTTTACAGGAGAGCAATAAAACTGTTTCAAAATTAATAGGCAGTACCGAGTTTGCTAAAAATACACATATTGAATAAATAAAATATACTTTAAATGTTCTTTAATGACCATTTTCTAAAATTTTCTAACAAATCGATAGATACTTGGTAATGTTATTAATTGACAAATTATTATTGATTCTTGTAATCCTTAACGTAAATTAATGAGACTTTTACATCTAAGAACTTTTATTAAAAAAAAAAAGAAATTAGAAAGCAAACCCAAATTCTGAACACATTTTTTTTAAATATAAAAAACTACAAAAACAAGAACATTATATCAATAGAAAACAAAATTAACTCCGAAAATCTTATTATTTGTCATAAAATATATAAATAAAATATTTATTAAAATGCAGAGTGATTAAAATTATTGTTTCAAACAAATTTCATTTTGCAATATTAAAATTTATTTGAAAGGCAAATTGTCGTAGAAAGACCAACAATCTTTTGGCAAACACTTTTTAATGCTCTGTAGGTTACCTATTTTAATTTGGTAATTTTTGGTTGCTGTCTGTACAAAGCAGAAAACAATGCATTTAAGAAATCAACTTGTTTTGGTCTTATCGGCAAGTCTTCAAACTTAGATTCGAAGTTTAATTTGTAACAGATTTTGCCTTCAAAATATTCTAGGACACAGATGTCTGTTACATGACTTCTTGTAGCACTGGATCCGGATACACTATCTGGTCCTCGACCTGGTTTTATTGAGTGATACTTCAGAAGATCTTTACTTCCATAGTTTAGAAAAAAGTATTATCCATGTTTTTCACAGTGTAAGGCGACTTCGATCTGGCTTCCTTGGAAATTCTCAGGTAATCACTTGGTTAATATATTTCTTTATTCTTAAGTGGGGGAGGTTAGATGGAGCTGTGAACTGAATTATACTCCATCTGTGTGTGTCCATTCTCCAAAAATTTTTTATGGATTAGTACAGTGTATTCTTCTGCGATGTGTAGTAAAGCATTTGCTAAGAATACGTTCTTGTTTTGGGCAGTCAGAATAAATTATAATTGGTAAGGGAAGAAAGTAATAATTGTACTAAGTAATCTACTAAACAAGAGGCGCATGTTTAAGCTAGACCATCAGCATTGCTTTCATTATACCAGGAACATGTGACTTCTTTGTAAAAAGGTTATAAATGGTAAATTACTTGCTGGTAGATATAGGGCTAGTTTCACTGCCTTCTCTTTATCAGTTTTCTTCGATTTTCTGGCTTGATCTTTTCAGAGAATGTGCTTTTCATAGTTTTCTTTGTCCTCATTTCCGTTTTTGTACATAAAACATAGATCACATTGATCTTTTCGTGGTGTGAATATTGATAAATTCATCTCATCTGCCATATTTTTCATCGAACGAAAAGCAAGAACATTCTTGTTTTCTATATCTCATTGAGATTGATACACTTTATACAAACCGATCCAAGACTGAAAGCATTGCTAGGTTAGTATCCTTATAGCAATAGTGAGATGGAAGTTTGTTCAATTTCGTCAAAAATTGTCTCAAAAAACCTTTCCTGTATGAATGTACCCTGACATTTATTACGTGATTCAACATTTCTTTCCTGACTTTTGGTCATACCATTTTCAGCTTCCAAAGCCCATGATCATGCAGTCCATTTTCCTAAACATAGAGAATTCAGGAACATTTTCTTGCGAACAGGTACATGTTCATTTCCGACTATAAGATTGTATTTTAAGGTCACAAATCGTCGAGATTCTTCATTTTCATCATTTGTTTTTTGTACTGTTTTGCATGTTTTAACCGTAGCCTCAACATATATTTTTCTTTGTTCCCAGTTCATGTACGACCAGAAGTTTTTAAAAATTTCGATTCTTTTCTAAAATTTCAAAACATATTTTAGTTGTTTTTTTGGTTTTACCCTTACAACAACAACAACGTTGTTTAATTTTTCACCACTTTCTATTTGTGTCATGAAATGTATTTTTTGGTTCCTGGGTTTTCTAAAATCCAAATAGTGTTTCCCAGATATTCTCAATGTTCTTTTTAAGTTCCTTTTATTTACTCCCATTTTTCTATTTTTACTTGAATTTTCAATTATAATTTCTTCTTCCATTATTTCTAATTTATGGCCCGCATTATTTATTCTTATTTTCTCATTATTGCTAGATCCTTCTTGATTTACCTCTTGTTGGTTATTTAAAACCATTTCTTCCTCGCTTATATCAAAATCATTCTCCTTGTTCTCATCATTTAATTTTATTTACTTATTCCGAAATCCTTACTAATATTTCTCTTTAGCGTCATTATGGTTTTCTTGTAGGTTATTTAAAACCATCATTTCTTCTTTGCTTATTTCAAAATTTTTGTATTTATTTCCTCAATATTTCTAGATCCTTCTTGACCACTCAGCATCGTTATGGTTCTCCTGCTGGTTTTGTATCTGTATCTGTATCGTGTCGAGGGTTAATACACCATCGGCACTTTAGCCTCATTATGCCCATTGTGAATCCTCCTAAGATGATAGGCACCTCTTAGCTCGTGAGCCAGCCTACAGATTTAATGTTGTTAACAACGTCGCCAAGAGGTGCTTCTCTTATATCGGTCAATCGGCTGATACTCGCCGAACACAAATTTTCTAATAAACAAGAGCGTCGAGCAATCGTAAAGGATATGCTCGATGGTCTCATCTTCTTGTTCGCACCCTCTGCAGAGTGCAGATTCTATCTAGTCATAGTCCAGTATGTTTGCTGCAGTGTTGTCAGGATAACTCAAGAGCTCCCTGGCAACTCTGCAGTTTCTTGTTTCATCCCATCTTTCCTTGAATTTCACAAGGTAATGTTCTTTAATTACTGTCACTACTGATTTTGTCAGACCAATAGAAGGGCCATGTCCAAAAAATATTTGGTTGGCTGCTTTCTTGGCTAGTGAATCAGCAAGACGGTTTCCTTTTGATGTGGCGTGACCTTAAGGTGACCACATTTTTGATGGACACTTCGGCCAAAGCTTCGTGACATTCTAATACTAACCCTGAGTAAATTCGTGGTCTGTTCAGGATGAATAGTGCTTGTCTGCTATCTATATAGATGAGCATATTCCTTTCAGTGATATTGTTTTTGGTTATTTCTTTTGTTTCTATGAGAATCCTCGTTCCCAGCAAACATTTTGGTGTAATTTGACGTCGATACTACCTAAATTATATATAATAAATTTGGTCGCAAAATTAGATTTAACCATAATTAAGTAAAATTTACGTTGGCTCGACGTGGATTCGACATAAGTGGAGAATAAGACGACGTCGAAATTTGGTTTTATTTACCAAAATAGGTAGAATTACATCTAAATCCACGTTGTAGTAGCCCAGTACGTTTGGTTAGTAATACCCCTTTAGGGAAATTTGACGTCAGTATAACGTTAATTCGACGTTGATTTAACTAAGTTTAGGTAGAAACTACCAAAATATTTGCAGATGACGTATGCCTCCAAGTGTACGAAAAGAAATGTTATACTTATTTGGCATTTTTATCTATATATAAGTAGAAATATTGTAAGAAGTCACCAACACAACTAAAACATATACCTTATTCACATGAAAGATTGAAAATAAATAAATGTCGGTGACAAAAATATATGTAATGTAATTGCGGTGAATATACAGTTCACGCTTGTTGAAATTAATGCGAAGAAAATTTTGTCGTACATGTTAACAGTTCTACTTAGAAAAATAACAATGCCCTTCCAAAATACTCTCTAATTAAAAAAATATAAGAAAAAAATATGATCATGTAAAATAATAATAATATTATGAGCTAAAACTCTGTTACGTTTGTTGTGTATCATTTTAGAAAATCAATAATGTTTCGTTTTTCGGTATTTTCATTCGTATGTTTTAGTTATGGTCATTTTAAAAATTTAAAATTTGGAATCTTACTTCAATTACGTTAAGAAAATATGGCGTATTGTGCGAATTCGACCTAAAAGTTATTATGACTAAGGAAATCTACGTATTTTACAAATACCTTTTTACTAAGTTGAATTAACTTCAATTTCACGACATATTAGTTAACTTTACCTATTTAAAGAAATAATAACTTATAGGTTTTATAAAAAATTTACCTATAGGTAAATATAACATATTTAGGTCACGTTATTCTGCACTTGAGATTTTAGACGTGTCACTTTACGATAAAAATCGGAAGTAAAACGATATAATTTATTATTTTTCGAACTCATTTTATTAATTATGTCTACACCACACGTAAATTAAGATTACGACTGTAATGGGTTTTTTAAAATGGCCGAAATTCTTAAGAATAATGACGAAGACAGTAACTGAACAAACTAATTGTTAAAATAACCTAAATAATATAAATTTTACAAATAGGTCATGTATGACTCTTTTTAAATTGGTGGTTTTTAGTCGAATTTACTTTGTGGTAGATTTTTCAGGTAATTGCTACAACAAAGTTAATAAATATTTCTTCAAGATGACTTATAGGTCAACTAAATGAGTATTCGACTATTTGGTTGAAATTAGGTAGATAAACAGGTAGAAATTTGCTACGATCTCGACCTAACATTACTTTAAAGGAGAGTAAATAAAAGCGGCCAAATAGGTTACTATGGAGGCATAAAATTACGTAGAATTTTTAACCAAATCTACCTAGTTGGATATTCTACTATAAAGACGATTTTTAGTTGCCAAACAGGTAGATATTACCTAAATATGGCACCTAATTTTACTACAAAGGAAATTTAACTTTGAAGTAATTGTTGGTTATTTTTTTTAGTAGTTTTTCTCTTGCTGATATGGTTAAAGTTACTTTTAAGCAGATTTGTGTAAAAGGTAGATTTCTTGGTATAATTTACGTAAATTTAAATATAAATTAAAACCGTTTGGTAAATTTACATTAGAGGTATATTTTTCTAGTCAATTTTACGTAATAATTACCTCAATAAGTAAATTCGTCTTTAACAAAGTCGAGTTATAACTAATGTTATAGAAAATGTTTGCTGGGTTAGCTCTATTTAAACTGCACTGGCAATATTGATCACATCCAATTTTATGTTTAGGTTTAAGAATCTAGAGTATATTCCATATCATGAGCCTTGTTTTGTTTTAGAACCGTCAGTGTAGATATGAATCGTACCTGCTACTTCTGGCTCTTCTATTTGTTCTATTATAACTTTATATCTTAGCAAACTAGATACTTCCGAGATATTGAGGTTCAAATACCTCTTTAACATTTACGAGATACTGTCTTCTATAAATAGAAGGGAATAGGAGTGTTAAAAATGACTGTTTCCCCGAAGTATAGATGAAGGCACAATGTCTTTAACAAAATCTACAATGAAGGTATTTTACTGTGACGTTAGGAAAGCATATTTTTAAAAAATACTACAAAATATTGCATTTTGGCAATAAAATATTATACAGTACACATTTCTTATACAGGGTGGTCTAATAGAAACAGTTAGATTACCCTGTATATTTTAAAATCTTATGGTTACACACCTATAATGTAATGTTATTAACTTACTCAAAAGTAACTAAAGAAATACATAATAACTATTGAATTTTTCAACTTCCCCGCAGATTTTTTACTTCTTTCTTTGTGTTTCATAATATTTACCTTAATGAGTTGTGATCTTTTTAACAAAAAAACCTGTATAGAAACTTTTCCACCTATTTCTAATACAATTTTCCTCCATTTAATAAAACCTCTGCTATATATTTTCCATTCACAAGGACACTACTTGCTTCATTTTGTAATGCAGTTAATCTAAACAAAATTTCTTCTATAAATTTGGTTTTCCCTATCTCAAGTCTCGTACACATTTTTTTTATCATACACCCGTTGCATTATTAAAAAAAACAAACACCCTCAATCCGTGTGTTCCCTTAAACAGCCTGGTATATATCAGAAAGAAAATGGCACAAAAGCAAAGCAGCTCTGACCGTATGTGTTTTATTTTTTTAATAAAGGGAAACACCGAAGTTTCGGTTCACAAACGAAAATACGTAGGTTACATCGACGCCGACTCCAACACAGACGACTCCGTTGCTAATATTGGAATGTCGGCGGCGATGCAAATGCAACTCCTTACAAATTGGATTTTTATAAACGGGAGGGTTGCAAGGAAATGTAGTAATGATCAGAGACGTGTATTTGATTTAAAGAGTTCTTTTTTAACGAAAAATATTACATTTGTTTACTTTTCCTCTTCACCTCAAGGAATTTGATGTAATTGTCCCAGGCGGCATATCTTGATGTGGTAATGTTTTTTATTTTGATGTAAACGGCATTCATTTCTGCTCCAATAATTAATTTCCTTCCCTGTTCAATACAAGTGGATTTTGACAAGTTGAGAGGCAGGTACTATATGCGCATAAAAGATGCATAATGGACCTTCACAGTACTTAGGCCTCTAAGTACTGTGGATGAACCCACCTTTCCATCTTACAGATACAGAGATATGAATGAATTGCCCGTATCGCAACCAGTCGATTGAGCAATCCGGCTTCGGTGAGGTGCCCTTCTTTATGGCCTCTCATCTTCTCCTGTTGCACAAACTATTACTATTATGTCATCAATAATTGCATTACTTTCCTGTATCATCTCTTAGCACAAATGTCATTTAAATCAAAATAGGTTCCACGAATACAACTGTACAGACTATTTTTGTATCTGTACTTTTGAATATTTAACAATTGTGGCTGTATTTTGTTAATTCAAAGTATTTTTGATCTTGCGCCGCGTCTGAAGGGTTCAGAATTTGGTGCTAAATTTGATTTTACATTTGATATTGATGGAACAGAGTTTGGTGCTAAATCTGATTAAATTAAGTGTCTGTATTTTTACTTTTATTAGTCTTTTTACTATTTTCTTTGTAAATGCAATGTAAATATTACTCCTTCGTGACATTCTTGAGGAACTAAGTTAAAGTCTTTTGATACAATTATAGTTATACAATTCCAAAACTGGTATCAGTCAAAGACATTACAACATAGAGACAAAATGTTTCATTCATAAATCCCATACAATTGCGGACTGTTATTGTTTTAAAATTGTTGGTGAGTGGAAGAGAGAAAGACAGATCTCTTAGGACCGGCTGGTAACGTTGTAAACAGTGTCCATAATATGCTCGCCAGTGGCGTAGAGTTTTAAACTTACCAGTATTGTCAGAGTAGTATGTTAAAAAAATACGTAAATAAGTAGGTATATTTTTAAGTAATATAATTATGATGATTTTGTTCATGTAGGTAAATTCAAGTACAAGTAAATTCAAATACAAGAGAATTTAAGTTACCTTCTGATTTTTAATATTTATTGGTTTATAGTTTATTGGCATTTACTATATATTTTCCTGGTATGATGTTAACCAAAATTATTTAAAATTTTAAATTAACATTAAGTAGGTAGGGGTATCTAAATAAAACACTATCCTAAAAATATATAATTTTTTAATTAATATTTACAAAAAAATATTGTATGGCAAAAAATATCGTAAAAACTGTAAAACTTTTTAAAATAACGTTTTAAATATATTAAATACCTTAATTTTATTAACTAAAATTTCATTAATTTTTTTTCTATGCTTAGTTATTAGTGTTATTACTTACTGCAATGTTTTTTTGCAGCAGGTGATGTTCCAAAAACAGTTGAATCAGAACTAAAAAGCCATACATTAGAAATACATACATATAGGTAATAAATAATGTTTAGAGGTAAACAAACAAATTATATTTTGTATTTTTACCTGTTGGATAAATCATCCAAAAATAGAAAGCCCTCACACCGTCTGGGGTTTGCATCTCTTCTGATATATTTAGCACCATTTGCACGTACCAAAACATCTTCAGGAACGTCTTTGGTATCAGCCTGCTTTTTTAAATCCAATTAAGAACGATTTATAGGCAAACTACTGTTATGTCATGAATACTGTCCTATATTATCACTACACCCTTTTTCGATGTTATTTTAATCAAAATAATAACTTCGAATACAGTTTTTCTGCGCCTATGTCTGTACCTTTAAACATTTAACATCATTTAATAAAATTGTAGCTGAATTTTTACTATTTAAAGCATTTTTTAAAACTTTCTTGTAGTTACAAAGTTAAACAGCACAACGACTGATCATATTTATTATTTTGGGAAACTTGTATCATGTTGATATTGCTCTTGCTGGCACATTTCCTATAGGTGTATGCTATAAATCCATACTGGTTTTCAAATTATTTTCTAAATCTAGAGTTTATTTTACACTGACAGCTTTGATTATCTTTCTAGAAGCCTATACAATTTATTAAATTTAAGATCAAGTTCCATACGATTTTTTATGTGCTCTTTCTCCATTTAAGTCCCTAGGTGTTTGGCCAAATTATCATTTTACCGAAGAGTAAAATCAAAATACACTGAATTAGTTTGACATGCTTCTACTTTTCACCTTTTTTGTCCATCGATTTATTATGTTGCAGATTTCTTAGAGATTTTCTGAGGTCTTTGTATTATTTCGGTCAACTGCCAATGTTTTAGCGTCATCCGCAAATGGGGATATTGCTGGTATTTAATTTGTAAAGAACCGGTTCTAACATACTGTCCTGTAGGATACCTGCTTTAATGTCTTTAATTTCGGAGTATGCATCATCTTGCTCCACGCTAAAAATTCTCTAAATATTATTGAAGAATGTCGACATATTGTCTAAAGAGCATTTTTTAAAGTTTCTGTATTAGGCTAGCGTGTCGAACCTTGTCAAATGCTTGAACCACGTCAAAAAATATAGCTGAGCATATACATTTTTCTTCGTATGCTTTTTCGATAATATCCCGTATACTTGATCTAATTCTGAAACAAAATTGGTGCGAAGGAATTAGGATTTTGTTTTCAGCTATTCGTTTAAACGTTTTAGTAGTAGCTTAGATATTGGTAACAGATGACACTTCATTCAAAGGTTTTCCTTGCTTAAGAATTAGGATAAATTCAGCTATTTTCCAAGCAGCTGGTATATTGCTTCTTCAAATAACTTTTTTAAATAACCTTTTTAAATAACTTTTTCAAATAACATTTTTAAATAACCTTTTCAAATAACCTTTTCAAATAACCTTTTTTAAATAACCTTTTTTAAATAACCTTTTCAAATAATCTTCTCAAATAACCCTTTTAAATAACCTTTTCAAATAACCTTTTCAAATAATATTTTCAAATAACCTTTTCAAATAACCTTTTAAAATAACCTTTTCAAATAACCTTTTCAAATAAAACCTTTTCAAATAACGTTGTCATGTACCTTTGTCAACTGACTTTTTCAAATCATTTTTTAAAATAAATTTATTAAACAACTTTCAAATCATTTTTTAAAGAACTAGTTCCAATAACATTTTTAAATAACTTTTTAAATAACTTTTAAATCAAATAATCTTTTTACATAACTTTTTCAAATAACTGTTTTGAGTATTCTTTTCAAATAACCTTTTTAGATAACTTATTCAAATATCTTTTTTATGTAAACTTCTTTAGAACACTTTTGTAAATACCCTTTTTTAAGTAATTGTTTCAAATATCCGATCAATTAACCTTTTTAAATAACTTTTTCCAATAACTTTTTAAAATAAACTTTTTTGAATACCTTTTTAAAATACCTTTTTTAAATAACCTTTTTAAATACCTTTTTTAAATATATCTTTTTAAAAACTTCTTCACATAAACTTTTTAAAACTCTTTTTTAAATAACTATTTCGAATTACTTTTTCAAATGACTTTCTCAAATAATGTTTCCAAATAACTTTTAAGAATTAATACAAATAAATGTATTTGATAAACATTCAAAAGTGTTTCCGTTGTAATTTAAAAAGCTATAATTTTTTGTAATGTATTTGTTAGTATATCAAAACAGTGTTTTTGTGTTCATAATCTGGATACGTAATATCTATCATATGACTAAATCTTTCTATATGAATTCCATGAAAACTAATTTTCTAAAATAATTCCATTCCTATGCAATCATAAAAACTGGAGTAAAAACTATTTTTGAACTTTAAAAGTAAAAAATTCTGTCACGGAAAGGATTTGAACCAATCACATCCTCGTTATATGCACGTTGCCTTATCAACTCGGCTATCTGGACATTATATACCGGGTGTTCAAATTAACGCGTTACAGTTAAATACCGCCGAAATTAGGCATTTTATAAAAAAAAGTTTCAGACAAAACTAGTTTTTTGGGGGAAACATTTTGGCTAAATTTATTTTTTTATAGCTGACCATAATATAGGCATAGGTGGACTTTTTTTCACATTGAAACCTCATTTTTTTAAATATTCTTAAAATTCATAAAAAAATAAATAAAAGGAAACATTTTTTTAATTGAACTTTTACTTATTGAGTAACACCTGCTTGAAAATTTTGCTGCGCGAAAAAAATGGGCCATATTATAGATAGCTATAAAAAAACGATTAGCCAAATTTTTTTCCCCAAAAAAAACTATAAAACTTTCATCTAAAACGTTTTTTTTATAAAAGGCGGTATTTAACTGTAACACTTTAATATATGGAATTTGAATTGTTTATTTTAATATTAGATTCAAACCTTAAGCGGTGACAGAGTAATCTGAATTTTTTAATCAACCACTAGTACACCATTAACTTTTCTTTTCCCGTATTGTTTTTCTTTTCTTTATTTATTTTTTTAATTGGTGCCATCGGCATCGACATCAAAAATTTGACGGGACGCCATTCCTCGTTAAAAAACTGAATGGTTCTTTTATTTCTTTACATGTGTTACACTGGTTTTGGAAGGTATGTCCCCAATTCATTAAAAGAAGTATGAGATCTTCTATCTCTACGATACAACAATTTTCATAAAACGCAGTCTTTCGTAAACAAAATGTCGGCGATTCTAAACCGATTGTTGTGTTGCATGCGACTATATATTCGGTCGCCGGACGGAATATTTGCAATTTATTTTCATTGGACTATAACTCTTCGCATGAAAGGACAAAACGATTGAGGTGAGGTTTTTCTAGGGACCGTTGGCAGATTATTGCAATAGAATTTTGTCCCTGATGGAAAAAATCATAGGCGCGCGATCTAATACATAATAAAGATTCTGGTAAACATGGAAAAAGCAGTTTTTAAAGAAAATTGAATTTTTTTCGAATAGTTTCTTAGGTGCGAATCTAAAATCCTTGCACATTCAAGGTAGAATGTTTTCAATTTATCTGCTGTAAAAATATTTCATGTGATTTAATGTTTATGTCTGAACAGTGATAAAACAACAATGTGCATAATTATTTTTATATCCTATTTGCCATAAAATGTGGTATCTGTGTAATATACATATAATTATATTATTATACAGTATTGCCCGAAATTAACAGTACTAAACTGGTAATTTTTAGTTTTTTTTTTAGTTTTAGTCTCAAGTACCAAATGTATCTGGCCTATTGTAAGTAAAGACAAATATTCAGTGCTATGCCGTGTTGCCTTGAAAGTGAAAGCATTATTCAGTTCAACCTATTTGTGTGAATCTTCTTTTTTCAATATGAAGTTTATTAAGAACAAATATCGCAATCGACTGACAGATGAACATTTGGATAATTGTATTCGAATGGCTGTATCAAATTATACTGCAAACATTAAAAAAATGATCGATGAGTCTGAGTGTCAGCCTTCTTCTCATTGAACGTGCTTTTTTATTTTTCAATGTGTATGTTCATGATAGTGCGTTACTTTTTTGTTGTTATTATTAACTATTTTTAAATCTTACGTGACATGCCGTTGTGGTTAGATAAAAGTTTGTGTTTATTTTTCAAACACCTTCATTTGTTAGGTAGGAATGTAGCTATGAAAAAGTACGTACTACTAATATTAGTTATTTTGTTATTAGTTTATTATTAGTACCTATGTATTATGTATTACCAGTTAAATAGTAAAATAAATAAATATAATGATAGATTAACTGTGAATTATTTCATTTACGTTGCGTTACGTGGCTTCCGTGTGGGTAGCTCGCTGTTTATTCCAAAATTAATAAAGCAGCTCAACACATTGAGAGGTTTGCGACCACTGCTGTAGACGGTACGTTGTACTATAAATATTTTTTAACTAAATGCTATGTATAATATTTAAAACTTTCTAGATTAATATGGAATCCACTAGATATGGTTTGCAAAATAATTTTAAAACGTTTAATAATATTTTTACGAAAGTGAAACATTAAAAAAAAACGACAAGCAGTATTTCCATCGTTGCTACTGCCAAAACTAGGTTTAGGGCGATCTACTATTAAATCCAGTTTGAACTTAAAATCCTTTTGAATTGTTTTCTTCCTGTTTGCTATCGCTTCTAGCCTTCCATTACTATATGGTAGGCTATCCTTCTCTGCCTTCTCAGCCAATTACCTTCTCTGTCTCTCTATCTTCTCTGTCTTCTCGTTATCTAATCAATGCCACTTCCTGAGCTCCTATCAGCTCCCAGCACTCCTCCTGTATTATCAGCGTCCTAGGAGTTATTATTCACTTTATATCTTCGCCTTTCATAAATAAACTCAATTTGATAATAAATACAATATTTCTTTCAATAGGAGTTTTATTTTCTAATATATTTATAATAATATTACTGTCTGTTTTGATCATACTCATATTTTATCCTCTGAACAAAATATTTTTCTAATTCTTCTCATTTTTATAATTATGATATCAACAAACATTTCATGGCCCAAAAAGATTGTATCCCTTAAGTAGCGTCTCCAAGAAATTCATCCTTATATCAATAAATATGGTTTGTTGATTCTGAATATTAAAATAATAAAAACATTGAATGTTTACAATAAAAATGTTTTATTATTAAAATGTTTACCCTAAAAATGATATGTCTATGTATATTTTTCGAAACGTCAGACATGTTCTGTCAAGACCATCGGTTCTCTCACTTCTATTTAGAGATGCCATGTTTTTGATATTGGTTTGAAAACAAATAGTTTGTGAAAATACATGTTTTATAAAGAAACCAGATTCATTCGATAAGCCCTGTAAGAGGTTATTAAGGAACCGTTTAAAAGAGACCTGCTGGATCAAAACCGACAAATGGTTAGTATAATAGTAGGTCGCCTAAGGAGACACGGACATAAGTGTCATCCATTCAGTAGGAGAAGCAACATTGTGCAGGTTCTGTGAAAAAGAAGAGGAAACATCAATCTATATTCTGTACCAGTGTGAGATTGAGGTTTATAACACTGGGTGTAATAAAGCCACTGTCATAGCTATTAAATCTAATAAAAAAGACCAAGCTAGACGACATATGTAAATAACGAAGTCCCACAATATATCTGAAAAGGTCGCGGTGGATAAGGGTAAAATTTCCAAATTCTTTTAAATCTAATCTTAGATCTGTAAAAAAATATAAAAAAATTCTTACCTACCTGTGTTTGACAACTTCTCGCACACATTCTTGTAAAAACAGTCTTCTGTTTACATTTGTTTGGGACGATTATTCATGGCATTTTTAACTGTTTCGGGATTTCCCACAAGACATTGTTTACAGACATAAATATGTACATTCAGATTGCTGTACCCTTAGGAGACTTAATAAAAAGCAATTCAGTCAGTCAGTTTTTGAAATGAGTATACTTTTGTATTTCGTACGGATGATCCTTTGAAAATACAAGAATATGTCTGGAATTATTTTACGCGAGGAATGCAATTCAGACGACAATGGTTTCTGGCGTTGCGATGTTGTTGAGCGTCATCCTACACTATCACGTACCTCCATAACAAAAAGGTTTTTTTTTTCGTTTCATTAGATAGCCCACCGTTGTAGGACGAAAACATATAAAAAGGTAATGAAGTGGTGTAGTTTGCAGGAAAATGAATTCCGATATTTCAAAAAGGCTGTAGACATTTTTGGTAAAAGTTTTGTCAAGAAAAGCAGTGGCAGTTTTAAGTAAATTTTACCAAAATTAAAGTGGAATTGCAATACGGAAAGAAGCAGACTTATTTTGTTTTGTTTTATCAGCCTGAAAAAGAAAATAAAATACTGACTTTTATCCAGCCACAACGGCATGTCACGTAAGATTTAAAAATAGTTAATAATAACAACAAAAAAGTAACGCACTATCATGAACATAAACATTGAAAAATAAAAAAGCACGTTCAATGAGAAGAATGATAATTTTTTTAATGTTTGCAGTATAATTTGATACAGCCATTCGAATACAATTATCCAAATATTCATCTGTAAGTCGATTGCGATATTTGTTCTTAATAAACTTCATATTGAAAAAAGAAGATTCACACAAATAGGTTGAACTGAATAATGCTTTCACTTTCAAGGCAACACGGCATAGAACTGAATATTTGTCTTTACTTACAATAGGCCAGATACATTTGGTACTTGAGACTAACGATTTTAAGGCTAAATCATTTTGAAACTCAATTACTTCCATTTCTGTTGCAGCGATGTCTTCGCCAAAGTTCTGCATAACACAAGTTGCAAACTGTTGGATATCAATTTCCATAAAGGGTGAAACAACAAACTGCGCTACTAAAGCCATTTCATTAAAATCTTTAAAACGATTTTTAAAGTTATTCTTCAGGGTAGAAACTATTTCTACATGATATTTGCTGTCATAGGGTTCTAATGGATTTTGAGATATTTTTTCTGAAAGAATAGGAAAATGCTTGGCATCGCTATTAATTAGGTTTTGTTCCCAAAACTCCAGCTTTTTGATAAATGCTTTTGTATCAGAAATAATTTCCGCTAGTTCTTTGTCTCTCACCTGAAGCTGCAAATTAAGTTCGTTTAATTTCTCTGTAATGTCCACGAGAAAACCAAAATCTCTAAGCCAGATTAAATTTTCTAGTTCTGGAGTCGGTTCATCGCGTTGTTTGAAAAATTGAACTATGCCAGATAGGACATCATTAAAACGTTTCAGCACCCGTCCTCTACTTAACCATCGGACTTCAGAGTGAAGGAGTAGGTCCCCGTATTGACAGTCAACTTCATCGGCCAAGGTTTTGAATAATCTTCTTTGTAACGCTTGAGCTCTAATCTTGTTCACAAATTTTACCAACAGTTTCATAACGTTGTTTAGTTTCAGAAAATTTCCACATAATGCTTGCTGATGGATAATGCAGTGGTAACAGAGAAATTGCGGAAAAGTTTTATCTTTACGACATAACGCCACCAGACCCTTATCACAACCCATCATAGCTGGAGCGCCATCGGTTGTCAAGCCTACCATTTTCGATATTGGAATTTTCTCGGAAGAAATAATATTTTTTAAGTAAGAAAACAGTAGTGTGTCCTTTCAGTGGAATAAACTTCAAAAGATCTTCTTTAATCGTAAAATCACTAAAAACCATCCTGACGAACACAGCCATCTGGGCAGTGTCAACGATATCTGTTGATTCATCCAGTTGAAGTGAAAAATAAACACAGTTATCTAAGTCAGTTCTTAACTGTAAAAAAATATCATTGCTCATTACTTCTACACGTCTTATCACTGTATTAGCAGAAAGTTGCATAGATTTTATAGCTGAAACTATCCCGTCTTTATTATTTATTGTTTCGGCCTTTACTTGATGAAAATCCATTTAATTTTGAAAGAGTAAAACCAAATTTGGTAGGTTTTCACACTTTTATTTTAAAAATAAAAATTTTTAAACAAACACTAACATGACATATGTTTCGAAGTACAACTTCTTTTTCAAATGTGACTATTTACAATTCGGTATCCAATATATATACAAAATAATTTAACAAAACAAAGTACTTAAGAAAACATCAATAACATTACAAAATAAACTAACTATTTAAAGTAAATAAGGGTACTTAGGTAATTATAATATCCATCAAATAACAATAAGATAGCCCATTACCGGGATTATCTCACAGAAAACTGGGAAAGAGGTTTAATAAGGGTGAATTATTAATATCTAATTGATCATTTAGTAAGATATCTGAATTTTTAAATCTATTTATTTCAAGTGTTTCTAAATGGTTTAATTTAAGGCTCTTATTTTCTACATGTAAAATTTCAAAGTTGTCTGTAAAAGAATGATTTTCAGCTAAAATATGATTTGAGTAAGTAGAATTATTTTTGTTTTTTGTATAGCTATTATAATGTTCGGAATAGCGTTTTTTGAAAGTACGGCCTGTTTGACCAATATACAATTTTGGACAACTACCACAATTTAATTTATATACCCGTAGCTTTTAAAACCAATAATACGCTTGGGAAGTATATTAAAAACAATAAGAGTAAAATTAATCCTAATAATAAATCGGGGGTATATAAATTAAATTGTGGTAGTTGTCCAAAATTGTATATTGGTCAAACAGGCCGTACTTTCAAAAAACGCTATTCCGAACATTATAATAGCTATACAAAAAACAAAAATAATTCTACTTACTCAAATCATATTTTAGCTGAAAATCATTCTTTTACAGACAACTTTGAAATTTTACATGTAGAAAATAAGAGCCTTAAATTAAACCATTTAGAAACACTTGAAATAAATAGATTTAAAAATTCAGATAAATGATCAATTAGATATTAATAATTCACCCTTATTAAACCTCTTTCCCAGTTTTCTGTGAGATAATCCCGGTAATGGGCTATCTTATTGTTATTTGATGGATATTATAATTACCTAAGTACCCTTATTTACTTTAAATAGTTAGTTTATTTTGTAATGTTATTGATGTTTTCTTAAGTACTTTGTTTTGTTAAATTATTTTGTATATATATTGGATACCGAATTGTAAATAGTCACATTTGAAAAAGAAGTTGTACTTCGAAACATATGTCATGTTAGTGTTTGTTTAAAAATTTTTATTTTTAAAATAAAAGTGTGAAAATCTACCAAATTTGGTTTTACTCTTTCAAAATCCCGTCTTTATTTCTAAAGTTGGCAAATAACGAATCAGCAGCTTCTAAAAACGCCTATTTTATCATTTCTCCGTCTTCATAAGGATTCTTTTTTTGTGCAATTATCTGGGACACACGATACGATGCTTCAGTTGCAGCCTTATTTTTGTCGACTGTTCTTTCCTTTTTTAGCAACGGAGACCGAAGTATTACATAACAAACACACATTTTTATCTTTAACTTCTGTAAAAAAGTATTGTTCTTCCCATTCCAAATGAAAGTGGTATGTCTTTACCTTCTTACAACTGCTTGCCATAATATTATTTTTTGTTGTTCTCTACTAACCCAACCGCTGGACGTTGGTTACGCGTTTAGTTTTAAACTAAGCGCAATGTCGCCGCGCCGTGCGTATTTATCTCGTTCAAAGCAATCCTGATCGTTCTCGAACACCAACGCGCTGGTCCGGTTGGTCGGTTCTAGCCGATTCTAGCTTGATAGCGTCAGCGGCAGATCGCTCACCGCAGCGTTGCCGCTGTTTATGTTTAATATTATGACAATTAGATTTTTTTGTGGAATTTTCGGAAGCTTCTCTGATTTTTGCAGTTTGTATTTTTTAAATTAAAATCGTTGTGAGAGCTACCAGAATTTCCTCCGCGAGCTACCGGTAGCTCGCGATCGACAGGTTGGCGACCACTGTATTAGAGTTTCATTCTTGATAACTTTTAAGCTAACAAAACCAGTTTCAGTTTCAGGCAGTCACGCTCTCTAGGTTTCTACGGTAAAAGCTGGAAATAACGTATGACGTTTCGACTGGTTTGGATTATTTTTTAAATATTTCGTTTATTTCTTTTAATATTCATTTGTTCCGAAACTTTGTGACTGATTCTAGACAGTATCGACAAAAAAAAAAGAGAAGTTACCACCATTTTTCATATTTGACACTCCTAATTTCGTTTACAATGGCCTTAGCAACTTGCTGCGTAATTGTAACCGTATGCCGTTAGTGTTGTCTGTGTTGTATATATCATTTGAAATATATGTTATCTACAGATCAGACATATGGTTTATTTAACAGAAATGTATAAAATAACAATTATTCAAATGACTTGTTACGGAAATAGAACACGTTTACAAATCGAAGTAGCTCGACTACTTGAAGAAAAATGTCCCTATTTGATCTCTATAGCCCAAGGCATAATTAGTAAAATTGAAAGCTTTCTTGCTAGCTTAGTCGTGTAAGACAGTTAAAAAACAACTTCTAATGCACTTAGTGATGATACCAAATTGGACGTAATGCTTGAGTTTGAGGTGAGGAAACCCCAAATACTTTGAATCGACTATCATCCGCAACATTTAATCGATTATTAGAATATTAAAAGAAAAAAATGCTTTCCTATAAATTGATACCAACTTAAGAGCAAATGGTAGAAATGTTTGATGGGCAATAGAACATGTTTCGTTTTCGAATGAATACACCTTTCTACTTCATGGCCATGCTAATCGTCAAAATTGTCACTACATTATTGGGACTAAATGAAAGAAGATTATACGCAATGCCCTGAAAAGGTTAATGTTTGAGTAGGAATAGTTGGAATCTACTAATTGGCATATGACTAGTTCGAAATTTATGAAATCTACATTTTGCTTAAATCTATTTAACTTCTAGGATTTCTAGAATATATAATAAAGCTAGTGGCAAAATACCATGCTCTAAAAAAGTTGGTCGACAAGACTTATATTTAGGAAATTTATCTATTATTCTAAGGATCTTCCTTTGAAGAATAAAAACGTCACTCGAATCAGTTGAGTTTTCACATAGACTAATCCCGTATCTTAATCGACATGCTACTTGAGCATAATAAATACAGATTAAAGTTTTATCATCTAAAACTTCTCTTACATTTCTAAGCAAGTAGTAGTAATAATTTAAAGTATGTTAAAGAGAAAAATTATTTCGAAAAAGTCAATGTAGTCCGTTAATTTTTGAAGCAATATAGTCCGAGGTTCTTTAATAATATATTATATTCTATTCTAGTTTGTTTACATTATAGAAACATCAATATTTATTATAAAAAAATTGATATTTAAACAATACGTTCATCTCTTGGATCAGTCAAATTTGGTATGGGTTGAACAATAAATTCATTGTAGTATTTAAAAAATTGTATTTTAATCTACACGAATATTATGGTCATCTACAAACATTCGTTCTTGTAGCAATTCGCCGGGGGCGCGAAGGAAGCGACATCTTGTGACCGCATTAAATCTGGCCCTATCAATGATGTTACATGTAAAATTTTTATAAATACAAAATAAAAAGAAAATCGTTGTGAAATATAAGTGTAATACGTGGTAAATATTAAATAAATAGTAAATATTACATATCGCGATTAAAAAAAGTAAGTATAAGTAATTTTAATGAGTATAAAAGGCATTTTATTTTAAATAAAATAATGCTGAATAGATAAAGGCCAAAAATAAAGAAGAACATAAGAATAGTATTAGGTTAACTGTCAAAAAAAAGGTTAATTGAAAAATTTAAACTATTAATATGTTTTAATAAATTCTCTGCCAATGAACATCATTATTCAAACAGGATTTGAGACAATATCAGATATTGTTTCAACCTAAAACTTTGTACAAAGGAAAACAACTGGTAAGGGCAAATCATGTCAGAGAAGTGAAAGAATTTAGAAAATGCGCGGACTTGCCTCCTCTTCTGATTTATTACATCCAATAAAATGATCGCTACAAATGCAATCATTTGGTTTTGGAATCCACGGTGATCCATCAAGACTATAAAAATATTATTTTAATTATAAGAAAAGGTAAAGTTAGGTTGTACATTACTTACTTTTTTGTTTTAACTGCTCCTATCCATTTCGCTCTTTTTTCTAATTTCCAACTGGCAGTTGGAAATGTATAAAATTTGCAACTACTATTTTTGCCTGTATTTTTGCAATTCACAACGCAACAAGTAGAATGTCCCATTTTTCGTATAGAATAAGTACGGTTAACTGTCAAAACGTCAAAAGACCGAGAAAAACAAACCGTATTTTGCTCAGCGATTCTGTCATATTCAGGCTATCGTATGCCGCGTGAAGATTTACCCCAATTACTTCTGAATGGTTAAAGATTAAAGTATAGGAATTGCTTTGTTGGCAAGAAAAAACTATGATTAACAAATTTGTATTCGTTCAAAATTTTCCAAAACTCAATAGTTTTTGATATAATGGCGTAATAATTAAAAATTAAATGTAATTCAATTTAAATTTTTGTTAAAACTTAAAAACTAATAACCTTAGGACAATTAATTATTCACCATTCGACGGAGAAAACTGTTCTCTACAAATTAGCAGGAACGAAAAATTTTCGTAAATCCAACCGTTCATGAGATATTTAAATTCTTTTATTAATTTATTCACAACAAAATCCAGATTTAATGCCTACTTTGTCCACTGCGAACGCTGCTGTCGATTCGACTGCCCCCACCATATACTTTGCACCTTGCGAATAATGTTTAAATTCTCCAGTGCTTTATTTTTATGTTGACACTTTTTTTACTTCTGTATGTTCCTACTATGTTTACAGAAAAACGTAGACAACTCAATGTACGGCCTATTTTTATCTGAAGCTCCTTGATTTTTGTATGGAGCTTTTATCAATTCTATCTAAAATTTCGATTCACAATTTCCTATAAATAATTCTCTTTTTTTCTGCCGAATGTCTTTTGTTACAAATATTGAGTTTTTTCTTCGTATTTTTTAGTTTTATTTATATTTTCACTCAAGAATTCTATTTTCAGAAGTTTCTTTGTATAGTGCGTAAATAAAATATGAAATCAATTCAATAATTTACATATTTTGATATTAGGAAAATCCTTGGATATATTTTTATTTACGTACTTTTTACCGTATGATCTGTATTCAAGACGTTATCCGATTGTTTTTTAATGAACACCTTTAATAGACTATTTCGAGGGTACTCTGACGTAACCATACGTAACTCTATTTTTGGGGGTTTCGAGTTAAACCCGAATTCATCTTCATAATATGTTTATACATAACTGTGTAAAATTCTAAATTAAAATCTTCACCCGTTAATTATTTATTTAACAAAATAAAACCTCGTATCTCAGATGCCGAATGTTGAAAACATGTTACCCGACTGGTTTGGATTATTTTTTAAATATTTCGTTTATTTCTTTTAATATTCATTTGTTCCGAAACTTTGTGACTGATTCTAAAATACTGATAATATATAATATTAATAAAACAATATTTTTTAAGATATAAAATATCAGGTAATTTGAATTTCATTTATGGCACAATTTCTAACCTCACTTCGCGTCAAATTTGTTGTACAATTTATTCATATTTAATTAATCATTCCTCGTATTTTTTTTTTAGAAAACGTCTCAAAAAAAGTAGACTCGCTAAAAAATTAGTTAAAGGTGTTGAAAGTTTATAAAATTTTTATTGCCAAGTTAATATTTAAATATAGATGAGAAAAGTGATATTTTATTGCTAAAATATTCGTTTAAATGTAGATAAAAAATATGATATAATATAATATAAAAATTATTTACTTTTTTTGTTGCAATAAATAGCAGAAGTTATGTATAATGATAAAAATGAGTAAAAAACGTGAGTTGTTATTTTATTGCTTTTAATTACCAATACTACATTAAAAAAAAAAAGTGATTTTAGTAGTATTTTAAATAAAATACTATTTTCGACAACTTTATTTATATACCTGTAAAACCTCTTAACTAGCATTTCTCTCGTGTTTCGCCATTTAAACAAAAAATCAAACTTGAAATATTTTTTCTAGAATAATTAGTATATTATATATGTGTCTAGAGAGCCTTCGCTCTGTGCTTTTGCTACAGGCAATAGAAACGCTGGCCCCGCATATTTGTAGGCTCTACAGGGAAAGTTTATTGCATAAACATGTACCAAATACCTGGAAATAAAGCAGAGTTACCTAAACCAACGTATGCCGTGGCAAAGGCCTATAGACCAATAACTCTGCCGTCATTTCTATTGAAAGGATTGGAACAACTGATTGATCAGCATGTTCGGCAAACCACTCTGACAGAGGGGCTATTTCATACAAGCCAACATGCCTATCAATCAGGAAAATCTTGTGAGTCTGCTCTGCAATATCTTGTAACCAATATAGAGGGAGGACACAGTAGCCAAGAAATAGTCCTAGGAGCATTTTTTGACATAGAAGGAGCTTTTGATAATACTTCCTTTAAATCAATGGTAGCTGCCGCTCTCAAACATTGAATAGAAGACACCATCTGCTGGTGGACTGCAAGTACAGGCACAAAGGTTCAGTGAAACCATGCAGGTGAATATTCACAGAGGATGTCCACAGGGCGGAGTTCTTTCTCCTCTACTGTAAAACCTAGTGGCAAATGAACTACTCGGAAAACAAGGTTGGAGGATTTAGAAACTCCGATTCTGTTTAGAGGAAGGCTAAACAAAACAAACCAAGAAAAATATCTGGGTCTAATCCAAGATAGCAAACTTACTTGGAACCAACACTTACAAAAAGTTACCAACAAATGTAAAATGTCTACCATTGTAAGGAGATTGGCATTTGGAAAAACATGAGGATTAAAACCAAAAATGGTCCACTGGCTATATTTGGCAATAACAAGACCCACGATAACTTATGGAGCGGTTGTTTGGTAGTCAAAAGTAAACCAGGAAACATCCCTCAATACCCTTTCAGGAGTACAGAGGTTGATATGCCTTTATATTACAGAAGCACTGAGAAGTACAGCGACAGCTTCTATGGAAATCATTCTAAACCTCTAACCCCTTGACTTAGTCATAAAGGAAGAGGCCAGAATGAGTGCATAGATTCTATATTAAATATGGGATCAGATCACATGACATCCCTCCTAACCTTTAACATATTCTTCCAGGTCAACTATAACTGGAACTAGGTAAATAAGGAGATAGATAAATACTTGCTTAGCGGTCTCGTATGGTATATGGATGGATCTAAAACTAACAAGGGAACAGGCTCTGGCGTACATGGAGTTAAACCCAAATGCGACATCATCGTCTCACTAGGAAAACATGCCACTGTATGTCAGGCTGAAATACATGCAATCAAATTGTATGTACGAAAGAATTTAAGAAGGAAGTACAAAAAACAAACCATCCTAATTCTCTCAGCCAAGAAGCCTTAAAAGCTCTTGATTCTTTGGAACTTCCTTGGAATACTAAATGATCTGGCAATCCACGTCAAGGTAAAACTGGTGTGGGTACCAGGGCACAAAGGTATCCAAGAAAATGAAAAAGCTGATGAACTCGCCAAAGGGGGATCAAATCTACCATTCATAGGACCCTAACCTGTATTTGGGATAAGCAAAACCTCTCCTCGATAGGCAGTGAAGTGGTGGATAACCACAAAACACCAAATTCACTGGCAACAGATAAGAGGGTACAGAATCAGTAAGCTCACGCATGGCTACTAAGGCACTACAACTCGCAAGGCCCCAGATATCCATCATTGTGAGATTACTAACGAGACACTGCTTGCTGAAACACCTTCATGTGATGGGATTACACAATGATCCCATTACGTGTAGGTGTAGACTCTGCATGGAAGTGGAAGAAACCTTATACCATGTGATCTTCGAATGCGAAGCTATTACTAGGCGACGTTTCTTTTTTTTTCGGCCTAGAACCGGAAAGAACGTCCCAGGAACACTTGGTAGGGAACCTATTAAAACTAACCAAAGACACAGGACTATTCCAAAGATAGTACCTGAATACGGGGAAAGCAGGAGAATACAATAGACCCAAGAGGCCGCAGCGTTCTGGATCAAACAACCATACCTGCTTACAACCGATAAAGATAAAGATATTATATATAGATGATAAAGTAATAAAACTTTTAGACTAACAATAACTAATCGTACATTTTTGATTCTGTTAGCTAATAAAATGTTTTTTGTCTCTCCTGTAAAATAGTGTTTTCTGAGATACGAGGTTACCCTAGAGTAACCTCGATTTATGTATAGTATAACTAAGAATACAGATATTACACATGTGCGTATGAAATAATTTACCTAGATACTTAACAAACAAATTGTAAAATAATTTGACTTATTTGTGAAAAGTTTGTGAAATATTTTTCAATATGTTCTTTGTTAGTACATTGTATTTGCATTTGGATAGTTTATAAGTTTATTAATTTTTGACGATTCATAACATCCATTCAAATCAACTGTCCCTATAAAAACTATATTGAATACGTTATCAACAAATAACTGTATAACCTTTCAGTCGCATTACATCGACAAATTGAAGCAATGTGCCGAAGAGTAAATTGATCCAAGGCGTCACGTTCTAGGTCGACACCAATTTTAATGTCGGAAAGTAGTAAATTCAAAATTAGTCTGAAATGGCGTCTTTCTACCTGGGACATTTGTCAAATACTTTTTAAAAACATTATTCTTAAATTTTCAAGGTAAATTCATATTTTTTACTGACTTAATAAAACGGAGATGGTTCTCAATTCATGAGATTTTTTTATATATATACGATACATATTTAACACGTTGTCCGATTTTTATTATTTCTTGTTAGAAATGGAATATCTTAATAGTGGTTCCATATAAATTTGGTCAAGATCTGATGATGAGATCTAGGAAATCAACATCAGTTTTTTAAAATTACTTTTATGACTTGTTATCTATTTTTAAAACTACTTAAGTTGACGTATAAATGTAGATTATTTACATATGAGTGAGCAATCTAAATAACTACATACATCATTGGAGTGAGGTGTTATCTAAATTATCGACTGTGATAACAACTTTCGACGCTTTTAAACCGCCACTCTGATACAATAACGCCTTGTTCATTTCATACATTTTGAGGGATACTTTTTTAAACAGAACCTCACTAATTTGACAAGAAGATGTGTTGTTTGTAAGAATAAATCAACAAGGGGATGTGAAGTAGCTCTTTATGACAAATATTTCGTTTTTATATTACCAAAAATAAACGGACAAATAACAGTTTTATAGTTCCATCAACTGACAAATTTTATTGTAGTGTGTTCAGTGGTCGTTGGTGACCCACAGCCTTGTATTGCCATTTTGCATAAAATAATTTTTTTATAATTGTTTTATGACCATTCCAAATATTAAAAATGTTCTCACTAAGTATGAAAAAAATAGTGAATTCTACTATACCCTGGGTCGTTGATGACCCACGGAGCATTAATGGGTTAAAATCTTTTATTTATAAGAGCACTTGGCCAGAATACGTACTAGATTAAATATATCAGGTTCTTATTACTTTTATAAATTTACGTTTTTAGTATAAAATTACACTTTCAAGTTATTAGATCTTCGCTATCTCACGTATATGCAATAAAAAGTTTTTCAAAACTTACATATATTATCTACTGCTGTGTTTGAGCTTTCCTACTACATTTAATCTGACGAATCTGAACATTTCCTCTAAAGTCTGTCATCGCTGTGCACATAGAAATTGAATTGATCTGTCGACAGCATGCTTTTTTTATTATGTTTAGAGTATACGCCTATACCGCAGGCTCTTTTAATATTTACTTTTGTTGGTATATGTATATTCGCTACAGTGCAACTTTCAGATGGCATTTCTTTGATTTTAAGAGAATTTCATTTGTTTACGAGAGATGCAGAGAGACGTTCCTTTATCCTTTGAATTAAAGAATGCTTTTACCCGAGATTCCAGTAAAAGTTGCTGTTATATTAATGGAAGTCTAAAGCGAAAACATTAATTCTTTATTGATAACAAATGCATAACTAGAGAGAGAAAAGTTTGTTTTAGAATTAAGAAAATACATTATTTAAAATATAAGGTTCAAATAGAGATAAAGATAATAAGCTGTAGTACACCTTTATAGACCTTTGTTTTGGCATTTTATATGTCAAAAGTATTATAGACTCTTATGTATCCGAGTCAAGATATTTATGGTCAAAGGTCGCAAAAATCTTTTTTTTTTTTCTAAATATCTAGATTTATTTAAAAAGTTGTATACCCATGAATCAAAAAAGTCTCTTTGTTACCAGCAATATTTTATATGTGAAAAAATTTTATGAAATTTTATTTTTTTTTATGCAATTTTATACAATTTTATGCAATTTTATGCAATTTTATGATATTTTATGATATTTTATGATATTTTATGCAATTTTATACAATTTTATGGAATTTTATGCAATTTTATGCAATTTTATGCAATTTTATGCAATATGATTAATCATACAGTCACGAGAAAAAATGGCACCATAATGTGTTGTATCGCTTCTTGCTGAACAGGTTTTGTACATATGACTTCATTTTCGTCCTCTTCTCCACATGTTGTTGCTTAAAGCTTCCTTAGCTATTTTGTAATTCCGTATCGGTATCCAGTGATTTGACGAGTTCAATAACTGATCTACAGCAATCTGAAACTAAATTTTCCTTACCACTTACATGTCGAAGGTCAGCAGTAGAAAATTTTAGTATAAAAGAAAGAAACCTAAATTTCTTAGGAGATGCATTATTAGATTTCTGGCTAAAAGCAAATGTTAGGTGTTTGTGACAAGTAAATTATAACGGTTAGAACCGTTATTTCGGACACAATCACCTCTTACTCAAATGTTATTTGTCGTCTATGCCTTGTGTCAAAAGTAGTGACATTTTCATTTTGACCTAACAGAGAGCGACGACTAGGTCAATTCAATTTTGACTGTATCTGGGTCATCCGAAGTATTAAATTATATTTAATTATGTTAATAACTGTCTGATTTTATAAGCTGATGGCTACCTCTAGACGTTTCATCTCAAGACAGTTTTTGGTTCGAATACAATAAGAATCATCTGGAAGATCGTTAGAGTTCGATTACAAATAAGAATCTTTTACCTTGAATATCATACACAGTCACGATTGAGAGTTACGAACAAAAACCCCAAATCACTTCGTAGAAGTTGCCTGAGATTGATGTTCCTCTGTAGTTAGAGACGAAGGAAGAAATACCTGATTTTACCTTTAATTTATCGTATATTACTTTATGTACCTACTGATAAGTGCAATTCATTTAATCAGTAAATTGTTTAAAATTTGAATTATGTGCAAATAATTTGTTAGTGGTTATTGATTTTCTATATTTGACAGCTGACAAAACCAAATGGCTGGTTTTTGGGTCGAAAATGGTGGGACTCGGAAAGTTACGTAGATTATATCTGCCTCATTTTAGACACATCAGGAGTTCCTCAACTGGGTTTGCAGAAAATGATACTTATTAGGCAAATGTCTAAAAACAAGCACTTTTATAGGTTAGGTTAGTTTAAAAATAAGTGGGATGATCTCATCGCCTTCCACTACAACCCAGATGATCTTGCTTATGTCCAACTTACAGTTCACCATATGGGCCAAACCTTTTGATGAAGTTTAAAGTCGGTAAGCTGTAGTCGGATGAATCTGAAAACCTAGAACTTAGTTATTTTTAAAGCGGAGTAGGTACATGGAATGTATTCTACAGATTCGTCTTCAACACTGAAAAATCGATAGTCCAGTGGTTGTTTCAGACCGATCTTTTTAATGTGGTTACCTAGACGACAATGTCCCATCATAAGTTCTATGAGAATACGTAGATCTTTCCCACTCTTCTTCCGGATGTAAGCTGAGTTCTTCACGAAACAATTGGGTATAAATACCTTTGAATGAGATAGCCCTGAAGAATTTCTCCAGTTTATGATTGTTACAGGTTTTGTCTATTTTAAGATAATTCCTGAGTACTAATTGTCCAGGAATGGTCCTGGTCCTATGAACGTCGGCTTTTTTACTGCCCTCTACGCCGTTGTCTTCCGGAACTCAGATCAAAGTAACTGTGGTATGGACACTCAAGGGTATTTATACACTTCCAAGTCATCTTTGAGTCAACTTGATTAGAGCTTAATTTATCTATTCGAAAAAATATTTATACTCTTATTAGTGAAGAGAAAACTAATCAACTCTATCTAATTTTTTTAGCGATCATTCCTGCTTGGCTAGAGTGATCAGGTTAATTGATATGCCAACTCTTGACTTCTGGCCAAAAACATTTTTCAGTTTCGTAACACTTTAAAATGGAGACCCTGTATTACTTTTCTATGCTGCCGCGGAACTAGCAAGTCTAAAATCATGCCGAGGATATGGTGGTTATTAATTTTACTTATCAGTCCCGTTTTGTCCCATCGCAGATTTTCATTGCATTGACTACCCACCATCAGAAGTCTATAGGACACCATCCTTTATTGAAGGACCATGTTAAAAATAATTACCGGGAAAGCACCAGTAAAGGAACAAAACAATTTTTATTACAGTTTATATTGGAGTATATTGGGTCTATTATATAAGGAGCCAGAAACAGTCAAACACATTCTCCCAAGATATCTCAGGTTGACTTGTACAAACTTTTACAAGGTACAATAAGCAGATAGAATGTAGTGTTATTAGAGACCACCTAAGACCACCAAAAGCGGCTGTAAATGAATCCGTTATGTACATCAGGAATAGTGTAAGATGTATCCTTATAAAATCGTAGAAAAGTAGTCGTCACTTTAATTAGTGTTAGTTGATATTATGTAAAGAAGCTATTTAAGCGAATTGCAATTCGGAATTTGGTCGAAATAGTTACTAACATCAGTTTCATTTGATGTGGAACAGGTAGAGATTGTTTAAATTTCTCAATATTAAGCTGGATTAGTATTCTTCTAATTTTATATTTTAAATTCAGCACCCCTGCCAATACCCACAAAGCGAAACCCTGCTCACGTGGCTTATAATTAAATAAAATATTATGCAGAATAAGCTTTTCATTAGCAACCTCCGGTCTGTTATATTGTACGTGTGTGTACATGTTATAAAACCTTTTTTCTCATATTTATATTAGACATTCGAGGGGTAGGATATATTTTGCACGGTTACCAAGGTGTTTAAATCATATTTTAAAACCGAAATTGCTACAGGTGTATGTTGTATTTCATATATTATTTAAACAGCCATTATTTTGCCTATACAAAGTGTATCAATCAAAAATAATGTTAAAATTTTGTAATAACTCTGACTATGAATTTACGAAATCCTCTCCATTACATTCTGGGGGTCCATATTCGAAAAATGTATATTACATTATGGCCATCATATCCGTCTTGTTGCACAAACTACTATTTTCAGTCATGTATTTTACGCTTACCTAATTTTGGCAAATTGTACATCAAATCACAACAAAATAAGTAGATGTTTCGCAATTAAGGTACAATATTCTAGTAGTAACTAGAGATGCTAAATAAAGAGATGGCAGATCAAAAATATAATGCACTAGTAACGAGCTTCAGTGAACTATTTTTTGCTCTAATGCATTAAGAATCCGTTTTAGCAACGCTTACCTTGTTTCCATTTCGTACCATGCAAAAAATTGATGCAATTTGATATTTTAAAAAAGTGAATTATCTTTGAAACAAATGAAAATTGGACTTGAACATATGAGCCAATTTTTCCTATTTTGGCTTCCTCGATATGTCGATATTGCCACTTCCTCCCGAATCACCCTGTGTAATACGCTGTTTTCTTGTCTTTGGAAACTCAATGTTGGATGAGTATGTATAATTAAAAAATATTTTTTATCATTTTTGTCACGAACCGGCAAAAGTACAAATATATAGGTTAGTTTAACAAACTGGCGTAGACTTATGGTCTAAAAAGAGGAATTATCCAACCTGTCGATCGCGAGCTACCGGTAGCTCGCGGAGGCAATTCTGGTAGCTCTCACAACGATTTTAATTTAAAAAATACAAACTGCAAAAATCAGATAAGCTTCCGAAAATTCCACAAAAAAATCTAATTGTCATAATATTAAACATAAACAGCGGCAACGTTGCGGTGAGCGATCTGCCGCTGACGCCATCAAGCTAGAATCGGCTAGAACTGACCAGCCGGACCAGCGCGTTAGTGTTCGAGAATGATCAGGATTGCTTTGAACGGGATAAATACGCACGGCGCGGCGACATTGCGCTTAGTTAAAACTGAACGCGTAACCAACGTCCAGCGGTTGGGTTAGTAGAGAACAACAAAAAATAATATTATGGCAAGCAGTTGTAAGAAGGTAAAGACATACCACTTTCATTCGGAATGGGAAGAACAATACTTTTTTACAGAAGTTAAAGATAAAAATGTGTGTTTGTTATGTAATACTTCGGTCTCCGTTGCTAAAAAAGGAAATATTAAGAGACATGATAAAACTGTACATTCAAATTTTGAAAAATCATTCCCACTACATTCTGCCGCCAGAAAGGAGAAACTGAAACAGTTAAAAAAGCAGTTAATTGGACAACAATCAATATTTTTAAGAACAGTCGACAAAAATAAGGCTGCAACTGAAGCATCGTACCGTGTGTCCCAGATAATTGTACAAAAAAAAAGAAACCTTATGAAGACGGGGAAATGATAAAACAGGCGTTTTTAGAAGCTGCTGATTCGTTATTTGCCAACTTTAAAAATAAAGACGAGATAGTTTCAGCTATAAAATCTATGCAACTTTCTGCTAATACAGTGATGAGACGTGTAGAAGTAATGAGCAATGATATTTTTTTACAGTTAAGAACTGACTTAGATAACTGTGTTTATTTTTCACTTCAACTGGACGAATCAACAGATGTCGTTGACACTGCCCAGATGGCCGTGTTCGTCAGGATGGTTTTTAGTGATTTTACGATTAAAGAAGATCTTTTGAAGTTTATTCCACTGAAAGGACACACTACTGGACAGGAGTTGTTTTCTCATTTAAAAAATGAGTTGACTGTAAATACGGGGGCCTACTCCTTCGCTCTGAAGTCCGATGGTTAAGTAGAAGACGGGTGCTGAAACGTTTTAATGATGTCCTATCTGGCATAGTTCAATTTTTCAAACAACGCGATGAACCGACTCCGGAACTAGAAAATTCAATCTGGCTTAGAGATTTTGGTTTTCTCGTGGACATTACAGAGAAATTAACCGAACTTAATTTGCAGCTTCAGGGGAGAGACAAAGAACTAGCGGAAATGATTTCTGATATAAAAGCATTTATCAAAAATCTGGAGTTTTGGGAACAAAACCTAATTAACAGCGATGCCAAGCATTTTCCTATTCTTTCAGAAAAAAATCTCAAAATCCATTAGAATCCTATGACAGCAAATATCATGTAGAAATAGTTTCTACCCTGAAGAATAACTTCAAAAATCGTTTTAAGGATTTCAACGAAATGGCTTTAGTAGCGCAGTTTGTTGTTTCACCCTTTATGAAAATTGAGTTTCAAAATGATTTAGCCTTAAAATCGTTAGTCTCAAGTACCAAATGTATCTGGCCTATTGTAAGTAAAGACAAATATTCAGTTCTATGCCGTGTTGCCTTGAAAGTATCAAGTTTATTAAGAACAAATATGGCAATCGACTTACAGATGAACATTTGGATAATTGTATTCGAATGGCTGTATCAAATTATACTGGAAACATTAAAAAAATTATCGATGAGTCTGAGTGTCAGCCTTCTCATTGAACGTGCTTTTTTATTTTTCAATGTTTATGTTCATGATAGTGCGTTACTTTTTTGTTATTATTAACTATTTTTAAATCTTACGTGACATGCCGTTGTGGCTGGATCCTAATTGTGTTTATTTTTCAAACACCTTCGTTTGGTAGGTAGGAATGTAGCTATGAACAAGTACGTACTAGTAATATTAGTTATTTTGTTATTAGTTTATTATTAGTACCTATGTATTACGTATTACCACTTAAATAGTGAAATAAATACATATAATGATAAATTAACTGTGGATTATTTCATTTACGTTGCGTTACGTGGCTTCCGTGTTCCAAAATTAGCAAAGTAGCTCAACACATTGAGAGGTTGGCGACCACTGGGCTACACAATTCTGCAGAATGCTACACACTTCAACGATAAACTGCACAGGTGCCATTTGTTTTGAGATATCACATTGTCATTTTTTATGCGCATGGATTTCAGTAACCCCTGTATTATTGCTTTACATTCCCTTGTTATGCTTTAATTGTTTATTTGCTTTATATTTACCCATTTTTTATATTTTGCTGTTCAACGTATTTCATACATCAAGCCATCAAACTGGCGCCGTGTAAAACAAGAAGCCACCGTGGTGCGTTTTTTCATACTTGCAGATAAACGTTGCTCTCTAAATACCACCCCGTTTCGGCCTTTTGTGTCTACATGGCGCAGTCCCGGTAGGAATTAATCATTTTCGTCCGCTGTGCGGACTCGCGCGTCCGAAATAACAGACCTGTCATCTGCGGTGAGGGCTATATTTTCGAAAACGGGCCGAGGATTTGTTCATGGTTTTGTGTTTCTATTGATGCTCGCAAAAAAGACGGAAAAGTTAGGGACATTTAAATCTATTTTGAGGAGGGTAATTTATCACGTCTGGCAGGGATTGTTTCAGATAATTTTGCTGTCATTTGTCAACGTTTTGAGATACCTACTTTCCAAGTTAAATTAGCTTAGAAGACTGTTATTGCATACCCTCCCAAGAAAACAAGAGAGGGAAAACTTTTGGAACCATCATTCTGTTTAGGAAAGAAACATAAAGGGTAGTTTATATCAATGTATGTATAGTTCTAATGATTTGGCTACGAAATATTGTTAATAGAATTGATATAAAGCAGAAACAAAATTTTAATTTGTGGCAGCTAGCGAGAAAAGAATAAACTCACGCCTTTGCAATAAATATGACTTTATGGTATTAATGCTGCTGCTGTTAGTAGAGTTTTGGGGGGACTTTTGTGCATGCTTGTAATGAATTGGTCGCTGGAACCTGTTATGTTTAAATTGAGGTCACCAGTGTAGAATCATAGATCTTATCGGAGCTACCAGTGTAGAATCATGATTCTATCTTCTAAAGTAAATAAGTATGAAGTGTATATTATTGTAAAGTATCTGGGAATAAACAATATTTTTACTATAGGGACTGTCGGTTCTGTTGTGCCATCTTTGGTTCTCTGAAAAACGTTATGCTGAACCTAGGATGGCACATCAGCATCACTTGAGTAATATTGTTGTTTTGTCTTGATATTAAATTAAATTTTTAAACTTTTTGGATTAAAAAAAATATATAAATAAATAAAATAAAATATAAATTAAATTTCAAATTTGATCACCCTCTAAATAAAATGTTTACCTCCAATCGCAACTTCTTGTTATAGAACCAATGTGGGCACAACGGGATCTATTAAGCCCTAGCTGATGGAGAAAAACAATTTGGTCGCTAAAAAATACATTCGAAAAGTAGACACTCCAAGCTTTAAAATGGTGTGCATTGAATAACAATATAATGAAATATGAGTTTTTTATTACAGCTTGTTTCAAAGATTTCTAGAACTCCGAAAACGTATGAAAAATGCAAATAAACAAATCAATTTTGTTTTAAAACGCCAGGAAGATACTAGAAAAGAATTTCTGAGATCATTCGAGACATCTCAAGATCCCATTTAAAACAAAAATGAGATAAAAAACTATTAAAAGAAAAAAATATGAATGAATTACTATAAAGTGGTCCAAAATAGTGGGAAAACGCAACTTTGACTCCCTTTTTCAATTTTCTTGACAGAAAATAACGGGCTTCGAGGCACATGGATCGATACCTATGGGTTTTCCTATTGTAATGAACTTTGAATCATCGAAAAATATTAATTTTTGACCGAGTTCTGAAACAATTTGTCCACCCGTTTACAAGCTAATCAGCATTGCTATAGAGATAAAGCAGGAGCTGAACGAGGGGACTTTTGATTGCGGTTATCTCGAAACCTGTCGAATTCCCGACAAAAATGATAGGGACCATTTTTGTAGATAATGATAAGATCTTTCTTTTTTATCTAAACAAAAATTCTCGGGAAACCAGTTTTAGGGTTCATTTTGGGCCTTTCCGACGCAGCATAGTTGGTAAAAGTTTTCGCCCTTGAAAGCAACCGTCAATACCTAAGAATTGAGCCACAAAGGAAATCTGGACCGACTTAATGACAGCTTTGCATATTTTCAGGTCTTCAGTTACTGGACTATAAGATTAGGTTCAAATTGACAGTTACTGCATAGTGCATTTATATGTGATTTCCACGACAGGATCATGTCCAGAAACATGCCTAAGACATTTTTTTCTTCGGCATATTTTATGGGTTGATTGTAGAAATTCAGACGTATATGCTTTCTTGGGAAAACTACTATTTTTGGGGGGGGGGGGGAACTGTAAGCCAGTATTTTTAGTTAGTTATAACTTTTTGCAACATATTTTGCCTAATTTGAATATTTATCCCTTTTATGAAGATTACTAGGTCATTAGCATAAAGTCTAGCATTTACTGGAGAATTACAAAAATTCACGTTTTTTTATGGCTACTAGAAATACACTTAAAATCGACCCTTGTAAAATTCCATTTTCTTGATATTTGGAATTTTTAGCATAGCAACCTGAACTTGAAACCTACGTACTTTTAAAAAATGGACAAAGCATGTTAAAATTCTTATAAACTTTTTATAATGTCGTGTATCCAAACTGTGTCATACGCCTTGATGGTGTTAAATTAAACGGCAATAGAGGTTTGTTTAGATGCAAAGGCTTCATGTATTTTCGATTCTAAGGCAATCAAATTGTTAAGTATTGTTTGCGAAATCTATTTTGTTCAGGAGTAATAAAATTATTTTTTCTTTTTGGTTCCACAAAAGTTAATTGTTGACTATTTTTACCATAACCTCACAGAGGGAGCAGGTTAGGAAGGTTAATGTTTTTTAGCTATTTAGTTATCCTGCTGGATTTACAGATTTTAAAGCTAAATTAAAATGGTCATGACCAATTCCTCAACACTTTAAGGAAACCTGTGATGTTTAAATAACAAGTAGATTAAAGTGCATAGTTCTGCCTTTTTATCTTTAAGTCAATTTGGAGATAAACTATGCTTTGGGGATTGACAAAATCATTACAATTGATTCTCTATGCAGCTTTTTTGCATACATGGTATTCAACCTAACATTTTGGTAATGAATATATCTCCAAATCAGCAAAAATGGTGATTGGTCCTTTTAATACCAACAGGAGCAACATAACCAATAGGATCTGATACATATAAAGAAAGAAAGTATGTAGTGTGTTTGTCACTCTAGTTTGTCTTCAGAAAAAAAACTAAATAACTTTAAATTGTAAACTAAATTAGCTAGGGTTTTCTAAAATTAAATATTTATAAAAGAAAGACTGCACTAAAGACACAAAGTATAAATGACATAATGATTTGTTTCGAAAGAAGTTCGTCTCACCATACACCACAGCGATAATTCAACACAAATGTCACGCATTTATAACAAAATTCAGTCAACTCGGTTGGTCGAAAACAGCATCACGTGACATAGAAATTATATTCTCACTCATATAATCTTGCGCGCATCAAGAATCCAGAACAGGAATACGTTTATTAATTAAAACAATAGAAGATATAACGTACTGCTTAAATTTTAAGAGGTCGTTTATTTTAATTTAATTTGTTGGCTAATAGGTCATAAAGTAGGCGTTTGATATATCTCTTTTACTATTAAATTAAGATATTTAGTGAATAATTAGATAGGTGTTACGTTAGTGTGCCAAATAATTCAAATAGAAAACAATTAGTTTTTTTTTGATCACCTTATATTAATAGTAGTAGCAAAAAAATTAAAAAAACATGCCCAAACCTCGTAATTTTTTAAATCGCCACGAATGTGTAATAAAAATTCATAACGAAAATAAAACTATTGTGTTTTCAACATCATTATGGTTTCCAAATACATGTTTGTTGTTTCAGGTTTGTTGATTTTCGAACAATGAAAATTTTAATATTTGTTTTACTAATTGCTAATATTCAAACGAATAAATACATAATTGTTTTTGAAAAAATATTAAACATTGGACTAGAAACGAAATTGAAGTTCTCTACAAATTATAATGATTAAACCGTCAAATAATAGAAGTTCCAAAAAATACCTATATAGAGGTTTTCACCGGGGTTTCCGAATTCTGCCACAAACTTCAGGTAAAGAAAAATTGATATCCGAACTCTGCCACGGATTAAAGTTTTAGAGATTCCTAAATCATTAGAGGGTCTCTCCGATCGGATTAATATATTATCAATGTAGGTATCCAAGATATTGCTGATATTGTTTACTATTTGTTGTACTTACATAGCTACATACATACATGAATAAAAATATGAAATAATATAAAAAACAACTTATCATGAAAATATTCGAATTTATTAGAGAAAAAAAGTATAAAATTAGTATAAAAAACGACAAGAATACAAAATTGCAATACACAGTTAATTTAAAATTACAAATATAATAAAAGCTTTACAGGTAAAATGAATTTAGACATTGGGGAGATTTTTAAATGACATTATTTTAACAAACATAAACCGCGAAATAGATTTATTTTTATATTTTTCAATATTTTCTTGTATTGTGTTGACTTTTGTTTGGACATTTTTTTTAGTTTTTTTTCTGATTATTGTTAGCTGACCGCATTTTTGAATAAGTCTTTTCTTGGAAATCTAACAATACACGTGTAAAATGCATTATATTGGGGTGTGCTTTATAAAAGCAGCTATGAAAATGCGAATGAAAACTTTCACATGCGTTAGTAGTCCTCTTAAAAAAATCTGCACTATTTGCCCAAATATTTGGTTGGAATATTGATAAATTGTTGACATATGTTTGTTTTAAATAATTGCGGAATTTAATTACTCTTCTATCATTTGGTAGCAAATAGTGCAATTCTTCATTAAAAAAATCTACAACTTCCTCAGAACTGAGGTACATTATACCAAAATGAAGTTTTAAATATCTACCAATCACATGAACTAAATTATATTCTTAAATTTTCCGAAACCATGCTTGGCAGAGATCAAATTTGCAACCCAAAAGAATAAGATCTCTCCCAAAATATTTATATATTGCGTTGTGAATGCTTAATTGAAAATCTACCACAGTCTTTATTGGTTTAAAATTTAAACCAAAAACTTTACACTTATTACTTAAAAGGAGGAATACATTATAATATGTTTCACTTGATTTATCAGGTAATAAACAAAACACAACCGGTACATTATAACCGTTTTTAAAACTATGAATCGTAAACATTTGATAAAAAAAATTTGTACAAAATTTGAATGTTCCGTCCATCAAAATACACTCTGATTGACACAAAAATGTTAAATTTGAAAAACAGGAAAACACAATTATTTTTTTTACCTTATCTGCTACCATTAGAAATTCTTCCCCGCTATTCGTATTTAAATGTAACTCGAGAACAGTATTGAACACCTCTTCTTGGTTTTTAGGTAATATTGGCAAGATTTTTCTTCTTGCTGCATGAATATTTTTTCTTATTTGATTGATATCTTCTGAGTTTATGTTCTCCGCAAAATTATTTGATTGCAACTCTCGAATTATTAATTTTGCTGGTTTCTCAGCTGGATCACAAGTTGCTTTTCTTTTAACACTATTGCTCATTGAATTTCTTGCAAGATTCATTGCAACATCATGATTGTGTGCTGCTTTAATCTTTATTATTACGTCTTCATTGGAAATGTGGGAGTACACTCTAGCTGTACATTTAGCGTTACAGCATTTCCATCGAATCTTTCCACATTTGCTAGCATTAGCTTTGGAAAACTTAAAATTATTTAACACAATTAATTTATTTCCTCTTTCACTAAACATGATAGACGCACTGTTATTAATTTTAACTCAACTAAGGTAGATAATAAACTGTTTTATAAAACCTTTATTAAGAAACAAGTAACCTATTTCCCCTTCTAAATATTTTCCTAAATATTAAAACCGAGCAGTCGTTAAAATATTCCAAGAATTGCATTAATTTTGTTTTTGAGAAAATATATTAATTATTACTCATTTAATTTTTTTACCTCTTCTGAAAGGTCTTTAGGTATGAAAAAATATTTAAATCTTTAATCCATAATACGGATAAAACTTCGGCAAAGTTCGAACTATTCACTAATCCCTAAGTTGTTAAAATTCAGGTAAAATTTTAATTTGTGGCAGAATTCGGATGCGCCCATTTTCACAGCTATGTCCCTTACCAGTAGGACATATTTAAAATCATCATGATTTACAAGCCAGGAAAGAATTTATACTGTTATCTTACAGCGTTTAAAATGACAAAAACTTAATCTCATACTTAATTCTTTAATTGAAGGTAATATAAAAATTCCTTGTTCTGTACAGTTGAAATAAGGGGTTCTTTTGTTCTCTTATTCATCAAGAGACGTCAAAGAAGTCTCTGGATAAAGAAGAGGAACTGAAGAACTGACGTAGAACCAGGGGAGACGTTGCAGCAGTCTCTGGAGACTCTAATACGAAGAAAAGGAGGTGAAGGACTGATATATGGCAATCGATAACGAAGGATGCGCAGAAGTAACATTATCAAAAGACATTAATGTGTATGTTATGTTGTCATGGGAATGGGGTGTTAATACACTGCGCCCTAAAAGACCTCTGCCCCTTGTGTCACTAATGCAGCAAGGAAATGTTTCAAAGCCTATAACTATCCTTCCAATCCTATCTTCTCAAGGAAGTGGCTTCGTTAGGTAAATCTCTCTCTTCTATTTGATATGCTTCAAGGGCACTAGGATTCTGAAGTGCTACAAATCTGCTACACTTACTATCTTCTACTACCTTCAGTTTACCAAGGTGTCCTTTTAGTCGGCAATGCCCAGTAAGGATCCCTGTTACAGTACGTAACCTGTTCTTGCTCAGGCAGATGCAGGCTTTCGATCTTTTCTGGTTATATTCACCCAAAAGTATCTTAGTCTGACAAAAACTTCAAAACCACAGAGCTGGGCTGCAAGAAAGAATGGAGCCAAGAATCCATCGCGCTTGCAACCGAAAGACGTGCTATTCAGTGGTATACGGATGGTTCCAAAACCATAGAAGGAACTGGAATAGGAGTATATGGGCCGAGAACAAAGCACTCCGAAAGCTTGGGAAAATACCCAAGCATCTTCCAGGCGGAAATTCACGCCATCGAGAAGTCTATCCAGTTTAACATCAATAGAAACTAACATAGACAAGAGATTATCATCATGTCCGATAGTCAAGCAGCCATCAAATGCTGAGTTCTTACGTAATCAGCTCAAAAATGGTCTGGAGATGCCTAGAGCAATTGAATGAGCTAGGTGAGAAAAATAGAGTTACTCTCACTTGGGTCCCGGGACATAACGGGGTACAGGGTAACGAGATTGCAGATAGTCTTGCAAGGAAAGGGGCTCAAACACCCTTTGTAGGACCTGAGCCGTTCTGCGGTATCAGCAGTAACATAATATTAGGAGAGATTAAAAAAGAATTGGGTAGTAGAAGAACCGATAATTGGAACAATCTCTTGGGGCTGAGATAGGCCAAGATACTTCTGAGTGAATATAACCAAAAAAGATCGGAAGCCTGCATCTGCCTGAGCAAGAACAAACTACGTATTGTAACAGGGATCCTTACCGGGCATTGCCGACTAAAAGAACACCTAAGTAAACTGAGAGTAGTAGAGGATAGCGAGTGTAGATTCTGTGAGGAGGAGGACTAAACCTCCATTCACATCCTAACTGAATGTGTAGCACTCCAGAATCCAAGGGCACTATATCTAGGAGGATATCAAATAAAAGAGGGAGACTTACCTAACTTGAAGCCACTTCAAATCCTACACTTCCTTGAGAAAATAGGATTGAAGGGTCGCTATAGGCATTGAGACATTTCCTTAGTGCAGTGGCGACAGAATAGATCTTTTAGGTCGCAGTGTATTAACACCCCATTCTCAACATAACATAACATAACATCTTAGTCTGACTCAGCCACAAGAGATTGTTCCAATTATCGGTTCTTCTATTGCCCAATTCTTTTTTAATCTCTCCTAATATTATGTTCCTGCTGATATCGCAGAACGGCTCAGATTCCACAAAGGGTGTTTGATCCCCTTTCCTTGCAAGACTATCTGCAGAGTAACTCTATTTTTCTCGCCTAGCTCATTCAATTTTTCTAGGCATCTCCAGATCACTTTTATGCTGATTACGTAAGAGCTCAGCGCTTTGATAGCTGCTTGGCTATCGGACATGATGATAACCTCTTGTCTACGATAGTTTCTCTCGATGTTAAACTGGATACACTTCTCGATGGCGTAAATTTTCGCCTGAAATATGCTTGGAAATTTCCCCAAACATTGAGATTGCCTGGTTCTAGGCTCATACACTCATATTCCAGTTCTTTTTATGGTTTTGGAACCATCCATATACCACTGAATATAGCATGTTGCATGCGCGATGGATTCTTGGCTCCATTAATGTACATCTCCGCTATTATTGGATGAACTCGAATGAAAAAGATGAAAACTCATTTAATTTATTTGTTATTTATTACAAAAAACATGCGCAGTAGCATTACCAAAAGGGCCCTAATGACTATAGCCTCTATTACTGGCTCGATTCAAAAGGCCTAACCGCATTCAACTTGAACTGACAATTAGCTGTTATTTACAATGAGAAAACATTCACTAGCTTTCAAATGTATTACTGAAATAATTATATGAGATAGTAATGTAAGATACACTAGAATGAGTGGTAGTGTACCTGCTTATTAACTTAAGTAATTTTATATTCCTGATGATGGTCATTAATCGAAACTAGTCGCCTTTCGCCCTTTTTATTAAAAAAATTGTTATGGTTAAGACTTTATGAATTTTCCCTTCCTTTACGAATATATCACATTTGAGACATAGATAAATCTTTTTATTCATAAATTAACTACTTTTTAAAAATGGACCCATAATGCAAAAGGTATATTTTATTTTTTTAAACCTTGTCTCTTCTTTAAACACCTTCATTGGAATATTAAAGAAATCCTGGAATTTCATATGCAGTCTCGCGAGAAATAGTAATTATAATCTGGCAACCATATTCACAAATTATATGAATATTCTATAACAGGCGTGATGGTCATCATATTAACTCTTGTTACACCAGCCATTATTGATATTAAATATTTGTTTCTTGCACGTTTTAAAATTAAAATCACAAATTGTAGGAAAAATCGACGAAAATCAAATACTAGAGCTAAAAGGTTTTTACTTTTTATTCTAACCGTAAGACGAGATGTAATCTTTTTAAAGCAGATCTCAAGGAATCTTTTAGATTTTAGTTTATAAGGGCAGGTGCTTCGAGAAAATCTGACTTTTCAATCTCATTTTTAATAAGACTGCCATTGATAGGAAACTCATTTAGAAATTGGATTTTTTTAATGAAGAAAAATAATAATACTTTTTTGTTTTAAGGAGAAACGTAATTAAAATATGCAAAGTGTGGAAAAAATATTTCCTGTCTTATATTTAAATAAATCTTATAACAAACATTTAAAGTACAACCAGAGACAACAGAGACGGGTACCTTAATAGGTTCGGTAGTCCATTTAAATTACATACTTTCTTTCTCTTTCACATTGATCTCAACAGATACTTATCTCTCTTCCATAAAATTCCAACTAGTGCTAGAGGTTGCTGACAATAGACAGTGTTATAAATATGGTTATGGGTATGAACGTGTGCATTTTATTAAAATTAATTTAATTTGTGCCTCCGTTTATTTCGGTATTGCTTCATACGATTATTGCTGTAACTTCATTAGAAGATTTCCTTGATACCAAATGTTATAAATGAAATTATACATTTAAAATAGATTTTTCAAGAGTAAAATGTGACATTCATTTAAACATTGTAAGGTAATCTATCTTTAAGGAGGTATGGAAAATAGGTACACACTGATGTGTAATATCATTATTTATTATTATTATTTGCTACGTTTAAAAAGTACCTCTTCATATACTAAACACGTCTTGCTGGGTTGTCTCTGGTACAACCTACTCGTCAGAAATAGAAGGAATTAATAATTAAATGGAAAAAGTATAATATATTAATCTAAAATTTCAAAATCTGCACGTTTCCCATCGAGACAAAAGGTTTCAAGACTTTTTGATTATTCACCAACTTCAGGACCGGCCATCTTCGATCGTAACAGCGAAGTAAGATGTTGGGATTTTTAATCTCATCGAATAAGTACAGTAAATCGTTTTCTTTTCCCCCAAGGGGGGCAAAACCAAAGATAAAGTAGAGCCTTCATTTTAGCAAGTAAATGGTAAGTGACAAATGACACATACAAGTGACAGGTAAATTGACATTGGCAAAGTTAGGTATTCTGCAAACATAAATAATTAAAAATTGCTAGTCCTGAAGATTGACAGATATGTTATTAAAGAAGGAAATAAACTTGATTGGAGACGGAAAATTTTAAAATTCAAGACTTAAATACCTAAATATAAATAACATTTATAAAAATATCATAACATAAAGGAGAGCCAATAACGATTAGTGACGAATTTAATAAGTAATGTGCAAAAATTACATTTTAAAATTAGTTCAAAGATGACAATAAGTTCGATAGGAACTATCATTGCTGGTGTCGAGGCTAGAACATTACTTTTAACTACTGTGAAGAACACAGGAGACATCGAAAACAGTAACCACAGATCCTCTCAAGCTCAATGTTTATATCATAAAATTATTGCTAATACTTTTGAATAAGAGAGGAATTTTGTTATATGGTGAATTTGAGTGTTAACACAGATCAAGTGGGCTTTTATATATTCTCGGTTAATCTGAAGATCTTCGAGGAGATTTAATTTAAAATTGTAGTAAAAAATGTTGTGTAGGATAATAGATTTCTCTGTATAAGTTAAATTATGATTTTTAAGTGATACAAGTGTTGGATAAAGTACTTTTAATCAAACTTACGTTTTTAAAGAAAATTATTCTGATGTTATTAAAATCTATAAAAACTTTAGCAATGTCATTAGAAATGTTCCCTAGGAAAGTACCTCTTTAGGGGCTTGACCTTATTAATAACATAATTGATATTAGAGTGGTTAAACTTATTGTTAACAGCTAATTGTTTTAAAACATTGATTTCTTTGTTATACTTAATAATAATTGGAAAGTGGTAATTTGACTAAGGGATGCACATAACAATATAAGACGGACCTCTTATTCTGGCAAGAGTGGTTAGTATTGAAGTTAATTAGGTGATCTGTTGCCTGAACGTGTAATAGAATGATCTAATAAATTTAGAGTGTTATTGAATTCCAGTTCCGCAGTGAATTTAATGCTAAGATAAATGTTATTGATGATATCTCAAAAGTGATGTATCTCATCCAAATTGGAGTTCATAATAGCCAAAATATTATCCACGCTAGTGCATAATTTTCTTATCAATTTTTGTCATTGAAAATCTTATTAGTTTCACGATGATCCAGGACTGGGCATGTCAAACAAAAAAACTGTCGGTAAGAAGGTTTGGTATGTCTACTATATATGTCGCAATCACATACTTTGATTTTCTTTTACTATACGGAGAATGGTCGCACTGCGCAGCTTTCTGAGTGCCTTTTAAAAGGAGATAGAAAACTCCGCCATTTTGAACCCTTATTAGGTGTTGCCTACATCTCGGCGCAATATTTTTAATAGGTGCGTTTTAATCATCCGCTTCTGCTTCGGAATTGTCGGTTTTCTTGTTTTAATCTGACAGGTTAAAACGACTAAACCGACAATTCCGGAAGCAGAGGCGGATGATTAAAACGCACCTGATATTTTGCTTGCTGCTGTCATTGTCAGTGAATATTATTTTTTGGGTCACATTTTAATGCTAAAGAATCAGTTAGCTCACTCGGGTCAGTTGAAAGTTCTAAAATAACATCCACTTCAGGGATACAAATTCAGGATATGCAGAAGACTGCTGTTTTATTATAGGCGGTTGTCATATATTGTATTATCCGTGTTGCGCAGTATATAAAGTGGAACATTGAGATCAAAAGTGCCGACGCAGAGTGAGCGATCTGATTCTTTAGCTATAAACTGTGTCATAGGAAACAAAATGGCCGCGCCCTATGTTGGGCGTGTCGGACCTCTCTCTTGCCTCGTATAGTCGCAATCCACTTAGATAGCCGGAGAAACTAGCCGCAAGATTAGAGTGGACTCACCATTCTCGCAACATTTTAGCAGTAATCTCTCCTGTCAACAATCATGGATGATTGACGGCTGATACGTTTCATTATAGGTCGTGCCACCATGGGACTTAGTCTACTAGCGTTTACCCGTCGATGAATGATGGTGAACAAAAAAGTAATTTGGGAATGGGAAAGTAGTAGGACCTTCAAATGGTGGTACAATTAGCTGCAAGCTGCAGTGTTTTCAGGCTCCCTTAGAATACGAGACCTTCCCACTTGACAGGACGTTGCAATACCTAATAAAGGTATTAAAGGGTTGCCCAATTTCTCAAAGCTAGGCCGTAGATTGGTTGATAATTTTTTTTATTAAAAATTAATATTCTTGATGTAGACATATTTTAAGTAATTCAAGTGATATTTAATTAAATAAAATATTATTATTGCTTTTATGGAGATCTCTAATGATAGGGAAGGTCTCTTTTCTAGGTACAGACTACAGACACTGTAGAATTTCAATATAGTAAAATTAAACTTTGAACATGAAATATTTAATCTAACTTGTAACATTTGTATAATTTGGACGAGCATTATCAAATTCCATATCAGAAACATTGACCCTTTTTTTTAATTTAAGTTCAACTCAACAAATAATATGTCTTGTAGAACTGTCAATCATGAGTTTATGGTTATCTACAATGCGGACGTGATATTCACACCCATTGGCCAGTAGTTATTATAGAATGAATATTCTGTCACTAGAGTTAGAATGAAATAGGTACGTGTAAAAAACATAAGAGGCAAGTATTTCAGATTTGTATTTTACTGTTAAAATTGAAAATGTTTTCTGTAGTAGCCAGGGAAAAGTTTTAGAATTTGCAGGAAGCTTTGGTTTTTTATCGACCAAATCTTTAACAAAAATTGTAGATGTAAACTTACAATTTAAAAAGATTTAAAAAAAAAAAATTATAAAATCTGAATTAGACTTTTAAGTCAAAAGTTAAAATAGTATATATACAATTGTTTGAACGAATTAAAAATTACAAGAAACAGACAAAGTGACAAAAAACCTGGTATTGGGAATAGTGAGTGTGGGATAAGCCCTTACAAATCAAATCTGATCTCCAAAAGCAAGTTAGCTTGTGTGGAATTAAGGAATCATGCCACCCTCACTATTCACAAAATTGAAAAAAGGTTAACAAAAAAAAAAAAAAAATTTCTTTAAATTTTAACTAATTTGTTAACCTTTTTTCAATTTTGTGAATAGTGAGGGTGGCATGATTCCTTAATTCCACACAAGCTAACTTGCTTTTGGAGATCAGATTTGATTTGTAAGGGCTTATCCCACACTCACTATTCCCAATACCAGGTTTTTTGTCACTTTGTCTGTTTCTTGTAATTTTTAATTCGTTCGTTTTTTTTTTAAATCTTTTTAAATTGTAAGTTTACATCCACAATTTTTGTAGATGAGCACTGATGATGGCAAATAAGCCGAAAGCGCTTTGCATTGATTAATAAAAAAGTTTTGCACGAAATACAAGTTTTTCCTTTAAGAATCTAAACTACGTGCACACAGCTGTCAACCTTTTTTGGTTTTTTTAAATCTTTAACCTTTTCAATTATATTTCTCAAACAATATTTTCAAACCTTCTTTTAATTACAATTTTCAATATTACAATCTATATAAAAAACATATTACGTAAAAATTTAAATAGGTATTCAATAATGATCAATTTTAGTATGTAGCACAAACGAAGGATAATTATTAGTAGTTGCCGATTATTAACAGAAATTTGACAATAAGTTTGTTTTCAGCAACATATGGGATTGTTCTGTGCTACTATTACTCAGTCGGTAATGTAGATAGCTGTAAAGTTATTTTATTTTAAAAATTGGCATGCTTTATTATATTTAAAATTTTGCGTGAGACGCTTGTTATATAATAACATATTACCGACTAAGTAATAATTGCACAAAATTATCCAATTTGTCGCTGAAAGCAAACTTGTCAGATTTCTTTAATGAATCGGCATCTCTTAATTATCCTTCAACCATGCTACATACTTTTTTTTTGTGTCCTCGGCATCAACTGCTATGGTTATTAGCCTCGTGTTCTGTGTAGGCTTTGTTACTGTTTGTTAAATTTGTATCTTCCTCTCTAGTAATACTAATACGACGTACTACGTTTTTGTTATTTGCAACTCTATCAAAGACATACAATACAGATAAAAAAAATTAAGAAATAATAGTAACAAAATTAATCACTCTAACTATATTATTAGCAATGAACAATAGAATTCGAACCCTTCGTGTGCGCCCCATTAGCCAAATAGAGCTGTGACTTACAAATTACGTTGAATATCAATGTAAGGGTTTGTGGTTGGAATAATCTTCAACCCGTCACATCACAAGTCAAAATATGCACCCCCACAAATGCCGATGTAGCCTAAAGGGTCGTCGTCAATGTCTAAATAGCTATTTGGGGTACAGTGACTGATTAATTTTATACCGATTCGCTAATTCAAAGTGTGTTAATAAAGAACGAACCTATTGTTAAAATAGAGAATGGTTTAATTTAAGTTTCATTTGTTAATATCGCAAATGTGAAAACAATGTACTAATTTTCTTTAACTTTGAATATTTAATGTAAAATAACTTATGCCTGCATTTATAAACCGATCTCAGCTGAGTCGGACTTGGATCAGACGTTCTTGAACGAAAATCGAAGTTCGGTTATAACTTCTCTAGATTTTCAGGTGGTTCTGGTTTTGCATTGGAATATAGAGATGGCCATAAGCAAATTCATAACTGTTAAGTTTATTTACGGATTTGTTACTACCCATCTCTAATTTAACACGATATAACCGAACTTCGATTTTCGTTCAAAGACGACTCGGCCGAGTCGGACTCACCTGGAGCTGTATTCTGCAACTATGGGAAACGGAGTGTGAATACTCACGATTTGGCCCTGGACTCTGAATTTCCGAGAGATCGGGGCTGAGATTTGAGAATGGTGAGACACTGTTGGTCTTAATATTTTGTAAAATGTTGAATTCACTATCTTTATCCAAGTCTTTTACTGTATATCCTTCGCCGTTAATATATAAATTGTAATTTCTTATATATGCCTTTAAATTTTCTTGTTTGGCCTTCTTAAGGTGGCAGACAAGTACTTTTTGCTGTTGTTGTTCGGGACGTAGGTCGTTTGTAATTTCTGCCAATGCGTCAAACCGATAGGTTCATCTCAGCCAGGTAGCAAAAGATATTGAACTGGACTGTATTTCGATACAGAGTATATTACGCTAATCTTGAGAGGTATAGTAATAACATATGCCCCCTAGAATCTTCCTCTTTGAATTTCACTGAAACCTAATATACTGATTTTGTTGAAACATCTTCAAAGGAAAGTATATTTTTTGTAACTTTTGGAGTGTTCCTTTTTTGTTGACTTGTTTTTAATACAACTAATGAGTAGTTTAATACAGAAAACTGCCACTTTATATAGTTAGAAAGACACTAAATCTCTTCTCATTTTAAAATGATATAACCTCATTTTGTTTAAATTTAAATATTAAAATAACTTGAAATCCTAATTATATACACTAATTTCCGGGTAATTTCATTTCATTTTACATCTCTCTGTTAGCTTTCCCTGAACAAAAACATGATACGTAGCTTCTAAACGTTAATTTGGATTAACTCTGCAATAATACTGAGTAATTTGAAATTACATAAAACAAAGATGTACTTTTTTTACTCAGTTTTAAAACTTTGACAAATGGATTATGAGTTTTTTTATTCCTGGCAGTAATTCCAATTATATCTATTATTTTACTGAAGAGTAGAAATAAAAAAAGAGGACTGAAGTTATTCTGACATAAAGTTTAAATAATGAGATAGTAAAAAAAATTGGGAGAGAGAAATAGGAAAAAAGGCACCGAGGAAGGTGGAAAAGAAGCTGCTGATATATTAAAAAGGAAAGCACTAAGCTGGGCCTAGTCTAAAATTTAAGCTACAAAAAGAAATAAAAGAGGAAAATAATTACCTATACACATATTATAGAAGAGGTTGTGGATATGTAAGTATTAAAGGTACTTACTAAAATATTAACAAATTGTCAACAAAATAGTTTGATCCCGTGGACTCGAACTCTTGTCCCTCAAAATGAAAACTATCTAATTTAGCACATCCAACTACACCACGGTAGATACAAATTAATATTGTAATATTGTGGTTTATATGCTAATAATAATTAGATAGTGCATGTTTTGTTTACATTGCAGATAAGGCGACTGTTTAGTTTACACCAATCAGAATGCTTGCATATACATGGTTACGTAAACACTCAGTTACAGTGAATATTGAGATGCACGTTATTATTCATTTACACTGTATGCATCGTATATTATGCAAACTTTGGCAGAAAGTTTCATCTTGTGGCAGAGTTAACACTTATCTTTCTTATATCTCTAATTTTATTACTATCAATGTGTATTAGATTTAGAAGTTTCGAAATAATCAAATTTGGAAGGATTATACTCGTATTTAACTCTACTATATACTTATACCTGGCGTTTGGTCAGTTAATAGTAAAAAAATTGACATGCCCAAATGAATTACAGGCAAAAATATCTCCGAAGTAGTAACTGATGTTTAAAAAAATGAATGGCTTTGTTCTTGAAATGGCGTCAAAGGTGAACAAAAGCTTTTCAATAAACTATACTCAAACTCTAAAACAGAAAATAAAGTTTTTGATATACAGCATTCTTGCATTTCTCTTTCATAATATAATTGACTTTTAAAACCGTTGCGTCGTTTCAGACTGAACAGAATGACTCATACGTTAAAAAGTAAGTAGATACGTGGTTAGTAAGCGATCGTTTCCAGAATGGGACTTTTAGGGCTCAAGTTTTCTCCGAGAAAACGTGCCTTGCATCCGGAAAGGCTACGAAACGGAAAATCTAAAAGCTTTCCCGCTAACCTAGTTAGATCGCGGACTAAAACCTACAAATGGCTTTATAATTAGAAATTTTTCAGAGGAGACGTTCAAGATTACGGTGGCCCGAAGTAAAAAGTATTAGCGAAAAGTTTTATTAAGAGCAGTCAGAGGCGTACTTAATATAGCATAAATAAAAAATAAATATTATGTGCATTCCACTTTTAACGCCTTAACTACAGCTTGGCTATTAATTTAAAACTATAAGCTACTTTAAAAAACTAACTAGTAAACGATTTAAAATATATAAGTAGTTAGTTATTATTTTTGATAATTTGTTGCAGTAAGTTAAAAAAAAATTTAGGCGACAAAATTATAGGAAATCTACTAGCGGATTTATAACAAAATTTGGAGTAGTAAAAACTAAAACGTATAGTGCATTCGTCAATTGTACAGAGTCCTTGAGTAAGGATCCTTATTCAGATCGTGTAGTTACCCCTTCGTGAAAACTGGCAATTTGAACTAAAGTTTTGATAGTAACATGCTCATTTAATTTTAAATATTTAAAGAAAGAAAAAATGGTAATCAAGAAAATATAAAACTACGTAATGTCATTGCACAATTCGTTTATTGTTTATATCTACATAGTTAATTGTATCCTTTTTTATATTCATTAATAAATTATTTTGCTTGTTTATTTTTACCCGACAATTGCGCCCCGGTCAACTGCGTCCCGATAAATGCGTCCCAACAATGATTTGTTTTAATTTTATTCTTTTTTTAATAATTTACTGGCATGGGCGTCGTTTGGGGGGCAAGGGGGGGCAGTTGCCCCCTCCTGGCTTTTATGGCTTAATCAACAACGCATAAGATATGCATTACGAACAACAATCTCATAGAAATAATATTCAGGCTAATATAGTTGAAGAATATTATAGATTGAATATATTTATTGCATATCTGGGTTCCGCTTTTCTGAAGACTTTGTTAGTTTTTCCTTAAGCATGTTACATTCCAAAAACATAAAAAATACTTTTTCCACTACCGATAACAAAATGAAAGTGGTGGAAAAATTTGGAATCGACAATTTTGAAGCTGAATACCAAACTGGAATACGAAAGAGCTTTCTGCACATAATGAGCTCTCCATTGATGATATAGCGTCCAAATATTGTGAATTTTATTCAGACATACGAAATGGTTTAAAAAATATTTATGACTCTTCCAAAAAACGACAGAGTTAATCGAAAGAACGTTTGGAATGCTAAGGCATGTTAAAACATGGCTGCGGTCTATTCGATCAGTGAGAAGTCATGGTAGGGGAAGCGCAAGCTGCGGATAATTCGAGTATTTTAGGGCAATATTTTGTAATTTTGGCGTAATAAATACACGTATACATTTTACTTTTTATTAAAAAAATAAGTAAAAACAATAAAATGAGCAACCGGAGTTGCTATGTTGCAAATTATACTAGCAAAAAGACTGTAAATTATATGAATATTCAGTAGCAAAATCGAAATTAAATAAAAGAAATAAATGGACAGCTGTATAATAAGAACAAAAAAACCTTTATTTTTGTTATAATTAAGCAATAAATTCTTTTTTTATGATATTCTTTAACATCTCTTAAATCTTAAGTAAATGATTAGATTTATGCCTTATTGTATATGGCTGACATGCAATCTTGTGACTTATTGATAGGAAACCAGTTTTATTCATTAATGTCTTGGGTTCTTTCGAACTAAAAATGAATAAAATATAAATTACAATCGCAAATATACCAATTATTTTTGTTATTGCGTTTTAATTCTACGTTATTATATAATGGTAATATTTTTATTTTGACATTATTTAACCTATTCTTCAATGACAACTTATTATACTTAGGCAAGATCTCTATTTAGGTGAAAATGTAAATGCCTGCCTATGTTTTATTATTGATTTTTATTGACTTTTTTAAGCTAAAGTAATAAAAATATATAATAATTTTTTCACTTGTTTTAAAATTAAAATTAACATATTTCTTAATTACGAACTCTATTAAAAATTGTATTGTCAGTATACGCAAATATTGTTCTTTAGTTCATAAAATAGTTGGCGTTGCTGTCACGCACGGAGTAAATAATGAATGAAAATAGGCTGACTGAAAAATAAATTATGTTTTGCGTTATCGATGTTTTTAGTAGAGATTTGCCTTTTCCTAGTGTTTTTTTTTTGTATTCATTGACATATTTGAGTGAGTTTTTTTATGTTTTTGTTTTTAATAAATTTTTATTTTTAATATTATGTTCATATTTTTCTTTTATATCACACCTTCTGTTTGTTTTTTAAAAATGTGCTTCAAGTTTCTTGTTTTTTTTTTTTAATTTTAGTTTTTGTCTTTTTGTTTGGTTATTTTATTTATTAGAGACTTGTTATGATAACTTAAGTATCAGTTCTGTCAAATGGGTCAGTGACATTGTTAGGGTTACTACTAAAGTTCCACTCCCCTTATCTTCACAGTTCTGTTTGAAAGACTGGAACAAACACTTTCTTATGATTGATTCAATTATTCTGTGACGTCCTGGCTTACTTCCGGTTTTTCCGGAAATAACGAAAATCGAAATTTTTTTATTGTTAAATGGAAACCCTCTCTTTTATTGTAAATTTAATAATTTTTGTATAATAATGTATTGAAAATTTTCTGTCAGCTGTCAAAATGGCCGCCATATTGGATAATATTTTTTCTAAACATGTCATTATTAATTCGTTTATAGAAAAAATATAGTAATGTACGATCTTTATAAAATCTTTGTAAGCTTCAACATTTCCATTGAAACCCATTTACCGTATACCAGTGGCGTATCTAAGCATTTTTATTATTAGCAAACCGTTTAATAATTCCATCCGCTTTTATCTTCGTTGTTAATTGAGATATTGGAATGAAAACTTTTTTGGTTAAAAGCTTAGAACAAATACTGTCATATACTGGATTCAATTGGTGTGTGACGTCATGGCTTACTTCTGGTTTTTCGGAAATAACAGAAAATATCAATTTATTTTTAATTTATTTTTTATTGAAAATTTGAATTTCGGGAACATTTATGGAAAAGAATCATGTGTTGAAAATTTTCTGTCAGCTGTCAAAATGACCATCATATTGGAAAATACATGATTTTAATATGTAACAGAAAATTTTCAATACACGCCCCAAAAATGTCCAAGAAATTCAAATTTTCAATAAAACAATGGTTTTCATTTAAAAATAAAAAATAAATTGCGATTTTCTGTTATTTCTGGAAAAGCTGTAAGTAAGCCATGACGTCACAGAAAAATTAAATCCATTATAAGAAAATTTTCTTTTATTTTTCATTTCCTTTGTTTTCCAACAAATAAACATTCTAAAATTTTTTCAAAATTTTGCACCCCCCCTATAGAATTGTGTAACGACGCCCATGATTACTGACATTTTTTTAGTTTTTCAATTATTTTTTATCCCTCTTGTGGGTTTGGGAATGGATTGCAATATTACGTAGAAGAATGTTGATTTGATTTAAAACATGTCATAAATTTTAAGTTCAATTTATTAATTTTTTTATATTTAGGACCCTGTATATTATTTTAACATTAAGTTTGTTATGAATTTACTCATCCAACGATATGCATATACAGGATGTCCCATCAGTGCCTACTTGATCGATAGCTGTTTTATTATTATATACAAAGAAAATTTTAATAAAATTTGTACGGCCATATTTTACAATTTATTATTCCTAAATATACAGGGTATTCCATAAATGAGGGATGAATCAAACTTATAATTTTTTAAATCATACACCCTGTAGATAGTTACAGATAACAGATTTGATTGTTTTCACATCGTTAAACAATTTTATCATTTTTATTCGATTGCTATAGTGTATACAGATTGTGTTTAAATGCGACATTACAATATTTTCTATTTTTCAAATGCAAAACTCCGTATGTTATACCACCAATTTATAATTTATTTTATTTTTTATTTAGTTTGGCATTTCCTATACCCAAACGCATTTTTTTCCGAGATTTTGATAGCTTTATCATAAAAATGTACATCCTGGTTTTTAAAAAATATGGACCTATTTAGGGTAAACTGCTAATATTTTAGTGAACTCATTGGTCATAAATAATGGATGGCTTTTCTATTTCGTCGACATCATAAGTAATATAAACCATTTTAAATAAAATACAAAAATGTATTTTGGTATAAAATGTGCCAAACAAAATAAAAAGTTTTAAAACACCCTATATACAACGTAGAAAATGAATAAAAATGCAAAACATTTTTAGGAACGTTAAATCTATTAAAATTGTTTGACTTTGTTATTTGCAACTACCTACGTGATTTCTTTAAAACAATTTGTTTGGTCAATCCTCTTTTATGTACTACCCTGTATATTTAAGAGTAATAAAAATGTCTTATTACCAAGAACAAAACTACTATTGATCAACGAACTGATGACATCCTGTATATGTATAAAAGGCTAACATGTTTTGTTACCTTCTACTAAGTTAGAATAGGAAACATACTAAAGTTAAATTTCAATTAATTTTTTGTCAGTTATTTTTATATACTTTATCCTTAAAGTTTGGAATTTAACCTATATTTACAATTGGCATAATTTATAATGTCAACAAAATTACAGGATACAATACCATCTGGTTATTTTTATAATCTAAGGTAAAAGTTAACCAACGTTTTACGGAATAAACTCATTTTTCTTTTTAAATTATTTACCATCTTGTAAAATCAAATATTAAGGATCAAAAGAACAAAACCAGAAAAATGTCACTGGCATTGTCAACTCAAATTTTTCAATGATACCTGTTCCTTGGCAGTCGCTTCCAATCTTCGTTTTTTATTTAGGCGAACGTCGGGTAAGGGCCATGTTTGTGAGCAAACCCAGCGGAAAATTGGAAAAATATGCTTTCCCTCAACTCGCTGCCGCCGCGCCGTCGGTTCATAACGTACGCATATGAATGTACGCCCAACCGAACACCTAACTCAATTATGTTAACAGACATTTTCCAATATACCTACCTTGGTTAATATTAGGATACAGGGTTATACATTAGCGGTAAGAAGAATCATGTAGAAAATATTCTTTAAATTCAGACTCTGATTATAATTTCTATTAAATATACCAGATCATCATCATTTTCTCGACCTAAATCGGGCTTGTGTTTCTAATCCCGTTGTCTTCTTAGTTATAGATGCAACGCCTAAACTGACTCTAATACCAAATATCTATAAATATCCAAATAGTCAAACGAAGAAATGAAACAGAATATCTATCACAAATAGAAATATGCCTCCGAATATAGGAAAAATTTGGAAGGGAACTAATCCAATTTGAAACTAATACTACCCCTTGAAACATATTTTTTCGTAATCTGAATCAATTAGGTTATATTGATGACGAAATAATAATGTATCTGTTGCTACTACTGTGGCTAGTAGATTTTGGTATTTCTCTTTGGGGTAATCTAATCTTTTGCGTCTGGCAAGTTCAAATAAAATCTAATCTGAAACACTTGGTTATGCTTTGCCAATACTTTCTAGTCTTGACATTCGTCTTTAGATACTTTTAATAACCATTTAACGTATAAAATATAATGAGCTTGATCTATTTGCCTATCAAGAAGTTTAAATATGTTGAACTTTCTGCAGTCATTTTTATACTGCTGATTGTTCTAACATTGGCTAGACCACTTCGTTTAATAAAATAGATAATTTTACTTTATTTTTCACAATTTAAATGAACTACTACAAATATTTATTAAGTGATCAAAGATTCTTTATATTTTAAATTTTTCTTCAAATAGAAAAACAATCTCTGAATAATAATGTCAATTTTTCCAATTTCCAATATCCTGTAATTTAATATTAAAATCTAAGCTAATGTAATTAATAATGTTTAAGCTCAACGAAAATGGTTGCATTACCCTGTATAGGTAAAAGCATATATAACGTCTCGCCGCGTTCTCTGCCTTTTTAAAAAATCAATTGGATTGGATTTCATTGCAGTGCTCACAATCTCATAGCAGATTTTTATTTAAGCATATTAGTCCATCCCTGTGTTTTTTCTTCAAAATTTAATAATTAATTTAGGTTATAGTCTAGAGAAGAAAGGAGTGCAGTAATTTAATATGCAGAATGTAGTGCAGTTTCAAGAGGTAGATCTTTTTTTTATACCTCATCCTTCAATGCTTATTTGTAAGTAAAATTAAAATTTTAATACAATGTGCAATATTCCTTAAACAAATTAATTTATCTGTTATTTCAATTTAAAAAATACCTTTAAAATAAGTTATCATTCGACCTCTCTTTCCAGTTAAAATTTTAGGGGTGAGTCTCACCCCCGATTCAGGATTTTCGATCAGGGGGCGAAACTGGCAAAAAAATGTTTCTTCTAAAATCAATAACTGACAGGTCCGCGCGTTTTTAGTAAATGACCTGGTTTCTCGCCAGTACTACTAGAAAACTGTTTCTGACTCTAAATTAACGTTCTCTTGTAACAGTGCTTGATCTGAAGCAACTTCCAAATGTTCTCCCTTCTCCCCTCAAGCATTTGCTCAATATCATATAAAAATAACTCTTGTTTTGATATTTGTAGAAAGTTATTAGTCGTTTTTTTTTTTGATGTCATAGGGTTTTATACACCAAGAATAATAAACTCTTAAGTACAGGTTCAATGCGTTATCTATGACAAGTGGCGGCGACTTTTTTATCACAAAAATACAGCTCAGAACGATATTTTATCGAGGCATCCTGTCGGTATACCAACTTGGGTCACAACAGCTTCTTCATTTCACTTATTGGCATTTTTGTCCACGTTGTGCTATGGGTGCTCCGCACCCAGTTTCAAACTGCTCTGGGTGCTGAGGATTCGGCGCCTATGGTTCGGCGGCATTGTTCATAAGCAATGTATACTCTTTTGACTCTGTTTTTTAAATTTTAACTTGCTGTCAAAGGTGAGACCTAGATACTTCACCTCTGTTGTAAAGTTTAGTTTTGTGTTTAGGAGTTCTGGAGGTTTTAATTACATTTTCTTCCTTTTCCTTGTAAAAAGGACCATTTCAGTCTTCTTAGGATTGATAGACAGTGAATGGTCCTTACACCACTGTTCTATAATTTTGAGAGCTACTTGCATTCTTTCGCAGAGTATGTTTTCAAAATTCCCCGTTTGCAAAATGACCAGGTTATCTTCATATGCTATTGTGTGACTGTCATGACCATGTTCCACAGTAGAGGTGATAGCACTCCTCCCTGTGGACATCCCCTCGCAACCAAGCCTCTTATATTTACATCTTCTACACTTAGTATCCATCCACTAACCATTTGTGGTATATTCCTGTTGATTAGTGAGTGTATTATCTTGGGAAAGATGCTTTTATCAAAAGCACCTTTTAGGTCTATGAAAACTATAATGATTCGCCACATTAAATGTAAATTAAATTACAAAACCCTTAGATTCAGCTCAAGCAACACGACATGCAGCTTTTGTCCGTGCATGTTACTGATTTAAGAATGTTTATAATATCCATTGTACACTGAAAAGGGCTGAAAATTATAAATGAAACAATATTTTGAACACAATTCGCAGAAACCTTTATTAAAAAAATACAAGTCGGGGGTTCGTGCGTCTACACAGTAGAGGCCACAAAGTTCCAAAATTATCAACGAAAAGAAATAAAACAATAAATAAGCAATTGCTAAAGTTATTTAAACAAGTATCCAGTCATGTATGTGGGTTCTGTAATACAATGACTTCACTGTTCACCGGGAGATAGTTACTTTTTACGATTAAAGTCTCGGCACCGGTAAATCAGTATTCGAGTTTGTAAATATCAACGTTTGTATGAACCATAAAAGAATGTCAATATATTGTTGTACTCACAGATGTATCCCTCGATGCATTCACATAATCAATAATAATTACGGTGTTACTTCGCACTTTCAACCAGGAAGTCGGTAAACGACTCCTTGCCGTTGTTGCAGCAAACGACATGCTCTTCTCAGTCTTTTAGCAAAGACTACCCCTTTTCAGCGTTGGTTTTTTAGTAGATACAGCTTGTACTGAAATTCAGATCGCGATTGTACTAGAACGTACTAGATTTGACGGTAAATTTAAACGAAAAAATAAATAAAATAGGTATAACAAAAAGATATTCTTACGCTGGTAAATAAAAAATTTAAAAAGAAACCAAAATAATAAACTTTATTTTAAACAAAAAAAATATAAATTAAAATACGTAAAACAAAAATATTTCTTTACGTTATATGGTTAAATAATAAAATTTAAAAACAAAAACTTATTTTTAATAGAAAAACAAATTAAATAGGTGTAACAAAAATATATCTTTATACCTATTGATAAATTAAAAAGTGTAAAAATTAAAAAATATTTGTTATGTCAATAGATTTACAAAAATTAATCTATATTAGACTGTAAGTGTAGTAAAATGTTTAATCAATAATTTACCGTAATTAGCAATGTTTAAATTTATTTACCAAAACACGAAAGTGCAATCGATATTTATCGGGTTTTTAAATTTCCCACTGCGCTATTTGTTTGATATTGATATTGTTTGATATTGATAGCGACACATAGTGGGTAAGATGTTAAGCATGTGCTTCTTATGAGCGTATCTTACCCTTATGTCCCTTATAAGAAGACTCATAGTCCCTTATTTCTGGTAAAAAGTATCGCATTGGGAGTGTCAGAAGTGTCTACTGTCTAGCATAGAAATTAGAAATCATAGAATGCATTATTCAAGAAGATCCAGCAAAATATTTAGAATGTACGAAATTTAGGCGCTATTATCTTTTGTGGTACTAGAATTTATGAATGATTGAAATGTACTAAATCTAGTACAATTATACTAGTAAACCCAATGCTGCCCCTTTTGCATCGATCATGTATTAATCGCTGTCGGTCCATTACCGCCGATCTGACCCGTAAATTGTCGAAGACGACACAGACCTGGACACTTACCGCACAATACTCTTGTTATTACAGATAACCTATAGGCAACATAAAATATATAATACAAATAAATAAAATAAAATGAACAGGGGTGGGTTGGCCTATTACAATGCTCTTATTATTTTTGAACGAACTGAAATTGAATTAACGTTCAATTACTCATCTCTAAACTGCTTCTTAGTATCATCATTAACTTTAATTGATATTTAATTACAAACTTTGTGCATTGCAACTTTTGTATAATACACACTTGTCTAATATTAGTTACAAATATTTAATATCCTTCTCGACAAAAATTATAATATACATTATGTATTATGTATTACGTATTACAGTATTATGTATTATGTATTATGTATTATGTATTATGTATTATGTATTATGTATTATGTATTATGTATTATGTATTATGTATTACAGTAACTTTTTTTGTACCTTTCTTATTAGCTGTGATATCATAATATATTGTCAGTTTTTTCAAGTTGCTATTAAAAGTTATTATTATTGGAATATAGACTTTGAGTTGCATTCTCCTTTATGAATTATACCATTTTTGCAAAATAGATAGATAATCTTCTTTTTCTAATATTTTTTATATTGAAACTTTAAAAAATATAATTATTTCTTTAAATAAAGGGACATATTTATATCATCCAGTACCTATTGCATAAACAATCATTTTTCTTTTACTTCAATTCACTGTATTTGTTCAAAATTTGAGTAAAATCAAACCTGTCATATTATCTAAGAATTTGGTCAAACAAGTACACAACAATCATTTTCTACAATATCCGTTGCAAACACTTATTTTTCTCGTAAAACCCCCAACACAAATTAATAATAACGAGATAAGAGAATGGTCGACATATCGCAGTTTATAACCAGTAAAACAAAAGTGTAAGAATTGCTTGTGCAATCCCGGATTAACTTGAATCGTCACGGACGGCAGATTTCCACCATTTTCCGAGCGGCATTTTATTGTTTTTTCTCCCGGTTGACGTTTCAGATGAACATCTGTCACGACAGAGTGAGTTGGACATTTTCTTTCTCTGAAATTGTATCACAGATGCGAAATATAGCCAGATTTTATTCGAGGTGGACAACAAGGAGAAGAAACCCTTCTTAGTGGAGTTTCGGAACTGACCTGAAAGGATTTAAGTGTAGAATGTTTATGGAATGTATAAGACAGGGAGAGGGTCGGAAAAGGATGAACTGTAGGAAGAAATGTTACAATCTGGGGGTTGATTCACGACTTGTGGGAATTTTTATTTTTTATTTTTCTGTCAATTTTCAATTCTTCAATATTTTCTCCAATTATTTCCTGTATTTTATTTTTGTTTTCATCTGCCTTATGTTTTTAATATTTAGTATGGCATTAATTTAATTTTTAATACGTTTGTTTTTTCCTTTTCCATTTTATTTCTTATTTTTCTTTTTCTTCTTACTTTTATTTTAAATTATTTTATATTCATTTTCGTCTATCTTTTTTGTATTTTTTGTTATTCTGATTTATTTATTTTCCAATTTTATTTATTTTTAGCAATCTCCTTTTTAATTCTATAATTTTCATTGTACTTTTGTCATTAAAAAACCTTCAAAGAAATGGAATTCCACAAAGATAAACAATAAGCACCACATTATTCCCTATTGCAATAAATGACATTCTACGAAATTGCGCCCCTCTAGTTAAGGAAAGACCTAGTACTTTTTGCAAAAGAAAAAATATAATATTTACCAAAATCATATCCAAGAAAATCTGAATAAATTAGAAGGTTAGACGAAATCTAGGTGATTAAAATTTTCCAAAACAAAATCTAAATATAAACTCTCTTCCAAAAAGTATAAACCACAACTGCGTCTTCATGATTACACGTTAAAATTTATTGACAACATTCGTTTCTTAGGAATTATCCTTAAAATACATGGGAAAAGTACATTCTATACCCAGAAAAGACATGTCAAAGAGAATTAAACCTACTTAAAAGAGTAGCTAACAATAATTGGGAAGCAGATTACAGTAGCTTAATGCACATATACAAATCATTATTTAGGTCAAAGATTGATTATGGATCTATAGTCTACTTTTTAGGGGAAAATACATACTCAACTTATTGTTATTCAAAACCATGTCTTAAGAATTCTTACTGATGCATTCCACCACCCTGGTTAGTTCCCTTGCTTTCTAATAACACGAGCTTGACTTATAATGAGTTTTTAACAAATCGGAAATAAGTCATTAAACAATCTTTTCTGATATTAATGGAACGATTTGCTGGTTTTTACTCCATATACAGTGCTTATTTTTTCGTGTTAGGCATACGACTAGTATACAAGTTAATAAAACGGCAACAGGGCAACAGCAGTTCTCGACAAGAATTAGAAGATATGGTGGTCATATATTAACCGAACTGAAAGCATAGCGACAGCGGGGATATCGTAGTTGCCACATGTTAGCTGTAAAAGCATGGCTATGCCTAATACAATATAAGTACTGTATATAGATACCTCTAAAACAGCCAGCAGTCCACAAATTTCTCCTGTAACTAGCATACTTAACTGGTGAATTATATGCTATCCTACAAGAAGGATCTAGGAAAATGAAGAAGTTGACCTTCACACTAAAGAAGCTGCAATAAATGAAAATGTATTTCTGTCTTCTTTCTTTTTATTTATTTCTTTACTACCTATTTCTATACTTTCTTCTTTTTTCTTAATTATTTTCTATTTCTATACTTTATTTTATTTTCTTAATTATTTCTTTTTCATCTTGTTGGTACTCTTGACTTTCTTTTTTATTTTATTTGTTTCTTTATTATTTCTTCCTATCTTTTTTTCTATTTTTACATCATCTGCATCACCTCTTCTTTGTCTTCTCTTATACTTTTTTAAATTTCGTCTTCTCTTCTATTTTCGTCCAGTTTGTTTTTTATCTGCTTTCTATCGTTCGTCATTCCTTCTCTTGTGGTGTATATCTCTACATTTGTATCCCATTCATCGCATCTCCTGCATCAGCACATGTAAGATATGATTCTTTTTTGTTTCTCTTGGTCTTCTTATATCACTGTATTTTCTGAAGTTTGTTTATCCATATCCCCTTGTCCTGTCTGTTCTACTTCTTTAGATTGTTTCTCTTCCAACCTAACCTTCTTTCCCCCACTTAAATTCATTTAATTTTATAATAATTTTATTAGTTTCAAAATTTAAATTTTAAACTTTCACCCACCATCCTTATCTACCCCTAATTTTCTGCCATGCGTACAAAATAGCAAAATTTAAATTTACCAAACAACAATCAAATTTAAAATAGAAAAAATATTTCTAGGTTTATGCTTTTATGTTACCTCTTCTGGACTACTCACTCCGGCTCTCCTTTGTTTATTCTCTGAAATATAACTGAACTGCTACTAGTATCTATCTATTTCTCTGCTTCGCCTGGTCCTTCTGTCTTTCATAATATATTTTCAGTTAACCCTATTTCTATTTCTTTATTTAATTTTCCAATTCATTGCTAACATTTAATATTTGCTTTAACTACATGTAATTTAAAAATCCTCCAGAATTTTTAAATGAAAATCTGACTTCTTGATTTCTCATATCAAAATATACAAGGTAGCGAAAAAGTCTAGCAAAGAAAGGGTGATGAATGAGACTGTATTCAAGTAGTAATGTGGTACTTTTTTAAGAAGGCGGAGGTACGCTAAACGCTGACGTTACATAAACTTGACATTTACTTTTAAAAAATGTAGAATACAGTCCCATTCATCACCATACAATTTCATATTTATATATTTATTTCAAAGAAAATGGTCAAACTTTCTCGCAACCCTATATAACTATAGATATATCTGTTTTTCCTCTATAATTAATTCCTTTTTTTGTTTTTTCTTCTGCTTGACGGAGAGTTAAAATCTTTTTCGGCTTAAGCTGAATTAGAGATAATCCGCTGCAGAATCTATATAAATGGAAATTAAAAAAATTTGGCTCGAGAGAACGTAAATACCTTTGATATTTTATCCGAAAAATATCATTAATCTAGCCTACTGCACTTCTTATATGCAAAATTTTAATAATCCTCATTTGTTTAGAGGGATAAAACTTCAATTTCTCGTGTCTGAGAGTGTCTACGAGTCCAGTGAAGTGTAGTCTGCGTACTCGGAATGAAAAATGAAGTAATCATGGTGATTCACTGGAGCGTAGGACGTCGAGTGTCACCTTATTTACAGATTCTCGTACGCTGTGTGCTACTAAAAAACGCTGTAGCTGCAAAATTAAATTTATAACACCGGAATCGCAGGAGAGAATGATTCTTTGCGAATTTTAATGAACCCGATCGATTCGGGATAAGTCAAGAAAAAAATGAAATCCAATTTTTGGGGATTGGAACGTGATTTCCGACTTTTATTTAACAATGGAAGGGTCATATTATCGAAAATGATTCTTATTATAAAAGAATTTGTAGGAAATTTGTAGAAATTTAAATTCTTTTCTCTAAATATTTAGGAAGGCATAAAGTATGTGTATGTAGGATCTTTCATTTTAAACTTCTAAAAACATAAAATTTTATTGTTGTTTAAATTACAAGATTAAACATATATTTATTCAAATAAAATTTTTTCAACAATTCATAAAATATCTCTGTATCTTTGATATATATAATAATGTATATTAAACAAGTTGTCGAACTGTTAACATTTTAAAATATATTAACAATTTTGGAGAGAAAAAATTTACCAACTTAAAAATTAAACGAGACAAAATTTGCAACTTAATTAAATTTCACAGTAAGTAGTTAAAAAAGAAAAAAATAAGTATCAAATTTTAATGTAATTGGTTTAAATAAATGCTTCCATTGTTAAAAGTAAAATATAACTTCCTAAAATAACTAAAACCATTAGTTTTCCATTGGTTACAAATATTTCAACTTACTTGATATAATTTAAAATTTTGTTGATTAAATTACATCGAAAAAGAAAATTCAGATTTCTATGTAATTTAAAAACATATGTTAATTTAGTACCGGAATATCAAGTGTTGTATAGGTATTTTTGTGTTTTAGAAGAGAAAGAAACAAAAAACATCACTCTTCGAACTACCCAGTCATCTGTCATGGATTTTATTGACTTTTTGTGGAGTAATTACCATATGTTTAAAACTAAAAACACAAAATTTGTTTTTATAAAAATTTAAATTTTGTATTATAAGTTATGTATATTAAAGAATATCTTCTGAAGATAAATGAATGATGAATAGGCGAGATATTTCAAGTGTTTGTATAAAAATTCTAATGGTAATAAATATGTGATTTATTGTGAGTTGCTTATTTGGCCATTTCAAAAATAAATAACTTGTAAAAGAGAGTCCCAATAATATTTGATAGTTTGGTTGTAGTAAGTTGACAATCCTGGAGTTTTATTTAAAAATAAATAACTTTGAACCCAAATAAAATGTACCCCCTAGATCAATCAAAAACCAAAGGTACGTAAGTAAAAGGATAAATTAAAAAAAAAATATTTCTATAAGTCTTATTAAAATAATCAAAATCAATTTAAAGGTAGAAAGTTTTATTGAATTTGAAAAATAATAGTAAATTTTATATTTCAAAGAAGATAGAAATCAAATAATAAAAAATTAAAAGATAAAATAACAATTTTCATTAAACAAGTAAAATTATATAACAGTTTGACTTAGGCCAACGTGGGACATTAAAGAAAAATAAGATTATAAAATAAAAAAGGCATAATGGATTTAAAAGGAGGTAAAAAGGTCATACAAAGAGAAGAACAGTACGAAAAAGTACAAGAAATAGGACAAGGTGATATGCAAGAAATGGAGAAACAAACTTTAGATGGAACAATTGAAAGAAAAAGATGAACTCACAGTCAGTACAGAAAAAGAATCAAAAAGAAAGACAGAAGAAAAGAAAACCAAAGAATATCCAATGAATATAACAGATGAAAAACATGAGAAAGAAGACGATCATAATAAAAAGAAGTCAAAAAAGATGAAAAGATGCAAATTTTAATAAAATAAAAATGATAAATAACATAGGGAATAATATAAACGATTTTATAAACAAAATAGATAATGATATAAAAAAGATTGAACAAAATATAAAAAAAAAGAAGAAATCAAACAATTTGAAATTAAAATAGATATAGAAATTATTTGAAAATTTTAAAAAGCTCATAAATCACAGTACGAACTATTAAGACCATCACTGAACCCCAAAAGTAAAAAAAAATACTTGGAAATTTAAAAAAAGTCTGTCGTCGCTAGAATTTGAACCCATACATCTTTGTTCTGTATACAAATGCCCTACCTCTAGACCATCACGATATTGACTGTCGAGATTCCTAGACGGCAGTTTGATGTGCTAATTCGGGTCAAATGCCGTTTCAGGCTCGTTCTCGAATCTTCAAATACCTCTATTATACAGCATCGATGTATATGTATATGAAAGTAGAATCAGTAACAAAGAAAACAGCTCAAATACAAACAAGATTGAATAAAGAAATAAATGAGATTAAAGGAACAATAAGTTATACTCATAAATAATGAACAAGAAAAATAAAAAACTGACAATATACAAAATAAACAAATTCGTAAGGAAATAGAAGATATAAAATAATTTCAAATAAATGAAAATATTAAAGAAGAAAATAGGTTTCTCTTAAAGTAAAATAAAATGGATAAGGAAATAGAGTACTCACAGTTTATCAAATAGTTAAAGCAGAATATAAAATGGAAAGAAAAATAGGAAAAATCTACCCACTGTTGTGTATGAAATTTAATAAAAAAAAAATGAGAATTACACAAAAAGTAAAAAATCGATACCTTTTGCCAGACTAACGTAAGCGAAATTTGTTAAAGTGGCATTTACCATAGTCTCAAAAAAAGGTATCAAAATGTCAAAGAAATTATTAAAAATAATAATCAATGATTTTAAAATAGAATATAAATAAAAAAAGAAGAGACAGAAAGAAGAAAATCAAGAAAACAAAATCAAGAGGGGAAAATTAGGAAAAAATCTAGAAAATGATAGGAAGAATAAAAATAAACAGCGCAAATAGGAAACTGTTCGAAAAAGTCAAAGAAAAGATACAATATAAATGGGAGGAAAAAAATCTTGGATAGTAAAAAGAATAAGAGGACTTATGACAATGTACAAAAGATTTTAAATATAGTTAGTTAATGTTAAGTATAGCTTAGTTAATAATGTAGACAGAAGAAGATTGATGAAATAAAAAATAACTAAAAGTCTTAAAACAATATGATTTTAATGTAAAAGTTACAACAATATACACGAAAATAATACATTAATATACATAACTTGACAAATCAGACCAAACAATCAGGAAGTAAAATAGCAATATATAAAAAAGTGCAATTTAATAATGTAGACACGTGTAAGAAAGAGTATTGCAACACATTGAAAAGTAATTTAAAAAGAATCATAGAACAAGTAATAACAAGAAAAAATGTATACAAAAAGATAAATATAAAGAAAAAAGGACATATATTGCAAAGATGTATATTAAAATAGAAGGAGTATAAATGATTTATGTGTAATAAAATAAATAATGTGGTATATAATGGTGGGTAGGCTCAATATAATATTTGAATACAAATAAAATCTATCCCTGACAACAACCCAAAAGGAAAGGTAAGTAAAAGGAGAAAAAAAGTGTCCAAATAGTGCCACTATGTGGCCTAAAGTTAGTGTAAAATTGTTTAAATCTATGTTCAATTCGTTTAGATATTTTAAAATGTTTTAAAATTATGGACCTAGACTTTAAGACATTCAGGTAATTACTATTTTTTAATTAAATTCCTACTTTGATTAAATATGGGTTTTAAATTCATTTGAGCCAGACCTATTCTGCCTGGTGAGCACTCGGCAACACAATATGGACGACTGCAATATGACCCGTTTTTCGTCGTCTTATTTATATATGGATAAGCATTAAGCAGTCTACATAAACTATACATTGGTTGCGCCTGCATTGTACGCAGTGAGACATACGCAGTTAAGAAAACGTAGCTTAACTGACATAAGACGAACAGTGTAGTAACATTAAAATTCTAAAGGGAACTGAATGTAAAAAGAATAAGGATATTTTTCTTGTGACAATTTAAAAAAGTCGAAGATTTCTATACATATTTATATCATTTCTTTACATTATTTATAATTTTGATTTGAACAGATTCTTCCATAGGTGCAATTTGTTCTGAAATTATTTATTTATTAATTATGTTGTCCAGTATCATAAAAAGTTTGTATAAAATCATGCAGCAATTACTAAGTATCTTTCATTAATAAAAGCAATTACTGAAAGCATTGACTTGAATACAATTTGTTTATAGTACGTGGAAAATTGGGAACCTTTATAGAATTTATTAAGTCATCGTAAAATTAGGGTGCGTCAGTATTTTCTTGTTTGTTTGTTTGTTTGTTGAAAAATGTGAATTATGTGGTAATAAATTTGGTGATTTGTGTTGGAAATAATATGAACGGAGATGAAGAAAAATTGTCGCGAAGTCCATGCTTATGAGAAAGCTATAATAACATTTTACTTTGTAGAGTTCAGCGGAAAAACGTTAATTGCTTAAAAAAAGCTCGATAATTTAGCAACACTGCAAATAAGCAACAAAATTAAAAAACGGTTATCCGAAAAGAGTTCGCTGTTTGTTCTAAAAAATGTACTGAAATTTTCTCCTATGTAAATGGACTGATATAAATTATAAGGAAATTTGTTTGCTTGTTAATTACTCATCCGAAAATAATATTCCTTTCGGGCGCTCTGTTTGTTTTTATTTTCCAATAACTAACAAAACGAGAGCCGCTACCGTATTTGGGAAACTTCTATTCACTTTTAATTATGAGCGATCAGATTTACAGTGTTCGAAGTTTTTGCTGGCCTTCCGTCCGATGCAGAAGTCAGTCGTTGCGAATTACAAAACTTTTATATTGAATTGGTTTTTCTTTTGCCGAGAAGTTTGTTTCGTGGTGGGATTTTTGGTAAATTAAGGAATTTATTCAATTACGATCGTACGAATCATTGTACCGGCACAATATACCTACTTCGTTTTGTTCTTTTATTCTTATATTTTTATTTTCTTTTTCTATAAAATTGCAGGAACGTAGATAGCTTTTCTTTCTAAATATAATTCTGATAAAATAAAATACATACCTATTATTATATATAAGTACGAAATTTTCACATGTAAGGTATATCTAACAATGAATTGAACAAAGTTTAATAGAAACATGCACAGAACAGCTTGCATTAATACGAATTCGACATCTGCTCGCCCCATTTTAGATGTTAGGTTGTCAATAAGGGGACGATCTCATCACATTCCACTGCGACCCATACGAATCTATTGTAGCTCAACTTTTTTATAAATACTATGGTTAAGATGGTTGAAACTTCTTTAAAGTTGGTGGGTTCCAGTCCAACGTTTATTATATATTTATCTTAATAATAATAATGTTTATTTAGTTAAAGAACATTACAATAATTATATAAGACAGTATAGACAAAAAAAATACATTTAACTAAAGAAACCTAAATGATATAATGACAGTAAACTTACTACAAAGGGTATATAATGTACATATAATATAAAATAATACAAATTTTTTTTGATCCGTGCAACCCATTAAGACCTTCAAGGTTGAGCATGGGGTACACTGACCAGTAAAAAAGGTTTACACTTCGTATACATTTTTTTTTTTTTTTTTTTTTTTTTTTTTTTTTTTTTTTTTTTTTTTTTTTTTTTTTACATTTTTTTTGTTAGATACATATTATTATTCTCAGATTTCAAGAATTTTTTCAATGTCATCGGCCTTTAATGATTTTATGTATCTTTTAAAAATAGTTTTTAGAGATGATATTGAGTTTAATTTTCTTAAATACATTTTATATATTTCTGGGAGAAAGTTAAATAATCGTGGTGCTAAAAATTGGAAATACCTAGTTCCTATTGTTTTTTTAGCTGTTTTTGTTTGTACAAAATCTTTAGACTTATTTCTTGTTTGATAATGATGGTCAAGTGTTTTTAAGTCAGCACGGTTTTTAAAAAGGTAAATTACCAAACTAAAAATATACAGTTGTCTCAAACTCATTACATTTACTTCTTTAAATAGGAGCTCTGTGCTATATTTCATTTTCTTAAAAGTAATTACTTTTAATATTTTTCTTTGGAGTATTTCTACTTGTTCCAAATGACCAGGCATGGTTCCTCCCCAACTGGCAATACCGTATCTCAGACGGGATTCCACAAGTGCGTAGTAAACTGTTTTCAGATGTGATAAATCCAGTATTTTTCTTAATTGTTTAAATTTATACAATAAAAATCTTAACGTCTTAGCAACGTCTGACAAATGAGAAGTCCATCTTAAGTGCGAATCTAGTTTTATTCCAAGATATTTTATTTCGTTTTTCAGATAGATATCGATATTGTTGACAATTATTTTCTTATAATCAGGTAAATTATTTTTATAGCTAGTAAACGGTACAATATATGTTTTTTTATGATTAACTGTTAGTAATTTGTGATTAAAAATATCGAATATATTTTTTAAATCATTTTCAATTTTACTTTTTAAATCTCCCCATGTTTTTGCATTATATATTACAGCCGTGTCGTCTGCGAAACCAATTAATTTGCCTGTAGAATTGTAAGAAAATATATTATTTAAATATAAATTAAATAGTATTGGCCCCAGAACAGTTCCTTGAGGCACGCCAAATGACACCAGTTTTTCAGTACTACGTTCATTTTCTATTTTTACAACTTGTTTTCTATGTGATAAGTAACTTTCAAAGAATTTAAGTGGCAACCCTCGTATACCTGCGTCTTCCAAGACATCAAACAACTGCGAATGGCTCACAGTGTCAAACGCCTTTGCCAAATCAAGAAATACTACTGCCACTGGTTCTGTCTTATCAATAGATTTGTAGACTGAAGAAACTAGACTCTGAAGGCCGTCGTTAGTTGAGAGTCCTTTCTGAAAACCGAATTGCCGCTCCGAAATTAGACTATACTTATCAATAAACTTTGTTAGCCTCTGCTTTACTGCTTTTTCCATTAATTTTGCCAAAGTTGGAATTAGGGATATTGGCCTGTAATTACATACATTTTCTTTTTTGTCTTTTTTGTAGATTGGAGCAACTAGAGCTATTTTAAAGTGAGAAGGACATATTCCACTAGTGAAAATTAAGTTTATTAGATTAGCAATAGGTTTACATAATTGACTCTCTAATTTTTTAAATATTTCGGCTTTTAAATTATCTACGCCAGGTGCTTTATTTAACTTTAGTGATCTCACAAACTCTCTAGTTTCTTCAACAGTCACAGGTATCCAATAGAAGGTGTGAGGATTTTTATCTCGGGTTATAGGAAGATTGGATGGTTGTGATATCTTGCGAGCTAGATTTTCGCCCACCTGTGTAAAGTAGTTGTTAAATTCTTCTGCAATTTCTTTTTTACACGTTATCTTTTCTCCTGATTCTGAAATTATTTCATTTATGTTTTGATCGGTTTTGTCTTTGTAATTTACTAAGTTCCAGATATCTTTTGCATTGTTTCCATTTTTTCCTATTTGTGTTTGATAATATTTTCGTTTAGTAATTTTTATAAGGTCGTTTACATGCTTACGGTAATTAAAGTACGTTTGTTTTTTTCTTTCGTCATTTAAGTTACTTTGCCATTCTTTATAAAGTTCGTTTTTATGATTTATTGACTGTAATAGAGCCGCGGTAATCCATTTTTTACGTTTAATTTTGTTTTTATTTAGTTTTATGGTTTTTGTATTTTTGTTGATAAAATGATGTAATATATTTAGCAGTTCTTGAGTTTTTATATTTACATCGTTTGTATTATAGTACTTTTCCCAGTTGTAATTTTCTAAATCGTTTTTTATTTGATCATAATTTATGTATGTTTTATACTTGTCAGCTTTAGGAATTCTAGTAATATTTTTTACTTGAAAACTCATTAGCGTAGCTCGATGATCCGTGATATTATTTTCATAGACAGCAGCAACAGCTGTGTCAACAGAAGACTGGGTTACTGCCTTAAAAAATATATGGTCTAGGCAACTTCACGAATCTTTTTGTACGCGCGTATACTTGTTTATCATGGATTGTAAATTATATTCATATAATACATTCAGATAGTTTGAAACAATGTCGTTTTCTTCTTTAATATTTATGTTTATGTCTCCAACCAGTAGATGAAATTCAATATCAGAGTATTTAATTTGTTCCAAATAATTTTCTAAGCCCAAAATAAAATCTGTGGGTGCACTAGACGGTGAGCGATATATAGATGTTATTAAAATGTGTTTATTTTTTGACAAATTAATTTTAATATGTAATGCTTTTGAGTCTCCAATATCAATAGTTGTGCTATTTACACTTAATTCATTTTTAACATAAACAATTACACCATCATTCTTATTTAACCGCCCATAATTATAAAATACTTTATATCCTTCCAAATTAAAGAGACTAATATCATCAATTTGAAAAGTTTCAGTCAGTACAATACAGTCAAAACTACATTCAAGTTGGTCTAACATTATTTTAAATTCATCAAGGTGTGCATTAAGGCTGCATATATTTTGGTGCATTATACTCACATTCTTCTTATTATTTTTAAAATACCTATTTATTTCCTTTGTTTTAAAACATTCAAGAGTAGCATAAGGCACATAATTGATGTCACGTATGTATTGATCCATATGTAAGTAAAATTAATAATAAAAGAAAAACAGAATATTTATACCAATACAAAAACAAAGAAAACGAAATAGAATAAATAAAAGAAACAAGATATAAAAAGATAGTATATAGAGAACGAAATTAATATAAGAAATCTAGGATCTGCTTCCGAAACGAGTTCTTGACTTTATTTCTTCCGTCTTTGGTTGTTGCTTGCTGTCTTTGTAGTTCTGGGAAGAGAGTGTATTTTTCGATGTAGTTGGTTTTATGGCAAGAGTTTCGTTCTTTTCAAATGTTTTCTTAGGTGTATCAGTTTCTTGGAAGTTGGAGGACTTGTCGATATTTTCTTCTTCTGATAGATTTCTTATAGTTGGTGTCGGAGGTGCACTATTGCTGGCTTCTTCGTTACTTACTTCCAGATCATTAGCTGTATAGGATTTATTATCGACGTAGAGTTTATTGCCTTTGATGTATGATCGCAAATTAGGATTTTCTCTGGCCTTTCTTAGGTGCTTCCTTAAGATAAAATTTTCTTCTCGGTGTATTTCTGTTAGATCACTAGAAATGCTTACGTTGGTTCCTCTCAATTGTTTGCAGTTTTTGAGAATTTAAATTTTTTTTAAATATGAAACAAATTCTATTTTTACTGGTTTATATTTGGACTGACCTATTTGATAAAAATTGTTAATATCTTTCGTATCAATGTTTATTTTTAATAAATTTTTAAGTGTACTTTTTATATCGTCTAGGGTAATTTGATCGTAATTCAATCCAAAAATTAATAATTATTTTTTTTATTTCCTCTTTCTAAACTCTCTATTTTTGTTTTCAGGTAATCGTTTTCTTTCTCAAGATTGGATACTCTACGGTTAACTTCCTCTAATTTCATTAAGAGTCTAGTCTCACTAGTTTCTATTGAATTTTTAATTTCTTTCCTGTTTAATAAAATATCTTGCCGTAAAATTTCAATTGATTTTGAGAGACTTTGACCGTCTTTATCATTTTTATCATTTTTGTTAGTCATTATCAAATTAATTATAGTACCCTGCTGTGACGACTATGGATTAAGTTTATTCGTTCTTATCACCATGTGTTTACTGTTAGGTTAAGTTAGGAAATTTCAATATTTTTGTAGCACTAACCTGATTTTAGCAGCAAACTTCACAAACTGTGGCTTTTGTAGAAGTCTAACTGACAGGTTTTTCACAAAACTACTTTTAATTTTCACGCTTTATTTTAAAATACAATTTCTATCGATTTTAAGCCTTGGTTTCTTTAAACACTCCGTCGCTTTATGCGTGGTGTGTCTGGACACTACTAGTAATTGTTACCTAAACGTCCTGTCATCAGTCCCATGAGGATACGTAAATTGTTCCTACTCTATTTCAGGATCTGAGCAGACATTCATAAAAGGATTGCGTATAAATGTCTTAGAATGAGTTTGCCCTGTGGTACCTCTCCAGTTAATAGGTGCCTATTTTGAGCTAATTTCTTTGGCAGTGCTCTTTGTTGTGCCAAGAAATGGTTCTGGTACTATGAACTCAGATTCGGTTCCTCTTCTAGCGAGCTCATCGACTTTTTGATTGCCTTCCATACTGCTGTATTCCAAATTCCAGATCAGTAACTTTTTCCAGGCACTGAGACACTCAAAGATGTTTGTACAGTTTCAAACCAGCTTTGAGTCATCTCTATTGAACCTCAGGGCTTTGAAGGCTGTCTAGCTATCCAAAAAGATCTTTATAGTACGATTCACGCCACTATACGTACATCAGATATAGATTTATGCGCACGAACAACATTGGTATCTGTCTGACCTGTTAATATTCCTGTTACTCCTTGATCAACTCTTTGTAAGTTATTGTTTTAAAATTCATTAATACTCGGATAATTGGACCTGCCAGTTCAAAATAAATTTGTTCAACTATATCAACGGAGTTTATAATTTTGAAGAAATGCATAAATGCATAGGAGTAACTAATTTTTTCGCCCTAAATTTCTAATGCGACATTTTTGTATTCTATATTTTAACATTTTTTGCTACTATGAAACATGTTTGTCATAATTTAAAAAATTATTCAAAATGATTTGAATGCAGATATTTATTTTTGTTACTTCTTCTGCTTAAATAAGGTTAATAAGTAGATATTCATACTTACGATTTCCTCTAAGCTGGCATAATTTGTTATGTGTTTCTACGGCTTTGGGACCTCTACGGGTTTGGGCTCTTGCAACATTTTCATTATGACCCTTTCCGCTATCTGATTATTATTATTATTATTATTATTATTATTATGCGACCATTAGATTTGCTTTAGGTAGTTATAATGTACTAGTTATATTGCTGCATACATAAAATTTGTCGTTTTACGTTATATTGATATTAAAAAAAAATAATGAGAAATAGGTTCTACATAGCCTAACAATATGCAGTGACTTGTAAACAATAATAAATAAATATGGTTTGAAAATAATTAATTGTTCACAAAAAAGTCTTATCTATTTTGATACATTTATATCGTCTATAACATCATTGGGCAAGCAGTTCCATACTTCAAAGATTCTGTTTGTTAAAAAATATTGTCTGTATTTAGTCCTATAGTTTTCCTTTTTTAACTTAAATTGATGACCTAGTCTGTTATCATGATTTAAAGATTAGAGATTAGATAGACCAATACTGTCTCTACTGTGAACCTTTTAAATAAATAATTATTAAAATAGTTATTAGACGTGTAATCTACGAATATGTCCTAAGTAACTTCCAGAAGGGAATTGCCTAAAAATAAACTTAAAAAAAAAAGTTTATCGATTAAATTTTGTCTACTACGGTTACACAAGTTTCAGTTGTTCCGGTGTCAATCTTGGGACCTTAGACGTCGCCCAGACTCAGCTAGTGAGTGGATAGTTATAAAAATTCCGGAAATAGTAAACAAATGAAGGGCGCCAATTGGGGCTCTATATAGTGGCCAAGCTATGTTCCCATTTCCCTACAAACCCAGTAAATAAGGAAAGAAATAAATGACAAACCTCAACTTATGTTCCTTTATAATAAATTTACCTCTTTTTCCCAATTATGAAATAGTTTATGAATTTAAGAAACTAACAAATCTGTTTGTCCAAAGAAAAACAACAAACTCAAAAGTTAGAGATCAAGAACTAATAAAAAAATACAATATTTATATTGTTCAACATCCCTATGAAAAAATGTACCTTATGGCTTTTAATGAATTTATAAATAAACGAACATAGCTAAATACGGTTAAACATTAAAATATTGTCATATACGTAATATGCATGAACCCAAAAAATATAAATTCATCAACTCATGGCACGGTCGGTCGTTTGCTTGGTACCAGGCGAAGGACGTTTGCGCAAGATGGTATGCAAAAATATAGTGAAATCTTAAATGGGAATAGTGAAAATTTTCACATCTAGAAAAATTGTATGACTTAGACAAGGCTTTCCAACAAGAAAATAAAACGGTGATTAATGCACAATTTTTTAGCGACGTAGCAGATTGGCCTGAGTTTTTAAGTGCAGAGTTCAGCAATATTTTATTAGTAATCGTCCAAATCAAAATATTGATAAAATTAGTGGGTGTGTAAAGCAAAATGGCAATAAAAAAACTACGATAGTTACAAAGTTCCGCTTTTTTTAAAGATATAGTTAACGGCCAAAAAGTTTTTCAAGAATGGTTATATATATATAGTTCTAAATCCGGTCATATATATTTTTATGTATACAAAGTGTTTAGTAAGAAATGTATTCGTCTTCAACCATTGTATAAAGATGAAACTACATGGAAACTTTAAAATAGACGCTTTTTGTACAAATTAGTCATAGAGTTAAAAAGAAGGCAAGAATCTTACAATACTGTTAATAATATTTTTAATATATCTTTTGTGTAATATTCAAAACAAGTCTTAAAAATATTTAGCAATATTACACTCAGGATATGTAAATGACCTAGAAAATGAATTAATGCAATTTACGGAAATATGTAAATCTAACAACATTGTTCAAAATCCTGAAAAAATGTTTAATCGAAACTAACACTGTCTCAATATTTTCCAATGTTGAAATATTTCTTCGGATATATTTATCAATACCAATAAGTAATGCGTCAGATGAACGATCATTTTCCACTCTAAAAAGGATAAAATCATATCTTAGAAACTCGTTGAACCAAGTCTTTGGCCATTTTCATTGTGGAAAATGGAAAACATAGATTCTAATGAAATTATAAACCAATTTTCGGAAATAAAAATGCACAAAAGAAAAATTTTGTTGGTTTTGTATTTTTTTCTCTGTTTGGACGGTTATATAATTTTTTTAATTTATGTTTTGTGTTACTTCTATTATTTTATTTATTTTGTTTTATACGAGTATCTATTTTATTTAGACAAAATTATATAAATATTGATTTTTGACAGTACATTTGATGTTTTTTGTTTTATTTCTTTTACTAAGTTTTTCATCTGCGTCGCTATTAGTAGAACCAAAAATGGGCACTGTTTCGGAGTATGCCTCATCTTACTTTACTTTAAACATTCTTTCCGTTATGTACGATTAAGAAAGCATATTCCAACATTTCTGTATCAGACCAGCGTGCCGCCAAACCTTGTCAAATGCTTGGGTCATGTCAAGGAATATGAATGTTTTTCTTCCTATGCTTTTTCGATGATATTGACCATAATTTGTATACCTGAAATATTATCGAGTGTTTATTTCTAAATATAAATTGATGCCTTCTGTAGGTTAATGTTTTTCCGAAATTCTTTCGGAACTTCCATTGGATGTAACTATAGTCTATTTTTATGTATGAGAGAGTAATAAAACAGCATTTCTAATGCAAAACTTAGTACGGTCATTTTAAATATTTTTACAAAATAATCTAAATATTTCCTAAAATTGTAATAAATGTACCTGAGCTATTACAAGTTTTGGGTCTTTTATTGGTCCTTTATAAACATAAGCTGTACAGAACAATAGAAAAAGGTTTGGACAGGCCAAAAGCCCTGTGTATTAAAGATTACATAGCCGTATCTTAAGATTATTTTCAATAAACACCTATTTGCCAATTTTGTTTTATTTTAAATCCAAGAATTTCTTACAGTAATCGAATTATAAGTAGATAAATACCTTCCCAACAAATTTTACCGAAAATGCGATTATAGGTTATCCATTTAGTAAGGAGGTCCAAGTTGTGTATTCTTGACAGTTTACTAAATGTCGTTTAGTTGCAACTTGCAAGGTGCAGTGTGAATTCTAGTGTGATCATAGAAAATTTGGAAGGGCCGCGTAAACGACAAAAAATCGGTCCTTTAACAGTTAATGAAAAAACATTAATATTTAATTGTTTTAAATCATTTACAGACAAACATTTATGTAAAAGTGTTAATGACACGAGGGAATTAGTTAGTAGTACGCTTGGTGTTGGGAAATCTACGATTTACAGAGTTGTTAAAGAAGAGAAATGTGGCGAGTTTCAAACAGCACGTAAAGCTCCAGGAAAACCAAAATTTCAATTAGAAAATCTTTTGAAAGAAAGATTTCGTTCTTCATTAGAAAAGAATTTCCGACAGTAGACAAAGTCCTTGCCACGGTTCGAGATGATAAGGATTACCCTGAAATGAGTCGAAGCACACTATGGAAACTTTTAAAAGAAATAGGTTTTCTATGGAAAAAGCATTCCAGAAAGTCTATTTTAATGGAAAGAAGCGATATTGTAGTATGGAGAAGAAATTACCTAAGGACTATAAAAGAAATGAGAAACCAAAGAAGAAACATATTTTATTTAGATGAAACATGGATCAACGAGGGACATAAACCAAATAAATTTTGGCAAGATGAAACTGTTAAAAGTCGAAGACAGACTTTTTTAAATAATTTATCTACTGGTTTAAATCCACCATCAGGAAAGGAGCGCAGACTAATAATAGTACACATCGGTAGTTCAAACGGTTTTGTTAAAAGTGGTTTATTGACTTTTGACTCTACTCGTACCGGTGACTACCATGAGGACATGAATGCTGATGTCTTTAAAGAGTGGTTCGAACAAATTATAGATCTTCTTCCTCAGAACTAAATAGTAATGGATAATGCAAGTTATCACTCGAGACTTATAGAAAAAAAATCCCACAACCAAGTGGTTAAAAAAAGATTTACAGAATTGGCTAAATTCAAAGAATATTAAGTTTCATCCCGGTTCTGTGAGAAAAGAACTGTATCATTTGTGTTCCCTTCATAAAGAGAAATTTAAAAAATATGAAATTGATGAAATTGCAAAAAAACGTGGGATGACGGTGGTTAGATCACCACCATATCATTGCGAAGTAAACCCGATTGAACTGATATGGGCACAGATAAAGGGAGAAGTTTCAAGAAAAAATAATTCTTTTAAAATGAGTGATGTTAAACAGTTGTTTTTGGAGGCTGTAAATAATGTGAAGCCTGAAAACTGGGAAAAGGAGTAAATCATACGATTAAAGAAGAAGAGAAAATGTGGAAGTTGGACAATATTACTGATGAAATGATCCAGCCACTCATTGTAAATATTGGTTGCGACAGTTCATCTTCTGATTACGATTCTGATTTGGATTTGTAGGTAAGAAGTAGTTTTTATATTAAAATTATTAATTATGAACGTAACGTTGTTTAACAGTTAAAGTTTAAACCATTATACCTACATAACCCGTTTGACACAATGTTCTTAACATACCTTGTGGAAAAATAAAAATTTTAGAAAAAATTGCACTTTTTTACTTTCAGCTGTTTAGAAGTTATAAGCAGGTTAATTAGGTGAAAATATAAGTGTA